>CM069436.1:48945348-50198510 GCA_035610365.1 Aquatica leii | reverse complement strand
CTTTATTTGACTTACCAACAAAATCTGCGTGAACCATATAAAGCTTATATACGATGTTTTATTATACCGAATTTGATCTTTATTGTGTTTTTAGATAGTTTGAAAAATTTGTACAGGATGTCACATCCTACATGTGTACATACAACATTACATAAAGAGTTAAAAATGATTCAAAAGTAACAAGTAAAAACTGGATAATTCTTGATCTACGTTGGTATTACATACAATAATTATTTTTGCTTAAGGCTGACAGTTCTTTGATAATATTGATACAATTAAGTAAAAAAAGAAATTGCAGTATACAATACTATTAAGTAGTACGCATAAAGCAGACATTAATTAACGAATAACCATTTAATCACAAAATACGCTATGCTAAAGAAAAAATTGCATAAAATTATTTTAATGACAATGCTTAAATCATATTTTGTCCAGCTTCAAGAATTATATAAAGAAGGTAGAAAGCTTGCACAAGTTACCTTGCTCGACAGCAAATGTATCAGAGTTAAAGTAACGTGATTTGTAACAAAATTGCATTTTATAATTTTAAGATTTAGAATAAATATTTTTGAAAAATACAAAGAAATAACGACATGTAAAAAGATGCAAAGTTTTACTAAGAAACAAACTCCATACATTAAAAATGATTTTTGGAATTTTGTAATCCCTAAAAAGACAAAGCAAAATTCGTTAGAAATTTTAAAAAAATAGGACTACGACACAGACTATTGTGCTAAAAGTAGTTTTAGTAACGGTAATGCTTTGTCTGGCAGACTGCAACTATTATTGCTGTGATCAAAAAAGATTGAAACTTTTCTCATAGTCTACAGTAGCAACTTGAGAACTTCAGCAGTTGAAACGCGAGCGAACAAATAGTTTTAATTTAAAGCTCGTTTTGAACAAGAAATCAAATAATAAACTAAATATGAAGCAAGCAACTGTGAGCTGATTGATTTATAAGTTAGAAACTTTACATGAAACATATTTATTAAGCTTATTGCAATTTATTATGAGTGATGAAAGCAGGTTTTCTAAAGCAATTATTAGAAAGTTTCAAAAAACCAGAAAAAAACAAAGTTGTAACTAATAAAACGTTATTTTGAATAATTGCACCTCAGTGTACTTTGAAACCAAAATGCACCAAACTAGACCAATAAAATTTTTTATTTGAATACGCAAAAAACACAAAAATACAAAATATGTATGAAACAATGAAACAAATTTATAAATTATATTGTCATGAGAATTCCATCGTAACTATCAAATTTCATAATTTTAGTTTGAAAACTTGCATATTAAATTTTTGGATGCCACAATATTTTTCTATAATTAAATTGGGAGTAAAATTTGAAACCCGAAAAGATTATATAAAACATAAACACCTTAGCAAAATCTAATTTAATCTTAACTAAATAAAATTTTAACTGTACCGATGGTCAAGTAAAAAAATTCAAATGTACATGAGGAATAAACTCAAATTGCACATGATTCAATTGAGGTGCGTCCTATGACAATATCCAACATCTAGGTTATGTATTGACATGTATTTAGTAATTTTTTTTAAATTAAGTATTTAACACTTCCCAAATTTTCCGTGTTTTCCTTGAACTAATATTCGTACAGATCCATTAACAAAAATATCGCAACACAAATGTAACGTATGATAATCTTCAATTCCTTGCAATCCAAATCAAGCTGCTTCGGACGTAACATGTCTGATAGCTATCAGTTTCAAACCATAAAAATCGTAAATCGTAACGAAAATTGTTGTGGAAGCGACGTTGTGACTAACATCAAACGTGCATCGTAAATCGTAATTGTAGAAGTAAGTAGAAGTAAAATGACGATTCAAACGAAAGTGACAAGCAAGATACTCAATTAGATAACATTGAGAAGTGAAGAATTAACTTTAAATCAACTAAAAATATACGAAGGTAGTGCAATTTAGAATTCCAGAGCACATAACCAAAACCTTCGTTTTAGATGCACCAAACGATGTTATTGTAGCCAGTTCATCGGATTTTCCGAGGTCGCTGTGCTGGGTGTTACAGAGCGAGGCGTTAAACACATTCATTCAAACTTTAGTTGCAGTATTAGGTATTTCCGCCGGTGCACTGGTTTAAAGAGGTGCCGCCATAGACGGATTTGATCGCTTGTTGTACTTCCAGACAAAATAGCAGGGTTTATGGTGAAGTATGCATAACTATTTTTCACTTTTGGAACAATACTCATGTTGATGCATTTTATGGGTAGAGAAGTTTTGTGTTTAAATCAAATTACTCATCTCTCGTCAGCTGAACAGGGATGTCTTTTTATTGCCAAGCCGTAATATACAGTTAAAAAATTTTTATTAGTTTGTTCGTAAATTTTTTTGTCATTTTTCTTGTTTTACTGACTTTTTAAAGCACAAGTATACTTGCGCTTCAGAAACGCATACATCCAGCCCGTGCAGCTGTATCTTCAAAATGCGATTTTACTCCAAAACTAACTTGAATCAAACAACCTTTTAGGGCTATATTCTAAAACTTTTCCAATGCATTACAAAAAGGCAATTTTTTTTTTAAGCTGCAAAATGTCAAATCGCATGGAAAAAACTGTGACTGCTGCACACAAAACTGTTCAAACTTCCAGAAGCTAAAGTATGCCTACATTACTAAATGTTGTCATAAAAATTAACACTCTAAAATTGTTGTTTTTGTTTCAAAGATCAATCAGATATGCTTAATTTTTCTAACAGTACATCTAATCACCCCTAATAGCGCATATTTTTCTAAAATATAATGAATTTTGCAATGAACAAATTTTACTTTGAATCGCGTTTTGCAACTGTTTTGTTCCCATTTAGCTTTGGGCTTTCTACCAACGTCACTTATGCAAAAATTAAAATTGGATCTTTGAGTTTTAGAGAAAATAAGTTCTAGACGGTTTAAATGTTTGCATATTTTCCTGTCTTATCGCTTCTAAAAAACTTCCAGAATTTGGATTTTAAACTCAGAGTAAAAAATTTCTCGATATAAATTTTGCAAAACGTTTTAATTTAGATATTTTTTTGTTTTAAATCATTTTTGTAGTTTCTGTATATTCAAATCAGTTCAAAGATACTTTATGTTTTTGATTTTTTCTGTGTAAAAAATAAAAGAGCTAATATGCTTTGACAAATTAAAGGGTTTTACATCATTGTGAGATTTTATGAGGGAGAAATTTAAAGGTTTCAAATTTATTTCTACCCACAATAGGTTGTTTTATTTTTGCTGAACCATTTGAATACGTAACTTAGGGGTTAAAGAAAGCATGTTTACAATGTTTTCAAACACACAGGAACTTTGTCAGTAGTGGTTTTTATACAGTATATGAAAGTACAATGTTTTCTGTTAGTGAATCTGCATAAATACAAAAATTATTAAAAAAGCTAAGCAATTTGCTATATTCTAACTAAATCAAATTATACAACATTATTCCATTACCGATGTTTGAAGCACGTTTACCTAGTCGTTCTGTACAATTTATCTTGTATATTATTTACCACTTTGCATGTAATGTTTTACGTCTATTTATCTTTTCCAGTCATCAAGCGTTTATTTTACGTTTTTGGTTTTATATAAACTTTTTATTACATCGGTATTAAAAACAACACGCTTCGTCAGAATAGGTTTAAAGGCTTTCTAACATTTTCTACTATAGTTCGTCTCATAGGAAAACACGATTGCTTTTGATGTAGCTTGGCTCATTCGGACACCAAAATGGATTAGCGCTGGAGTGGATTAAATAACTGCTTGAATTTACCGCAGCCAATCCACAGGCTTCGGATAAAAGAAGGTTCCTCCGTCAGTATAGCACATTGCTAGAGAAGTAAAAACCGTTAGAATGCTCATGAGAATCAGTAACATAATGAAAAATTTGCCCAAGAGAGACATTTTTGGGGTTTAATCCACTTCACTCAAAGAGAGGAGATCTATCGGATGACACGGGAAGGGGAGAAGGAGAGAATTCTGTTTTGTAACGAGAACACGACCAAAAGGAAACAAAAATATAAAAATGATATTGTACCATATCATATACAACTGAATTGAAAAAATCCGAAAGAGCTAAAGAAGGAGTAAGCATACTAAAATAAAAAAGACATAATGACTACTAGTTTATATCATTAAGAATACTAGTAGCTACATTAAATTTTGAGAAAAAGCAAAACTGCACACATTTTAGAAAGCGTTAGATGCCTTGAAAAACTGTAAGCTGAGAACAGAGAAGAAAGCAATTCTATAAAGAACTTCAAGAGAATTATAGATGAGCTACCACAATATAATACGCTTTTCATGACAGAGTCATAAATGCCCAAACCGGAGATAACGTAATTCCTGGCGTAAAAGTAAGATTCCAACAAAGAGACGTATACTTAAGACAGAGTTAATACACTATCAAAATAGAACCAAATATATCCGACACAAATAGCAGAAAGTCAGAGCGTTGAATTCATCAGATATTGGAAGCGTTCACAAAGTTACTGTTATGTAAATTAAGAAAGCCAGTAAAGGGATGAAATCAGGAAACAACCAATATATCAAAAGAAACTTAACGTGAGAAAAGCTACAAGATGAAAGCATAAGAAACTTGTTTTAAGCAAAAGTTTGAAAGATACACTTGGAATAACAAATAACACAAAAAATAAAAGTCCAAATTCCCAGTGATAAAAAATAAAAGAAAACATAATAAAGGCATTAAAAAGAAGCGGTAGGGGCAAAAAAAAAAAGAGAGTACGAAAGTACAAAGAACAAACAAACACCGAATACCGTGGTTTTGGAAAGTTTTCCTAAAATACAGAAAGTAACATCAGACCAACCAGGAATACAAAAAAAATGAACAAGTCAGAGGAAATAAAATAAAAAATACTGGAAAAATACATATGGCAGTTTTGAAAGAGAGATTTATACGGACAATAAAAACAGATTTGGCAGATGCTAAGGAACCACAGAAAAAGAGGTTAGAAGAGTGTGCTTACAAACAAGCACAAAATATCTGACAATACATAGGTGAAACATTTTGAGACACTATACACAGCAAAAAGAACTTAAAAACACAAAGCAGACAACGCAACATATGCAAGTAATTAGTAAACGTAGATAAAGAAATAAGCAAAAGACATCACAAAGGTTTAAAGAATAGGAAATCACCAGACACAGACGAAATAACATATAAGCTGGTAAAATATAGAGAAAAAGCACTTCAGACACAGGAAATGCTTATGCTGTTACAAAACATTTAAAACATCAATCATACCAGATAGGTAAGAAAATGAAAGCATCACGGTCCCAATTTTCAAAAAGGGTAAAAAAAATACACCAGCCAATTCCAGGGCATAAACTTTGCATAATACAGTACTTAAGTACATGAGAGCAGGAAACACAGTTGCTAGGGAAATTAGGATAAATAATAGAGCTACCAGAGACAAATAACAGGGATTTTTGAGAACAAATAGATCTTCTACGTAGATGAAATGTTTGTAGTCAGACAAATGACAAGAACAAGCATTACAGAATTTAATAAACCTACATTTATATGTTTTGTCGATATAAAGAAGACATTCGATCACCTACAAAACTCAGTCCAGTAATAGATACCCTAGAAAGAATAGGCGTACCAGAATAGACTAATATCTCTTATACGGAACGTATTCACACCAACAACTACACACAAACGAAAAACTCACACAGGGAGAATAATGCCACATAATATGATTACTAAAGCGAACTTTAAACAAGAAGAAATTCACTGTTCAACATAGCAGATGAATTAAATACATAAAAACCTGTAATTTCCTACTCGGGAAATGCCAGACTATTATGTTATGCAGACAACGGAGATGACCTGCAGCGTTTGAAATATTCTAATTCAATAAATCCTTTAAAAACTTACACTACAAGTGTCGGACAAAAACACAAAAACGATAACAATTAGTAAAGAACCGTTACACAGCGCTTTGCAAATTGAAAATTGAATGGAAGTATGGTAGAGCAGGTGATGTCAATAAAGTACTTAGGGATCAAGATTACAAGTAATGGGGTATTGATCAGGAGGTGTAGAACATCGTTAGGCTAAAAAGCAGCAAAATATCAAAGACATGCTTAAATGAACACAGTATTGGTACAAACATATCAGAAAAGAAACTAAAATTGATACATAAATCTGAATCATAAGACCGATCATAACGTATGCTACTGATCGGATACAGTAAAGACCAAACCAATATTGGAAACAACCGAGATAAAAACATTGTGGAAAAATAATGGGTGTAACCAAAAAAACTTCATACAAAACCAAGATATTAGACGCAGCTGAAATTTGTTACAAAGCTTTAGGTTTTACGAACCTTGCAACTGGGCCAACTCAGCCAGCAGTCGAGGTAGGGGAGGTTTGACAGGAAGTAATATGCTTAAGGGCGCGCCAAAGCTGATCCAAGATAACACTTCTGCCTCGCTCACGACAGATGGTCCAAACTTTGTAACCTCAAGAGTGGAGGTTCGTAATCCTTATTACTCTGATGGTCGAGTAGTCAAAAAGTTTGTTACTAATAGGGTAACGACGATCAAAGAGAGAAAGGCGTTACTGTTGCCATAAAGAGAAAGAGTAACCAATATAACAACTTTAATTTAGTAACGTCGATGATTATCACAGATATATCGAATTTTCAATACATGAATGCCAGCCGTCATCGGCAACACACAATACATAGGTAAGTTAAGTTGGAAGCGGAACAAACGACGAATAGTTCGTAGTAAATATTGTTTGATACCCAGTAATAAAACAAGGATAGCACTTAACATTAAAATTTCGTAGTAGAAAATATTGATTGTACGGAGCGAAACACACCAAAAAATAACTAATGATACTAGACCTTACTGATGAATAAAACAGTGATAATTACTGAATTAATACTAAACTCTCTTTCGTAATAATTATTGGATTGTACATTAGCATGCGAAAAATACAAAATAACTAATGCCAGTACTACCTCTTAATGATAATGGCAAAGCAATGTTACGCAACATTACGGAATTCAACATTAGCTAAAGTTTCGGGTGAGCGACCTTTCTGACAGCAAAACAAGAATAAACTTTACCCACAATACAGTAACTCCTACTTAAGGTTCGAAGAAAGCGCTTTCCCCAGGCAAGTGAGCCTCTGAAACAATAACTTTTTGAGTAGCAAACCTCCACATATCAAACCCAATACGCTTCTCAACGAAATCAAAAATCTACAAAAATGGTTACTTATTGTTAAAGAAAGTAACATATAACATAACCCGGTTGTCGAATGCTGTTGTACACCCTTCGATGACAGTTGGTTTCGCAGGTGTTTGCCGCATGAGTAAAATCTCTGCAGAAATGTGAATATCTTCTGGTTTATTTAGTTTTTAAACCGCAGGCTCATAGACAGAGTTATACTTCGGCCCACTGAAAAAGTATTTGTCGATGCTAATCCCTCATAATTCGGTATCGAATCTAGGAAACATGTGCCAGGACGTGGTGGAATGGCTATCAAATTACGAGAAATTATAACAGAATTTTAATAAACGACAAGTAATTATCTTATCTTCCGTGGTGACGACTTCAAATATTTTATTATCCGTAATACACACTTATAATTTGATCCCCATTACTTTACGGATAAATCTTTGGAGAATTATATTTTTTAAGCCACACCGGCCATCTTATGCAGTTGATAACAGTATTAATGGATTTCGTCGTAAACCAGCAGACAGTCACACGAAACGATTCGGTAGAGGGCGTCTCAAACCGGAATCTAATTTCAATTACATATACAGGGTATTCCTGTAATGAAAATTCTCGTACGCGTAACAGACAGATATAAATTCAAGTTTAAGATCTTTCACCACGAGATAGAAGATTACCGAGTAGACTGGGAACAAGAGATGGGAAAGATATGCTGGATTAAAACAAGCTTTTAAGTTTCCAAAGAAGAAAAAGAAAAAGAAGATAAAGAAGGCATTTACACACTGCTTCTCTATAAAACAATGTTAGCTGATGTTGTGATAGTTGTTTACCCTAGTCGCTCTGGTAAACCATTTTAACTCTGTACATTAAATAGATAGACAGGTTTAAAGGATTTAAACGTTTGTTCACTATAGTTCGTCTCTCATGTAAAAAATACATGATTGGGTTTTGATGTTGCTTGGCTCATTTGGACAATTCTTCAATGACAGCGTACCAAAGCTTCTTATATTAGGTATGTAATTATAAAAAACCAAATCTAAAATTATATTAAATGCTGATATGGCATTGGCATTTTTAGTTATTTATTTTTTTGGGTTGTCTATTTCTTTTTTATTCCATCGCGAACAATAGAAATCTTTAACACGACTCTTCCTAAGTAGCGCTACCGCTATTATTAAGACGTTTCTTGCGGCATTTTCCTTCTTTTTCGTGTTCTGTTACAAGTTAAAAGTAAAACATAATCGTAAGATCCGCTTTTTATAAAAGACAACCACACATATTATGATTGGCAGTCGTGTTTTGTGTGACACAAACTCCCTAATATGTAACTGCACAGTATTTCTTTACGTTATTTTGCGCAGAAGCAATAAATATTTACAGTTAGAGTATGTATATAATTTTACATACAACAATATTCTCAATAATCAGAAATTGTCCGGTTACAACGTTATTGGAGACCGCTCTTCCAACTATTATTAGTTACAAGAAACTTATAACAAGTTAATATTGTGTTTTACTTATAAAACCAAATTAGTTCTAAGGGGGGTTCCCGGCCGGACTTAAACACAAATTTCTACTTTACGATGAAATTTAAATAGCAACCCTTTACATTATACTTTAAAATAGCATAAGTATAACTCAAATCACTAAGTAGTTCACAAAATAATTGATTTTTGTAAGTAAAAGCAAATACCTTAATGGGGCAATACAAAATAAGTATAGCCTAAGATAATATTCTTGAGATAAAGCTCCTTTTTTATTTAGCATAAAGTAATGTGTTGGATTTGTCTTAACTTAGGAATATTTCAGCTTTCATCAGGGTAAATTTTTAGCTAAAAAATTTTCCTAAAGAGATTTTAAGCTATCAATATGATAACTTCAGAAAAATTATCTCAACATATTTTCTATAACTAAAGTGAATATAATTTTGTCCCATAGATAAAAATGTTTTAATTTTTGTAGTTATGTGAGCATAACGTGAGTTGCATAGTTCAGTGATAAAATAATTTATTTAACATTAATTTAACTAAATTACTTATTTTTTAATCTATAGAGTCATTTATAAGAAACTCAAATGTCGAGAAAACTGATGACGTCTTTTTCAAACACAGTTTTATTTATAGAAAAACTGCAAAACATTGCATTTTATTAACTGTTCGATCGTTCGGAGACTCTTTAAACTATCTATATAATTAAATACAAAAAAAAACTTAATAATCCTTTAACTTTCAGAACTTAAAAAGATGTGTTTCTTATCAACGAAATTAAAAACAATAAATAAACAAATTTAAAAATAATTAAAATGTTTTTGTAAGTTTATTTTATTTTGTCAATTACAATTAAGAAAACTGTTTGTACAATTTTAGACTACTTTAAATACATAATCAATTATTAATTAACTTAGATAAATATTCTCATTATTTTATTAAATATATTACAAGGCATTTTTGCATACAAATATTTATATAAACATTTCCACAAAAAGGGTTCTTTGTATAAGCACTTATTAATTTGACCTACTTTATTTTAATGTACAAAATCCTTTACACGACGCATACAATTTTAAAGATATAAAAAACTAAATTAATAAATAATTTTTGTAACAGATAAAATTTTTAAGACAAATTCTTGCTATAAATTCAGTTAAATTATTAGATTTAACGTGTAATATTTTATGATGGTTGAAACTCTGATACTAGTTAAGGCGTCCCAAAAGTTTGATAATGATAATAATTTTAATCGCTACAAAACTTTCTTTTTTATGCAAAACAAACTAATAATAAATAATCTAAAATATCTAAAACTTCTTTTTAATAAGTATGTGTGTAATGCTTTGTAAGTAAAACTTCTTTGTCGTTTGTAACAAATATTACTGAAAAGTTCAAACTTAAGTTAAAATAAATATCATTTCAAATTGCTGATTTTTCTTTTATTTCTAGCTTTATTAATGAAAGAGTATAATGTTCCTGAGACTCTGCCATATTTTAAATTAGAAAATGTAGAGGCAACCCAAATGATTAATATGCAGAATGTATAATTGGTTACACATAAACTGGGTAGTTAAAAAATGTTTTTGTATAACGTATGAACATTCTTGATTGCCTGTACAAATATTCCTCGTTAAAATTTAATCATAATAATCAGCAATTATGATAATCCAACCACTAGTACGACTTTTTAACAAATCTTATATTGAAAACTTACAAAACAGAAAAATAAAAACATACTCTATTGGCAACAAAATATAACACAATAAATTTCCTTCTGTTATTTATTAAAATAACATACAATTTGTTGGAAATTAATAATTTATTAATAATTGTTATCTAAAAGATTTACTGTCTGGCAGTTTTTGCTCATTCTTATCTGAATCATCATTATTCACCATGTAAAACATCAAATTTTTTTCAACTAATATCATCTAAACCATCTATTTTCCCACATTTCTTCACTACAATAATGATTGCACTCCTTTTCTTAATATTTATATGTTAAATCAGAAAATGTATTTTTAAACAATTTTTTTTTAATATTAATAATTTGTTGTAATGATATTATTTGTTGAATGCAACTTTTTTATTTAGCGAGACTTCTAAATAGATTTAATTGGATTAAGTTTACATCTATTACAGCTTACTTCCTGTAATAAGATCCAGAATTTAAAAACTCAAGAATTGTTCTCATTACTGCAGCAGGAATTTCAGAATCAGCAAATGTTTCATGTACTTCAGAATGAACAATTTTTGAATTTTTGTTTTTATTTATTAAAACAGTATAATAACCCAAAGTTGGTTTAATTAATAATTTTGTATTTATAAATAGAAAGTAAATTGTTCTAATCCAGAACAGATTCTGTGGTAATAACAAACAAAACAAAAAATGCACAAATATAAAAGCAAAGTCATATCAAAAGTCAAAATAACAGAAGAAATCAAAATTGAATCAACAAAATAAATGCACTTTAAGAAATTGCAATATATGGATTGCTCTAACACAACAATAGTTAATTTTCTAAATAGCGGAAATAACGTGAGCTAGATTTGTGAAGCGTTACTTCCTGTCACAAAAATCTTTTACAGAAAATTTTGCCTATATTTTTTATCAGGTTATATAAAAATACCTCTTGATAAAATTTGCAGTAAGATTTTTAATAAAAATACTAAATATTCATAAAGATTAGCAAATGAAATATAATTATTTTCATTACACTCACGTTATCAAAAACTTAAAAAATATTTTTTTTTCCTTTACTGTACTGGTATAAAAATTGTGATTATAGAATTAATTTTAATTGACCTCTATTTTATTACATTGTTAGTGATATATCAAGTATTTAATTTTTTAAAAATAAAGTTTTATTTGTTTTACTATATACTACTTTAAGGCTTTAAGAAACAAAATCTAAACATGTTTTTAACTACTACTTCTTTTATCGGTTTAGTTACGGCTTAAAGATTACTTTAGTTCTATCAGAAACATTTCTGTGGAAAACTTTTTACCATCACCAAATTTAAGAATCGTTTTAGCATAAAGTTTTTTTATAGTACACAAAACTTTTTTATTTTATGACGTACAATAAATAGTGTTTGTTAATTAAATTTTGGCAGTAAAACCTTAGGCATTGACCAGAAACATTACAATTTTTGGTCATTGTTATTAAAAAATAATTTTGAATATAAAAATGTTATTTAGTATTTGCTGTATTTAACTTTTTTATAATATATTTTTCAACGGCAATGTTTTTTGTAGTTTTTTAAAGGTAATAGAATTAGTCAAACAATAACGTTTTGCTTTAATAATGTTTTGATTTTTTGATAAAACCCTAAAGCTAAAGTAAGAAAGTTATAATGTTGACGTTAATGTGTCACTAAATATTTATTTACGTATTACCTTAATAACGCATTTATAATGGCCACCCGGCAATTCTTGCCAATAGGAAAAAAGTAATTAAGTAGGATAAGAAGAAGTAATAAATTATAACTTTAACTCAAAGTTGACTTTCTACTATTCTGAGTTAGTGTTATTGGTTTATTAGATTAAGTTTGACCTGTTATCATATAGATGATTCGAAACATGGTATACTCACGCTTATTCAATATCTCTGGAGTAGTTTATCAAGGATTCTTATATTCTGCTTATTTATTGTGGATACTAAACTATTTAGTATCCTAACTCTTTTATGTTAAACTCCTAAAAATTATCCGTGTAGCCTTAAAATTATTCGGATCTTTAAACCTAAATCACAACGTGTAGTACTTGATCTGGAGAACAGCCTTCCCTATACATAAATTCCCTATGATCAAATAGTATTTTAAAAGAAATCTAATTACAACCTTAATGGAATAATTTCCTTGTAATACTATTGCTTAGTTTTTTATTATACAACCAGTTAGCGATAGTTTCCTTCAAGGAAACGGAATTTTTGTATTACGACAAATGCGATAAGTTTTCTTACCATTGCGGAGATTCATTCTTATAATGAATACGAAAATTGTTAAGCAATAACAGTTATATAACAACAACATTTAAAATCACGACAAAATGCGGTACAGTAAATGATATCATCAAGATACGCAAAGACATACGGATGAAGTTTAGGACCTAGAATTTGATTGATAAACCGCTGCCAAAACAGGGAGCATTGTATGTAATCAAAATTTATTAAAATGATATAAACTTAGGAATAATAAATGCAGTAGATTTCTTTAGAAATTTGCTTTCCATTGGGATTTTGCCAATAAGCAAATTTAACAACTAAAAAGAAATAAAATCGAACATCTCTAAAGTTTATCTAAAATGTTGAACACGAACGGTAAAAAATACGCATTACGTAAAGTAGCAACGGCATTAACTTTTCGGAAAATCTAACACTGTAAATTGGTGACGTTTGTCCGTTTTTTTTTACTAGAACTGATACAGGAGAAGCTCCAAGAAAAAATTAGGATGGGTTTTGTGTATAATACCCTCTATTAACAATTTAGTATTCACTTCGTTATAGATATATTTTGCACTGCCGGTGGTACAGGATAATAACGCTGCTTGATGGGATCAGAAAGTAATCTTAATTCTTATGTTCCTCAACATGGATACAACTGCAATACCTTTACCCATAGACATATAAATAGAATCAAGTAGTTAGTGAGTAAGTTCTAAAAAGCATTGATTTATTGACTCAAAAAGTTTCATAATAACGTCTAATAAAACCATGTTCATTTATCGTTCAAGCACCATTCTTTATTATGTAAATTAGGAATAATTTATATTTGCTTTCAAAAAATGAATACCCAAAATTATACTCATGCGGTAACGATGGCATAATTAACAATTCTTCAAAATGTTAATTTTTATTTATTATTATTATTTGCAACTGTAAACGCGTTTAAAAAAAAGTTCCCTATCACTTTTGACCAAAAATTAAAAAAAAAGTAATCCTATAAATCTAATACATCTATAAGCAAAACCTTTTCCAAAAATCAAAATCTTTAAATAAGGATGTTTATCTTGCCAAAGTTAAGTAAATAAAAATCTAATAGAACCTTCGATTTATCGATCACGATCTTCTTATTAGAATCGGTAGTTTGATCTTCTAACGGCTATCTTCCTGGCGTTTCTCTGAGTTAAAACAATTCCCGGGCAGGTACGAGACCGTGACTTCTACTGTACCACAACAAAAACAATAACGACGCTTATAGCTTTTGTGCAGAAAACAACGAGAGCTTAAATGACCTAATTTCCTCACAATTTCAACACTTGTGTCTTCCACTCAAATCACGATTAGCTAAAGAAGGGAGTATTTATTTTCAATAGGCATCCAAACAAACATAAGTTAAAATACAGGTTCTAAAAATGACAGCTTTTTGAGACTAATTGTCATGTTAACTTTAATAACTTAGTAAACAAACTAATTGGAACTAAAACTCAATTTGTTTTGAGATAAAAAAGGAGAAATATTCACCAAGGAAAAGGAATCTTAATTCGATTCCGAAACAATATCATTTATTTTTTTAAAACATACTTTCAACAAACTGCCATAAAATATATCGGTTATTGATTCATCTGGTTCTTGGGCAGGACGCTTGATTTCCCCTTTTAATAATTTTTCGTCATCGCAATCAAAAAACTGGAAATTTTCTCTTCATTAACTTTGTTAAGTCATTCCAATCTGTTGCCAACAATCTTGTCTACGCGATACCACACCAACAAACTTTGCTTTTAAACTAAATCAATCGTGCTGAATCAAATAGCGTTTCAATTCCTGTATGTTTCTCAATACCCGTAATTCCTTAAGTCTTTCTTAAAAACGCACTCCAATGATAAATCATCTGAACGCTCCACACAAAAATTTTAAATTTCACTTGCTAACAGGAACAAACGTAATTTCAGACTAGACAAATAATTAACAATTTATCTGACTTTCTAGAAGGAGAACAGGAGAGACTTAAGGTTATTAGCTTCTTCTAAACGATTAACATTTATTAAACTCTTCTTCAAAATTTGATACTTTACTCGATAAATATTGGTTTTAAGACTCCAACGAATTAATTAGGTATTTTTTGAAAACAATGGTTTCTTTCGTCCTGATGGCATAACAATCCAGTTCAACTGACTCTCTCAGAATATAGAAATTTAAAGTTAATTTTTTATAACAACCTCCATAAATAGACTCATCAAAAATCAGTTATTAAAGTATCTAACAAAATTGTTTTGCCACTAGCATCTATGTTCTTTCAAAAGAAAAAAGTGATTATCTGGATGTTTAAAAATTTTTATCTCTAATTTTTTCTAGCCTTTTAATGCACTACTATTGTTTAGCTTCTTTTATACAACCAAAGCGAGTTTCCTCAATGAAACAAAATCTTTCTTATTATGACAAATGCGATAAGGTTTCTTACAATTGCAGAGATTCTTTCTTGTACAAGGAATACAGAAATTGTCACCACAGAAAGCAAAGTAAACAACATTAACGATCAACCAGATTCTTAATGTATATTTTCTTTGTTATTTATAGAAAAATCGATAAAAACTTATACAACGAAGAATTATTTCTAGAGTTTTTACAATTTCCTATAATCCACAACGATGGCACGCCACAGTATTGGTCTCATTTTAAAACAAAATTGGTAATTACACTATTAGTAGAAAGTCAAAATTATATTGCCAATTTAAAATCGCAACTCGTAAATAATATTAAACCATCCAATTAAACATCAAGAATTAAGCTGAGCAACGTATCAAAACGAAAATATTTTAAGCAAAATAATTCACAATGAAGGTTAAAATAAAAACTAATTTTGAAGCAGTTTTTTTTTTTGTAATTAATTTGTTTAATAACAATTAAAAGGAAAGAAACAATTTAAACGAATTAATGACGTTATAAACAATATAACACTGCGCTTAGTAAAAGTACACGTTCAGGTTTAATGTTTTAATAACACATTTATCAAAAGTTTTGGTGATTCTATAAATTACTTTAAACCACATTTAATTCTTTTCGCGCGTTTAGAAGGTAAGGCAACTCGTCTTTATAGAAATAAGTTTAATTAAAGAACCGAGTTAGAGAAACGGGCAAACGGTACTAACTTAAAAAACTACTAATTTTTAAACACATTTTAAAATAGCATATTATCTCAAACTATGTATTTAAGTTAAATAAATGTTATCAAATTTTTAATGTTTTATTTTAAAGTGTTGGTATTAAAAGAAATTGTTTTATAATTTAACTAATGTTTCACAAAGCGGAATTCCTCACATATTTTCTAGGTAGTTGACTTTGTTTTTTAAGTTTTTCTTACTATTAATACTTTGACTGTAGGTACTTTTGATAAATCCGTCAACTGTATTGATTTCATGGCATAAGGATGTTTTTAAAACACTTTGATAAAAATCTTCTAAGTTAATTTTGTTTTACAGCACCAGCTTTACGCAATTCAAAAGCTTTTTCATTGTTTCATCAGAAGAAATCAATGAAATAATTTTTTGTGCTTCCGAATGAACAACTTTTGGGGTTCTGCTTTCTATAGATTGAAATTGTAATACAAAAAATTATTTTAATTATTGCTATTTTTTATTATAACCACAACAAATTACTTTTTTTGTGTTACAAATTAATTACTAAATTTAATCTAAAAATACTTAACAACTGTTTAAAAGGTAAATTGAAATACATTGTATTAAAAAGAACAGATTTGTTCACAAACAAGACAAAAATTTAATTATATAAAAGCAAAATTATATGAAAAATAAAAACAACAACGTAAATAGAAACTACAGATGTCCAAACAAAATAACTTAAAGCAGTGACAACATTTTGAAGTTTGACGAAGAGTTGACAAAACACATAGAGAAATAATCTTTTTGCTCTATCTAAATAAATCAAATTCTAACACTTTAACGCTAGTCACTGATGTTACGTTAAAAACACTCAAGAGGTAAATATTGTCAAGAAAAACTACAATAGAAAATATATGCAAAACTTAGGAAACAAAAAACAGTAACTTTGCAATAAATAATGTAAATCTGGTAATAATACCGGCAATCTTATAAACGGCACAAGAAACAATTCTTTAAACGTGAATTAAATAGAATGAAATCGGAAGGTGACTAAAGCTAACTGAAACGTCTGTCTACTACCAGAAAAATATACGGAATGTTAATTAAAGGAGTAATTGCCACGAGTCGGCTTCGAAACAATGTGCATTAAATGGTTAATTTAACATTAGTGAAATTAAGTTAAACAAAGAGTCATAAATTATCCCAATGATAAATAATCATGTAAAATTGTTTTTATTTAAACATGAGGTTTTAAAATTTCTTAAAATAATAAACATTAATCACAAATTTTTCATGCGTTTTTTTCTTTATTTACTTTAAGTTAATCTTATCCAAGTTCACGCTTATTAGAAAAAAAATAATTAAAAATAGGGAACGCTACTAATTTAAAGACTTAAAATTTATAATTTGTAAAGAATACTTAATTGTAATATTTTTTTAAAATAAATATTAATTTATAGCAAAAATAAAATTACATAAAACTTACTCTGAAATAAAAGTCGCTTTAGACTTAACTGCTTGAAAGTTATTACATTAACTATATTTTTTTATATCAAACATTAAAAATTTTACTTAAGCGAAAATTATTACAAGATTTAATTTCATTTTTAAATTTCACCGAGTAAAATACTAAAAACACGAATTTTTAGAATTCAACGATTTAAGATGTTACGTTTTTAGTGTTGTTTTTTTAAAATTGTTAATTACTGCTACAGTTTCTGGTTTTTTATTCTATTTCCTGAATATTAAGAACAATTTTATTTTGGGACACAAAAAAATTTTCTTTTAACGTTGAGTTATGTCATCGGGCGTTTTTACCGTTTAAAATGCAAAAGTTATGAACAAGATATATTCATTACAAGGTTTGTTTGTATCCAGAAAACTAAGGATATTAAATTTTAAGTCTGTTTAGACGCTTTTATTTTTGTTAAATCTTGCTGTTAACACAAAAAGATTTTGTCCGTAGAACGTCTTCTAAAAAGACACGATGGGACAGGAAATGCAAAATGCATTTGCTTGAAACTAGTAAGGATAAGGGTAGGAGAACACATATTGAATCGTTTTTTAAAAAAGGAAAACCAGTATTCCGGTCACAACTTTCTATTATCTAAACAAGAATTTAGACATTAAAAAAATGCATCAGATCTTTTAAAAAACCGATATCCAACTTGTACGGAAATATCCTGACGCAACGTAATATAAATTTTTGTATAGAAAATTTTAAGTTTTCGTTGTAAGCACTACTAGATTCATGTTTGCTCAGTTTTGCCACAAATGTACAGAATCAAATTCCAAACAGGCTAAACGGCACAGTTAGGCGAGTAGCGCTATTGTTGCGTAGTCTATAGTTCATGCAAGAATTAGCAAGAAATCTTTACTCCCCAGCTGTCAGATCAAGTTAAATTAAAAACCCAGAACCTTGTATAGTTCTTTCTACTTTATTTTGATTTCATGTATAACATTCAAAACTCTAGTTATGCTAGTAGGAGACGTTTTTTAGTATTATAATGAGTTGACAACCAGCGTATTTTGTATTCACTGATATAGACTAAAAATAAAAGCCTACACCACAAAGCGAAGTAGCAAAAAACGTCGAATATGAAATGTGCTTTTTTTACTTCAGACTACATGAATACAAATGCTACAAAAATGACAACAGAAATTCAATTTTGTAGCGATAGTTGCTGGGGTTAAAACAATAATCACGCCTTAATAGTTACAATGAAGTTACTGAGTTAGGATTTTGCTCAAATTAATCTTATAAGAATTAAGTATTTACTAAGATCAAACACATTATTTTTGGCATTCATCGATAATTGAAAATACCAAGATGTTTCTCTTCCAAACACATGCTTGATATATGTAACGTTATTATTTATGCTTATGTTTGCAGTTTTTATAAATATTTATGTATACTGTTAATTTCCGTACTGACCTACATTATATTCTTGTAAAAATATATATTGGCACAGAAATGTCGCCACCTTGCTAAAAATTTAATCATAAATACTTTATGCATACGTTGTAATAAATAACAAGATAAATATTACATAAACAATTTATTGTTACAAGACTAGGGCAAATCACTAGTTTATACATTGAAAAAAATTGATATTTAAAAGTAATAAGCAAAAATACATACATACATCACCGTTATTTTTACTTCTGTAATTGATTTCTTGTTTCCTTTTGTATAATTTTTTTTTAAGTAACAAAAGTGTTAAGATTACAATACATTTGTTTTGGTTGGCTATTTTTTTATTGCAATGTATCTTATATTTAAACAAATTTTACAGTAAGAGATTGTTGTAGCATATTAGATCGATTAGAGGATTGGAGCTTAACTTTTATCTTGCATTTTCTAAAGGTAAATATGTTTGTTACTAAAAAATTAAATAAATTCTTTAACTGCAAGTTTTCTTATTACCATCTTAGTAAAACTACATTTCCTAAAAAATAATACCGGTTTGAAATTACAAACTATCTTTGAAACATTTTACAGATTTACCTAATTTGCTTTGTTAGTCATGTATTCAAAATGTTATATTCTGTTGCAGCTTCTAAAAAAATAACGTTGCCTGTATATTAACATCGTATTTGTTTGGAAGAAATTAACTTGTTGTTAACGATTTAAGCTTTTGGCATAAATTTCTTTACTTTACTGGACAAAAGCAAATTGGTTGTAAATAATTGATCATTTTTAACACACACTGCTATACTACAAAATGCATACTAATGTATACACATTACACAGAAACTAATAAACTGTTCTTGGACTTAAGTTACAAAATGATAAACATCCTAAAACATGTGATAAAACAAAAATACCCACTTTATAATAAATAAAATAATCGATATTTCAGCTCTGAAGAAAGAATCCCTTAATCTAGTATATAGAATCAATTAGTCACAACTGCAATATAATATTATATAAAACAAACTAAACAAAAATTAAAAAATGGGGCATAACTCAAATCACAAATAATGATTGTCAAAGAAACATTGATAATACATAAGCCTGTCACCTCACAATAAATTAACTCTGCATAGTTTTAATTTTTTAGTAATTTTTCCTATATTAAATGTAAAAAGTAATTTTAATTGTAACAGAATAATTTCAGAAATAATATAGATTAGCAGACTCCAACAATAATGTAATTTTAACACACATTCACAAAATCTTAACATAACATACCAAATCTTATAAGTGAAATAAAATACCAAGTTTCTATTTAAACATCCAGTCAATAAATAAAATTTTTAACATGCTAATAATTTTATGTCCATGTTATTTATGTAAATTATTATTGAATGTGACTGTTATATTAAAATATAATTTTATTATCTAAAACTAAATTATCATATATTGTATTCGTTTATACGCCCATTTTACGTACTGTCATATTATACATAAAGCAATTTCTTAATTAGTGTAAAATCTATTTAATGTATGTAATATATTTTAAGTATTTTAAATTTAAAGACGGCACAGCCTTTAATTTTGTATATTGTAAAATATATGTATTGATTATTTGTATAATTAAAAAATAAGATTTGACCTGATATAAGATCACTTTAGATCACGATGAAACGTCATGCTGCTACACTACAACAATGGATTTGTTTAATTCTAACAAAAAATTACACTTGATTCTAAAGATTCTACTGGAGAAAGGAAAACTAAACAAATAATTTTTGTTTAAATTAATATGTATTAAAAAAAATAAAACAGCAAATCATTTAAGGTTAATTAAAATTGCATGTATTTAAAAGCACAAAGAAATTATATTTTACAATTTTTCTAAAGAAAAACAAAATACAGTTACATTTATATTAACTTACACAGAACAAATGCTAACAAATTGACAGAAAATAAATACAAATACATATAATTTTATGTCATTTTAGGTATTACTTTACAGGTATTACCAACACAAATTCTTTAATTTTTGATTATTCATTTTTTGCGTTTTTAAAAAAGTTTTCTTATTAATAATTAAATATGCAGTCGTAAGAAAAAGTGTAGTTTATAATTCAGTAAGGAAGGTGTAGTATTGCAAACTTGTATTAATTCCAGCTTCGCCCTTCGACTCGACTGCAAATTTTCAAAAGTTGTTGGCAATGACAAACAATTCTCACTGACTCGTTAATATGCTAATAACATATGAAATTCATAGTATAATTTTTCATAAAACTTTACCTGTAACCGTAATTTCAGTATATAATTAGTTTTAGCTATTAATGTTTATTATTAAACTTAAATTCAAAAAAGAAAATGGTATTTCACAAATAAAAACAATTAATAAATTATGTTACTTTATAGTTACATATAAGCAGTAAAAATATGCGTCAATATGGTATTTTTATTTATTGAAAAAACATGTTAAAAGTAAAATATTACTCGTTACGTAAATATTTTTAATACGTAATATAATTTAATGTTTTATTGTGACACAATAATCTTTTTTTAGTATAGATATGTTGTTTGGTCGAAGAAAAATAACAACGGTAAACAATTTTCGATCTAAATCTATTAAGAGAAGAGAAATGTTTTAGTAATGTTGACGTTTGCTGTGCTTGTTTTGTCAGAGTATACTTCTCTTGCGGCTATAAAAACAATGAAATTGATATATTTTTGGTATAATAATAATAAATCTTTAATATATTATTTACAGTTAATTATAATTTGATGTAATACTGCAACTATTTTTTACTATATTATTGATGTTTAGAAATTATTACGTGATAAATAAAAATTAATAAAATAAAACACTCAATATAATTAATGAATATAATTGTTTTTAGTACTATATTAAATTGATCGCTGAACAGTGGCTCTCTACCACTAAAAAGAGCCGGAGATTGTCAGATGAGATTTACATACAGGAATAATAAGAATGCATACACATATGCGTACGTGTATTGTTGATTGCCTATACAGTAGTCAGATTTTTTTATTAATTAGGTCAATGAATAAGTATATAAAAGCAACCGCGGCACCAGTCATTTTGACCAATTTAAATTTTTAATTGTTTATATTTTGATTATTTTTGTTGTAACCAAGTTGGAATTTTATGAATTCTGCTAAAACTAGTGTGATAACATAGAAGTAAAACAATTTTATGTAATTGTATTTTTTTAATTAATTTAACTTTAATCAATTTCTCATTCTTAGAAGGGTTATTCCAGGATAATATGAGCGGAAATCTTAACGTGTCAATACCAATAAAATGCAATTATGAATAATGACCTACGGTGCTAGTAATAATGAGATTAAGACAATACAGGTATTTTTATATATATTATTGTTTTTGTCATTGCTATTGCAATTGCTGTTGCTCTTGCTACGGCTATTATTCTTACTATTGTTATTATTATTTCTTTGCATTAAAGTGTAAATTTTTAATAGGAAATGTTGCAAACGTTATATTGTGGAAAACATTGCTTCGTATTTAAGTTGATTAACATGTAAAAAACTACTAATTATCTTTGTAACATTTAATTCTTATACGTAGGAATTTTAGAACTTGTTTTAATCACTAAAAAAAAACAAAAACTAATTATAAGCTAAATTTTTGTGTGTATCTGTATTTATTTGCATAATAAAAATTGGTTAAGGTAACAAAACAAATTCCATAACATAAAAATTGTACTAAATATTGTTAAAAAATTAATTATTTTCATACCAAAGATACATCAATTTTGTTATTTATACTCCCACAAAAGAAATATACGACATAAACAAAACGTCGACTTTCCAAAAATATTTATTTTATCTTAATAGAGTTAAATCAAAATTGTTAAACGTTATTTCTCGTAACACATAAATTTCTATTCTAAAAATATGTTTTTTTGTGTTACAAAGAAACGAAATTATATCACGTATTTAGAAACTTTTTCAAAAAATATAAAGTGTCATGTAACAAATAACTTTTTAGATACGATTTATAATAAATATGTTTTATATGTTATTAATAATGTACATACGAATTTGTTTCTAGATTGTGAAACAAAAACACATTTAAAAAAATATTTTAATAACAATATTTAATAATTTTTTATTAATAACTTATAAATTTTTGTACAAAGATGTTTTACAATAGACTGGTCTAATACTTACTATAAGTTATATTGATTTTATTAATTTATTGTCAGATTTAAACAATTAAATGTTTACTGAAACAATATAGAAGCAAAATAACTTAAAAACGAATTTAATGCATTAATTATTATTTTAAGCGTAATTTTGTTTTTATAATAAACCTTGAAGTATTAAATGTTTAATTAAAATATAACAATGTTACACTTTCTTAATTAATATTTAAATTAGTAATTAAATTTTTGCCCAAGTTATAAGTACTAGTAAAATACGCAACCTCAAGAAATCATGAATAATTAATGCACACAAAAGTAAATGCATTTGATGTATTGCTAAAAATAATTTTATAATTATTCAAACATGAACGTTTTAAATCATTTTAACGTTATTGTTAATTTTTTTAATTACTTACGAAGCGCTTCTTTTTAAATGCTGGCATTACAATATTAGCTAAATCAAAACAAAATTTTAAATTTCGCAAGTATTATTATAAAAAAAAATTATTTGTTGTACTTAACATAAAAAAATTACAGTGTAAAAATGTTTAGTATTCATTTCAAGGATTACCGTGCTTATTTATTTTGTTTTTACAAACAAATTAAAAAGTCATTGAATTAACCGGTAATGTTAATTATGCTCCTTTTTGGTGTATACATAGTTAAAGGTTTTTGTTAAAGTGAAGAACTTTAAAAAAATCTGTTAGTTATCGCTTAGTTAATAAATTTGATTAAACAGTAAATACACATTACTGATTTTGAAAAAAAATAAATGTGCAAGTAAATCCGTAATGAGCGTATACTAAAATCAGCAAGTGTGTGACCATTGTAGTTTGTAAACCCAAACTAACTGACGTTTTGCAAGATATTGCAGCTTGCATCTTCAGGGAGTGGTAAATGTTACTGAAGGATAATTTTTAAGTGACGATATTTGTATCATTAGCGATTAGCGTAGTTAACGGACCTTATGTTTCCGTTACCGCTTGACTGACTTCGTTATTATTCCGGAGTAAGTGTTTGTGTCCTTTCCAAGAAGGTTGATCCTTGTCTTAGAGAATGTAATACCGGTAGCTAAGGTTTGCTGAACCTTAAACCATCTTCTCGGTTTATATTACATGGATGTTTTTCTGTTTCCACAGCTTCGCGAATTAGTCTGAGAAAGTAGAAATGAGTTCTAGCCAACACTTTAGTTTGGTCAAAATTTAGCGTGTGTTCTTGGTTCTACACGTGTTCTGCCACTGCTGATTTTGTAACTCTGTAGTGTTTGCAGTCAGCCATATGTTCTTTTAATCTAACATCAATAAAGCGTCTCGTCTGTCCTATATAACTTAATCCACAAGAACAAGGAATTTTGTAATTTTGTCTTTAACAGATGTAAACCAAGTGCTCAGGGTATCCTTAGTCATAAAGACAGTTTTGATATTGTTTCTTTAGCACCCTGCTTATTTTGTCTGTCAAACCCATACAGTATGGCAAATAAGCGGTGCTAGAAAGGAAGGTAATAAGTCTTTTTGACTTTTGGATTTATTGCTCTTCCCATGCGTTTTGGATCTCTTTGAACTCGTATCCATTTTTTGTTAAAAGTCCAACAGTGTTTCCTTTTTTTTTATTATCAGACACACGTGTAGATCTTTCAGCTAAAGTCTAGAAAATGGTACAAAACCACTAACCAGGTTTTTGAAAACTGGTGCTCAAGAAAAATTACAAATCGTTTTGAAACATTTTAATTTTAAAGGCAACAAAATAAATAATGAATATTTTTTTTAAATTGCAAGCATTTTAAAAACTATAATACGTTAATAGCCGTGAAGAAAAATTGTAGATTTTAACATTTAATATTCAGTCGACAAGGTTCCTGAAGCTTTTACTTTTTTATTTCTTTTTTCAAAATGTCATCAAATGTTTTTTTTACAAATATTTATATTTTTAATTGTACACTAGTAGTTCAAATTTATTGTGTTACTGTACGGTTTTCTAGAATTGCCACAAATGAAAAGTTAATATTTTACACGGCTCTCTCCATAGTGGCATTACGAGAAAATGTCTACTACATCATATAATGACACACGAGATCCAGGGTTACTAGTGTGTCATAAGTCATCCTTTTTTTGTATAGTACTGATGTTTTAAAGGTTTAAACACAGTTGGGGTTAAGCGGCTGCAGACGATGGTATGGGATGGAAGATGAAAGCATTATAATATTATGTTCTCTTGCGTTATTTATTGCAGCTAGTGTCCTGTGACTGTTTTGACTATCAAGGATTAATAATATTTTGTTGTTTGATCCAGGTTTTACGTGGTTGATAAAGTGGTCTAAATTGACAAAATGTTTAGAGTCCATCCATCCTGAACCACTTGCATAACCAACTACACCTGGTAAACATCCTTTCATGAATAATGGTTTTTTTGGGTACTGGTACTGAATTGACCCCAGTTTCATCAATGCTGTATATTTGGTTGAATATTATTGGCATCCAAAACTGATCGTACAACATCGAAAAACTTCTGCATTTGTGGTTTGTTAAACCCTGCCGCTGGTGCTATGCTAGTAGGCTCAAGAGCTCTAATAGAGAGTTGAGGATTTCTTTTTTTGAATCCCGATAACCAGTCATTACCAGCCAATTGTACTGTCTTGTTAAATAAGTGATTTAACTGCATATTTTCCGCTAACTCAAATGCAAACCGACGAGCATCTAAAGAAGTTATACCATAAAAGCGCCTTTCTAAGTCTCAAATATGCTCCACTAATTCGGTCTCTTGTTGTTCGGTAAAAACTTGTTTGAAGTTATCGTTCCGTGGAGTTTTTGGCATTACAGGGTTATTTCTCCGTCGGGAAATACAAGTCTTGAGTATGCCAAAACGTTCAGATGCTTTTCGAGCCGAAATTTCGTTTCGCTGTATCATTTTTAAAGCTTTTGTCATATCTTCCTCAGTCCAGGAAGGTTCTGGTTTTTCCTTTACGTAATTACGTACAATATAAAAATAACAAATCTCCATCATAATATGAATAAATCAAAAATAAGATAATTGTGGGGCACAACGGATCTAAAGGGACCTTTGTGCCCCAATGTCACAATTAACTTTAAAATTGCTGCTACTTCACTCAACGTTTGTTTACACCTACGATAGCCCACTTATTTTATAGTAAAATAGTTGTGGTTTTGTTGGATATAATAAGCGAAAATGATATATAAACAATTAGGGGATAATCACACTTCATTTAGATACAAAATTTAACAATTACTTACCTCTAAATTAATATTTTCTTTTTTCTAACGTTAGCACTACACTAGCTTTGTTCGTTTCATGAACTGGTGCAACACTTTGCACTTTCTACATTAAAACTGTTCGTTACATGAACTAAGTGTACTTGAACCGCGTTTGTTTGTCAGCGTGCAATTGCACTAAACGTGAACTTACTGCACGGAGTTTTTGGTGGTGTAAAAAGTACATACATGCGCAATACACATAAATTATATGAAAGTGAGGTTAATACGTTTTTAAATTTTTAATGTCTGCGATAAGAAAAGAAACAATGGAAAATGAACTGGTAATATATTATAAATGTGAACTTTGCGAATTTATCAGTAACAACTTCGTTAAGATAACATCCCACGTTAAGCAAACGCATTATGTTAGTGTTATTTAAATAATTATATCTTACAGATTTTTATCAAAATGTCCACTTAGTGTGTGTTTGTACTGAAGAAGACGATGAACCTGCACAAATTAATGATAAACCTGCCCAAATGAATGATGAATCTGCCCAAATTAACGATGATGAAAATGCACATGATCTTGTATGGACGTCAGCATCTACCAAACTATCGATCGAAAATTATAAAACATTGAAGTCACTTGTCGAATGTGGAAAACGTAAGACGTTAAAGAAAATGTGTAAGAAAATTCACGAAGTAATGTACAGTCGAGGGTACTACTTTACATTGTTACAAATAAAAAACAAACGAAAAAGTCTTGAAAGGAGTTATAAAAACACATTACTGAATAAAAATAAAACTGGTCGTGGAAGGAAAAACTGTCCATTTGAAAATGAATGACATGCAATTCTTGGCAAAAGACATTCAACAAATCCAGAATTTGTATTGGAAAGCAGTGCTACAACTGTTTTACCACAGAAGATCAAATTATTGAACAAATAAAATTAAAAAACAGTTTACTATAACAATTAATCAACAAATCTACTTAAGTTATGTAACATTACATATAGCTTAAAATAATAAAAGGTGAAATGTTCTTCCTTTTATTTTGTTTTTTATTTTGAAAATCAATTCAGACACTACTTTTTAACTAATTTATTTTTTAAGAGAGTTACATAATTGATCCTTCACAGTTGACCCTGCTTTATTTAATTCATGTACATTAATTTGGTGAGAAAAATATGTTGTTTTAGGTTGATCATCGCTACAGGCATTGTCGAAATCTTTGTTTAAGCAGTCCAAACCCATGCTCAACATGCACACGACAAGAACTAACAGTTTTGTTAAAATGTTTTTGTAGTGCCGTTAGATGACCATTGTCACGACATGGTGCAATTAAATTAGACATTAATGGATAAGCACTATCTCCAAGAACATATTCACCTGCAATAAAGGAGATACTAAATTATTGATACAATTTATTAAAGTATGTCTTTTAATTGGAAATACTTTGACATGCCAAACACGATAGGATAATCTCAATTGATGAATGATAAATTTATTACATATTGATTTTATATTTTACACATTTACTTACCTATCATTAAGAAATTTTGTATCATTGTTTAGGTTATCTTGCACAAACAAAATGCTGCACTAAAAGCGTTCGTTTGTATTGGCCATATATTTTAATGCCACCATGAACTAAATTGCACTCGTGACGTTAGAAATCTGAACCCAGTGCAATTTAGTGCAATACAAACGAACAAACTTACTGACATTTGTTGTAACTGAAATAAAATGGGAAGCGTTCGGTTACCATCCCATTTTTAACATGATTCAAAAGATGGCACCACCTGTAATAAAATAAATCGAGTGAACCTATGTGCCCCGCCGGTCCCTTGTGCCCCTTCCGCCCCTATATAATTTTTTAATGTTATTTTTGGATACCGTGTTTTCACAAACCATTATTATTGAAATAATTTAATAAATGCAATTGTACAACAAAAAGCATCATGAAAGCCTGTAACGTCCCGTTTGAGTTCATTACAATTGAAATTCAATTTTACATTCGTTTACTTTTGCAACTAATATTGCACGTAAATTTATTCAGTTTGGCAAAGTCGCGTTGTTTTAACCGACTTGAGTGTAGCTTTTAAACTTGCACTTCCGCTGGGGCCACGCTTGGCGTGCGTGTCGTAGTGATGCGGGGAAGTCAAATTTTCTTGATTATGGCGTAAAAACCCATGTAATTTAATTTTTATTCATTCCATCTAATTATTGGTGAGTTTACCTTTATTTTGATATAATTTTTCTATTGAATTCAACATTTTTAGTGATTTCGCAATGTTGCGCAATAGTTAGACAAAGGAAATTATTTTGAAGACCGTTGCATCGAAGGTGTAACGTGAGTACAGCATGTCATTTAAAAAAGAAAAACATTCTAATTATTTATATTTAGGGTCTTTTTATTGGATTTTTATTTTTATTCTGGATCTTTGACTTTTTGGATTTGTCGTTTAATTAATGGATTATTAGTTATTGAAGTTATTATACACTGGTATTTATTCCTGTTGAAGAATCTTATCACTTCAAGCAAGTATGTGCTAAAAATAGAAGCTATACGGTAAGGTAATATCATGTGGTGAGTCAATTGGAATTAAGTTACATTTTAAATTCAGTTATTAAAACTTTTCACTCGATAACAAATCAAACGTTTACGACATTTGCATTTAATATCAATAATTAATAATTAGATGTAAGATTTTACGCTTTTTATTCATCACCGATTTAAAGCTGGTTGGCGCCCTAATATTTTATTTTGAATACTGTTTTATTCTAAATATGTTTAATTCTAATATTGTTCATTGTTCTCTAATGTAAATAGTATATTAAGTATAGTTAATAAATTAACGGAGTTCACGTCTTTGTAATTATTTCCATTCAAACCCATACCCATAGGTCTGTGCTTACGATTGCTGCCGTGGTCAAATTATTATTTTTATTTTTATTAAACGTTCTTTATTTCGGAGTATATTTTTATTTACAAGCCAAGGTCACAAAATGTTTTTACCCCTGCTACTATTTTATATAATCATGTTTTTATATTCGTTATAATATAAAATCTTTTTATTTTTTTGTGATTATAAACTATCAATAGTATATTTGTTAAAACTACATTGTCTTTATATTTACTTTGGTAATAAAATTTTAAAATTTGTAATTACTTAATGTATCTCAATAGACATAAACTGCTAAAAGATTTTCTTAAAGCAATAGGTTTGATTTCTATTTGCCTAATTAAATGTCAATTATACAGATTTGCTAACAAAAATGTTTTAATTAGTACACAACTAATTAAAGTTCGGCTATTGAAATTGGTGATAGAAAATACTGTACGTATATACGTAAAGTTACCGTTAATTAATTTTTAATGGAGATACTTAAAACTTGTATCATTATGAGAAAATATAAGAGAGGCTTGAAACTAAATTTAAACTTGTAAGAGACAATATATACATTGAGATAATGGTTCAAGTTTGCACTAAGAGATTTTTGATCATTTTTGTCTTTCAAACTTAGTTATATTTAAAATCAAGTTTTACATTTATAAAATTTTAATTTTACTGTTTTTCTAGAAACATATTTATGAAATATTTTAAACTATTTACCTTTTTAAACATAACGGTTTCAACATGAAACATAATAAACATTGTTTTAGGGTTAACGGTGTATATTTAGTTCAAAATAAAAAAAACTTACAAACTGACGTTCTTCGTCAGGTAGTATAATAATAGTAATAATAATCATCACTATTTAAATATACATTATAACACAATTTTTATTATTTAACGATTTATCTATACATACATCACACATCAAAATTATTTTAATTTTTACTGTAGTTTTTAATATAACTACAATCAATAAATTTTTTGTGTTACAAATTTAATAGAAGTAACTTAAAAATGCTTACCAATCGTTAAAGGCACATTGAAGTATATTGTTCTATTATGAACAGATTTGTACACAAACAACACAAAAATTTAAATATAAAAGTAAACAGTAAGATGAAAAACCAAAAAAACAACGTAAATCGAAACAAAAATGTGGAGAAAATTATTAAATAAATGCTTATAATTTTAAATGTACTTTAACGAATCGCGGTACATGATTGGCCAACACAATTTCTTTAAATTAGTTTGCATATTTACACAATTTTTGTAAGCTTGGTAGCACAGTATGTGGTAGACAAATAACACAATTATTTATTTTAAATAAAATATCAGTCTTGTTTTTAAAATTTTTTTTTAAGTAGTTAACCTACAATACAATAATTAATTAGACATAAATACGTTTTTTGTGCCAAATAAAAAATTTTTTTTTTGAAAACTAATACTATAAACCGATTTAAAAAAAAATTATACATTAATTACAATACTTATAATAAAAGTAATGGGTTTATAAGCAGTTAATATTATTTTAAAACAATTTCTTTATTCTATTTTATTAGGCCTTCAATAAACTAATTTATTTGTGTTATTAAATACATTAAAAAGAAAAGTACATATTTTACTATTCACCGTAAATATATTTAATAAATGAAAATAAAACTTTGTACTTCAAAAATCAAAGCGTACATAAATTTATTTACTGTAAACCTAAAAACTCAAACTTTTTAAAACAATAATAAATTTCAATTATGAAGTTTCATTATAACGCGAGTTACTACTCTTAACACACGATACGTTTTAGTAGTAAAATTTAAATGGATCGTCTATTATAATGTTGATATATATACGTCATTAACGGAAACAAAATGTTACAAATTTAGAGAAGTGTAGTTAAATATGGTTGTTGAGCTTCTAGAATGAACGTTATACACGTTACTTTTCCTACATATATAAAACATATTCTTTAAAACATTGTCTTGAGTGTTTAAGTTAATGTTATATTCTAAAATAAATGACAACAGTAAAATATTTAGTTACTATTGTTTTATAATAATTTACACTATAACAAATACAGGGTCTTAATAAATATTTTCATTTTAAGTGACATATAGGCTAGGCAACTAACTTTGCTTAGATTGGTATCAAATAAAACAAAAATTACTTAATCAGAAATTAGAACTTTTAATCTAAGGATAAGTAATTGATTGCAAACGCTAGCACGTTAACAACAATACCTGTTTATTTAAAACAAAAATTGCTAATAACAGTTATTTATAATTTATAACCGATGTTCTTTGCTATAAATTTTGAGAAACATTACAAAGCTCATTAACTTAAATTTTTCGAATAGCACCAGTAATTACATTTTTTTAACTCCATACTACAATAGTGAGTTCTTAAATGAAGTCTATAATTTTATTATTATCAATGTAATCAGTCGTGACATAACCTCATGTGTTAAATGCGTGACTGCAGAGTAAGCATTGCGATTGTATTCTACTATTATTTAGAGTATTTTTTGTAATAGAACAGATTGTTGTATATGGATAATCGTGTGGTTTTTACGTGGTTAGTGCTATTTTTCCTAAATTTGTTGTTATATGTTTAATAGGCGGGTCTCTCTTCGTCTTTAAACACAATTTACAGTTACCGTTTACAGTTTACAGTTTACAGTATATATGACAATCGATAAAATCGGTAGCTTGCAATAATTTTTATTCTTATTTTGCTTAAAATCAAAGCCTTTAAATCTCTTAAATCGCGGTAGTTCAAACAGTAATAAATAAATAAATAAATTTTCGTCGTAGTAGATCTAGAAAGAGGCTTCTGGTTGATTATAAGGTTGCTATCGGCATGAAAATCAAACTCAATGGACAAGGTTCCATTGGAAGATCCTCAAAAAACCGCCACAAAAGTGAAAATAAAACCGTAACACACAACTTAACTTACACGATTCTATATTACGTAAAATTAAAACCACACTCAGAAGCATGTAAAATATTACAAGCTGTAATTCTACGAACCAAAAACTGCATCACTTTGACGGATATCTCAAATTCGTAAAAGTTGATTTACCCCAGAACCCGGACTACATCTTGATGTTTTTAATGCTTAGTAAACTTGTGAACCACCTGCTCCCAAAACCAAAATCACATATATATTTCTAAACTTGGTGCACTACCACTTTCATTAAAAACTGTAACGTAAATCTTTTGAAAGAAAAAAGTACAACAAAGACGTGGCAAGAAATGCAGATAGATTAAATTAACACGCAAAAGCATACTTCTTTCACTACCGTTCGCTTGGCAAGAAATGCAACGTTAACAAAACAAAAATATCTAAATCAGAAGATTTAACTACAACCATTAAGATTGTCTTTGAAACTGAAGATTAAAAATGTCAATCGGAAATAATAAATTATAAGGTGGTCTTCAAATATAATATAATACAATCAACATAATTGAATTAAGTGCAAATGCACTCAATATGTGCTTAATACAATAAAAATTGAAATTAAAAATGAGTTTGAAATTGTGAAAAACGAACACAAGATCAAATGACGGTTACAAGTTATTGCACTGCTTCGAATAAACACAGAGTGGTAATTGGTTACTACAGGCAATATCCTCCCAAGCCATTATTACAACAGTCTTCTGTACATATTTCTTAAAAACAAACTAAACATCACTTCGCTTTTTACGGCGGGGTCTTACTTTTTTACGACCATCGTGGATACATAGACAAAATGACATTATGCCATGCCTCTCCTAGTGCAAACATTGACAGTGGTCCGCAGTCAAAGGAAGCTTAAATTCAGCAATACTATTGGTCAGCGATTGCACGTTTAATAGCAAAACGGTCACGTAGAACCAGTTGCCCGAAGCGTCTATCTTGACGCTCTGTGGTTTGCTTTGGTTGACGAGTTGGTTTCCTTTATGTTCCTCTACCTTCTTTTGTTTACACACGACACATACATATTACCGTCATTGCAGTACAATTAGCACGGCGGCAAATTTTGCCATAAGATAAACCAACATCTCGATAAGCAACAATTATATTCCTGTCAAAGTTGCTAACATGGTGATAATTTCAACCTCTTTGAACTCGATGCATTTTCTACTTACCATGGAGGAACAATAACTAAAAATGTCTGTACTAGTCAATTCTCATAAACTGGTTTCTTCACAAAAAAACTAAGAGATAAAATTTTGTTTTATCAAAGATAAACAACTGACACAGTTACCATAACATATTTTGAATATTGTCATTGTGTTGCCAAAAAATCAAGAAATTATTCCTTCTTAGTGTATGACTTCTAATGTCACTGAGTATATGATATTTTTATATACAGGATGACCATTATCAGAGTCTTTCTATTGGTATATTAAAAACTGTAAAAGATAGAAAGTCGGTTAAGTAGACAAAGTGGTGTAATTTAATCTCTTTTTTGATGTCGTATTAAGTGTACGTTTAGTAAATAGACTTTCCTATAAGGAATTTCTACATATTTTTATTTTCAAATTGATGAAAAACATCTAAGTCAAAGAATATAGAAAATTCAGTAAGCTTAGGTTTATAATTTTATTTGTTTAAAAGAAATACATAATAGTGAAAGTACCAAGTATTATAGATAGACAACTTTTTATTTAAATTTTTCTTATCATACCTATTTTTGAAGTGATATGTTCACGTTTGTATTGACTTCCTAGCATGCTATAATTTTTATGAAAGTTTTTTCTTTGATTTCATTAACATATAACTGAAATATGGTAAATTGAGGTTATGTTGTCATATGGACCAACCCTTATATTTGTGCGCTTCGATATTGCTTTCCCCTTTAGTAAATCACTGAAAATTGTTATTTTTAACGTAAATTGCTTTGCCTTAAAGATATGGAATTTTTTTTAAATATTTGCCGGTAGGATTCGAACCTAGACAGTGCCATTTACCACTCTGAAGATGCAAGCTGCAATGTCTTGCAAAACGTCAGTTTGTTTGGGTTCACGAACGACAATACGGCAAAGGCCAAGTTCTACTTCTTGTTTTGGCTCTCAAGAAGAGACTATGCCCAAGCCTAAGTCTGGGTGTTTTACTACGACGCGGTCTAAGCCGAAAGTCGCTTATGATTTTATACATATAGATAATTTTACACAAAATGCATAATGAATCTTGTCAGTAAACGACATGAATTAACCAAAAAACGATCTTTTTGAATTCATAAATGTGATGATACAATGCTTAATTAATTATCAATTTATTAATAATTAAATTAAATTTGAAGATCCATAGCATTTTTTGTTTATTGAATGCACTAATTATAAGAATATTAAACGAAATCAATAAAAATTAAATAAACTTGAAAGCGGCAACTTTTTTCGTAAGCCACAATGATATCTTTGTTTGTTTTGCTCTAGTTAGTATTAGGTTAGCTATCCAAGTGATTATATAACATCCTTGAATAAGTTGAACATTTCAATTGTTTCATTTCCAAATCAACTAAATTTGAGTTTCATTTATTTTTTAGTCATAAGCATAAAAGTTTATTTAAAAAAATCTTTTTTATGGATAAAGTAAGATATGTGGAAATAAGAAAAAAATTAAAAATTCATTTTACCTTAAGTACTGTAAAGTAATTACTAAATATTGTCATCAATTCAAAAATAAAAAAAAAATATTTTGAAACAGCAGTTATCAATTTTTTTCAACTAAAAGACGAATAAACAGAAATGCGTTTATTTTGCCAATGTGACAGTAAGGAGGATATGAAATCATACTTCTATTTTCTATCTTTTACCGTTTCCGATATACCAATAATAAACCTTTGAAAATGATTACTCTGTATAGTAGCTTCATAACAAATTTAATCATTGTACTTTGTCCAATTTTTACACAAAAATACAATTTTATTTAAGTTTTAAATTTCAATTATGTCATAGATACCTAGTATTTTAAAATATCAACGTATGAACCAATGGTGTGAACACATACCGTAACAAAATGTAACATTTTCTGTGTAATTGTAGTCATGTACCTACAAATTAAAAATATATTGATTACATCATACACAATTATGCATTAAAATATACATGTTAATCTGCTTTTGCTTTTAAACGTTGAGAAATTCAAGTAAAGGGGTTTCCATAGTTTAGCACTGCTATTTAATCGACAATTTCTTCTTGGTAAAATGCGATTATGAAAATTAAATTACTATTAGAATAAGAGATTAATACATCTCATTAGTAGTACATATAATGGATTATTGTTCCTCTCTATATTTCAATACAACTCTTAAATAGAAAATTTGTTTTAATCTAATTGCACTCGAACTCCATATCTCACGATTATTTCATATATAAATTGATCTGATGACTCACCTTTTTTATTTATTCTATTTATTCAAAAAATTACTAAAGTAAATGTAATATTTTTTTTGTTTCAGGTATTTCCATAGAGTGAAAAATCTCATTTTATATTTTCGAATAATGTGGTAAGACATAATTACGTAGACAATGTTGCATTTGATAAAATAGCACAGTTCTCTATTTACATTGGTTTTATTTCTATTTTTGTGAAAATAAATGAATATACACCACAAATCAATTGCAGATACTATAGCTATTAAAACGTAGTGTATATCCACTTGTTTTTGAGAAAATAGAACGCTGGGTTAGAGCAGAACCATTCAATGTCCATTTTTGTTACAAACGAGATTATTAAACCTATATTGCCCTCACAATGTCAGAAATGTACTGCAGAGCTATCATCACTCAAAGTAGTCTATACATCCTAAAAAAACACTAAAACCGAAGTAGCTAGTGCAGTACCTACGAAAATACTTTTTGTAAAAAAATTAATTTAGGAAACTAAAATATCATATGTTTTCAATTATGCACTTAACATATTTTTTATACAATTAATGTAACAAAAGCCATTAAAATACACTATCCTATAAAATTATAGTGAAAGCATAAACTGTTTTTGTCAAAAATACCAAGTTTTTGTGATCTACTGTAAAATGTACTTTTTGAACGTAAGATGCTCTAACCCAACGAGAAATAAAGACAATGAAAGTCCAGTATTGTGATATTTTATCATAATTTTAAGTTGTTAGGTTTGTTACATTTTTGTATTTGTAGAGAATAAAACCGTTAACAACGTTAAATATTAATTCATATTGATTAAGTAATTCTATTGACATAATAAAAAAATTAAATTTTGAGTTAAAACTTTCTTAAGCTAAACAAATTAACCAATATTGACAACAACTTTAATACAAATTTTAAATATATATACCAATATGTTATTTTTCTAAACAGATTGTGGAAAACTTAGAACTTAATTTATAAACGTATAATTTAAAACTAATAAAAACAAAAATTTGCTAAATACATTTATTCAACACATTTATTTATACCAAACGCGTAAAAACCCCAAACATGCACTTATTTATTTATGTAATATGGCATATACTCTTTACAATTAAATTCAATTTTTTGAGTTTATAATTTGCCTTACCTTTGATTAAAAAATTCTGTTGATTTCTTAAGCCGCCTGGAATATTCGCAAAGTTTGAAAATGTTTCACTGCTTTCTCTTCAAGACGGTTTTGTTTTAGAGCAAAAAGCTGAACGCAACACCGATGCAAAGGTTGTGGCCATAACGACAGCATTTTCTATTTCTATTTTCTAGCCTTATGTTTTGCTTGGATAATAACTGCAATTTAACATTTAGATGTCTGTTGTTTAGAAAACGACCCCAAACATATTCCGAACTGTCTTCTAATTAATTTCATCTAAGTTATTCAAGATTAAATAATTCTCCGACGAATAGAAAAAAAATTATTTATTGTCAACTTTAAAGACATCATTTTGAATATCAAAAAGTAACACATATTTTTTACATCTATTTTGGCCAGTCGCCGTTCTAAATACTTATTGGTTATGTTTTCTAATTTCTTAGAAGCATGTTAAGGCGAATTTCCTCTCTTTTAATCAACTTGTTCTAGACTTTTGAACGCTCCCTTTGTTTTCTTTTTAGGCTGATTACAGTGTGGTTCTACATGCATTTATTGCATTAGTCTTTATCTGAGCTTCCTGTACTTGCAAATTTAATCTATATCTCATATTTAAAATTGAGATTAACAATCTGTAATATTTTTAAGGTAGTGTTGACTACTAGATACGTCTTTTTTACTCATTGCTCTAACTATTCCAAACTGTTTGCAGGAAGTTGATCATTATACAGTTTTGATCTGGTTTTCTACACTACTTTGTATTTGCTTTTCAATAATTTTCATTTAATTTTCAATGTTAGCTCGTATTTTTTGTATTAAGTTCCTAGCATAATCTTTTATTTTCTAAACATTTTTGCTTAGTTTTTCTTCTAATTTTTTATTGATCAATTCTGTATCATTTTTGATTAATTTGATAAGTTCAAACAATTATGTATCTAGGTTTAGTGTTTGCAAACGAGTTACTGGCATAAATTATTAACACTACTAAAACAGTTAAGTTTATTAAACTGTTGTTTATTTTTTGAACATTACCTTTTTTTTATTTTACTTTTTCGGACATTGTCTTGAAAACGTCATTTTTCTGCTTACTAACGCAAAGGAGAATTGAATTTCTTTGCAACACGCATAATACTTTGCAACTATAGTTGCCAACAAAATTGACAAACTTGATTTTTGTGGAATTGGTAAAAACAATTTCTAAAATTTGTAAATTTCGCCTTTTTTCACGATTTCAAGAAAGTTTGACTACAAAACACGTCAATAAAATATCTTACTTCAATTTAGCAATTTTTAAATTTTAGTGCGATCTAGTCCTAAAACTTGAAATGGCAAGTAGCACGTTCTTTTCAAACTAATGTAAATCTCATTTCAACAATGTACTATTTTTTCAGTTTGTTACAAGCTTTAGGTCTTACGAACCTTGCACGGCCAACTCACACAGTCGGAGATAGGGGAGGGTCAAGTAAATTATAATTAAGGGCACCAAATCATTTAGAATTAACACTTCTGCCTCGATCAGGACAGACGGTCCAAACTTGTAACGAATTTTTAGGTTCGTAATCCTTGTTACTCTGGTGTTTGGGTAACCACAATTAAAAGAGAAAGATATGTTACCATAAAAGAAAGATTAACAGGTATAAAAACTTTAATTTAGTAACGTAGAAGATTAACAGGAGTATATCTAATTTTTCAATTCATAAATGTCAGAAGTATCGGCAACACACAATACATAGGTTAAGTTGAAGCGAATAGCAAAGAAAATTTCGTAATAAATATTGTTTGTACACAGCATGCGATACACACAAAATGATTAATGAAATTACCTTAATGGTATTGTAACAATAAACATAATTACGGAAATTAACATAAACAAAAGTTCCGTGAGTGACTTTTCTGACAGCGAAGAAAAATAATTAAATAGACTTACCCAAAATCCAGTATCTACCTGAGCGAAGAAAACGTTTTCCCCGTGAGTAGCCTGGAATAGATATTAAATAGCAAATTGTGTCACACAATAACTCACGAAGATAGGAAGCTACAAAATCGTTAATAATAATAAATGAAATGTGATATAAAAACCCGTTGTATCGAATGCTGTTATTTGCGGTTAGGAACAGGTGGGTATCGAAATCGACTGGCGTATAAGAAATAACATCTCTGAGGCAAATGCTGGTCAAGACTATGTTGTCGTTGTGGATAATACGACTTCCAGAACCTTAAGCGTTCGGTATTTATCAATAGTATTAATTCTTCATTGTTCTTTTATTAAATCGAACATGTGGTCAAAGCGTGACGAAACGGCTATCAAATTAATAAAGAAATTACAAAGGAATCCTAAAAAACCGGATACAAATATCTTACCCTGTGCCGAATAAATTACGATAAATTCGTAATTAACTTACAATTTCCTGTTCATCACAGTGGATGTACTTAAAATCTTTGGAAATAGGTCAAATCACGACACAGACCGTCTCACGTAGTTGACAGCTTTAAAATGAATTCCGCAACATGCCAGTAACCAGAAAGATCGGCAGAGGGCGTCAAAACCGGAATCTAATTTTAATTCGATATACAAGGTATTACGTTATGAAAATTTTGCACGTAACAAATTTAAAAAGAAAATAAATGTTGTAAATTTAGACTATTATCCTCTGTATAATACTACAAGCTTTGTTCAAAATACTGGCGCACATTTTGTAACACTTGTAAAGTGATTTGTTGTGATTTTTTCAATCATTAGTATACGCTGAGTAGAATAAAAATTACTTTTTATGTGACCCCACACAAAGAAATCTAGTAGTGACCAATCTGGCAATTGGCAGGTTATTCTACACAACCTCTTCTAATCTACCGATTTAAAAAAATGGAGTCCAGGAATTTGAACAGACACAGACACAATGTAGTGTAGAAAAGTGCTATTCTGCTATATATATTACCAATTAATCTTTGAGATATATACATAGATACAAGGTAAATAGCTTTTTTTCTTCGTTGTGTACAAATATTGACCTTTTTTTTTGTTATTTGTCGCCATCTTCTTGCCGCCGCCGCTATTTCGTCATTCTATGTCTTTTTGTGGTCTTTCTTTTTTTTATAATTTTTTGCGTTTTAGCTTCCTAACTTTTTTTTAGGAATTTGTTTTATTTCATTTTTACTAAATGTCCATCCCATTTTAATTGCTGCTTTTCTATTCTTTTATTTAACGTGTCTAATTTAAAGTCTCTTTGTATGGTTTCATTTCTATTCCGTCGATTTTAAATATTTCATTTTCATGGCCTGTAATATAATTCTTTGTTTGTTATTTAAGACCCAGCTTTTGCTACCATATAAAATTGTTGGCTTGCATATTGTTTTATACACAGTCATTTTTGTTTTCTAAGATATTTTTTTACTTACAAATTTGTTTGTTAACTCATAAAAGAATTTTGAAGTGTTTTTAACTCTTTTATTTCCAATTAGCATAATTTTTGTTTTTTTTGTATTTAACTTTCTCGTGCTACGTATTTGTCATGTTCAGCTGATTTTATTTCTTTCATAGAATTTATTATTTTTAAACTTTTTGTTATGTTATCTTCCTTTTCTGACATTCTTGATTAAGTAGGCTATACTTTATTATTATTGTATTTTTCATTATAGAGTATGCCTTGAAAATGTTTTTTCTATCTCTCCATTATTTTTTTTTGTTGGTTATTATTGTTCCATTTTTATTCTTTATTTTGTATTATCTCGTATTGTTTATTCTTTCTTAGTACTTTGTAGAATATTTTTTTATTGATATGGCTGTCTTTCTTCGTTTTTATTCCAAATTCTTCCCAGAACTCTTTGCATGTTGTACTGTTTTGTTGATTTTGATGCATTTGATTTCGTCGTTTCACCATTTGTTTTGTTTTTTGTTTTCGTCGATAATTATTTATTGTTCCGCGTACGTTCTTAGCTTTGACTAAAATGGTTTATTTAAATGTTTTCTAAAGTCGTTCGTCATTCCTCTTTTGTTAGGTTTTTTTTTCAGATTGTGTCTTATCTTCTACTGTTTCTTTAAATTATTCTGCAATTTTTTAATTTGACAGTTTGTAAGGTTTAATTATTTTTTTCTGCTTGAATTTGATTTATTCTTCTTCGATATAGTTGACATAGGCAAACAAGTGACGCGAAGGGGCGTGACTAAAGACGCTTTAATTTTGACGGTAAATTTCTAATAAAAAGCATTTTGGTGGTAAATTAAAATTTTTTTGTTATGTAAGTTGCATTATATGTCTTTTCTATTTAAATAACATTATTCATTTATTTATCTTTACTTGAAAAAGTTAAAAATTTACGATTCAGATAATAATCATAAGACAATTATGTATTGCACTATAATACAACAACAGAACATAAATGTTATTACGAAACAAATAATTGTTACGCTGTAATTATCGAGGTACAAATTTATGACAGTTTCATCCATTACGCTTATGAAAATTACATGTTTTAAGATTTTAAGAACAGTAATCATAAAGATTTCATTTTTGACACTTTATATTTATCGTATCAATTTTATAGACACGTCTTTTTAAAATACCCAAAACAATTTTGTTAGAATCACTACTTTTTTATTTCTTTGAGGGAGATTTTAGTACTCCGTGCTCAGCTTATAAATCTTGTCTCTTAATAAAATCATTTTTTAGTTACATACTTTAAATATATACGAACTTATCTTATTTGTGTTATAAACTTTGTTGATTTTCTGTTTGCATAGGCAACTAATTTGGTAGCTTTGTCTAAAAGGCACTTTAGCAGTTTATTATTTGCTTGTCGAAGAACTCTACGACAAATACAATGTTGCTTTAGACTTCGACTACGCAAATTTAAATTAATCTAAACAATATCAAACGTTTTTCATAATTTATTAGGTTATGTAAGATTGCAGTTATATAAAATAAGTATTCTGTACTCACCGTTTTACAAAAACCTGGTAAGATTCTTTAGTTTTTATTGGATGATTCTTTTACCACCACAAATTTTTAAATTTAGTTCACATATTTTCCGAGGGTAATGTTTGCTTCGGCGCACTATATTAAAATTTTTATTTTTCCGACAATTAGATAGAGGTCGCTATAAATCTCAAATCAGATTCGGCTGCCAGCTGCCTGGTACTCGTCCTGGAACATTTAAAGTTTAAGTTTAAAGCACATTGGCCCAAAAACCAGTTTCTTGAAACTTAGTCCTCCAAAACGTATTTTCGATAAATATGGTTATCTAAAGTTTGTTGTTGTGTTGGCACATTTATTAATTCCATAAAATATTAAAATTATGGCTACTTCTTGTGAAATCTAGTAAACTATGATGCTTAACAAGCAACAATAACTTGATAGGCAAATAAAATAAAAATCGTGCTAGTACACTAAGGTTTTATCGCAAATAAAGAAATTAATGTATCTGTAACTACAAAAACAATTATTAATTTTTACAATTTTCTAAGTAATAATCAGAACAAAGCAATCAACAAAATACAATGCTACTCGTAGAAAAATAAAATCTTCATTATTTTTATAGATCAATAGTTCAAAACCTACTGATTCAAATTAAAAAAAAAACAGTTTTGCAAAAATATTTACATCAGCTATAAAATGTTGTGGTAGTTGATCCTCTTTGATATTTAGAGTTTTAAGAATAGTTCGTACTACTCTTTGAGGGTTGATGTTGCAATGTTAAAAATGAACCTAAAGGGTCCTGCCTCCTTAAAAACAAAATTTAAGTCTTTAAAGAATTTGTAATAAAATTACGATAAGTTTCTTAAAATGCGCCTGTTCTGTTTTTAAGTGGCCACTTTGTATATACAGGGTGGGCCATTGAATAGGAAGCACGTCTGTTTTGGGACATTTAGATTAGTTTCTTAAAAAAAAGTCGATTTTTTATTTTTGTCGGACAACAACCCTTAACTCAAGAAATTAAATAGGGAAAGAGGGTTAAACAACACTTCATTTAAAGCGTCTTTCAATTTTATATGCAAAAATAAAAAAATGTAAAATTTACGCAACCAAACTAGCGTTTCTGGAAGAATTGCGTCGACGCATTATTGAATAATGGTGCCAAATTACGACGCAGATCCTCTAAAATGTAAGGAAACGTTTTGAGCAAAATTTGTATCATTGTATGGAATTTGAGCATTTGTTGATCTAATAAATGCTTTTTTTGACGTTGCATATTGATGTTTTAATTCTTTTCTACACTTTCAAAATTTTTATTAACCTATAAACAATCATGCATTCACATAGAGAATCAAGAGACTTTGAAGAAGAGAAAAACTCGACCACTACACCGTATTTTTTGTTTTTGTTTAGGGTTGTTAGAGCTAGGGGCTGTACCTGAGGAAATCAAATTTGACATCAAAGTGTGCCGTTCAAAAGGTTAAAGGTGGCGTATTTTAGGATTTTGCCTCCCCCCACTTTAGTTATAGAGAGTGGTTTTCATAGAGAGTCGGTCAACCCCCTATTTAAATTTTTGAGTTAGGGGGGTTGTTGGAGCTAGAGTGTTGATGTGTCAATGTCAAGTTTGACATCAAAAGTTATCCTCCAGAAATCAAGAATCGACCTGTCTGAACGTTTTTTTAAAAAACTAGCCTAAGTGTTCCAAAACAAGGGTGTTTTCTTTTGATAGGGCTATCCTGTATATCTTTTACGCAATTTTTTTCTAAATAAACCTGTATTTTTGCAGTTAATGTAAGCTATCGTTTTTGTTGTAAGGAATATCTACAAACTAATTTATCATTTTTTTTTATAATAATAAGAGAAATATTGCGTAATAACAATTAATTCAACTTTTGTAATGTTATAGTATATTCTAATTTCAATACAAAAAAACAGCATAATATATTTTAAGAAATTATTTTAGATTAAAAACTTTTTTCATTATTAATAAATTATTTGTTTTAAAACTTTAACAGAATAACTAATAACAATTATAATTTGAAAAACTTTCATGTACATTTACACTGTAAAATTATTTTCTGCGGTGAAACTTTATGACAAATGACAAGAAACTTTGAGGGTTCTAAAACATGTAATTTATTAAACAGGAAAGAATTTTTTGTTATTAAAACAATTTAATTTCATCTAAACATATAAAATAAACTTAAAACATAAGTTGTTTATTTGGGTTTTTTAATACATACTTGAAATTTTTAATTTTTTTTGCTTTTAGTAATATAACAGTTTATTAAATTAATAAAAAAGAAAAAGCAATTTCTTATTATAAAAAGTTATTTAAGAAATATATTTTATTAATACTTTGCCAGTAACATTATATATTAATTTAATTTTTTTAAGTAAAAATAGCTTTGTATTATGATTTTGAAATTATATATTTAAATTTACAAAATAATTTATCTGTTGCAATTTTTATTTAAAAAACATTGATGTTTTTAATATAAAAAAAGAATTAGAACAATTTATACAAGATTTTGCATATATTTTAACCAAATTTGTTTGTCATACTTTTTGTTTTCTATATAACAGATTTTTCTATTTTGCCATGTTTTTTGTTGACACAGTTAAATTTAATAGCTTTAACCTATATGGTTATTGAAACCATTTCAAACTTAAATGGTAACCTAATTCAAGGATAATTTACATTTATTAATAAAACAAATATAACATTATCACAAATATACTTAGCTTGTCTTAAGTTCGAGTTTAAATTACAATAAAGTAAATAATAAATAGGCTAATAATTAATTACTAATTAAATTAAACCAATATTTAGTATACATAGTTAAGTTAAATGTTTCTGTAACATTTAGATTTTTCTGTAAATTTTAAAAATCACCTAGAAAATTTAGTTTCAATATTGTAAATGTTTTTTACTTGATAAATAGTTTAATAATTATCTTTTATTTTGTATGACTAATAGACATTTATTGATGTTTATTTTTGTACAAGTTATTCAAAGGCATGTTTAATTTTGTTTAAGAAGTTGGTTTTAGGGTAATTCACCGAAAAGCCAACACATTTTATGCACAAATTTACATAACGTTATATATTTTAAAACTTGGGCAATCAAATTAGTAAGATCTCGACAAAAGTTTTATGTTAAAAATAAAATGTGTAATTTTGATAAGTATATCAAATTTTACGTTGATTAATAATAATAATAGATTTTTGTTTTTAAATCTTGTTTTTAAAAACATTTTTGTAATATATTATTTTTTAATTACAAGTAACATTAGATCTGTCTTTAATTATTTTGTCAAGAAACGTTCAGTAAGAAGTTGTTTTGTATAAAAGAAAAAAAAACGTAATAAAAAAAGTATCCAAATAAAAAACGACAAAATAGTTTTTTATGTAAAAAATATGTTGGTGTGGTTTTCGGATTGTATGAATTTTGTCCCCAAACGTACCTTTTTGACGGAAAAAAGATCTGTTAGTGGAGCATATGTGGTTACATATTAAAACGACCACTTTCATTTTGTACAGAATGAAAGTAAGATATATGTAAATGCTGGTGTAAGGTCCGTGAGATTCTTAAATATCTTAAATAATCCACGCTGATTTTAAATACTAAATTAAGGTTTAAGATGTGGTTGTTATGAGGAATTCATAGGGGTAATGATGCATTATCATTTTACAGCGCAATTTGATATTTTATTTAATCATTAGCCACCGGCACGTAATCTATTAACTTTGACCACCTGCACGTGTTTCTTTAACTTTGGGATACTTCATGCTATAAAATTCCTATGATGACAATACATTAAATGAAACATTGAAAATTGTTTCAAAAGCATATTCGACTTACGTTAGTTAAAAAAATCTATCGTTTCAATTCGTACGATTATAATCAAATTGGAAAGCACACTGTACAAATTTAGAAAAATTTGGCGCATTTGATTTTTTTAACTGATCGCATAAAACTAAGAAATTGATTTGTAATAACGTTATATGTATGTAATAACTTACTTTTTAGCAATTTTAGAGAATTTGTGTGGGATTGGCCGTTAGCTAATAGCATACTCCGGAACACGAAAATTATCTTGTTTCTTATATAGGGTGTCCCACGAGGTACTGTATATACTGAAGTGGTATGTTCCTTAGGTCGATTTAAGTAGAAAACGTCCTATAAACATAGGTTCAATTCGCCATAGTTACACAGATACAAGCGTTCAAAGTTTATAACTGATCAAATTTTTTGAAAATTAATTATTCTTAGTCAACTGGGACACAAAAGCCGAACAATATGTCATTTATTGCTTTCTTTTCTACTAATGTCACAGTTGATTTTATTAAATGAAGTGTAATTTAAATGCAAAATGCCTTCTCATTTTTCTAACGAAGAGTATGCTGATATCATTTACATTTATGGATTTTGTGATGGAAATGCGAGATCTGCCGTTAGGGAATAAAAACGAAGATTTCCCAACAGGAGGGTGCCAAATCACAAAACCTTTTTTTCTGTGTTTCAACATGTACGGACTCATGGTTCATTTCTATCAGTTTCAACAAGATCTGACCGTCCTGTGCAGTTAAATGTGAATGAGCAGGAAAACATTCTACAGATGGTTGATCGGAGTTCAGGATTGAATACTAGAAGAATTTTCGAACGGGACTCCCCCGTATGCCAGTATGGCAAACATTAAATGATGGGCTTTTGTATCCCTATCACATACAACAGGTTCAGCATCTGGAACCTAGAGATTTTGCTGCCCGGTTGAATTTCTGTCACTGGCTACAGGTAAATCCACAATTAGTTCCATTCATTTTATTTAGCGACGAGGCGCAATTTACTAGAGATGGAGTGAACAATACACGTAATTCTCATTTGTAGTCATATCAAAATCCACATGGCACAACAGAAACTAACTTTCAGCGCAGATTTTCTGTTAACGTATGATTGACGATCAACTTATTGAACTTTTTTTCTTTGAGGAACGTCTGACAGGAGAAGCATATGCTAACTTTTTGCGGAATGAATTGCTACCGCTTTTGGAAGAAGTACCTTTACTAACAAGACAACCAAATGTTTCTGCAACATGATGGAGCTCCTCCACATTTTAGTCGGCATGTGACCAAATATCTAAATGTTGCTTACCCCAACAGGTGGATTGGGCGTGAAAGCCTGCATACTTGGCCACCGAGATTGTCCGATCTCACACCTTTGGACTTCTATCTGTGGGGTCATGTGAAAAGTTTAGTATACGAGGTAAAAGTTAATACCAGAGCTGAACTAATACAGCGTATCCTGGATGTGTGTCAACAAACACGGAACAACCAGCAGGTGCTTCGAGCGGCTACTCGGTCCATTTTAGATTGCAGCCGTCGTATTAATGCCGAAGAAGGTCTTTTGAGCATTTTATTTGATGTGATTTTTGTTTGTTTGTTTCTTTTATGTTTGTTTTGTAGTTCGATTTTATGTTTACAATAATAATAATTTTCAAAAAATGTATTAGCATTTATAAACTTTGAACGCTTGTATCTGTGTAACTATGGCGAATTGGACTTATGTTTATAGGACGTTTTCTACTTAAATTGACCTAAGGAACATACCATTTCAGTATGTACAGTACCTTGTAGGACACCCTGTATACATTTTTTTGTTTACGTTGTTAGTCGTTGGCACGCACAACTGTACGTACATATTACTATATTACCTTAAACTTTTTTTATGTAATATATTAAACGGCGCCCTTAGTTTCGCTTACGCGCAAGATATTGGACATTTGTGTTATATTCACTAACGTGAAATTGTTTTTAATTACCCTTTAAGATTAGCATACCAAGTATCACTTGCGACATTCTCTCCAAAATATTTAGCTAGCCGCTTGCCTTAAGATACAAATAAATTTACGTAAAAAATTCTGACAAAGAAAAAATAATAAAAATATCTTTTGCAGAAGAGAAGTTAGAAGTAAATGTAATTACTACTGTGACTTCAGACAAAAATAATTGTTTTTATTATTAATATTATTATTATTATCTATATTCTATTAATCTAAGATAAAAAATATGTAATTAAATATCTGCATTACTAAACCAAAAAGATATATTTACAGTGCACGCCGCTTAATACAATCACATCGGAACTTAGGATTTGATAACAATAACCGAATTATAAAAAAATAATGCAAACATTTGTTTATATAACTGCGTAATACAGTTAAAAATATTATGCCGAGTATAATTCAAGCACATTTTTTGAAATTCGTGGTTTTAATATTTATTATCTAACTAACAACTTCATAGCTTCCTACAGGTAAATTAGCTGGTACGTAGCTCTATTTCTACGAGATAGCGTTTAGCCTGAGATTTACCAATGAATCTAACACCCGAATAGGATAAAACTATGGCAGTTTTTTTTATTTAGTTGTGGAAGCTGCATTTGAGAATTCCAGTGCTGAAGAGTCTAAATAGGACAAAACAGCTGTCCAGTTCCAGTAAACAAAAATATTGTGACGTAATAATGACAGTTACTTGCTTACCCGGTAAGCAGAAAGCTGGCCACTGTATGGTAAAAGGCATCGAGCCGGCGTACTTAGGTCACTATGGCCAATAACCGATTTGGTAACTGGTTGCCAACAGTGATAGTGCCGGTCTGCATTAATGCTAAATAGGCGTTGACCAGGTACCTGAATACAATTTTAAGTGTCTCTTATCGTATAACCCTTACTTCGCAATAAAAAAGAACGCTAGAAAGACCTTATCTGTTGCTCTTATTACGTCGATTGCATATTAAAAACGTCCTTACTAAAAACGACAGTTTTAAGTTTGTAATAATTATAAAAGAGAAGGAACAACCATAAACCATAAAATTTAACATGTTTTCTTCTGTTATGTATTATACTAAAATATGCAAACGTGTGGCTTTCCAAAAGGGCCTTCTCAATATGCAGTTGTCGTAATAACAGCAATAGAAAAGGCTTTTGTGATGTTTTTTTTTGTTATGAAGTAAGAATATGACACTTAAAATTGTACAGTTTATTTTCATTCCATTTAATCATTGCTGTCATTAATTGACTTAATAATAAGGATGGATAACTAAAATACACAGTACTACTAAGTAATTATTATAATAACCTTGTTTTACACCGATTTAAAAACCTAGTAACAAAAAAAATGTAAATTATACTAAAGTATTTCTGTTATTATACTTTGTTTTAAATTTGGGTAGCGACTATCAAATTAATTTCTTTTATAATTTTAATGGTTTTAAGGGTCATTTTAGTGTTTCAGGTAGTGTTATTTTGTTAAATCCACAAACCATAAAAAATCTGGGTTATCGCACATATATTATAATGGCTTTGTTTATCATGTTCGCTTGCTGATTTCTTTTACTTTTATAACAGAAACGTGTATTTACAAGCGATAAAATTTTTTGTTAAAAGTTTCTGGCGATTTTTGTTATTGTTGAAACATGCCAAACTAACGAAGTGTATATTGGAAATGAAAAATATGTTGTACATAAAAATGGTGTCATATTGTTATATAAGTTTAACTTTATTTGTTGCCTTAGCTTACAAATTAGTTCGTGCTTTACACTTGTTACCTTACATTCTATATTTACATTCTATTTTCATTTTTTTTTGTTGAAATACATTTCCTTATCCCTCCTCTTCTCTTAACTCTTTCCTCTTTCTCCATACTTCTTCCATCCACTCAGCTCCATTTCCGTTTTCGTCTAAGATTTCCTCTGTTTTCATAACCTTTTCTCTTAATTCACTGCATTTCTTTCTCATGTGGTTAAGGTCCTCAGTCTCTTCTCCACATAGTCTGCACATATTTTCTTCTTCTTTTTTCCAATATTTGTTACTTAACTCCTCGTTGCCACATCTGAACCGTGCTATCATTTTTTTCTTTTTGTTGCTTTTATTCTCTATATTCTTTAAATATTCCGGCACCCCTTCACCCTTGATATCTTTATAATTTTTATTATATCTGCTCTCTTTTATCTTTGTCCATCTTTCTAGTTTTTCGATGTTCCTATCTTTCCTTATTATTTCTTTTCTTACCCCTACTCCCTCTTCTCTTAATCTCTCCACTTCTTCTCTCGGTACAAATTCTTATTACAAAAAACAATGTGCAAAAATTATTTGTAGTGATGGAAGATACCTTATCTAGATAGGGTAACATTTGTACATCGTGATGTGCTGAAAATACTTAAGACAAACGTTGTCATTATGAGAGGGGCAAATGTGTTAATCAAGTAGTTGAAAAAAATAAAATCTTATAATGTTTTTTACGAAATAACCCAACTCAAAATTCTAAACCCAAATCAATTTTTTTTTAACAAAACGGTTTTGACATTATTTGCAAATGTCCTAGATGGTGGCGTAAAAATACATAGCAAATTTTATCAGTTTTAAAATTAAAGTTGCCAAGTCCAAAAAGTAATTAAATGTTTTAAGATGTGTTTATTAGTTATATGTATTGTGTTAAATGAGGAATTTAAGTATCTGTTAGACAACTATTTAATAAAGGTGAACAAATAAAAAAGTTTAAATGCTACATCAAAACTTTGTTGTTTAATTGTAACCTTATTAAATCTTTATTTTTAAGTTTTAATTCACTAATGCTTTAATTTTTGTTAGATTTTTTTGTTTCTATCTTTCTTTTTATATACGTTAACAATAGTTTTATAAGATATAATAAAAAAATATTTGTGTACAAAGCTGATTCAGTAAATGTTGCTATAAAAGCAAATTCTTTACTTCTTCAAAGACATTGAATTGGTTAAACAATATATGTTTTAACTTCAAAAAATTAGATTAGTTATGGTTACTAAAAACATTAAAAATCGAATTCGTTTATGTCAATATAAATTTAAGAGTTTGATTATTTTCTCATGAATTCCATCATCAGAACTTAACCAAGTTTATCTAAGACCACTTCTAAGGTATTTCTCTTTAAAAACAATACAGGAATTTTATTGAAATCCATTTCCTGCGTAGCCTATGAGTTGAACATTGGCATTGTTTTAAGTTGGTAGTGTTAACGCTTAGTAACATTCTTGTTTGACGTTTTTTTTACATTAAATATTATTTTCTATGTTCTTCTATTCTCTCTGAGTCAGTACTAAAAACAGCTGTAATTTTGAGATTCTTTATCTTTTGTAATTTTATATTGATAACATTTCATTCCTCCTAAACAAGATATTGTTATTAAAATAGCGCATTTTTGAAGTGGTGCTCGCAATCTCGTTGGAACTTGATCGTATTTTTTTTCAAAGTTGCATGGATCAATTAAACAAACATTTTTTAGAAACAAACTTTATTTACGATACTTTCCGACAACGTAATCAAGTTTTAATAATTTGATTTTTAAATAAGAATTGCAAGAGAAAACTTACAGGAAAGTTTACTGTATTTACTGCAGCTGTTGTCAAAGACATTTGCAATCGTTGGAAAAAATTTCAAATAAATCGGTAGCAAAATCATTTGTGGCAACCGGTAAAAAGTCATTTTAAGTTTAATTTTTGAATTACAAGCATTCAATTTTTAGGATTGTCAGTAGAAATATGCCACAAAACATTAAAACTTTTTGATGACTTTGTAAAAGGTTACAGTTTATTCAAAATTATGTGTTTCTGAATTCTTGCAGCGTCTAAAATTTTGGGAACGTGTTAATGAACATTTAAATAACGATGACCTTTCTTTACGGACGAGACATGGTTTAAGTAGATATGCAAATGACTAAAATTATTGTAATTAAACAACTAAAAATTGTTATAGAAAAAACATTGCGTTTTTCGAAATTTGGTGTATGGATTGCAATGTCAACGAGAAGAATCATTTGTCAAATTTTTTTACAATAACGTTAACAAAACGTTACAATAATATTTTAGGTTAGTTTTTTGAGCAATTTAATATATATAACAATTCTACAATAAAAGCATAATAAACGAAAGGTTATATCTTCTACGATCTTTAGATTTTACGCCACTACGTTTTTACCTTACGAACATTTAAAAAACACAGTATATAAGAATTAGCTGCGGAATATTGAAGACAACCGGGAATCAAACTGAATAATTCAAAACTGTTGTTTTGATTGAAGTTATTGAGATGTTTGATGATTTTTATGCTTTTTCGGACTTTCTTATTGAAGATAAATGGAGATTTTGCAATAACCAAAGCGTTATCAAAATCTATATTGTGGTCTGTAGTACAATAATGTTTAGCAACGGCAGATTTAGAAATATGTCTTAAGATAAAAGTGTAAAAAATGTGTCTTTGGGAGAAGAAAAAATTTGAGCGATTTTACCTGTCGAGTTGAATATGGGTTTAACACCATTCTTAAAAAGAAGTTTTTTTATTTGATCTGTGGTAAAAATGCCAATTTTGAATTGAAATCTGAAGTAGAAATGTCATTAGGTATTTCAGTACGCGGATGTAGGCAACAATTTATAACTCCTCGAATATCCCGCTTTATATAACCATTGTTTACTAAAGTTCCAGTGAGATGACGGAGTACGGAATTTATGTTATCGGTTTCGCAAATAGAAGAAGATACTTAGGTTCTTTTAACTCAGAATCCCACTTGAGAGGTTGAACGCAAAATTATCAGATCTTCTTATCTATTTCCTAAAACCAAACGTCACCTTACTCCCGCAACTTTTAAACCATTTTGTCTATACGGATTTCTTAAAGTCTACAAACAAGGTAAACCTTTTAGACTGATCGTCAGTACCATCCAATCTCTTACAAACTAGCCAAGTTTTTGTTCAAAATTCTTTCGGAATTTACAGCTAAAACTTTTTTTTTGATCTTCAATGCTCATTATTTTATTCAGCGTTTGAAATCTATAAAGTTTGAACTCCAGGTTCTTGTGAGTTTTTTACCAAAATTCTTACTAAAGATTCGCTTATTGTCATCGAGTAAATTTTGTCTCAACATCATAAAGATTTGAGTATGGTTCCTCTTATTGATAAGTGTTTATCATCCACTTACTTTTAATTTTAATTTTAATTAATTTGCTAACAAGTTTTACGCCGGACGCCGCTATGGGTTCTCCGTTATCTCTTGTTGTTGCTAACATTTTTATGGAATCTTTTGAAACGGTTGCTCTAGAATCATTGATATTAAAAAAAAAGGTTTGGTTTAAGTATGCTGATGTCACCTTTATTGTTTGGTCTCATGGTCGTTTTAAATTGTCTAAGTTTCTTGATCAACTAAATAACCAACACCCTGATATAAAATTCATTATAAAAATCGAAAAAAATGGTTCTCTCCCATTGCCCGACGTCTTTGTAACACGTTAACCCAAAGGGACTTTTAGACCATTTTGTTTATTGCAAACCTACCCGTTGTCTAAATCCGGGTTCTCGAGTACCTAAGAACATTTTTACTTCTAATTCCAATCCGAAATTGGCACAATAGATAAGAAAATTTCTTTGTAAGAATGGTACTAAATCCATATTTAACTCAAGAAGTAATATCTCTCAAATTCTTCTTTCTCCCAAAGACAAATTTCCTACTCTTTATTACCACTCCTTGCTAAGCTGCAGTAGGGTAGGTAATACGAAAGCAGGTTAATTCCAATTGAAATTTATAGTAAGCAAATATTGCCCTAGTTCAGTAGGAAAAAGAAAGCTGGTAGTAAATAATAATGCAGTCATAAGTTTTAGAATAACCATAAATTTAGAATATTCACAGGTAACTCACAGATACAAGCGCCAGATAATTTAATTTGAATAACAGATTTGTAATTCCGGCAAAATTATCAAAACCTACATACCAGTACAATAAAAAAAAAAAAAATTAGAATTATGGACAAAATAATAGTAAATACCGTTACTAATACATAGATACATGAATATTATACAGAAATCAGAACAAAACCAATATGCACTTTAATTACATAAAGCTAGCAACACAACAAACTAACAAGTTGTTAACTTCTACCGTTATGGAGTAGTTTCCCAACAATTAAATAAGCATTTTTGTACATTTAGTTACATTGCTTAAAGTAATCGGGGATCGGTTTCCCCTCGGTTAACTAACCGTACAGTAAGTTAATTAATAGAGAAGAATTTTCCAACAATTAAATAATCGTAGATTCAATAAACATTTATAAGTAAACTTGGCCTAGTCAAAGTAGAATGGCTAGAAAATAAAAGTGAAAGCAACAAACACTACATAAAATACAGAGCGCAGGATACTATCTTGCTCTGGCCCAATGTCATAAGTACTGACCATATGTAACGGTGGTTCACACAATCGCTGGAGGTGGGTGAATCCTTGTACAGAGCTCTAATTAAGTTTTTATCGTTCGCGAACATCAGTAAATAAAATTAGCTAAAACACAAAAGTTAAACAGTACCGCAATTCACATTAACCTTTAAGCGGCTGACTTCTGTTCTAATTATCAAAATTGTTCTAAAAGTTGATATGTTTCTAAGAAGTACCTAAATATTACTTTTATGGTTTTGAATTTTGCAAACATCTAACAGCAGTGGAGTTTTTACATGCTCCCAAAATGGGAACGTTGGTATGTGCGGTTTACCAGAATGTTAACAAAAAAGATATACTCGAAGTAAACATGATTTCATTTACTACATTTTGAACGACACTGTTCTTAAATTTTCAACTGATTTCTTAACACAGAGTTTATTGTTTGTGGTACGTAGCTGAACAGATTGCTTTGTGCAAACGCTTGTCGCATTTCTTGCATTGAAGGTTCGTATTCTTGCCGCAGATCACACAGGGTCTTTGTTAGATTGATACAAGGATGTGGTTGATTCCATCAAACCTCACGTCAACCACGATTGGAGCTGTTGGTCCGCCAAGTCGATATCTTGGTATCGTCTCCATTTTGTAGAGGCAGGTAGCAGCCATGCTGCGAAACATTTTGTGTGTTATTTTTTTCTCAAAGTGAAGATACTGGTAGAAGCGGAAGGATACTACAACAGCCATGTATAGAGTATTACTGAATAAGTTCTACCACTATTTCTTAAAACTCAGCATAAGACGGTAAGATGACAGCATCTGATCCAGAAGACCAACTCCTCCCATACCTTCACTGAATTTCTTTAAAATGTAAGGTTGAGGAACTTCCTTTTCCCTTTCACTTTCCACACGCCTCTTGATTTTGGCAATTGGGTTGGCACCAAAGCAGTTGCTGGCAACCGTAACAATGAAGCTGTCGTTCCATTGCACGCATATGACTTTGCTATCAGAGCGATAGTCGTACGACTGCGGTTTTTCTTTTTCATCTCTTTTTTGGGAGCAAGTGCGTATTTTGCCGTTCGGCTTTCTCTGATCGCGCCACACGCGCGAATTCCATCATCCTTAAGTTGACTTAGAAGGCCATAACTACTAAAAAAGTTGTCAAAAAATACAATATGATTCTGTGTGTTTTCAATAACTTGCAGCAGATGATTTACAGCTTTAGTCCCGAGAAGGGTTTTGTTGTTCTCACTTAGTAAAAATACGTAAAAATTTCGCAAAGATAACTGCAGTCTTAAAAAAACTGTTTTAGAGTACCGAAGAAAGTAAGCAAGAATAACAGCGATTTTCAAAATTACAATTGACAAGTTGATATAAAACTGATCGGTATAGAATTTCAGTTAAGGATTGTTGCACTTTCAATTTTTCAAATGTGATTGGTCTAGCGTTTTGTGGTTTCTAACTTGGATTTTGATTCCCATATTTTCCGGGGTTTTTGTTTAGTTTGTCGCACTGTGTACTAGCTATTAACTCTGCAACTTTTCTAAAAAGTATGCAAATTTAATAAAATTAAGGGTATTAAGTAGTTCATTGTTAAAAAATATATAACATTTCTGTAAATATAATGTAAACTCAACAAATCATTATTTCAGTGTAATTAAATAAAAGCTCCCAATTAATCCTAAAACTTGATGAAACTTTTAATTGCAATTTTTTCTGCTAGTAGTCCATTAATTGTTCTTTTTAACTAATTGTGAGTTTATTTATTTAAATAAATTAAAGTAAAATTTATATATAAACATAGTACAATCTATTTTATTTAAACATAGGAAGTAAAAACCGCGAACAAGAGTTTTAATTTTATACACAAATTTTTATTAGTTATTATTAAGACAAAAAAATAAAATTATTTAAATCCGCTTTTTTTTGTTAAATTAAATTAAGTTTTTAGTTTGACTGTAATATAGTGTATGGTTTACTTTAATATGCATACAAAGTTTAAATTACCATTTTCAACGCTTCCGGCGAATATCAAGTTTGGTAGTATGCATGGCTTGTACTCGTATTTGAATTTAACTGCAATATACGTGCATTTATATTACCTTGCATAGTCAAATCCAAATTTAATTTGCTTAAGGCGAGACTTGTTGCGTGCATAATGAAAAGAACGTATATAAACGAGTAATACGTGTTATATAGTTAGAAGTAGTATAAAACGAGGCGACAGTGTAAGGAATAAATCTAACAACTTTATGATTGTTCACGTTTCTGTTTTGTCTTGTCTTTGTTAGAAATTACTTTTTTCTTTTCTTTAATAAACGTTAGGCGCTTACCATTCAAAAGCAAAACCATTCTAGCCTATAAATTAAGTTCTTACGATTCATGCAAGAAAAATGTCGTTATTCAAATATAAAATGTGTGAATTTATTTTAGTTATTTTTAAAAATTAGTTTTAGAAACGCGTATTAACTAATATGTATTTTATTTTGGTAAAAAGTACCTACATACTTTTATAAATTTAAGCTTGCCATTGATATTAACTTTTACGTTTTACTTTAATTTATTATAAATTAACAGTTCTTATTGCCCAAATTCAAGCAAACCTACATTAAGTGCCATCAGTGCCTAAAAGTTTTAACTGTGAGTTTTGCTTTTACTAATAAGCTGCGAAACTTCCTTAGTTTGTTGTCTTTACAACAAACTTTGTTTTTGACTAACAATTTAATTTACGTGTCTTAACTATTAACAGCAAATCTTTTTAAACTAGAAATGGTTTTAGTTGCTTTGTAACGTTTTTGTGTAATAACATTAAAAAAAACAAAAATTCAATATTTGTTAGTTTTAAATAAAAATTAGTTGCTTATTAATGTTTATACATAGAGTAAATTATTATAGTTTTTTCATTAATTGATTTTAGGAATAAAAAAATTACTAAAAACTACAAAACAATTTAAAAATTTAGTTACTGGTTATGATTGTGGTATTATTTCTAATTCATTAAAATATGTCGATTGTTTTGTACTTATTAAATTAAAATGTTTGTATATTATTAAACGAAATGAATGAATCAATTTTTTTGCAGGAAACGTTTAATTACGTTTTCGAATATTGCGATATACTATATGGACACAGAGTGTCAGTGTCTTAAACATTTAAATGATTTATCAGTGGTCATCTCCAGTTGTAACTTCGGTCTTAAAAATTTATTATACGTGTTATATATTTTTTGACATATACGTGCACTGTAGTATAATGTATAACGAGTAAGGAATGATTGTCATTGCCAACGAGTATGAAACTTCTCAGAAGAGCCGAAAGTGAGACTGCAATTCGTACAAGTTAGCAATGCACATTGTTTACAAATTATACACTATACTTTTTTAACGACTTATTTATTAAAGTCAAATAGACATTAAATTTTTTACAAGAAACAACGCAAAAAATAATAAATTTTAATTTAAAAGTTTATGTTGGTGGTATTTAAAACACGCTATAGCTTTAGTTCTTTCAATCGAAATTAAGAAATTATATGTCAAAAAATTGTATTTACATTATTTCAATATGTGTGCGTTAACCGGTATTATTATTTAACCTTTGACTTTCAGATATTCATATGTATTGAGAAAAACGTCAGTATAATTAACATGATTTAAATACAGTCTTGTTATGTAATTAATAATTTATAACATTTTGCTTTTGCAGGTAGCAAACTAAAAAAATTTATTCATGCCAAAGCCTGAATTGTTGACAGTGTTCTTTTGATAAATAGTTGGTATGTGAACGGTTTGTTTAGAAGCTGCAATTAGATAACCTGTGGATCAGACATATAAATTAACAAGTTTTTTAAAGCAAATAAGATAAATTTGCAAATGTTTTAAGATAAATATATAATTATTAATTATTATTAAGAATAAAGTTTTACAAACAAATTAGTGGATATACGCTTTCGTGAAGAAGAAAGTCAACGATGTCATTGCTTAACATTTTGTTTAAACATTTGAAAAAAGTATATGAAATAGGTATATCAACAAAGCATGCAAATTAGGTTTAAACACAGACAAAATGTTAGGATAAAAGAATGTTAACGAAACTAAATTAATGTATTGTAGTATTATGATAATTATATCTACAAAATGAAATAAAGTAATTAAAGAATTAAGGATTGTTTAGGTATGTTTATTTGAATTTTTAATTTTTTAGGCTAAATTAATTACCAGAATAATAATTGGTACCTAATATACAAATGTGGAAAATTTTATTTATTGTTTACAACATTACAAATATTATATTTGTACAATTTTGCAATGTAATATTTGAAAAAACATTTTTTTAATGTATAATTGTCTGTTGAGGTTGATTGCAATGTTGAAGTTTGTGTTTTCAACTAAACTTAAGATTTTGTGTCCTACATTATATTTTCGTTGCGTTGACTCACCAATGTAACAACATTAATTAGTTCAGTAGAATATCTTAAAAAACTGACTGAAAATTTAGTATAAATACAGAAATGTTACGATAAAAAAATGTATTAAAACTTACCAGTCATACTTTAAAAAAATTTGCAATTTGTTAAATGAAATACAGAATTTGCACTAGTAATCTTACCTTAATATTTTCTTGTTTTTATATTTGCTATACGTTATATACATGTACAAAGTATTTATGCTTAATTTATAAATATGCAATTTTGAAATATACCTAAACTTTACCAGCTTCTGACAAGTTAATGAAAGTATAATATATGTAAATACGTAAAAAAAGTATATACAAATACTTATAAAAACTGCATTGCCATAAGCATAATTGATAACGTACAGATATCAGGCATGTTCGGAAGAAGCATCTTGGTGACGTGCAACTATTGATAAATGCCAACAGATAATTAATTTCTTCTAAAATGTCACAAAGTTTAAAAAACTGATTAATGTTAATATATATTAACTTCTTTAACCTTTTTAACACCGGGTGATTTTTAAAACAGTTAATACTGGGTGGGGTATACCTCAATGTTTTTCTTATTCAAAACAAATATGATTATAAGCAACTTTCGGTTTAGACCGCGTCCTAGTAAAACACTCAGACTTAGGCTTGGTCCTAATCTCTTCTTGAGAGCCAAAACAAGAAGTAGAACTTAACCCTTGCTGTATTGTCGTTCGTGAACTCAAACAAACTGACGTTTTAAAACATTGCAGCTTGCATCTTCAGAGTGGTAAATGTCAGCGACATTTACCACTCTGAAGATGCAACATAACAACCGCAAAAGCTTAAGATTTTATATCAAAACAGATATTTTCCTGTAAAGCATACCTTAATGCGTGTTTTTTATTTAGTAGAATTAATATAAATGGTTTTTTTGCATGAAAAAAAGTAGTAAAATGTTTAATAAATACATACATGCATTTAATTTTTGCAATAATTACTCACGGTAACCGTTTTTCCATGTGATGGACACAAATTCTTGTTACACTGGGAACATTGTGTTTTGACTATTTTATCTTTGCTCCTCGGACACAAATGGGATCTTTTTTTTCAGTAGATCCGTTTCGTACTTTTGGTTTTCGTGTACATATTTTCAATTGTCTCTAGTATTTCAGTAATGCTACTTTTAGTAGAATTAGACAACTGTGGCTCTATAATAGGGGGTCACTTATCTTATGTCGCAGATGAGACTCAAATAGTTTTTTTGCTAATAAGTAAGAGCCGCTTGATATCTAAATATTAGGTATTCCACTCCGGATGAAGTTTTGTCCAAACAACAAAAGCTTTTATGACCGCAACGTTTAACTACAACTTTTATACTAAACTCAATTACTCAGAATCATTAGACAGCAAAGAGCAAATAAATAAATAAACGCTAATAAGGCTTTGAGTAATCCTTGCCTGATACTGAATTACAACAGTGAAAAGCAAATTCTTTTGTAATTCACATAGTTTCAGACAATGGCATTTTATTGTGGTGAGATTCTAAGAAAATATGTAAGAAAACATTAACAAAAACGTATCAAATACATCATTTCTACAATATTTGACATTAAAATTGTACATACACTAGATATTCTACAAGATTCGGTTATATACTCAACAATTTTGTGTCGTTAGTTAATTACCTCGTACGTAAAGCTATAATGGCAAATATATAAATGGTTGTTTGTTTCCTCAAGTGCATCAAGTTTTTTTTTTACTTTTATAGCAGTTTAAAATCTGGCTTGGGTCACAGGTTGATTACTTCGGTCTTTGGATGGTCTTCATTACATCTCGGTTGCTTATTTTAGTTTTTCAATTTGGTTTAACATTTTCATGAAATCTTTTACAAAAATAAGGAAAGCGTTGGCAACTTGGTTACAACTAACTTTAAGTCTGCAAGACGTTCTTATCTTAGAATAAAATTATTAACATTAAAAAAATAAAATTGACTAAACATTTATAAATTCAAAAAAAGTTCTTGTACTGGATGCATTATTTCCGTTTTTTTCTAATTGATCTTTCATTTTTTTGTAATGAATATTTGGGGGAACAAATTGTATTTGGCTTGCATCTTTGCAGTGCAGTTTCAGGCGTTACTTTTTTTACTTCTAGCTATCTTTTTCAAAGCTTTGTTTTGGGCGTGCTTATTTTAATATTTAGCAAATTTCATGTTGTATATGTTACGATACAAGTTATATTGGTCTATAAGCAGTAAAGTTAACTTGAAGTTAAAAAAATAATAAAACCAAAGATACAAACTACGATAATAACCGCTGATATATTATTTAACATGCAACAGTTTAACATTTCATCAACGTTTGTTGCAAATAAATGTAACATTTTGAGAATTTCTGGTACTCAAAAGTAGTTGTAGTTTCCGGTTAACATAAACTATTGTTGTCTCTTTTAGCCACATTGCAGTTATTAGTAGAATATTTTAGTACTTATTGTGTGCTTGAACCAATTTATCTATCGCCGGTAATCTTACGTTTCCGTTATTATTGAAGTACAACTATAATTTAACCAGAAATAAAAAACAAAAGGTTTGTGTTTTGTAATATAAAGCACTAATCTGAAAACGGGAATCTTAGTTGAAAATTATTACACCTACGTAGTGTTTATTTTTAACTTTGCAAATAATAATTATAAATGCCCAAAAAACTACCAAAACAATTTCCTATAATAGCAGGTAATCTAAGAAAAACTCAAAATACCAAAAATATTATCAGAAAAGTAAAAAGACTAATAGTAATCAAAAGTTACAGAAATTTAACGATTACTTACGTGAAATTGCTTATAACATTACATAGACTGATTTAAGTATTACTTCAAATTAAAAAAAAATTTGAAAAAAAAGAGAGACTAATAAGCCGACTTCTACGTGGTGTTTCCTGACTAACGCTAACAGGTTTTTAAATAATTCATTATTGATTAAAAATTTGCAAAACTGTAGTCTGTTACTTGAAAAATTCACACGTTTAAACTTTTACTGAAATAAAACACTAATCATGCAAATGCCCTTTAGTACTTCATAATCGACGCCATTGGCGGAACGGCGAATTTTTAGCGGTGAATTACCGGCGGTAAATTGGTGAAGCGGTAAATTGCTGTCGATGAAGTGCTGGCGATGAATTCCAAACACGTTGATCAACACATGGTAAAACTAAAACCCGCCAGGCCTGTACAGAATCTTTGTAAGGTTTATCTTGGCACTCAACTGGTGTAATCGACTTTTGCCGGACACTATTAATAATATACGATAAGAAAAAAACATAAATAAATGACTGATAGTAAAAATATATAATTTCTGTACTAGGTAGTACAGGCACTTTATTAAAACCCGTTTCTCACGCTTACATAAACATTGTTTTAGTTTATTAGTGTTACTATTTAATAACATTCTTAGATTATTCTGACGTTTTCTTTCCGTCGAATGTCAAATTACTTTTTTTGTCGTTTTTTTTTAAATATTTATAATATAAAACAATTATTATTATAACTATTCAGCAATGTTTGTTTTTTGTGGGTAAGTACTAAATAACAGCTGACATTTTAAAGTTATCTAATCTCTTTAATTTTATATTAATAACGTTTTACAATGTTTAATCTTAAACAAGACACCATGATATTGATTAACGCATTTTTAAAATGGTATTCACAATTCCAATAAAAGTTGTTTGCATCAATCAATTTAATGAAAAATTTACAGAAGCAAACATTAATTATGCTTCTTCCCGACGACACAAACAAATTCTATTTTTCTGTTTTTTAAATAGAAATTGCATTTTCAAAACAAAATACACAAGAAAGCTTACCATACTCACTGCACCTTTTGTTGAAAAGATTCGTAATTGCATGGATCAAAGTCTTAATAAATCGGTAGCAAAATTATCTGCGGCAACAGATATAAACTCGTTCTAAGATCAATTTTTAATTTATAAACATTCAGTTTTTAGGATTGTCAGTAAAAACTTGCCGTAAAACATTAAAAAAGAACAAGGTTGCTGTTTATTAAAAACTACGCGTTTTGAACTTCTTGCTTGTACAATTTTGTGAATAGTTTAATCAACATTTAAATATTGTTAACAAAGTGGATTTACCTTGTTTACAAACGAGATATTGATTTATTTTACTGAATATCTAAAAGTTTAAATTATTTTACCATAATCTACATACTTTTGTGCAAACTACGATTACAGTTGTTAAATGTTGGTGTATCAATTGCAACGGTAGGGAGAAGAATAATCACTCAAATATTTTCGTACAAAACTGTAAACGCAGAACGTCATCCTAATAGTTTAAGTAATTTTTTTAAGCAGCATACCAAAATTAATAAGCTTTGTAATATTTGTCAAAGTTTGAAAAGAAAAGTTAATACATGTATCTAAGCTAAAGAACAACATATTAGACATCGGTTATTTTAAATAGTTTTTATTACCTATTACATGACAGCTGTCATCGCTGTAATTACAAGTTTATAAAATTGTCGCAATTAAATAATTGAAAGAAAGTTGATTAGAGGTGAATAAGGATACTGTGTGCAATAATTTCCTGTGAAAGAAACATGAAAACTATAAAACGAGACTAATAAACAAACTTAACACTGTAGAAATGAAAAACTATTTGTTAAGTGAACTAAACCAACAATTGCAGAACAAGAGCAAATATATCAATAAAGAGAAAAAATTACTTGGAAAGAAAACTAAAAACATAGAAAACAAGAAAGTTGCAATACCAAGGAAATGTAAACATCGAATAACTAGAAGCCAAAAATATTTTATTAAAAAAACTAATACAGAAAATGGAAGATAAAGATCAACTCCTAAAGGAGAAGATATTGTACATACACAGTGCAAACAGAAACAGCGAAGTGTCTTACTCAAAAATTGTTAGTATCTCAAAAATAATAGAAGACCACCACAAAAGTAAAAACACTGCACACATAATTTTAAAACCAAAAGGTAAACAGGCTTCTACTGAAACTAAACTAAAAAACTAAAACAACTAAAAATGAAAAGAAAAAATAAAAGTTAAAAACAGGCATAATGCAGATAATAGAAAACCAAGAAAGAAACATAGTAATACAGTGTGAGAATGAAAATAAAATTCAATCATTGAAAAAACATATCAACGTAGTACTAAATGACAAATATACTATTAAAAAAAGGTTTATTAAAAAATCCAAGAGTCAAAGTAGTATCTATTAACACAAACCGCGAACAAGATGAATTAGAACATATATTAAAATCCCAGAACAATATTACAGATAAAGAATTATTGAAAGTTACTTACATTAAATATATAGGAACAGAAAGTACATATGCAGCATTTATAGAAATGTCACCAAAGATATCTCATAGAAGCATTAACCATGGAAACGTATACGTAGGATGGCAGATCCAGTAAGTGCAATGGCTACAAGCACAGCGTTAAGTACTGTAAAAACAATCAATCATGTGCATACTGCGCTGGAGCTCACAGTAAACAGAACTGTGATAAAAAGCAAATCAACTGCACAAACGGTACCTAAGCCAGTATAAAATCAAATTAAACCATAACACAAATCACACATCATACAATACAAATTGCCCAACGCTTAAAGGTTACAAAAACTTAACAGCAACTATAATCAAATATAATTATTAATATAATGGATCACTATATTAGAGATTTTAAAAATAACGGTATTACAACCGTAATAGTTTATAGCATAGAACAATGTAAATTTAAGCTAATCAGAACATCAAAAGTCTAACAAAAAATAATGATGAATTGGTTATAATAACTAGCCAGTTTGATGACTTTTTTGGCATTATGGTATTATCAGAAACTTGGTCTATATCAGATCCAATATTCTAAACAACTCAAAATCATGCCTAGATTACATACTCATAAAAACAAATGATATCCTAAGCACCTGTAATCCAATCGTGTTTGAAAATAATTTAACGAGCCATTTTACGATAATAAACACACTAAAATTTGTATATAATATATATATAAATGAGTTCTTTGATCTAAAATCAACAGAAAAAATCATATCCTCTGCTGAAGACACAACTACATTGTACAAAGACAATACCTGGAGTAATCTCAAACAAAACGCAGAAAATTACCTAGTGCAAATCAAAAATTGGTTTGATAACAAACTGCTAACACTTACTTTTAATAAAACCAAATATATTCCATTTACATGTCATAATTACAACACACCAACATTTAAAAAACTAGAAATCAGAGTGTCAGCTATCGCCAAAGCTTGAAATGGAATTTGCATATTAATATCCTAATTAAAAAACTTTTTGTCAAATTTAAATTTTAAAACCAATCCTAAATCAGTTAAACCTAAAGAATGTGTACTATATGTATTAGTATACCCCCATTTTCAAGACGGCATTCTAGCATGATACAGTATCAGTTTGCTGATGATGACAGCATAGCTGTCGAAACATATGTGAGAAGTATTTAATTTATTGTAGTTGCTGGGTTATTGTAAAACAAATATATTTAATCCTACAGTGTTTATTGTTCTTTTTATTTAGGTATTGTTTATATGATATTGTTTTTAATTAATAACTTAACTTTAAAAAATAAATTACAAATCAAATTTTTTATTTAGTAATTTTTGTTTTACCATATACCAATCTATACAATGTTGATTGCTTAACGTACATGTTATGTGAGAAACAAGTATTTATAAAACCTTGTATTTCTTTTTGGTTTTTCAATTGATATATACTTTCTATTATTCAACGTCAAGGTGGATTAAAATTTTTTTTACATTTGATACTAATTGCTAGAATACAAAATTTGCTAATAATGCATGTTGCATAGAAATTTACCAGTACCTAATTTCGTAACATAGGTTACACCGACCTTCAAAATGCAAATATTGTAAAAAAATTATATAAAAGTAAGAGAAATTGCGTTTACTCAAAAAATATCAAATTTAATTCAAATAGCAGAATTGCACATTTCTTAAGGAATTGCATAATAAAATAACGCAAACAAATTAATTTTTATTAGTGCTTTCTAATTTATATTGCTTTTTAATGAAATAACAATTAAAATTAATTTTTTATTTTTAAACAAAAACATAAACTGTTACAACCATATAAATATCTATGAAATTTCCAAATAACATATAATAATGTCTAAATTTTGCCAAAACACAATTTTTTACAATAATGTATTATTTGAAAAAAATTATGATGTATTTATCATGTCAAAACCCAATAATAATATGAATTTATATTTACTTATATAAGTATATAGATACATAACAATTTGTTTTCATATGCAACAAAAGTAACAAGTTAAGAAAAGTATAATATAGTTGTTTTGTAAAATTAAATATAGATGAATTAAATAATTTAAATTATTAATATTACAAAATATTATTTTCACCAAACAAAAAAATGTTTGAAATCTTTAAACATTGCTGGGTATGTTTTTATGCTTTTATGTGTAAATAATTAACTAATTATAAAACGTTGAAATTATTATTAAACCGTTGCTGAAATTTATATTTTCGAGACACATAAAAACCACAAGAATACAGTTTTTGTTTGTTAAATATGCGGCTTTGTTAAATTTATTACTTAAGTTTTTTTTATTAAACAATTATTTTTAATCTCGTTACAAAATAAAATTGCTACTTAAAAATTAAATTATTTTTGGAAATAGAAGAACAAACTTAATTATCTATAAAACATTTCTTTTTCGGTTTACACACCGACGAACCGCTTTAATTTTTAAAATTAACTCCAGCGTTCAAAGTTTACTTGGTAGAAAAGTACACATTCAACGGTCTTATACAACACTTTCTGAGTTAGTGTATTTTTGTTAGCAGTTTAATTAAAATGTAATTGTTTTATATTTATTGTGTATAACAATAGTTTTTATAACTGCTACAAATAGTAAAAGTTTTGTTTGCAACCTAAGAACTATAAATTGTAGAAAATACATTTTGCTTAAAAACGAAAAAAAATATTTTGCAAATTGAATTTTAACTTACTTAATTTACATTTTCAAACTTTTATTAAAAAATGCAAAGTTTAAGTTGAATTTAGAATAACATTATAAGAATTGAACGATAATTCACCTAAAGTTGGAATACAGTATTAATTTTTTTTGTATTTTTGCTAATAAATGAAAATTTATTGATTTGTAATTAGTACACAAATTTAATTTGGTAGCACAAATTTTAGAAAATCGTGTTTGTTGCAAATTGGATTTAGTTGTGATTTGTAAATTTCGATCATACAAATTAATAAAAATTTTACGTCCATTAGTAGTGCCGTCACAATCACATTTTTTTTTAAATTTGTTCTACATTACTTTGTTAATGATTTACGTTGTTTTATAAAAGTTGATGTATATTTTTAAATATTTATTTTTAATTTAAAACAGTCATATAACTACTTAAACAAAGTTTATAAACAAACGCTAGTTTTATTTAAATAGCATCTTTTGGTTCAGTTGTAGATTTAAGAATGTATTATTGTTATAACTATAATCAAAATATTTAATAAGAACAGTATTAAGTACCGCAACAAAAAACTTCATCACTTACAATACTACACAATAGAATAATAGATATTTAATTGTTTGTTTTTAATTATAAAACAACTAAACGATTTGGCTAAGAAATAACTAAAAATAAACACAAACATTTATTGGTCACACCCAGGTAGCAACGTGCGTCATAATGACCAGTGACGGATTAAGAATCGTCGGGGCCCTAGGCGGCAGAGTCACTTTGGGGCCCCTAGGTACCAAACCAGAAAACCATTTTTGGAACGCTTTATAATAATAATATTAACAATCAAATAAAATGTCTGTACTTTTGGTCTCTTTGGGGCCCCCACGCGGACTCGGGGCCCTAGGCGGCCGCCTACTCCGCCTAGCTTTTAAGCCGCCACTGATAATGACGTCAATTTTTGGTACTTAATTACGTCAAAACAACCACAATGTGCACGTAAATAACACGCAAATTTTACGTGCATAAATCACAGCCCAATTACGTAAAGTAGTAACGTCACAGTAACGTAAAAAATATACGTTGCTATAATATTATATAATTACGTCGTTGCGACGTACAATAATTACACAATTAAATACACAATTTTAAAAAATTCATCTATTGTTTTCAGGACATTACAAAATAATGCCCAAATACCACTTATCAGTTTATTATATTGTTAATTTGTAGATACACAAAAAAATGTACAAAAAATACTTAACTATAAGCTACAAAGTGTGCAGTAAAGGTAATGCAATCTTAAAATTTTTTGAGTAAGTACCACACATTTCGCATCAATATCATTTACAGTCTCTATTACCTCAGTTTTATCACAAACTTTAAAAGTATTTAATAATTTAGAGTCTATAGGGTATCCATAAACAGACTGGTAAAGTTTATATTTTTTTCCAAGAATTGTAATTTTTGAGTCAGTAGTTAATAAAAAATTGCAAATTTCAACCCCACGCCTTTTTTTGGTTAAAAAATAAAAGTCTACCGAAGAATGAGAATAAATTGAAAGTGTAAAATTAAAGACTTCAGTTTTTTTTAACTGTTTTTCAAAATTCAAGTTGAATGTGGGACCAGAGTCATGTTCCATACGATAAAGAACGCTTTTTTCTATGAGTTTAGAAATTGTACCTAATTCATGTAGTCGTCTCTGAATTTGCTGCAAAGGTTTATTAGGTGATCAAACTACCCAGTAAACACGGATTAAAACTGTTACAGTCACAAAATTAAAACAATTGTTTCATTACGTTGTTTTGTGTTAGTTCCATTTTTATATTATTTACATGTAACTGACAGTGAATAAATTGAAAGAGTTCCAATTTTTCACAATCAGTTTTAAACCGTTTCAGTACTAGCAATTTTTTTCCCATAATCAGCACCCGTCTAAAAACTGATTTATTAAAACCTAATATTTTTTGAACAACTAGAATTGTTTGAAGATCGATTAATTAAGATTGAATTATTTTCAAAACAGTGGAATCGTTTTTGTAAAAACGAGTACTTTGTGATTAGTCAGCATTAGTCGTTGCTATACTTTTGATTACTGTCGTCAACGCTTGCGCTGCAAGTTGATATCTTTTCACTTGTTCGGTTGTAGTTTGATAAGTGATGCTGTGTATCTACAATTACAAAATGGAACAATAAACGGTAAGTCGAAATATTTTATTATAATCCATAAATGTAATCAATATTATTATCATTTCTGTTCTTTATGTATCATGTTTGAATTTGTATTAAAAAAACGTAAATTAACACACATGGTTGCGTTAAGGTAGATTATTGCGTAAATCTGATGATACTTTAGGATTTATAATTACAGTTCAACTCCTCAAGTTTTCTATACGATTATGTACAGCTAAAGGTATTCACAGTATTTTTATAACTTTCTTATGATTGCTAAATTGATATTTATATTAAGTTTGTTGTTTTTGATTAAAAAAATGTAATTAATTTTGTGTAACTCTATGATTATGTATGTATATATATGAAATATTTATTTCTATGCTACAGATGCGGTTAAAAGTTGCTACCTAACAGTAACTGATGCAGTTTTCGAGACTTCCGTGAAAAGACCACATCAAAGAAAGTTGCAATATTTAAAAAAGTCAATGTGGTATTGTATTTAAAAATATTTATTGTGCAATAAAATTTGAAACGTGCATTCGAAAATGTATTATTATATTATTGAAACTGTTTAAGTACATTATTGAAACAAGAAAATCATATATTTATTGATCATTTAGTATCAGTTCAAGAACGAAGCTTTTAAAACGTAAACCGAATGCAACATTTATTTTGCAACAGATTTGAATTTAAAATACCGTAACTATACTGATTCAAATAAGTGAAACAGCGATGGACTTATAGCTATTTTATTGCAGTTAGGTTTCTTTTATGTTTGAAACAAGAGTGAATCATAAATTTTTTGTTTTGAAACTGTTGCTAAACATTATCAATTTTGTGTTTACTGGGTAATGCTTTAAATTTACCCAAATAATTTTCGTATGGAAAGGATGAAATTGAATTTAAGTCTACAAATCTCTCTGCATCATCTGTTAAATGCAAAAGCATGTGGATATTATAAACATAATACTCAACAGTGTAATTTTTTTACAGTGTTTAACAAAATTATATAAAAACGTTCGTGGAAAACTTAATCTATATTTATTAATATGATATGGACATAATAAAATTTGCATAGCACAATACAAAAGTAGAAAATGTTTGTAAACAGCGAAGTCTATTTTACCCTTAAGAACAACAGGACCGGTACATAAGACAAATGTTCGAATTTCTGTTGCTTTCCAACAAGAAAGCTCAGATAGTGATCTAGGTTTTTGTTTTATTTCTACAGGAATAGATTTTGCTACAGAAATTAACCGTTGTGACAATTCGGATACTGTCTGGTTGCCCAATCGTAAACGCAAATCAGCATTTATCCATGTATTTAACAATTTACGTACTACACCCAAACACACACAATGCATGTAGTCGATTAGAAATACCGTCACCATACCAATGTTCAACTTCAAAAGGGGCGAGTCATCTGTGTGGTGATCCTCATCCAACTTACGAAGAAAAAATTGAGCAGTACGTTTCGGACAATCAAGGTCTTTTAATACTACTCTACCATTGCAATAATGTCTTGTAACAGTACATTTATCACATGATGAATAACCACTGTGGTATTTAATGCATTTTACAAAAGCCCTTGCAGGTGCATCACAAATTATGGACCGGACTGTAACTATGAAATGTTTTTTGTTAAAATTGAAACCATTTCCTAAAATGTTTTTCAGTTCAGTAACAAAATCTCCCAAATATTCTTCTATTGGTATAGGCTTTGAAATACACACAAATATTCCTACAGGAAAAGAGTAATTTTCAAATTTAAAGACACTACATAGTATAGGCCATAATTGCATACGGTTACTTTTAAACAAAGGATTTATCAAAGAGTTACTAATTTTCCAATTATTTTTCGTAATACTTTTGTTCAAACCATTGAATAACCCTAAATGACAGTATTCACCATTTGATAAACTTTTAATAACAATCGTTCTTAAAGGAGTACCTAACAGAGTATTACTATTTAGTGGTAATTTACTGTGTAGTCGTACAAAAATTTTTAAAATAGCATTAATTGTTGCCTGTGTTATGTTATGTTGAATGGCCCACATTCTTAACTGTGAATTCAATGAACTACTATTAGAATCCTTTGAGGAATAATCGTGATCATTATGTTGCACATTTTTATTTACTATTGAACTGTTACAAGCGCTTTGTGATTCACATAAATTAATTGTAGTATTAACAATATCAAAATTGTCTAAACTGTTATTCACTATTTCATTGTTGAAAGAATCTGTAAGTTAACACATATTTTAACTGAACGCATCCACATTAATAGGATTATTCACTGTTACCTCAAGGTCAGCACAAATTGCCTCATTGTGCGTTTCTGCTCATGAGAGACCCTGTTTTGATATAAAACTATTATCTGCTAGTAACATGGTTAACTTAACTTTATGGGCAACTCGTCTATACAATTTCCATTTCCCAATATTACCTTTACGCAGTTTAAACATGATTAAAACTTTTAAAAACTACTTACTTAATACAAAAGAATTAATAAAAAAAAAACAAAAGAAAAAAAGCAAAGTCTATCGAACAGTAAATGTAAAACTTAATTAGAATTACCCACTTGCTTATACTTTTTTAGCTTACAACATTGGGGAGAATGCTTGAGCTAACTTTTGATTGTTTGTTCTATTTCGCAATCAACTGTCTGCGGTTGTTTTGCTTTTACTGCATCTTTACAAAAAAACCGTAAATAAAAGTTTATTTTATAAATAATTTAACTCGCCAATAACAACCTTGTTTAAGGATAATTGTGAAAAAGCCTTTTTTTGAGACCGTCTGCCAAGATAATTGTAATTGCATGCCAACTGATCGTCAATGAGTTTTTTTAATATTTTCAAAGTGATGTCATTAATATTTTTGCCACCAAAAGTAGATAGGTAGCAACGCAGAAATGAGTAACTAATAAGTATGATAGCATAACATGCTAATAAACATTTACCAATGAATCATAATTATCCTGCCTTTTTTAATATTTCTCTAATTGCTGAATATCACGATCTGCATTAATAGGCAACTTGATTAGAAAATCGCTTGGAAGTGCATTTTCATATTTTTAAATTAAAAAACTCCAGCAGTGTAAAAAATACTACCTACTGTGTTGTGTAGTTACCTAAACAAGTTGTCAAAGTTGAGTTTTTTACAATGGACGAATCGAGACCACTGAGTGATGATTGTGGTGTTTAGGATCTTGATATCGGAATACTGCATTGAGCTACAGGTTCCAAAACTTCTAGTCGCTGTTGAGATGCTACATTTCTTACTTTACCATAAATAATTACATAAAGATTAAATAAAACTAAACAAACTTTTAATGAATACTTACACTGTCTATCCAAACTAATAGTAAGAGGTCGAAAAAATTTTGAAGCAGTGTCTTCTTCACTACTGTCAAAATCTAATAACCGTTGAGTAGGTCTTTTTTTCTCTTTGAGAGAGTTGCAACGATCTCATCAGCTTCACTTTGCAAGTCTGAGGTGTCTTCAGCCCTTCTCAATTTCTTTTTTATCACTTCGTAATCATCTATTTACATGAAAACACTTATTAGTGCCTTATAGTATAAAATTTTAGATTAAACATTTAAGTGATTGTTATATGACTATGAGTGCCGGTGTAACAAGAACAAAACTTACCCGATTTATACAAGCATCGTTTGATAGAGTAAAGCGTCAATTGTTTGATTCTCGCTTAATAATATTCTTTCAAACTTCTTTGATTCTTTCGTAGAAGGCCAAAACACTTTCTTTTTGCGATGAGTATACCATTCACTTCGAATGACTGCTAAACCTCCACCATGTCATATGACATATGAAACAATTATAAGTGCTTACTAAAATTTAGTTACTAGCTTCCTGTCTATTGTGAAGGTGTAGCACACAAAACCCACAAAACTTATGTAACATAACCTAAAGTTACACAAATTGGCGCCTTAATCTGTGCCTTAGCAACACATGCGTGCTGAACAAAGCGTGATATATAAACCGTATCAATGCGATAATAATCGATTGAAAACGAACGTAGAAATGAAAATGTATATCTCTCTGAATCGCTAAATTTGAAATTTTTAGCTGTTATTATAACGTAATAATAATAATGCTCTTTATATGTTTAGGTTATACACTCTGACAAACGCAAACTCGGAATGAAAAATAAAGTAAATTTTGCAATCTTATTTATACTTGAAGTTAAAAATATGTTTGTTGATTGAGTTACCTGTTGTTTGATATTGAGAGTTCATAACTAAAGATGGTGATATTTTTGTAATACAGAATATTCTCTCGTATTGCGCAAGAAAAGATTACGTTAATACAACTTCCAAATGATGTTAAAATTTAACGTCGTATTTTGGTGTTACTTTTGACGTAATAAAGACGTTACATTTTGGACAGGTTACGTCGTGGTCTGTAAGTTACGCTAAACAAACGTTTTAGAGACGTACTGTTGCTGTCTGGGCAATTACATGTTGTCTTTACCAAAAGTCGACAAACAGTTGTCTGCCATTAAAAAATACTAACCGTAAAACTATATAAGTAGTCAGCGCAATTGTGAAAATAGCATTAGAGATACAATAAATAACGGTTTTGTCCTTTTAAGATTTGCCAGTACTGTGATAACGTAATGTGTTTCTACAGCCGTATTGAGAGATGTTGTGTAAAATCTATATATAAAACTATAATTAACTACAAAAAACAGAAATAAAAATAAGGAAGAATAAAAGAGAAAAAGACGGTTTGTATCCTGTGTACTATCAAGACATAAAATTGTAAACAAGGCAACAGTTTTATAATTCGTAAAAAAAATCTTAATTGTTAAGTGTTGCTAACCATTTCAAATAATATTAAACAATTTCTTAATGTGCAAGAAAATATGAGAAACTCTATTATTAGTCTAAGTCATGATAGAAATGAGACATCAAATAATAAAAAAAAAACTTACTATAGAATACAATAGTAATTTATGTCACTAGCACCAAAAGTGAAGCATAGCATAATGAACGGTAATTCGGTATAAGGTTGTAAGCCGAGCGCTGCACGAGAATTAGATGCATTATTTTCTGGGCTATTTCTTGTAAATTTAAATTTTTTGTTAAAATTTAAATAGAATAGTACTGAAAATATTAGATATTTAATATTGGTAATACATTTATTACTAACGAAATCTGTCAACTTTGACAATCACTTTAAGAATTTTAAGTTAGTTTATATTATTATACGTAACATACACTGCAAGAAATGCTCCAAAATCTATAATACTCTAGTATTTGAATTTATAAAAATTCTTAAACGTTTTTTTTCAATTATAACAAAATTTTAGATATTTTTAAATGCGTTTTCTATCAGTCACATTAACTTAAAGAATTGACTTTGAAAACATTGTTTGATGTAAATTTTGATTTACGACTTTGCGCGGTTTTAAAGTTTTTTTTGTTATTACGTAACTACAAATAAAAAACAAATATTAATATTTACGATAAAAGCAGCACAAAAAACGGTTTTTGTGTTGTTTCAGCATACATTTATGCCAAAGTATCAAATAAGACTTGTTCAACTAAAACTAGTTTTTTACTCCATTAATGATTTATAAAACTAAATTATTTTAACTGATTAGTGTAAATAGTTTATTTGGCGAATCTTTAGCATTAACGTAATAAGAAAAGTTTTGTTAACTATATAATATTATTAAAAATTTCTAATAAAAACATTTTTGTAAATACAGTATTGATTCGCTAGTAACTAATCAAAAACGTTTATTATTAACTGTAAGAACGACAAGTTGTGTACTCTTCTTACAGGTTAATTAAATTAAGAGTTCTGCGGTTAGTGGTTATAACAATTTTCCTCTAAAGGTTCTAACGGTGTGTGTAAATTTTTGATTTCTAACTTTTATTAAATTAAAAATTAATTCACCACTGCAAATTAAAAAAGTAATTGAGTATATATAGTTAAATTGCTCTATTCTTATACTTATGTTATAATTTCTAATTATTGTGTTTTTTCTATAAAAAAAACAAATTTTAAACGATTAAATGTGTTATTTTGTAATTAAAAAATTCAGTTGTTACAAATTTTAAATTGTTTTGAAATTGATTTTGTGTAATATTTTATTAAAACTTTGTCTTAACTGCAGATTAAAAAAGTTGTTTTAAACCGTTTATTTACAAACTCAAATTGATTTGCTAAAAAATAATCTAAAAACAATTAAATGTATTAATTCTTTGGATTACAAAGCTCTTGCACTAAAAGGATTCTGTTTGCTATAAAGAGTTTATATTACAGATAGAAATTTAAATTTTATTAAAATTTTCTATACGCAATTGTTTAATTGTAGTATTTTACTAATTTTAAATGTTGCAGTTATAAACTATTAAAGTATTTTTATTATGTTTAGAAAAATATAACTAATTTTAAAAACATTTGTGTTTATTTATGTTTTCATGTATTTTACAATTAATAAGATTTGATAAAAAGCGATAAATAAATAATTAAAATTTATTAAAAATAATTTGTATATAATAACTTAAAATATTTATTCAGTACAAACAAAATACAAAACTGCTGAGTATTAAAACATCAATTAATAGAACGTTAAAAATTACTTGTAAGTAATCATTAAAATTACAAGTTTGTTTACTAATAACAAAAAGTTTCTTTTGGTAAATTTTTTTTGTTAATAGTTTTAGTTACAGTATTATTAAAAAAATATATACACATATACAAAATTTATAATTAATTGATAATAAAAAAAACTACATAAATGCATAATAGGAAAAATAGAAATTTAACTTTGATGTCTTAAATGGTAAATAGTGACGTAAAAATAAAATATAAATTAGAGTTTTTGTTGAAGAAGTAAGTATTGAAATTAGAACTTTTGTTTTAAAATAAAAAAAAAATTAATGACTTGGATGAACTTGATGGGATGTTATGAATGTATTTATGTCCGGCTGAATGTTTGTGAGTAACAACCGCAAATCCCCACGAGTTCTAATTTTTCTTTTTTTTGTGATGAGGCTTAGAACGGCACTAAATCCACGTTCTGCCAAATAGAAAGACGGAAAAACAATCAACAGCTTCTGAATCACCCATAATGCTGGATATAAAGTTGGGATCTGTTTTTGTAATCAGAAGTTGTCGTATCTTTGTTTAAACATTGATTTCAGCTCCTTATTTGTGGATAATTCAGTAAATTGCTTCCGTATTAGTATGTATTTAACTATAATCGTGCTTTGAGTTTGACTACTTGCAAAAGAGTTCAACACCCGGTCGGGAATATCTAAGTAAAGAATGTCTTCAAATCTCTAGTTAAAGTTTAAATGTTAACTGTTGACAAGCAAACAAATCTTCATCTCTATTTTGCAATTTTAAAAAATTTGGAAGCTGACAACAATTTCCTCTTTTCAAATTTAGTTTGTACAGCAAAAACTTTGCAACTAAAGCAGATATTACACTTTTAACTTTGATTAAATTTAATGTGTCACTTTGTAGTTTCGAATTAGTCTTCTTAAATCTGACAAATAAGTCATATAAGCGATGTCATTTTTTGAGTTAATTAAATTGTACCGCAAATCATTGTTTTTACTATTCAGGAGTTCCAACACTAAATCAAAGAGCAAATAGAAGCGATTCAAACTTGCACTTGTAGATAACCAACGTACTTCTGTGTTAAATATTAAACGATTATAGTCATTATTCTCCAAACAAAGTTGAGCAAATAATCTTATTAAAAGAATTCCTTTTGATGTTATTAACTGCTCTAATTACATAATATAGTAATTTATGCAAACATTCACTAAAGTTTTTTGCGGCTAAATAATGTTGATAAATAACACAACGTATCAATAATACATTCGGTATAGCTTGTTTTAAGTATGCCAGAAAGCATCGGTGTTATATTACCATTGCCGGAGCACTGTCAGTAGCAACGGAGATGATAGTCAAGAGTATAGCTTTTATATCAAAAAATATTTTTAATTCAGTAAATAACATTTCACTTTTGGTATTGGTTTCTAAACATTTATAATAATTGATTTTTTCTGTAAATTATTTTACCTATTCTTTTTTCGCTTCTCCGCCGCTTCATGGCAGTTGCGCACGCTTAAATTCAATATCAATAAAAATATCATTGATGATTTTGCGGTTCTATTCTACAAAGTTGTGACAACGGATTTTTTGTGGTTTCTTTTTTTTGTCCATGTTATACGTTCAGTCTTCCAAAACTGAATCAATCCGCTTTATTTTGCTTGATGCAATTAACTCATACTTACATGAAAGCAAAACTGTAAAAACTGTTTTCATATTGCATTTCTGCTTTTTTTTTTGGTATTGACTGGTGTTGTTTGCCAAATTTTGTGTTCATGTTGGTTATGGTAAGATGACTAATTGTAAAGTTTCTACAAATGTTTACAAATTCACATACTTTATGTTAGAGAAATTCTCTAAGAACGAAATCTAGAATAGCGAGTGTGCTAAATTTTTAATGTTTACATTAAGAAATTAGCCATTAGCCTAGTGTAATTTTGATGCTATTAGTCGATTTAAAATTTTTTTTTATTACAATTCGCTGACAAGACTGTTTAAAAAATAATTATTATTTTGGTAAAAACAAAAAATTATCGTTTTTTAACAAAATATATTTTTTACGAGCTTATACAACGGCTACTGTAAAACTATTGTTACAAAGAATTTTTTATGTTAAGAATCATTAAACATTGCAATAGATTATTTTTAAGGGGTTTAAAAAAATTTTATTTTTTGATTTAAAAGTATGATAGCGATAATAAAATACTTAATGCTAGTTTCACGCTAGAATGTTAAGTTATTGTATTAATTAGTCGAGTCATTAATTTTTGTGTCTAATAATATTCATTATCGCGTCAGTTTTTAAGAAAAATGACAAATAATTTAAAGTTTTTTAAGAAATTTAAGATCCATGGCTTTCGGTGTTATTACAAGCTTTTTGTAAAAACCAAAGCTTGGTATGTTTAATTGTTTTATAGTACAGTAGGCTCTTTAGCATTGTATAAAATATACTGATGTTATTTGTGATTCTAAATTAATGTATAGCATGCAAGTTAGAAATTAGACACTTAATGGTTCAATTAGACTCTGAGAAACTTTAATTTCTTTTGCATGTACACTCAACTAAAGAAAAAACGGGACACCTTGGTTGGATCGAATAAAATAGTTAGCGGTGTAACTAAGCTTGTTAGCAAATGCGATCGGCAATCATTTAGGGCCGTTTGCAATGTTATTCAAAAAATTTAAATTAGACAAATAATAATTGACAAACAGTCAAAATCGTTTATCCGCAAAACTAAAAAATCAATATATTCTTATTTTTGAATGATTTTAAATAGTAAACTGTATTTTATGTGTATACAATAATTTTTGTATGTAAATAAAAATTCCATATTGAAACAATGCATTATAAACCTATGTAATATCCTATTAATAACATTATGAATATAAGCTATTGCACTTTATTTTTATAATTACGTTTTAAGTAGTTGTTTTTTCTAATTTCTCGTTGTGGTCAAAATGTCAAAAAAAGCAGTTATAATAAATGTTTTAAATAATTGCTGGCACACTTATAAAGACAGTGGAATGATTTTGTGTTAGAAAAGATATTTGCTGCATTTTATTTTTATACAAAATGTTTTCGTGTATAAATAAAATTTATTGCAACTATTTATTTCTTTGTTCGTTAGTGCTTGTTTGCGCCGTTAACCTTTTTCTGCATTAACAGTTTAACAATCTTTCTAGATAAATAGTAGAAAAATAAGACATTTATATAAATGTTAATACGTATGGATTTAAACGCGTATAATTTTTGTAATTTGTAAATTTTGTAAAGGTCAAGTGTCTGTAATCAATCGACCTTGACTCTTGTTTGTTATATTTAATACTAATTTTAAACTCGTTAATTAGCTCGCTTTTTGATCGTATTCAATCTGAATCGTCAAACCTTAAATTTCTAATTGTTAGAAACTAAATATCGTTTACGTATTCTGTATAAAAAGTTTATAAAAAATGAGTTAACAGGTTATTTTAAATTATACAACAAAAATGCTTAAACTGTTTTTATTTATTGTATTAGCAAAATTGTTCAAAAGAAGTTTTTTATTGTAATATATTTTTGATATGTTTTGACACATCCATTTTTTTTTCTATAGATTTTATCAAAAAGCAATATATTAACGAGTATTAATTTCTATTTTGATGCGCCGCAAAATTCAAATTCAGTAATTGTAATTGCAAATTGCTGTAGTCTTTATCATTATAGAAAATATTAAATACTGTTTAAAAAACAAATACTAATTAATAATAATTTAAAATGCAATTGACTTTTTTATTTAAAAAAAATAAGCATTTATAATATACATATTATGAATAACATAACACTGCAATAAGTTTTTTACACCAAAAAACTTGTCTGTGGATTAAACATAATTCCAGATTTGAATTTTTAAATATCAAACAATGGTTTAAAGTATTTGTTAAGATTACCGTAAATACTGTAAGCAGTAAAATTTTAGATTGCATTATGTAGCCGGCGGGCAGACGGTTAGCAACATACTTATTGTTCCATACTAAATTCCATTTTATTTTTATAAATAAATATATTAAAAAAATCTGTAATTATAAAGACAAGATACATTTTTTGAATTGAAATATTAATAGAAAATATATAAATTTTGTATTCGACTTTATTTTCATTTACCTATACAAGATGTTTAATTTATTATTAAAATTTATAATGACATTAAAAAAATTAATATATCACAAAAAATATGTAACTAAAAAAACTTTATTTAATAATAATATACAATTATTCTAATGTTATGTGATTAAAATCTTATTTTAAATATGATACAAATTCATCTATTTAAATACACAAATTAACAAAATTTGTAAATTTAGAATTTATTGCTACAATAAATCAATTTTTCAATAATTTTGGGTAACAGTCTTAACCGTTTATTTGTCAAAATATTTTAGTTTTTAGGTAGACAACTTATAACAAAAATAAAAGCTGTCATTGCATGGAAAGCATTTTTGCTAAGATAACATAAATCATATTGCTTTAGCAACATTGTAATATTTTAATTATGTACTGCGTAATAAAATAGATAATTTAAATAAAATAAAAATACACAAAATTATTTAATTAAGTATTCAAAATGTCTACTCTTAACTTCTAAACAATAATTAAAGGTTTGCTTGATATTACAGTTTGGCATATCTGTGACGTGCTTAGCGATATTCCGGGCCAATTTTTACTTTTAGTTTTGGCAAATTTGTTGATTTATTAGCGTAAACTTTTGTTTTGAAGTCTAAAAAAATTCATGTGAAAAATTATTATTCGGAAGCTAAAATCAACGCGGCTGTATATTTGAATTTTTATTTAATACTTTAATTACCTCGTCATCAGGATTTTTCTTTAACACAAATGTTATTCTTTTTGTAATTGATGTTGTTTAGTTTTAGGTGCCAAACACAGTTTTTTTGCAAAGGTTTTCTGTAATATTAAAAGTTTTAGCCATTGGAGTACCACTAGTTTAAAAATTTTGGTAATTTGGAGACATATGCTTTTACGTAGTTTCATTTTGATACAGTTTTTTTTGCAGTTATTGTTTTTTGAGATGATTTTATACCAAAAAAGTATCTTTATCATAAAAGATGTCATCAGCACTTTACCATGATACCAACATGACTGTAAAAATAAAAAAGCAGAATCAACTCTTGCTTTCTATCATATTAATATAGATCATAATTTTGATTTTAGTAATCCTATGATATTAGATGTAGAACCCAAATTTAAAAAAAAAATATTTACGGAGATAAACGTTCAAGTACTGTAGTTACGTCCTCCTTTAATATTGAATTAATGACTTAGATTGTAGGAAGTACTTCACTAAAAAGGGAAATTAAACCACTCAAGATTTTATTATAGCGACGTTTCGTGCACAAGACGTACACTTCTTCAAGCCACTGAAATATATTGTGAATAAGCTAACACTTCTTTTTACATAACAACTAATATCATTTTAGGTACAAACAACGTAGAAACTTACACTAGAAGGTTAGAGTGGAGTAGTCCTTAACTCCAAACGACATGAAACTTGTTTATCTTAAGTTTGTTTAAAAGTTCATTGTATTAAGTACGTTTTTAGGGCTTTAACACTTGATTCATTTGTGTTAGTTTTATTAAATTACATTTGGAGTCTACTTTTCTTAATTTCTTACTTTCTAAAGACAGTTTTATGGTTCAGGTTTCAACAAGTTAATCTTTATAACGGTAATTAAAACTAAATTTTTGTTGTCGTTGCAGTTCTTACAATGAAAAAAGCCGTCTTCGAACTCTTCTGTTACATTGTAGTTAAAACTGTTAGCATCTTCTATCCACGTCTTTGTTTTACGGTTTTCCTTCACAAAGATTTTGATCACAGCTTTTATGGAAGTAGTAGCGGAGTGAGATGATAAATATTAGTCATTTTAGATTAATGGTGAGTTCGAAATTTTTTCAAGCACTGAAAAACATCGTAATGTAGTCCAGATGTAGGGTTAAATCAACTCTTGGGATTTTAAAGTAGCCGTGGAAGTCATGAAGATAGAAATTATAGTGAACTATTGGCTGTGTGTTGGAAATAATTCCCTAATTCGTAGATTTACGGCCTTTTACTATTTCACTTGTTTTTGAGTGTTTTTCGTTTTACGTACCGTGTAATCATAAGTTGTTGTAAAACACGGTGCCATTTTCGACTTTGGGCGGCTTTTGAGATTCTTCCGACGGATTCTTGTCAACTGGGGTTAGCCTCTTCTGGCCGATTACATCTAGTAACCTTAAATCAATCACAAGCTCTTTTCTGGATCTACTACAAAAATTTAAAATATTTATTTTGTACCGACTAATTAAATTTGGTGAATTTAATTACGCGATTATGGTGCCTTAAAAAAATTGGGTTTTACGCAAGAATAAAGATTGTTGCGAATTACCGATTTTGTCGATTTTATAGTTATTAAATAGCAATTGTCTGTATTTATCAAGACTATATGTAACAAATTTTTTTGTTTTGTTTAAGAAAATATGTTTGTTTGACGTAAAACCAAAAAAAGTAACTAATTTCGTAGTTTATTAGTAAGATTTTCAATCTTGTGTTAAAAAAAGATGAATTTATTTTATTTTGATTTGTATTTAGTTAATTTCTATTAATGCGAATACGGCCGTGCGTAAGGCAATTAGGATATTTGTTTTTGTTTTTATTGCTTTTATTTCTTTAAATTTTGTTTTGTTTTAATGCACTTATTCAATTAACTTTCATTTTGAACTTACATTTTTTTTGTATTTTTTTATTTTGTTTTTTTGCTCAAATTTAAATTGTTTTTTTGTGTTTTGAGTGTTGTTTGATAAATAAATGTTAAATAGTTAAATTGTAAACAAGCTTTTAATTTTAATAATAGACTACTAAGCCAAGCCAACAATAAGTAAAAGTTGGTTAATAACTTTTGATGTTAAAAATTCAGCATTGTACTTTACGCCAAAGCAGATGTAACCGAAATAACTTGGTTATAAATGTTGGATTTCTAGTTAATCATTTTTTTTTGTAAATATGACAGTTACGCATATTATATCAAATATTGTGGATGAACAAAAGCTTATATGCTTTGGCGGTACCTACTTTTAAAACATTGCATATTGCATTAGGTAAAATAAGTACGTGTATTTTATTTATCCCAATAAACAATACATGATAAGTTATTTAAAAACATTTTGCTTGTGTTATAAATAAAGATTAATAATGCAGTATATTAAAATTTTTAAATATATATAATAGTGTACCAAATTGTACTCTTTGAGCTACAAACACAAACGCATTAATATAAAAATAATTTAAAACAAATTTTATTTAATAATTAAATGATTATCTTTTATTATTATACTATTACGGTTAACAAACAATGTCTTAAAGTAATCACATGAAATCAAATTTGTTTCAAACCAGAACACAGTAATTGAACCGAATCTTGGTGGAAACCAATTTGGTTAGTTTCACAAGCAATTTAACTGCTCATTAACAGTTTTGAAATAAGAAAACAAAACAATGTTATATTTAAATAACCAATGAGATCTGAAACAATTTTGTTGACTAGGTATTCTTTTCTATAATTTTAATGAATTTAACGAAAACGTTTTTTTTTATATAAAAAAAGGTTTAAGTTGTAACAGTAAAATTAAAATTAATAAACTTGTTTTAACAAAAATAGACAAAACATTTGTTGACTGTTCTTAAATATTTTTTACACAAATACAAAAAAAAACAAATTATTTTTTACTTTAATGATAATTAAATTATTAATCACAAGTTTCTTTAAACTATATGTTTTTACAAATTACGCATCACATTAAAAAACAATAATTTATTTACTTTTACAACATTTCCTACTACTATGTAAACCTGAATTTTCCATAAAAAAACTGGTGTGGTTACCACACAACTTGGCTATAAGGAATGATGAAAGAATGTCTACATATTTTTTTAAGGTTATGTTGTCATAAAACCACTTTGAAGTGACATGTTCATGTTTGTATTAACTTTCTAGCATGCTATAATTTTTTGAAAATTTTCTTCTCGATTTCATTATGATGTAACCGAAATATGGCAACTTGAGATTATGTTGTCATATCGATTAACCCATATATTTGTGCGCCTCGTATTGCTTTCCCTTTTAGTAAATCAGTAAAAATTATAATTTTTAACGTATCTTGCTACCCCTTCAAGATATAGATTTCTTTTCTAAAAAAATCGTCGCAGGCAGGAACCTAGATTATATATGGAATTCATTTTAAATTATAAATAAAATATCTAATAAACTGTTAGAAAAATTGTTTATTTGAACAAATTGTTAGGAAGATTTTATGATAAAGCTGAGAGAATAAGAAAAACCAGCTCCATACCAAATTTTAAGTTACTAGGACTTTTGGTTCGAGAGAGCTCAGACACGCAGACAGACATGCAAAATTTTTTTGTCAGAAATATATCTTTCTGATTCGGGAGACCTTGAAATGTAAGATTATGCAAAATAATTATTGAAAAAAAATTGCGATCGCTATATTTACCTTATAGGAGAGTAAAAACACTAAACAATTCTTTTAGATTTGCAACAATTACACTTGCAACTTATAATTAATATAAATTCATGTTTTTTCAAAATATAAATATTTAAAAAAAAACTTTGGTTGCGTCATTAGGAACTTTGTTCTTAATTTGAAATTATTTACGTTTTCTAATTTTGTGATAGGTCATACCATTAAACTAATAAAATTCAGTATTTGCGACAATTTATTATGTAATAAAATAACTCATAAATTTAAATTCTATCTTCAAGAATCACGTAATTTGTTTGAGACGTTATGTAGATAACATCCTGCACGTTTCTAATTTAATATATTTTTAAATAATACAGTAGAATTTCGATAACTTGAACTTCAAGGGAAATGCTAAAAATTTCGAGTAAATGAGGTTTTAGCTTAACAAGAATTTCGAGATACAAAGGTTTTCATTGCTAAAATTTCGGCTTAGAAATACTCAACTTTCAAATATATTTTTCGAGTAGTAGTCATAATTTAAAAAAAAAATCGACTTCAGTTTTATGGCACATGTATTTATTGAAACAAAATATATACATACTAGTATTAGTGAAGTAAATAAAAAAATTAATTAAAAAGTATTATTGAATTAAACTGTACAAACAACTACAAAAAAACTGTTATCTTCTTTTGGTTTAAAAAGTTTGCATATTTTTTATCAATAATTTTTTCACAATGAATACATGATCCTCGATATCATTGCATCTTTCAACGTACAACACCAAAGATTGATTTTAGATTTTACTGCTATGAGTTCAGAGAATTCCAAGTACAGTGGTATTGTAATTTACTAACTTCAACTTATGGAGTTGAAGGGGCGACGGAAAAATATTTTTAAGTCATTTGTTTAGGGATCGCATTGCAGCTCCTGTTTATACTTCCAATATGTCCATTTAAGTACGAAATTTTTACCATGGTGGCAGCGGCGGACAGAACTAGATAATCGGCCCGGGCATAATTACTTATCGGCTCAAAGCTTTGGTAACAAAAAATAACTACAAAAAGAAACTAAATATGATTTAAAACTGTTTCGTAGATTACACTGTGATTTGCAAGTTTTGTTATAATATGTATAAATGCCTCTAATAATTTGTTTTCCTCAAGCGTTGATGTCAACAATTTTTTGATATGTTTCAGTTTTGAGAAACTTGCTCGCATGATACTTGTGTTATTGGCAGTGTTAAGCAATACTTGTAACAAGTGAAGTTAACGCTATATGCTTTGGAATATAGGTTATATTTTTGTAAAATTCAATAGCAACAGACTAGGCAATCTCTGCATGCCTTAGTATATACAAAACAATCCTGCCTTGTCTTGGCCTCAAAACTTTCACTATTTAATTCCGAATATATTTCGCCTTTCTCTTCATGTACTCTTCTGAATTGTTTGCTTTAGTGAATTATATTTTGAAACAAAATCTATTACTTCTTCACGAATTCTAGGTGCTGTGGCATCTCAATTAAATTTAATAACTAGTTTGTTTATGGACTCAAATGCTAAATCGTGGAAAACAGGTCCAAGCTGTTAGGATAGAACCATGTGATTTCAGCAGCAATTACACTATTGACCTGATTGTGTACTTCCATTTAAAATTTTTCATTTACATCTATTAAGCACTTGTCAGTTGTAGTTTTCCTTGGCATCAATTTTTTTTTTGTTATAGTACGGGTCGTGAGGTATCAAAAACAAAATCGTAATTCTGTTCTTCAAATTGCTTGTTTATATGTAAAAGAAAATCTATAGCAGCAGCCTCTATATTCCTTTTATTTGTGTCGGTTGTATGGTATGATATATAAAAAGAATTAATATTGTCATTCAACGGTCTGATAAACATATCTAAATCGACAATGATCATTTTTTTATCAACTACTTCATTTGGAATGCATGTTATAGCGCAGGATAAAGGCAATGATTTTGATTTTACTGCTGCCATTGATGTTTCTGTAGATTGTATTTGTGTAGATGCAGTGGTTGATTCAGCAATACTGGTGTTTTACTCAATTAACTCAGCTTCATTCGCTTGTAACAAACATTCTGATTTTTTCAATTTTAGTTTCTCTTGCATTCCAAATAAGTCTTTGATGTTATAACCACTTTTTGCAGTAGTGTTACGGTTTTTTTGTTTTTTTTATGCAAAGTTTTTCCGCTTCACCCAGTTGGCCACCCTCTTTGCGCTTACTCATCTTTTGCGAATGAAATTTACTAAACAAAATCTTTATTTTTTTGTCGTTTACAGTATGTTTAGGCCGCTTACTTATATTTTTTGAGTTAATTCTGTAAGCTACTGCGTGGTAATCAGTGTTGTAAATAGATAATTTTTAAATTATGTAGATACAGATAATTTTTTTTTCTTGCAAGAATTATCTAGTATTAGATAATAGATAAAATATTTAAACTATATATAGGTAACAGATAATAGATGAAATAATCTAGGTAGTAATAACAATAGATGGAGTTCAGTTGAAGAACTACTATGGAATGTGGGAAATTACTGAAGAAAAACATACATATTGTAATTTAAATTTTACGGAACACTGGAGTTTTATAAATTTTATTTAAATAATTTAAATAAAAAATTATATATATACAGATACATATAACTTATATATTTTTGATTGTATCTAGATACATATAAATAGATAAAAAATATGAATCTAGATTAATTTATCTATATAAATTTATATAGATAATTTACAACACTGGTGGTAATGCGCGCATACTAACTCGCGCAGAACAGAATTGAAAGAAGGTATGTAACCCTTATTTTATATCGCGTTATTAAAAAGTTATCGTTGTAACTGAGATGTTGGGTGTTTTTTCTAATTAAAAAAGGGTAACAATTATTTACGTTCAAACACAGTACAAAGAATAGGTACCGAATGAATATCTCAGTATCTGCAAATTGCTGTTTCTACGAATATTTTCAGTACTTCAATAACATAATATCTCAACTGTTTTTTTTACTCAATCATTACATCATTAATTTTCAGAAACAAAACATATGCATATACCTACAAAGAATCGAATTATGTAATGGTAATATTTAGTTCTTATGAAAATGCATAACAATTTTATTTGTTAAATTTTATGCATTAATTCTTCCTTTAAAACAAAATTGAATTGTTATCCAAACGATTATATAAATTCCACAAATTGTTTATACTGATATGTTATTTTTTCTATGGATTAACAGTTTTTACTGTTTCATGCAGCTCTCAGAGCTCTGGAACTACTTTCTGCCGCGTCGGTCCGTCGGCCGTGCGCCGTCTTAAAGGGACCGGCCTTTCAGGGTCCGCCCAAATGCCCGGTGGCTCTATCCGCCACTGCATGGTGGTAGATAATAGTTCTCAACACAATTACCTGAAACAAAAACCGATGTAATCCTTTAGAAAAAGGAGAGGATAGCACCGAAAGATGCTTCATGGCGTCATATCATATCGTAAGGTATTTTCGCTGAGTTAAAGCGGAAGCATCATACATCCAAAAAGTACATTTTACAGTAGAGCACAAGAACTTAAGCTTTTGTAAAAATAGTTTACCCTTTTGCTATAATTTTATGAGATAGTGTATTTGGCGGCCTTGTTTATTGGAATGTATAAAAATCTGTTGAGTACATAATAGTGATAAATGAGGACAAAATATTTTAGTTTCCTAAATTAAATCTTATGCCTAACAAGTATTTCTATAGGTACGGCACAAACTACAACGGTTTTAGCGTATTTTAGAATTTACAGTCTATGAGTTATGATAGCTCCGGACTATATTTCTAACGTTGTGAATTAAACATAAGTTTAATACTCTCGTTTGTAAAAAAATGGACATAGAATGATTCTGCTGTAACCCAGCGTTATGTACTTTCCGTATAAATTTTGTGGTAAACATTGGAGTTCGCTTTCAACGATCTGAAGTTCTGTGGTGAACACGCGCTTTTGTGCGCGTCTACTAATTTTATTGTTCAAATTGTTAAATAATTTATTGCAATGTAAGAAACATTATATTGTCCATGTTACTAATTTCAATAGAATAATCGACAAGGATCGCTAATTAATCCGTTATTCATATGTCAGTTTTGCTAACCAATCACCACTTCGTCAATCATACTGTAAAAATGTCTCTGTAAGAGAATTGGAAGCGGCGCGACGTTTGTGATAACATCGTAATTCAAACCCTGTTACGATATCTCACTCCTACGTTTGACGTCAAGTACTATGGGTAGATTTTGATTTTTAATAATAAAGTATCGTGAATGCGTTGAGTTTTAGTACTACCGTTTTTACTTACTTGATACGGTATATTAAACTAGGAACGACTACTTCCAGATCTATAATATCTTTCTATTATTTATTTTTTGTTTAGTGTATAACGATATAAGTTAATAGCAGTAGCGTAGCCACAAACTCATCTTGATTTTATGTATAGTTTATGTTAGCAGTATACCGACAACTACATTGTAATTGAAACCTTACCTTGGATCTTCTCTCTTTTCTTGTTCTTTAAAACTAATTATTACGTTTCGATAAGAAAATAAACAAAACTGTTTGTCGTTAATAACTCGATTATTTTATTGCTTTATGTACATGTAATGATTGTGGGTCTGGGATATTTTTTTTTCTAGCCCAGACGTTCGTGTTCTTATAGAAATTACTACACAAAAGAAAAACTGGCGCTAAACTACGGGTCACCTAAAGGATTTTAGTGACTGACAATCAGACTATCTGCAAAGAAAGCTAACCAAAAACGTAAGCCAAATATCTAGTTAGAATTAACGTGAACAACGAAGAAATCAATTGTACTCCTCCTGAAATAAGAGAACTTGCGATAGAAGCAACAGATAAACTGCTACCAACAAAAAGTCGTCCCATTTATGAAAAACGGTATAAACTATTTAAAATTTGGTGCAAAAAAAGTTGTTGGTGTTACAGAAAATGTAATGCTAGCATATTTTGAAGAAATAAGCAGGTGCAAAAAATCGTCTACATTCTGAACAACATATAGCATGCTAAAATCATATCTGAGTATATTCAGAAATGTTGATTTTTCCAAATTTCTAAAGATGCAAGGGTTACTTACACAAAAATTTCATGGTTATCAAGTGTAAAAATCTAAAATATTAGAATTAGTCCAGATTAACCGGTTTATTGATAAAAGTACGTACGAGTATTGCAATTTATTCAGCAGGATCTATAGTAGATCTGTCACGACAAAATTTATTATTTCTTCTATTCTATTTATATTTAGTTTATTTTTATAATAAGTTACACTGGTGCTTGCCGTTGTGAAAAATTAAAAAAATGTGGATAGATGATCAATATCAAGAAGTAATAATCATCGTAACCCTTGCTCACACTAAAAGAAATAGAGTGTTTGTAATATTTCTGATTTGCATTGGATAAATTCAATCAAAAAATACAGAAATCTTTGTCTTAGTGCAGTCTCAACGAAACGCTTAAAATTAGAGAACCCTGAGCTTATATACTGGTCAATGTCTCACAAAACAGAATAGTTTGTAGAAAAAATCATCTGTAGCAAAAGGTTACATGGAAACCTCTTTAAATAAAAAAAATCACTGAAATGTTCATAGCAGCAAGTACGTCAACTTCCAGTAATGCTGAACCGACTAATTTTCCTAAAGCCTACGATGTACGAAACATTACGCTTAACTAATGATGCAACAGTCATGCACAGTCAACATTAAGGTCTTTAATAATAGCGATGTCCAAGATGATGTTAAACTGCCCGTACGTTATCATTTGATATTTTTCTATATTACAGTTTTGTAATGAGGCAATTCAGCGTAGTGCCAATTCGCCCATACAGTTTTCCGTCAAAGCTACTTGCATGACAGAGAACGACAGTACGTTGGCTTATCTTATTACCAAATTTTTTAGAAAAAAATTGCATTGTAAGAGCAGTTTGACAGCATTCTGGATATCTCTGTTGTACAATCAACTGCAACTACTAATATTAAATATTATTATAATGTTTTTCATTTGTCATTTCACTTTATTATATCTCCAACTCTAGTCGAAATAAAAGATGTTATTGACATTTTTATACTACGCAAATATATAAATGTATTTTAAACAAATTGCGCTGCTTAGAATGCTGTTTGTTAATTGTTCATTTGAAGTTTATTAATTTGTACATATTTGATTATGCTTAAGAATGTCATTTCCTCTAACAATTTTAATGTTTAATATAATTTTTTTTAATAATTTTGCAACCATCTATAGTCTGTTTACGATACGAATGATATGACGTCATATAGTAATCATTTACAATGCTTCCACATCTGTTTTTGTTTTTGTCAAATGTCATAACCTCACTTTTTTTAATATATGTATATAATATTTGTATGTATTTAAAAATGGTGGAAACCAACAACATATTTTCTCTGAAACCACTATCAACTTGCTTTTTAAAATGTTTAGGCATTCTAACACAACTTAAATAGTTTTGCAAATGATAAAATGATTATTTAGTACTGAAAAGAACTGTTTGAAGTAAAAGGAAAAAATAAGCTATGAAATGACAACCGAGTACAAAACGCGCTAATGAAGTTTGACAATCGTGTACAGTTTTGCTAACTTAAGAGAATTAAAGTAATATAATTTTATATTCTACCAAATTAAAAATTTCTCACTTATATACTGGCAGTATAAAATTACTACGTATGACGTAATATCATTCGTATCGTAAACAAACTATAAGTCTGCGTTTTTATTTTTTGTAGAAACATATACATTTATTTTTATTATCTGTTTATTGAGCTTTATGGTTTTGTTCAAAATAGTTTTTTAAAAAATAATTCGTACAATAATCAGAATTTGTTAGCTACATAAGCAATTTTAATTTTATTTTTTACTTAAACTATTTTAACTCATACATTTTCAAAAATATGTTTATTTGAACACAAATTAACGCAAAAACTTATTTTTAAATTCAGAAAACATTTTAAAAAATGCTATTGTGTTGAAAGACAAGTATAAGTTTCTGAAGCATTTCAGCAGCGACACTGTTTAATTACCAAAGTCGCATCTTTGACAAGCTAAAATATCTTTCGTTTAAATAAGCTTTTAATCTTGCACCTATTCGGTAAAGCTTATCTGAATTTAAACTTAACTAAAAGATTGTTTCACTGTTAATGAATTTTTTATTCATTTAATTACCCAAAGTAACAATTCTTTAACCATTATTATAACATTATTTTATGTATGTTATCAAATAGTATTTATTGAATTTATAAGATTTACGTCTTATATAATCTTACACAAAATCGTTTTAAAATGTTGGCAAATGTGTAAAAAACGATTGTTCTTTTAAAATTTATGTCTTATAAGGCACCATATCTACATTTTGTTTTTAAGGAGAATTTGGTAGAATCGGGTCACAGCGCAGTCAGGTTTTTACAGATGTTACTATAAATACTTTATTGATATAAGATTTTTAAGTTAATAACGATAACTTTTATATTAAATTTTGATCAATATTCAATTTGATTATCTGTATTTATAACAACATCTATAAAATAATAGTAAATAACTAAATTTTTGCGTTAAAAAAATTAGAGAATGCCGACTACAAACTAATAACAGAATACTTGTGCTGAATATATAAAATTGTTGTGGATTTTAACAATACCAATAGTTAAACAAATACTTCATGTGTTAGTTAAATTTATTCTCATTCTAATTTTCCATAATTATTGTTCCTAAGATTCATTAAACACAAATTTAGTCCTTACATTGTATTGTTGATTAGAATATTGTCTCCACATCGTAGATAATTAAAGCGCATATCATCAATATCTCTAGTGCGACAATTTGAAATTATATATACAGTATATACTGTAAATGGCTTTGGGGAGATTGCGTTTCTTATATTTCAAGTAAGTACAATATAAATATGTTTTATAATGTTTACGTTTTTGAAAGTGTCATTTGTATTGTGTAAACAAAAGAAATTTGGTAAGCGTGGTATTTTAATACCAACGTTTTATAAAGCACCTGCAACATAATAGACTATTATTCAAGTATTAACCACAATTTATAAATTAAAGAAAAATAAGCAAAATAATAATAAAAACTGTATTTAATAAATAACCCAAAAAAATAATATAGATTGTGGTTAAAAAATTCAATTGTATTTCAGCGTTACTTTAATATAAAAAAAAATTTGTTTTTACATTTGTATTTTAAATAGTATATTTGTTTCTATTTAATATTTTTTTTTTTTTAATTTACTTCATTATTATCAAGGAAAATTAGAAAAAAAATATCGTAATTAATGAAACAACAATAATAGACTATATAATGATAAACAGAAAAATAAGACAAAAAATATCAAATGTGAAAGTCAAAAAGAGAACTGAGATCTACAGCAACCACTTCCTAGTTGTGGATAAAACAAAAATAGTAAATAAAAAAAGGAAAATAAAGATAAAACAAATACAAAAACAATAACAAATTGAAGGATCATTCAATAGCTGGCAAATTCAGAAAGAAAGTACAAAGAGACTTAGAAAACACAGTAACTAAGGAAGAAGTAGAATTGGTTTACAATAAAACACACTCTTGAATACAGCCAAGGAAATATGTGTAACAATAAAAATTAATGAAATCAAAATCAAAAAGCAAAAGTGGAAAGCTTACCACAGTTCTAAAGAGGCAAAAAATACGAAAAATATAAACTACTGAAATAAAGTAAAAGATTTAGTAATAGAAGCGAAGACAAGAACATGAGAAAAATTTGGAAAAAATAAGTTATAGCTAAGATAACCATGAACTCTTCTATAAATCGCTAAAAAACCTAAAAAACAAAAAATCATACCAAAATGCAAAAGAAATTAAAGACTTACAAGACAATGTGTTGCTGGACAAAATTTATATAATAGAAAGATAGAGGACATACTTCAAAAATTTCCTAACTACAAGCAAAAGCACAGAGAAAAACAACAATATCGACCAAATAGAAATCGAAACAAACAAATCCCAACACTAAAGAACTGAAAAACCGCAGGGCATGATAATGTAGCAAAAATGTAAAAAAATATGCTCATTTATTTAATTGATTCTTAACTATTTTGAGAAATTAATGTAACACCTAGTAGATTATCAAAACCATAAAGTAAAATCTTCGGTGAAAGATACTCAAGTAACAAATGAAGACAGATGTAAAAGAAAGTGTGACGCAAAATAAATTGCAAAAAAAATGTTTTCAACCGTTTCAGCAAGTAAAATAAATAATCGTAATGGCTATAACATAAACAAAACTTACTTAAACTTAAAACAATATTGAATCACGACTGAAGCTAATAGTTATGACCGACAAAACGAATAAATTATAAAGCAATCTTATTTTGTGACAACAATACTCAACAGGTACTAATAAAACTAAATTTAAATTAAAATCAATTTAATAACGTCTAAGACTTTTACTACGTAAAATTGTACTAAAGTGCCACTAAAAAATATTAATGGATAGCAGTCATATAACTGTAGCCGTTAAATTACGTGGAGTTTTCGGTATGGTTTATCTGCACAATTGTTTTTATTTGCTTCTTGCTGTTTATTACAATTAGTTTTTCAATGTTGTGTATAATTTTTTTGATTAAAAACAAATATTTTTACACGATTTTAGAAAAAGGATTGCACAGTGCATTTAGACTATGATGAATAAATAAGTTACAATCTATTTTTGTTTTAGTTTATTCTGTTATTTAAAATTTTTATTAAATCTGCAATCACTTTTACTTATACACGCGCGTAAAATCACTGAATTTGCACTTATTGATTCAACATTGAAAAATTTTTTTTACTCCATAAAAGCAATCTTTTGGGTTTGTTTTTTATATTCTTGTTTTTTTTACCCGAATATTTTATTCGTTTCAATATTGTAAGTTTGAATTGTGTATACTTTCGGAGTGTAATTTTTTCTTCAAACTTGTTAAATTAAATTCTGTTTTTTGCACATTTTAATATTTCTACTAAGTAACAAACTTTTAAATAAAAAAAATTAAACTCGTAATAATAATTTTTAATTGTGTTTTGATAATTCTTTACTCTTTAACAAAGTTAAAATTATTAGTTTGTTGAAACATGAAGCTGTTTTTGTTACGTTTTATTTATATCTCCTAGAAAAGAGTTCCAGTCACAATATTCACATGTAAAAAACTATAGTAATTGAGGTTCTAATGTTTATTGTCTAACTAGTTTTTAATTTTCTACATAGATACATTCTGTAATTTGTAAGTTACAATAACTGACCTTTTTTTATAGAATAATTTCTCTTCAAACTATTTATTATTTTAGTATAAATTTAATTTAAAGTTTAAAACTTGGCAACAGAAGTTAAGCAAAATTTTTTTATGAACAAAAAAGAAATACAAATATCGAAAATAAAAGCGGACAACACAATACACATACCGATATTAACATATAGAGCTGAGAATTGGGTACTAAACAAAAGACAAGAAAGTAGACTAAAGACTGCAGAAATAAGATATCTAAGAAAAGTGGAAAAGATAAAATAAGAAATGGACACTTCGGAGCAAAATTAACATTGAAATCTCTAAACAAAACAGAATAGAACAGAAAAAATTAAAATGGATGAACCTAATCCGAATGGATAGTTTAAAACAACTCAAAAAAGTTTAAATTGCTGGAAAAACAGGTAAAAACAGAATAACGCGATTCAGAAAACAGCATGACGAAGATATTGAAGAGTAAAGAAAAATCATAAAGAAGCAAGAATATTAACAAGAAACCGTAAAAAATGGCAAAACTTTGTTGTAGAAATATAAATTTAAACTCAACTTTTACGGGTAAAAGAAAAAGAGATTATGACAATTACATACTATGCAAAATATTATTTTAAAAATCAAGTGCGTGTAATCTTTACGCGCGATTGAAGTACAATTTTTTCGTCGTTTGTGACAGATATTACTAAAAAAATTAAATTTTAATTAAAACAAATATCGTTTCAGATTGTTGATTTTTCTTTTATTTTTATTTATTAACAAAAGAGTAAAATATTCCTTGAACTCATTTACAATTAGAAACTGTAAGGCAACCCCAATGACTAATACGCGAATGCATAATTGGTTGCATATACTATAATTTAAAAAATGTTTTCGTATAAAGTGTGAACTATTTAATCACTGTACGAATATCTCGTTTTAATTTAATTGTTAGTGACAATTATGCTAGCTACAACTACTACGGTATTTTACCAAACTTTTTATTGAAAAATTTACAAAACAAAATACTGAAAAATCACTTATTTTGGTACAAAATACAACAGATTGCATTAACCTTTTATTTATGAAATGACATACAACATGACCAAGATCAATAATTAGATAATCATCGTTACTTAAAGATTTATTTTCTCCAGTTTTCCGCTCATCCTCATCTGAATCACTATTATTCAACTTTACATTATACATTATCAACTAAACCATCTGTTTTCCACATTTTCTCAAAAATGTATAACACATAATTGCTCTGCTTTTTCAAATCTTATTTTGGTACATCAGAAAATGCATTTCAAACTAATTTTTTTATATCAATACTTTGTTAAGGGCAAACGCTGTTAAAAAAAATTGTTTAAATGAAGGTAACATGAATAAAGTTTTGCCGGTGCTCAGTAGTAAGGAGTGGGTAAGCTCAGAAGAGAAGTTTGTGATGAATTTGGAAATGACAAAATCAGAAGTAAAATATTCACAACCGGCGTAGACGCTAATCAAGAACACGATAAAATTAGCTTCTAGGTCCTTGATCACTCTGAAGTCCATCAAATTGGTTACAATCCTTATCAACCTGGCTTGAAGGTTGTAACATCCAAATCTAAAAGTTTAACACAGATTCAACGCGCAGCAGGTATTATTAAAAGGCGTTGTCACATTAAACACATCAAATTTATTATATACAATAAACGAATTAAAAAAAAAAATTTAAAGCAGTTAACTAAAATTAAACAATAATAAAAATAAATGACACCGGACATAAAAATTTGCATGAACTTAACATGAACAAACGTTGAAATTAGATACTAAAAGAAATTAATAAAACAGCATGGTTCCTTAAGCAAACAAACGTTAAAAAAAATAAAACATACGTCCACTGGGCGACGTATGAGATTGAAACAATTATAAAAAAATAAAAATTTTAATTAATAAAATACGCAAATTTTATTAGCTATGAATTAAGCTAGAATATACAAAGCAATGCTCGTCGATCGGTTAAATTTATTTCCGACGGCGTATCATTCACTAAATTGTTTTATTTAAATGACAAATTACGTAAGCACACGTTAGGAATAATAATTTAAAAAAATCATTTTGATAAGTTCAAAGCTCTTAGGTTTCACTGACTCAAATATTATTGGAATTGAATCTTTTCTACTAAACGCAAATTTTTAAACATTGTAACCGGCGTTAAAATTTGGTCGTGAATCTTTTGTGCAAGACCCCGTATTCAGATTTATTTGGCTGAATTTTCTTTTATTTTAGCGATTGATTAGTTCTGTGTAAGCATCGAAAACGTTTTACTCGTTATTTTATTACGTTTAACTTAAGTTGATTTGTATTTAATAGTTATTTCACAATTGTTATTGTTTTTTTTTAAACGCATAAAGGGCCGTGGTCTTGATTTTGATTTAGTGTTTTTACTTCTGGTTATCTCATTAGAATAACAACTCTATCTAATTTACGATTTCCTTTTTGGATTGTAACTTGATCAATTTTTCTTAGTATCTACTTTTGTTTATGTTGAGTTCATTTACGAGCGCGATTTGGACCATCTGATAATATAACAGAGTAAGCATTTTCCGTGAGAACATTTCCTTTCTTTCGTGTGCGTACGTGACTTGACGCACGTGGTGACAATATTTTTCATCTTTGTTAATTTACTTTGTTTAGTGTTCCATCTTTTACAAAGATTTTACGGCGCAGGTTTATTGAATTAAGTGGGATTACGAGGTGTTATAAGGATTAAAATTTTGATTTTGAGGGGGATTTTTTTGGTTGCCGGGTACCGTAATGTAGTCAAGTGTTACCGTGAAGTTAAGTGGTGTGGTGGAAATATTGGTTTTCCAAATTCGTAATCTTACGGTTTAATGAACTTCATGGTATCCATAATAAAGCTCACGTTTCCAGTTGGATTTATTTTCGATGTGTTGTGCTAAGAATCCAGTCTTCGCTTTTGTGCGGATTTCAATTTAGTATTAAAAGAAATCTTCCGCCGTCATTCCATTGTTTGGGGGTCCCACCGAATCTTAATCGACTACAGAACACCTAGACCGTCCCGGGGTTGCTTTATCGCCTAAACTCGAAAGCTTCTGGAACCGCTGTGCCCAGCAGATGTTCTAGTAGAAACAATTGAGTCAAAGTATTTATTAAATTTGATGTTATCGTGAAGTGAACCGCGATCGATATGATTTAAAAGCTTTGAATTGAGCCAACTTAATTACGGCTAATTTAAATATTTCAAGAAACACTTGAAGGTGTTAAATTTGCGTGAATTTCGCTTTATTTAATTAATTTGTTTTGATTTGTGTTTTGTAAAAGTAAGTCGTATTTATGCATGAAAGATAATGTAACGAAATGTAAAATGTATTTTTTTTTGTTTTTAACGCTGAGTTCAAAAACAAAGTTTCGGACGTTTATTTTATTTCTTTTGTTGTTTGTTTTTTTTTAAATTTGCGGATTAAGTTATGCGGACAAGGCCTTGAATTTTATTTTTATTTGTTTTTGAATAACAAGTTAACGCTTTATTTTTTTTTAAATTCTAATTTTTATATTCAGTTTGTGAATTTTTGTTTTGTTTATTATTATTTCATTTTTCATTCTGTTTTTTTTGTTTGATCTTTATTTTTTTTTATTAATTCAATAAATGTTAAATTGTTAAACTGTAAAAAGCCTTTACTCATTCAGCCGCCGCGAACGTAAATTTTTAAGAGCACATTTCAAAGTCTAGCAAGTTACAACTCAAGGTAAGTCCAGGGGTTGTAACCAACTAGATAAGCTTCTGGGTTATCAGGGGTTTAGAAGCTATTATCATCGTGTCCTTGATTGGCGCCCTAACCGATTTTGAGTTTTTTTTACTCTTTTATTTCGATTTTATTGTCAATCTCGTTTCCAAGTAATCACGGATTTAAAATATAACCCATCCCGTCTCCACTGAGCAGCGGCACAACATCGTTTATGTTACCTCATTTCAGGCAGTGACATTGTTTCAACTTTTGCATGTAACAACATCCGAAATAATTTTGATGATAATGATCCTAATAAAGCTGCCGGTGATTGGATTTAGAAGCTAGTAAAGAATCCTAGGAAAAAACTAACTTGGAAACTTATTGGAGAAAGCGACGACTTGGGTGTATTAACTATTTAGTCACACAATGCGAATCGATTATGATGGATTACACAATGCCAAACATTACTCCATCATAAACATTACAAAAACCCATCTTACGTGGAGAAATTAATTTTCAAAACAGAAACTTTTTAAATTCGTGTATCGTTCAACCCTTAGCACAACGCTTCATAATCTTTATGACGGTAAAACACCTATCACGTCACGCCAACCGTTAGCTCCTAAAAATAATTGGTTCTGGAGTTATATAACCAAGAATCCTCTTTAATAACAACTGAGTTATCTTTTATAAACTTATACACGGACTGCCGACAGATATTTCAAAAAGAACTTTCTTATGATAAAAATGCAACCAGCAAAGATCACAAATTAAAACTACACGTAATTTTTCTACAAAATTTTCACATTATGCTGCAACCGAAAACAAACATTATATTGAATAAACAAAACTTTTAAATAATAAAATTACTCGTATGTCAAAGAAACCAAATAAAAAAAATTTGGAACTATAAATCATATTGTAATCTAAATTTATTAATATAAAGAAAATGCAAAATTGGCGACAACACACGGATATTTAAGCAACGTGAAAGCATACATTAATTAAAAACAAAATTACTTAAAACCACGAAATAACAATCATGATTTAAAATACGCCAATTAAACAGCAACTAAAGATTTGTCATTAAAAAGTACATAAATTCAACGTTATTGTGCTGCATATGGATTCGATAGTTTACGTGTATTACAGCACTTTTACTAATAAAATCCAAGTTTTAAAAATTCAAGGATTTTCCTGCTGCATCAGTAGGAAGTGCAGAATCGCTTTCAATTGAATATATCTATTGACAAGCTACTTGTTATTTATCGAAAAAGTCAATGAAATTACGAATAATGTTTTGTGCTTTGGAATGAACAAATTTACGGGTTTTGTTTTCTATAAATCAAAACTGTTATACAAAAAATTACAATAATTAATAATAAAAATTAATATTTACCAGGGTTTTTGTAAGCTGGGTATCACAGTAGTTACTGTTTTTAAATAGCGGGAACTACGTGAACTGAGCGTTACTTCCGCCAAAAAAAATCAGAGTTATTACTAAGTCAGTGAATAATAAATAGTTTATCGTATATTATTTTATAAATTCATTACACAAGTAAAAACGAAAACATCACTTTAATAGTAGTTTTGTTTATTTAAGTAAAATTTCGTACTTTTTTATATTTATGTAGTAGCTCTAGAGTGTACCTTAAATTATAATTTCTGTGTGTATGAAGATATACATATATAAAAATTTGTTTGTAACATAAATCTACATTAACCTGTTATACACAAATTTATTTTTCACGTTTACAAAAAAATTACTTTGTCGTCTCTTTTATAAAGTAAAACAAGAGATGAATCATGAGTTTTGCTTATTACCGTAATAAACAGTTAAATAAAAACTTGTATTATATGCCATTTGTATGTTTTTTAGCGAGAAAACATAAGTCGACGTAGGTGTCAAATAGCATTTATGTAAACTACGCACGTTGCTATTTAGGTCGTGTAAAACTATCAAACAATTTAAAAGTAATTATTTACTTAGCGCTTATTTAGTTAAACTGAGTGTAAAATATGCAAATAATTAAGTTGGCTTAATTAATTGTATAATTAGAGTTAACAGCATTTGGTGTTGTAATTACAGTATTAAACAAATAATTACTACAAAATTTAGGTGTAATTCAAATAATTATTAAAACTATAGTGTGTTGTTTTGGCACTAAAAACTAGTAATGGTTGCTAAAGTGTAGGTCGTTGAAGCTTAACAATGTCTATTAGAACCTTATACTTGTTACTCGAAAAGAATACAATATCGATTTGGTTTCAACCCTCCATATTTAGAGATGTTTATATCTCTAATCTGATTTGACAAATTTCATACTCACAATACTTTTAAGGTACTACAAGGTAGACACTCGCGTTTTATTATCACAGATTTTTGGCATTTTAGTTAAATAAATTGTATTAATTAACATTAAGAGATGTTTTCTCATTTATAGAAGCAGCAACTTAAATTAGAATGTTTTATCTTTGTGTACGTCTTTGCACTTGCTGTTGTATTGAAATTTTGACTAATTCTAAAAACATTATTAACTGTTATTATGCATTTTTATTTCAAGTTTATTTACTTTGCAATTTTAGTGTAGGACTACACAATACCTATTATCAATTTTTTTGTCTAATTTAGGTTTGAAAGACATTTTCATAAAAACCTTTGGTTAGTGTTATTGTACTGGCATTTCAATCATAAATTACTGTTAAAAATAATTTAGCATTTTTAATTAAAGTAACCATTAGTGCATTTTTTATGATGAAAGTGTAACTCTAAAATGTAATAGGCGTTCAGTGTTTGCACGATAGTATCTTGCAGTGTACACTATAAAAGGTTAATTATGGTCTTAAATATTTATTATGTAATTAAAAACATTTAATATTATATTTATTTAATTAATTTAACTAAATGCTGACAAAACAAAAAATCAACACTACCTAAAAATTCACAAATTAAATCAAATGTAATAATTACAAATTGAACAAAATATGAAACTATGTAAAATTGTATTATTTGCCAAATATACAGTTGACATAAGCAAACAAGTGACGCAAAGGGGCGTGACTGAGAATGCTTTTATTTTGACAGTACATTTTAAGTAAAAAGCATTTCGGTGGTAAATTTAAATATTTTTGGTTATGTCAGTTGCATTAATGTCTTTTCGAATCAAATAATATTATTTATTAATTTCGGAAAAAACAATTTATGTTTACTCATGTTTTATTTTATACGAGTTACGATGAAAATTTTCAATCATTTTTTTTGCATTGATTACTGTAATTTGCATTGTATTAAGTTAGCAATTCGATTGCTAAAATAACAACCAAAACTAAACAACTGTGACAAAACTCTTCAATTAGATTAGATAGCATTAAGCATCCCCGCTCAGACAGTTTGATAAGTACGGAGACATAAACAGAAATTTATTGATAACAATATACCAAGATTTTTTTGAAATATTGTATACATTTAAACGATACATATGATTTAATAAAAAAAGTTTTCTAGAGTTTTTTATTTATTTTTATATTGATTATATTGTGATATTACAAAAACAGTCACTCCTAAATACAGTGCTACAAAACTTAAGCCATTTCCTTTGTACAAATTTATGACAATTATGTATTGCATTGTAATAAATAACGGAACATAAATGCTATCACAAAAACAATTAAGTGTTATGCTGTAATTATCGAAACACAAATCTATGACAATTTCCTCTGTTACGCTTATAAAAATTACATGTTTTGTGATAACAGTAATCATAAGATAATTATGCATTCCATTACAATAAATAACAACATAAATGTTATTGTAAAAACAATTAACCGTTACAGTTTAACTACTAATCTGCGATTGTCTTTGACCTATTAGACTATCTGGTTCACTACAGTAATCAACATTCTGTTACATTTTTTTAACTAAAGTTATCATTTATAGCACTTTTTATCTATCGTGTTAATTAATAACACCTCTTTTTAAGATACTCAAAACGATTTTGTTAGAACCATTACTTTTTTTTTGAAAGAGATTTTAGTACTTCATGCTCAGGTTATAATACATGTCTCCTAATAAAATTATTTTTTATTTACATACATACTGTAACATTACCCGTAACGTCAACATTTACTTAACATAAAACAAACGCATAACAAATAAATGATTTATTGCACCAACTAGCTCCTAAAAATATTTATTTAAAACACACATTAAATACACAAACATAAGAGCAATGAGAAATTTTCATATTTATTAAATTAGAGTTGTGGGAATTCTAACGTTTCTTAAAATTAAAATTTTTAACTTGATAATCACAAAAGTTTTATAAATTGGACGCCACAATATTTTTTTATCTACAAAGGGTTAAATACTGAAACCAAAAGATTAACACATTAACATAATAACAAAAAAACATATTTACATATTTGACAGTATCGAAGATTAAGTATAAAATCAAAGTTACCTGATTTCAAACTTCAAATTGGTGGGGTCAATTACGCGTTTCTCATCTGATTCATGCGATGACGCAACATTACGAAATTCTTGAAACGCATATTTAAATTTCCAAATTTTCCGTATTAATCCTGATTGATCTAATATTCGTACAGATCCATTAACCAGAACATCGTAAAACAAACGTAGCGTATGATAATCTTCATTTGCAACATCCAAATCAAATTTGTATCAGACGTAACCATGAATAATTATCCATTTTTACTCATAAAAATCATAATTCGTAACGGAAATTCCTCGTAAAAGTGACGTTGTGACTAACATCAAACGTGCTGCGTAAACCATATCTTAATATCGTATTTCAAACATCAAAATCGTAAAAAGGCGTACGTATCCAAACCAAATTTTCGTAACCATAAACGAATTCACACGTACACAAATCAAAAAGCATCGAATAAATCAGAAAGCGTAGTCGTATATCAAAAGCAAAAACTTCCAGTTCTATTTGGGTGAGGTCATCATGCGACTCATTGGAATGACGTAATATGATGCAATTCCCGTAAATCGTATACTTAATTCTTTTATGAAGATTTGAAACCAAGAATCAAAAAAAAATAAAACCCTTCGAATTATCGGGTTTTATCTTTCTAAGTTTCGCAAAATCAAAAAAACGCAGGTTCAAAATCAACAAACGCAGGTGCTACAACGAACTGCAAGCGCTACAACAAACGCCGCCTTCAATAATTTTCACCATTAAGGCAAAAAAATCACAAACACAAATTCATCAAGTGGTCATTCCACTTTTTGCAGTACGCAAAAAAATGTTCGCTTCGCCTTATTGCAAAACGTAAGATGCCGGAGAATGACTTAGTACTTAAGAAGAAGGCTCATAACGCATGTGCAGTGCGTCAAATGCATTGCGCAAAAGAATTTACATAAACAGTGAACACAAAAATGTTAATTAAAATCAGACGTATTCAATCGAAAAAAATGTGCACGTTACAATACTTAAATATATATGATTTTCCGGTTGCATAGGCAACTAATTCGGTAACTTAGCTTAAGGGAAGCAACCACACATCAGTAGTTTATTATTGCTTGTCGAAGAACTACGACAAGTATAGCGTTGCTTCAGGCTTCGACTTAAACTAAAAAAGCAAAATGTTAGAATTAACTAATATTTTACAAACTAATCATTATTATTATGTCAGATTACAGTTATATAGAATGTGTATTCTGTATTTACAGTTTTACGAAAATTATTTAACAAAGACGAATAAAAGTCAAATACAAAACACAAATAACTTATAAACATAAACACGAATACAAATTAAAAGTTTTGACATGGACGGTACTTGCTAGAATCCTTTAACTTGGATTGGACGATTGTTTTAGAACCACAAATTTTTAAATTTATTGCATCAATTTTACTGGTCTTTTGTTTGCTTGGGAGCTCTGTAGTAATATTTAGAAAATATGTTTTTATTGTCATGATTTTTTGTATTTTATTGTATAGCGCATTTAAGAAAACAAGTGCCCCGGAATATATGTAAATTAATTTTTAAAGTTTGTGGTTAAAACTATTGTGTTAATATCTTCAATTTTTTGATTTTATTTTTTGACACACATAAAGTCGTTGGTGTATGGTCGTTTTATTAGAAGACGCTATCGAACTGCTGCTGTTGCAGCTAAAAATTCGACAAGGTTTATAAAACAAATAAAGTAAATTTGTCATTATTTATACAAAGTTATTAAATAACAAATGTTGTTATCAGGAGTCAAACTTAACAAATAGAGCATAGAACATTCAATTCTTTTTTGAAGAAACGTAAAAGTAGTGGTTCTATCAAAATTGTTTTAAGCAATGTCGGTTTGGACATCTTGCAAAGAACCTTTTATGACATTTATACAGTAGACAAGAATGTTCCGACAATAAACATTTTAGTCCAAAAAGTGCACGAGAAAGTTTATTACTATGAGAGATCAAATGACATTTTAGCTTGACGATGTTGCTATTTAAGAAAGTTGCAGGAAAATAAAAAAATAAAAAACTTGTTACCTATTTAAATAAACCGTACATTAATTTATGTGTGTGTTTTATCAAATCAAAAAAGCCTAAATTTTGTGGCTAGAATACAGCATCTAAATTGCTTGATTGTTAAAATATTTTATCTTTTTAAATGTAACTGTGACAGGATAGTTACCGCAATAAGTTGATTGTATCTTCAACTTTCTTAGTATGTATATTTAACTAAGAAAATCGTCCGACTCATGTTTGATTTCCGCACTGGTTAATGTTATTTTAGTTTAGGTCAATGGCATTTCCGTACATACTAATAAACTATGAGAGAATTGTGCTAACATTGTTTGCAACGCAACATAACATTCGAAAACAAAATTATGTAGTGGTTTGTGAATGACAGCGGCGTTACAATTTCTATGTTTAAATATAAAAACAACAAATAGAATATTTTTTCTAAGAGATACTCTTCCAATAAAAAAAAGTGCTAAACTACGCACTAAAATTTGCAATATTTTAAATTCCAGATTGTGTGCAGGATCCTTAAAAAACTATCAAGAAAAACGCTAGATTCAAATTCACACATCTAAAAAATTTTTAAGCTATATTTTGACATTTTAAATTATTTTTAGGGTAAATGGTGTATTATTTATTTAGAATAATATAAATGCAAGCTTTCGAACTTGGTCTAAGTTCTTCGTCAGGCAAAAATTAAGTTAATTTGACAATTATAAAAACCAAGGTAACTTAGTTTGCCTGACGAGCTTAGACCAAGTTCGAAAACTTGCATTTATATTATTCTAAATAAATAATACACCATTTACCCTAAAAATAATTTAATATGTTTTATGGTGAAAGTTTTATGTCTAAAATATATTTTGACAGTTTGCTTGACATTGCTGTTAATATCATGATTCAATCAAAAAACACGATATAAACAATAATTAAAAAACAAAATGTTGTTTAAACAACATTCAAAATAAAAATAATGCACCAATAATTACATATATTTTATTAATACAAAAGCACAAAATATAGAACATTGAAAGAATTTATACACAAACTTATTATTTAGAGTAGAAATTCTATCGTATCTAAAGATTTTATGTTAATTTTCATACAAACTTAAATGTAATTTTGAACGCTACAATATTTTTTATTAAAGTTAAGATGAAAAAAAAATCATAACATAATCATAATAATAACATCTAATTAAAAAACTTATTTAGAAAATTAAGTACGTCAAGCTTTGAAGGTTATTTTTTACGACTTTGAGTTGCCCACTTGAATTTTAGGTGCGGTCAGGATCGATGACGTATCGTGCGATATGTAGTGTAGTTTTTTTATTTTTTTGTTTTTGATCAGATTGATCTCTTATTCTTAAAAATTTATAACTAGAATACCGTATAACATAAGCGTACCATAACAAAGTTTTTAAAATTGAAATGTACCAAATCAAATTAGTTTCAAAACGTAACGCATCGGAAAACAACTTGCGTACAAAATCAAAATCTTTAACATAACAAAAATCCATCGTAATCGTAAAATGCATTTAATAAATTAAACAAACAAAATCGTACGTGCGTATCTTAAAACAAAACTTTTGTAATCAAAAAACGACATCGTATGTATAAACTAAATAAAAAAGGGACACCTTGGTTAGTTTTCTTTTTGGTCAAAATGTCAAAGAAAGACAATTATTTAAAACATTTATTAAGACGTTTTAAATATTTGGTAAAACACTTATTAATTTTGTATCAAAAAATATATTTCTTGCTTTTTATTGTTATACAAAGGATTTTCGTCTGTAAATAAAATTGATTCGAACGTTGAATCATTAATTCCTTTGTTCGTCAATGCATGCTTGCGCAGTTAGCATATTTCTTCATTCTTTAATTGAACAAATTTGTTAGATAATGTTAATACAATAAAATTTCTTTTTGCGACACTAATAAACATTTATTTGAAGGTTGTTAATACGGATGGAATTAAACGCGTATAATCTTCGTAATAATAATAAATAAATCAAACTTAATGCGTCATTCTAGTTTCAAGTTATGTTTCTTTAGAGGTGGGAGAGGCACATCACTAGCATGATAAACAAAACATTTGCATTTTTTTTGTCACCCATACCTTGTTTTACTATAATACAATAAAAATCGTTTTTATTGTATTTTTCAGAAATGTCAGTTAAAAACGATGAAGTGTTTGTTTACAATTTTTAGTTTGAAAGCCTGTTTTAGTTTCAAAATTTTAATTGGTCTGTGTATTATTGATTATATATGAATTATGAATGGAAATCACCAACACTCTTAATTACTATAAGAGTTATTGTAGTTTTTAGTTTAATTTGTGATTTTAGTAGAAATATAACATCAAGTTAGTAAATTTTTCTAAAAAGCTAGTTCTTGATATGCCTATCATGCAAGTGTTTATTTAAAGGCTCAAATCATTGCGGTACGGTGCATACTCTTACTGTCCTAAAAAACGTTGATAGGTTAAACGCACAACTTTTGCTTTTTTTATTTTAATAAAGTTTGAGTGGCGCTGCTTTAAACTTGCTCATTTGATTCTGACGTAAAGTGGTAATCCAAACTTTGTCGCCACTGTGCAAAAAATTGAAAAATGCATCACTTTCATTACGGTACCTACCTGCATTCAGTAGGTCAAGAACTACCTGAAATTCTAGCGGTAGTTTACTACCTTTAAGTGCTTGAGGATTTTTTTGGCACGCAGAATGTGTCAAAACCATAATCGGTGGTGCTGCAAATCATCTAGTTTTTGTAACTAAAACGCACGTGTTACCTTTTATGTACTGTTTACTGGAGTGTCGGCCATAAAACTTTACCATTGCTTTGTCAATGCACATATCTTGGTAAAATATGCCTCACCGTTGAAATTTAGTGCTGTCATTAACGGTCACAATGTAGCCATTTTAGCTGTATAGTCCAGATTTTCATTATCGGCCAAATGAATTTTATTTTCCATCTCCTGAAATTTATTTTGTGCCATGGTTCTTACGATAACAAAGATTCCTAAGCCTTCATCAAAATTTCACTAGTTACGTTTGTTTAGTAGTTTATGGATCAGCTTTTAACATAAAGAAATGTATTTTTTTTGTGATGACTACAAATTTGTCTGTTGCAACAAGTTATGGAATATTTTATTATCAAACAATTTTTCAAACGTTTTAATTAGGAATAAATTTTATAGTTAGTTTTTCAATACATTTAGATAATCATCACAACCGGAGATTGCTGAGATACTGGTAACAAAAAACTGTTTTGTCCAGCTTTAATCTCCTTTTTTTATTTCGGCTTGTTTAAATTTTAATTAAGTTAATTTACTCATAGAACTAATAGTGGCAAACTATTATCATCACTTGTTTCTTCATCGCTGTTGTTTATGCGCTAAAGCTCAATTTCACCAGCTACATCAGTAGAGAACAATATTTTCTCTGCTTCTATACGGTTTTCCCCTAAGCCTTCTTCATCTATCTGTCATCAACCGGATCAGATGGGATAATAACAATTCAACTTCATATTAAGCACTTGTGATGACAGCCTCTTCCAAAACTGGTTATAAATTACGATAATTCATTTCATAAAATTTTTGTGAAATTATTTCGAAAAAATTTTTTTGACACCATAATAAACTAAAACAAAATAAACAGTTTGTAACACATATATCTTTAGAATCAGTACTTCGACTCAGTGTTCTTAAATGAGGACACCCAAATTGCATCACTTACATGACAGTCAATTTTCAAAAACTTTTCAAAATATACATGCAACATCACAATCAAAAGAAAAACTTTTAGTATAACAAACACTGTTATAAATTGAATTATAATATTGTGAGATGTTTATATTACTAACCGCACCGCTGTAATAACTACTTATGTGATTTTGTTAAAGTTTTGCAACCTTTTGTTGCTATGCGAGACTGTACAGACTTCTGAGTTGCAAATAAAAATTTTGTCTACTATGAAAGAGATGTCACACTGCTATTTTATTTCTTGTCCCTATATGAGGACAATAATAAATAAGGAGTTATCCATAAGATAAATGTTGATCGATAACAAAAATTGTATTCTTTACCGAACCTTTGCGTCCTACCGCTAGTTACACGCACCGTACTTGACCAACAAACAAAATGGTTTGCATTCCGCCGGAAATCCAACCAAAGTTGCACATTCTTATGATTAAAAACTTGATTAACTCAACTCAACTCAACTCAACTCAAAGTTGCCTAAACGGCAAAATGATTTTTAATCGTTATATACGATCAAAAAATTTAAAACTTAATAATGGTTTTATCAAATCTGTTTAAATAAAATTTCTAACGAAACAATAGTTTGTTTGTATTTAACGTCAACTTTCTATCTAATTTAATTCCAGAGAGATTTCATTTCGTAAAGAACTGCATACGTGAAATCTTTATTGTCTGATTGGCACATCTTAGACTAAAACTTTTATTAACACAATTACCGTAAAATTTAACAAATAATTGTAAAGCTTAATCAAACACAAAGTTTTGTTTAAAATAAAGTTAATATGATTTTTGGTATAACCGGATAAAAATTAAAAATTTGCAAAAAACATTTTTTTCTCTATTACCTGCAGTGGAAAGTGAACGAGTATTTATTTAACGATTAATTTAAAGAAATAATTGTTGATTCTCTAATTTGTACAAAGAAATCAGATATAAACTTTATATTTAAAACGTACATTGAGCGCCACGTACAAATTGTGAATGTGTAATAAATAATTTAGTAGATAGTTGACTCACCTTTTGGCTAACTTTCGTCGTAGATAGTCGTGAGTCGAACTGTAGATATCTAATTTATTGGGATAAATCTGTGCTCTGCGCTACCGCCCTTGCGTGTAAAAAAACAAATCAGTCAACAAGACAAGATAAAGAAAATCTCCAAACCCCGCAGTCCCAGTTGTGCGCGAAGAAATAAAACAATCTACAGTTATCACAGACTTAATGATTTGTTTATTTTTGACTAGTATTTCTGAACAAATGATAACAGAGAAGAGAAAACGACAGATACAACAGGTATCAACTGCAAAGTTTTGACTAACACTCTAGTCGTCGGTGCACTCCTAAAGTAATTTTCACATACAATAAATATAAACTAACCGGGTTAGATACATGTATGTAAAGATCTTCATATCTGAATCAAGCACGTTACACAAAAAATAAAATGTGCTTTGCAAATGGGGTTATTGAAAAAAAATGAAAAAGTAATTTTGGCCTTGATTTGATTATTGAGTAACAGACAAAAACTTAAATGCTTAAATAGTAATTTGTCTATGAAATCAATAAGTGTTAGATAAATTTGGAAGATATTTAATTAAAATAATGCGTACAGTATGCAAATATTTGAAACCGTTTGTTCTGTTGATTATTTATTATTTAAGTACCTCCTAATCTTATCAACAAAACATATTTTTTAATTTTCTGTGTTTTTATTTGTGAGTTATTCAACTAATTAAAGTAATGAGTTTTTATGTTTTTAAATACTATATTGTTTTCAATACTTTAAACGTATTTAACTTTTTTGTCAAATTCATTAAATAACCTCATTTGCAAGGCACATTTCATTACTTCCGTAGCGTGCTTGGTTCAAAAAATATGCTTCTATACATTTGCCTAACTCGGTATAATTGTAAATTGTAGAAAACTATTATGTTAAATTTTTGATACAAGTTTTTTAAATTTGACGTTGCCTTCCATAAAATTTCAACTTTTGGACGAGTTGCATAAATAAGTTTTTAATTAATTAATTTCATTTTTATAAACTAATATTTGATATTTTTCATTATATACAAATATGTAAAAAAAAGCAATTAAAGGTACACAAAATATGTGTTACATAACGTAGGTTTTTTTTGTAGACAAATATGTACATTAATAAAAAAACTATTTGTTTTACAACTATAGATATTAATTTTTAAACTTTTAGTTCAAACTTAATTGTAATAGATGAAACAGTTCTTAAAACTAACTTAAAACTGTTGTAACAAACTAACGCTTTATTAATATTAATCATTACTTAATGAACTATTATTAAAGTCAATAAAACTAAAAACAAACGTATTGTAAATGTAGTCTCAAATAATGTTTTTTGCTGTATTGCTTCAGCGGAAATTGCTTTGCGTGTACACCGTTATGTGTAAAGATAAGAAACACATGAAATAATAATTAACAACTTATAAATCAAATTACAATTTATTTACATGTTAGTCTGTAACATTATTTGAAGTAGAATAAACAAACTTGATTGGTTTTGCAGGTCGATTGAAGTTGTCCACAATGTTTGTGTTGGCACTACGTGCAATCAAATAGTTAACAGTCGCAATGTGTCTATTCAGTATTGCAAGATGTAAAGGTGTATATCCGTCATTGTTTTGCAAATTTATGTTTGCTGAATTTTTTATTAAATATTCTACTAAAGATTGATTTCCATGACTAGCTGCACGATGTAACGGAGAATCGCCGTTTAAAGTCTGAGTATTAATTAAGGCACCTTTTAAAAGCAAAACCTTTACAAATTCAAAATTTTTGTTAGCAGATGCCAAATGAAGAGGCGCGTACCCGTCTGTATCTTTTACATTTACGCAACTTCCATTGTTTACTAAAAATTTAAAGACTTCAAACAGATCATTATCAATAACTAAATGCAATGGAGTTTCTCCGTTTTTGTTTTGAGAATCAACAGAAACTCCAATTCTAAGGAGTTCTTTAATAACTGCAGTTTGCTGTTTCAAAACAGCATTGTGTAACACAGTATATTTATGCAGACAATCAATATTTGCCCCATTTTTTATTAATAATTTTGCAATCTGTATATTTCCTTTTAAAAAAGCAATAAACAAAGGTGTGTGATTTAATCGATTCACCGTGTTGACATTTATTTTTAAATCTAATAATAATTGCACAATTTCGCACTGATCGTGGCTTTCGGCAGCCACATGTAATAAATTTGATTTTTCTTTATTACGTATTGATGTAATAGCGTCTTTTTTTATTAAATATTTTAAAGCTATTGTATTACCACCTCGTACTGCTTTAAAAACAGGAGATTCGCCTAAACAATCTTGAATATTAAGATCCGCTCCAGCTTTAATAATGACAAAAACGGCTTCGTTGTTATTGTTTTCTGCTGCTACGTGTAGCGCGGTTTTCCCTCTTTTATTACAAATGTTAACGTCAGCTCCGTTTTTAATTGCTTTATTCAAAAGGTTGTAATTCTTTTCGGCTAATATGTGTATCAAAGTATTACCTTTTTCGTTGCATGCGTTGACGTTGTAACCAAAAAGTTTGATGCTGTTAAGTAAGATATCGAGAATGTTCCATTTTTCGTGTTCAGCTATATCAAGTAATTCATTTTCAGACATGATGTGCACGAGTTTAGCTTAAACTAAAAATAAATTGTGATAAAATACGACTTATAGAAACTGCGTCATTTATTTTTTATCTATTGCTTAATCGATACGTATCAATAACACGATTAAAAATACAAAATGTAACTGATAACTTTAGTTTTATCACTTTGAGTTTATTTTCGTTATCAATTCATTCCTATGTATAATCGTTAAGGTTGCCGAAGAGGCTCCTAAAAGTCTCGCAAGTTTGTATTAGTTTCGAACAAAAGCACAACCAATTGTAAAAGTGTTTTCAAGAATTCTATAAATGTAGTTAATAAAATTTATAGACAAACAATTTTTTAAACTTGATTTGTAAAACTATATTTTCTTTATTTTTATTTATGGGTATATGATCCTGTACGTTTAATAGTTTAGAAGTAAAAAATATTAGATAAAACGTGTTCAATAATATTCAAACTTAATGGGCACAAAATTTTTGGGGTGGGCACGGTAATTTGCATAAAAATGATTATTGCTATACGCCGTACACGAACCGCATACATTGCATAATTTTTGGAACAAAATGTCATTGTTACTTAATTGCAATGGATTTGACAGAACGTTAGAATACTTAGAAAATTTATGTTGAGTTTGAATAATGATGACTGCAAACAAGTAATTGCGCTATCGCAAAATATGTCATTAAAATTGTAAAAAACACGTGCAACAAAGTTTAGTAAAAGTTCACAATAAGACAGCTAAAAATGAACTAAAAACATGAATTATTAGTAGTAGTAAGAAATTAATTAAATAGGTGGTTTGACCGTGATGCCTCGTCTTAAAACGGTAAACAAATCGGCCAACAAACACATTCACTGACTATGCAGTAAATATTAAAAAAATTATTGTTTGTATAAAAGTCTCTACAAAATATGTTATATAAATATTAAATGTTCTATTAGTGCACATTTATTGAATATTCTGTAAATATACATATGACATGCATTGATTGTGTATATAATATTTAAATTATTAATAAAATTAGTTAATATACTACTTTTATTGCAAACACTATTTGTTTGTTAGTGTAGTTACGTATTGACGGAAAAAACTTTAAATAATAAACCTATGAAAATTATTTTTTGAAAGTCAATTATTATTTATCTGGTAGAAAATAAGCTTAAAAGTTCACAAATTTAGTTAAAATTAGAAAAAAAAATTAAAAATTTCATAAATTTAAATTTGGAGAGTATTATATGTTTAAGGCTGTGATTCGTAAACTCTTTTGGTCCTTTGAGTGAAAAACCTATATGAATTCATAATGGAAAAATTACAAATTTAACTGCGATGCCTTAAAACGTAAATGGTGACGTAAAAATAAAATATAAATAAAACATTTTGTTGAAAAAGTATTTATTGAAACTAGGTATAACTTTTATTGAAAAAAAAACTAATAACTTGGATGGACCTGATAGGATATTATGAGTACATTTATGTTTGGTTTAATGTTTGTGAGTAGCAACCACTGATCCCAACCAGTAATAATTTCTAGTCAGTTTATTTTTTTGTAATGAGTCTCATAACGGCACTGAATCCACGTTCTACCAAATAGGAAGACCAAAAAGCAATCAGCTTCTGTACAATAACCCATAATGCTAGATATAAAATTGGGATCTGTTTTTGTAACCAGAAGTTGTCGTATTGTAACGACTAATTTTAAATTTAATTGTCGCTCGAACTCATATGTTAAATTTCATAGCACGCCTAAAGAAAACTCGTAGTTAATTTGATTTTTTTAAATGTCGCACAAAATCGTCATGCGCGAATAACAATTGTTTCGTTCTTTTCAATTTTGCTGTTCGCTAAAGAAGACGTTGTGACAGTCCTTAAGCGTTCTTAATGTAATTAAAAAAGGCAAATATTCGTTAATTTAGTAGGATTTATTGTAATTTTGTTGTGTCGTTCATAGCTTTAAGATTTGGTTCTTGAAAATCGATTTGGATCGCTTATTGTTAGTCGAAAATTGTAGTGAAGCATGACACATGTAGTTGAAGCAAAATGGCGTAATCGAATTGTTGTATCAATTCAACCTCGTAATTGTACATCTCGTCAAACTAGCATCCCAATTGAGATATTGTCGTAGCATAAATTCAAATCGCTTTTATGTCTAAAAATCGATCGTTACTGTATTGAAGAATTTACATTTTCTGGAGTCGACAGAAATTGTACAATTCCATTAATATCGTATTGTTGATAAGGAATACTTCAAAATTTGACCTTGTCAAATCATCGTAACAGAGGTATGAATTTTGTTAGTTCGTAAGATATATAAGTTTCAAAGGATTTGCATTTCTCCGCCAATTAAATTCGCTATTAAATTGAAAAATAAAAAGAAGCTTTTGCCTTAAGGCAAAACACTTGCAAATTCGTAACTTTATCGTAACATTTGGCCTTTGTTGTGAAACGAAGCATCATAATTCGTAAAAACTTGCATTTCGTTATTAGATCGTATAGATCGAAATTGATTTTGATAAATTGGCATTGTAACATCTTGTAAATAATTTAGTTTAATATAAGTTTGTGAAAGATAGATCTAATCTTAGTTTCTTTGAGAAAATTTAGTGGTAGTTATTCATTTAAACGATGATTATTTGTTTTTTTTTATGTATACTTGAAATTTTTTTGTACATATCTCATAAATTGTTTGATTTATCTGTTTAGTTGATTTATTAAATTTATGCATTTAGTGAATAGATGTGTTTATTTGATTGTGTTTATATTTTATTGCGACAAAAATTGAATTCACAAGTTTTAGTAAAACATTGTCATTGATCTGTTATCCTTTATAGATAGAAAGAATTTCAATGGTGGAAGTTGTTTAAATCAATTTGTTTCGTATTGGTTAATATAGTAAACGATATTATTGTTAGCATCGGTTATAGTATCCTTGTTTAAACATTGGTTTTAGCTCTTCATTTGTACATAATTTAATAAGTTGCTCCTACATGCAAAAGGGTTCAACACCTAGTTGGGAATATCCAAGTGAAGAATGTCTTTAAATCTTTGGTTAAAGTTTGAATGAAGCGCCGTTAAGTGTTGACAATAAGCAAACAAATCATCATCTTTATGCATTTTTGAAATATTTGGAAATTGAGAACATTCTCCTCTTTCCAAGTTTTGTTTGTACAGCAAAAGTTTTGCGACAAACTCAGATATTACACTTTTGGCTTTGATGAAATTTAATGTCACCTTGTAGTTTCAAATTAGTCTTGTTAAATCTAGAAAATAAGTCAGTCATATAAACGATGTCATTTTTTGAGATAATTAAATTTTGCCTCAAATTAAATTGTTTTCACTCTATGAATTCAACAGTAATCAAAGAGCGAATGCTAGTGTGTTAAGTAGTAAACGATTATAGTTATTATCATTTTCCAAACAAAGTTGAGCAAATAATCTCTCGTTTGAGGCATTCGTTTTAATTTTATTAACTGCTCTAATGACATAATGTAGTGATTCATGCAAACATTCACTAAGGTTTTTTGCGACCAAATGATGTCGATGAATGACCAATGTACCTACTAATAATACATTCGATATAGCTTGTTTTAAATATGTCAGAAACCCTCGGTGTCGTCCTACTACTTCCAGAGCACGGTTAGTAGCAACGGAGATGACATTACATTGAAATTTGTTTTTAATTCAGTAAATAACAATTCTTGGAAAAAGTTTTCTTTTTTTACAAATCTCACATAAGCTTAATGCAAAGCTTCCTTTCCTGGTAATGTCGACTTGTCAAACTGTATAGAGAAATCAATTGTTTTAAATAGTCACATAAATAGTTTTCTATACATTGACCCATTTCGTCGTCGATTCTTCTTAGTATTATTATTCACTAGAATTCTTTTTATAATATCGACAGCTGGTTTGTGCAACACGGTGCGTATTACCTCACCTACACCTGGTAGAATAAGTTCTTCTCCAATCATGTGTGGCTTTCCGGACTTTGCAATCATTAAAGAAACGTTATAAAAAGCACGCAGTTCATTGTCATCTCTCTTAGATGTTCCTATGAGTTTTTGCAATGTCGGTGGTAATATTTTTCTTTGATTGTTTGAAAAAACGTTAAATCCTTGTTTTTTTTTGTAACTGGATTTGTATTATATGTTCCTTAAACTCGGAAGGTTTCATTAAATCGTTTGACATTGTTTTATTACATAGAAAACACATAAGTAAAGTATTATTTCCTGGTAACAGAATAAAAATATATTTTACATATTTAACATTGTATTGTCTGGGTTTTTTTTGGCTTACTCCTACTGTTAGCTAAAAAAAAGCGATCCAAAATGATAAAAGAATATATATATATATCAAAATTTTTATTTGCAACAAACCATTGCTAATTATAATTTTTTTTTCAAATAGAATGCTGCAATTTAACGCTCTTTTGAATTAATTATTTGAGATGTAATGATAAAACTTTATGTAAATGTTACATAATGTGTAGGTACTCTGTGTACCAACTATTCAAGAAAAACAAATAAGTCAAAAATTAATTAACAACAGAATATAATAATATAGTAATAAACAGTAATTCTAAACATTCGCTAATTTGGTTATTTGCGGAAGTAAACAAAATATACAAAAATATAAAATAATAAGCTGAAGCTTTTAGGGTGCATTATAAGAAATTATAAAACCCAATATGTCTAACTTCTTTTACAGAATCATTAATAATATATTTTTTAGAAACACACCTTTGTTACAAAAACTTAAATCCGTTCTTGAGTTTTTAATAAAAAAAAAATTCTTAATGAATTTTAAGCGATTACTGTACTGATACTGTGATATATAAATTTTGTAATCAACTTAAACAAAAGTAAAACACAAATCACTAATATTCTAGGTACATATTAAACAAGAACAGAGTCGTATGATAATTCACCAATTGTTTGTATTTAACATTTGTCCATGAAATGCTTGGGTATTGTTTCCCATCACTCTTCATCGTTGAAAGATAATAAATCAGTAACACCAATGACATATGAAGAATTTTTGTGATAACAAATGATGAGCTAAACCGTTCATTATAAAGAATCGCTGCGTGCTGATAGAACATAACTTCCTTTGATATATCTAAGGAAAAACTCGATCGCGTTATCTTAAGTCCATGCACTTGAATATACATCATAAATGGGCTCGCGTCACTAATTTTTTCCATTTTTGTAGTTGAATTTGTTTGTTCGTTATCTCTCAAGAAGAACGGAAATTGTGCTCGGCATTGAATTAGTATTAAAAACTCTAAATCTAAACACTCCCGACTATTGTTTCCCATTTATAGTTTTAGTAGTATGTAATAGTTTACACCGAAATTATTGCAAAAATGAGTAGTTTGGGCTAATGTTCACAAATCGGTAACAAAATGCTCAATAAACTTTGTCATAAGTTCGCGACTCTCTTTATTCCGCCAGTAATTCACTGTTAGCACCAACATTAAAGCGCTATGTGTTGGTGGTAAAACTTTAATGTCGTGAATGACCGTAGTGATTTACTTTATCAAATCTGAACTTTGTTTAAGCAACAAGTATTAACAAATATTTGGGTTGTGTTGGTAACGCTTAGGTTCTGTTTTGCAAGCAATGTACAGTAAGAAACAAAGCAAGCAACAAAATCTCAAAACACCGAACTTTATTTGACACAACAAAATATTTTCAAGGCCAAATGTAACCTTCGCAAAGCTAAAATAATAATATTGCGCTCACAAGCAATTATGCGAGGAAAGGTTGAAAAATTAAGATTCACGTTCACTGAGACACGGTTGAAAGCAATCGGATAAATGTAAAATTTTCTATAGACACAATCAATTTTAGAGCCAAAGTAGAACCTTTAGAAATTTAGCTTTGATTGAATACGATCGGATTAAATAATTCATTCAATGACTAAATAAACAATTTATATCGCGTGATCCCTGGCAATTGTTTCACTACACTCTAATTAGTTGGCGCGCATTAAAAAAAACAACAAATCAAAATTATTACTGGATTTTACCCGAGTTTTATAGCAGTTCACAATTCAACAGCTTCTAACATTATGACACGATTCCAGCTACGTTGTCACCTTCTTTCAGATGTAAAAGTTTTAAAGTGGAGATTTTACCTTTGGAAATGTGCATTCACAGTTTAAAAACTTGATTTTTTCAACAGTTTGTCGCGTTTACGATTTGCTGTCATATCTAAAAAAGACCTACAGCGCCGAGAAATAATTGACATGCCTTTTTATTAGATTCTCTTAGTGTTCTTAGCGTGATATTTGGCGCAAAAAAAGTAAAAAAAATCTTATAAGCGACACGTCAATTACCAAAAACAACGAAAACAAATTAAATTTGCTCTCTCTATTTACAACAAAAAAGCAAACAAAAAAACTCGTTTAAACGATAGGGTTAAATTTAATTATTCTCAGCTTTCTCGCGTTATACAGTATCTCAATTCTTTGCATCTCCCGTACAATAATCAAATAAAAAAATTACAAATGCATATCCAAATAAATTTAACTAAATTCGGACCTGTTTATAAGGCGCATAATACTTAAATTGAAGATCACGTATTGCGGTAGCGCGTAAATAACTTTTTCTCAAGTACGTAAAAAAAACCAGCGCGTAAATTAACTGCCTTGCACGAGTACGTGAAAAATAACAGCCCGACAGTAATTTCTTTTTTGCGAGTAAGTCAAAAGTAGAACTTCCTTATGCAACTTTCTTTGTTTTTGCACCGCGTCTGTGTTTTTAAAATCTTTGTTTAAAACTCTCCTTCATATTTGTACGCAATTTTGACTTATTTTTTAAAACTCTGTTTTCTGATTGGTTAAGTTCACGAACCTTCTTAGTACCGAATTTGCCAATTGGTTTTTCTTTTTTTTACTCAATCTGTTGATGGCGGCGTTATGCCTCTTTCAACGCTTAAGATGTTACAACGTTTTGTTATTGGGCAGGGCTGCGTGTTTCAGATAAAATAAAAATTGACCGATACTACAATTGTTTTTCTAATTAATATTAAACAAATGCGCTATTGACTATTTAAAAGCATTAAAGTGATGAACTTTACTTTAACATGAATCCTTTCTCTAGTCTTAACAGATTTATAACGCTAATAATCTTTACAATTGCTTGACTGTTGGTACAATTTCAATATTCAAAATTTACTCAAATTATATTTTACATACTTTCGTCGTATGTTTATAACTTTATAATGAAATTGTTTATGACTTAAACTAGTAATTATTGATAGTTTTTATTATAAAACTTTATAAATCAGATTTATTAAGTTATTTTAAAATTTGAACATAAATTATCGGTTTAGTCGAACATGTTTGTTTGTTTCGGTCGAGTTGCTTTTGGTGGCCACCGCGGTATTTTTCCGCTTAAGGGTAGCTTTGTCGGTGTTGTAATATTACACCAGGTATCGTTGTTGTTTAAGTTGTTTTTCTTGTAAACCATGCCTGCATCGAAACCGCCACATTTTTTGTATTGAAATGATTTGGTTAATTTTCTTAGACTTACTCACACAGCGGCAAAACAAATCAACGTACTAGCTGGACCCTTGCAAACTATGGTGATTTTATGCTAGTAGATTAACCTGTAACCCCCGTTTCGCTTTACTGATAAGAATGTTTCTTTTTTGGAGACATGCGTTTATTTCTGTTGCGTTTTATCAAATTTTCACACTATCGGACCGTCGTCGCCCCCAAGGTTCACATGGGTTAGAATTTATGTACAAGATTAATTTCTATTATGTTCCCAGACAATAAAGTAAACTCAACGAAAATAATCAATAAATTATCACTCTAAAACGGTGCATAGAGGAAAGTTGCACATAAACTTTATAGAGGACAAAACTTACTATAAAAAAAGTCCGCGGAAGGGTACAATTACGTTCAATAATTTAGTGCAAAGTTGCACAAAAATGCCTCACATTACATTAAATTCTGTAACTCTTAAACTATTAGATATAATTATACCGTCCTACGGACTTTTTTGTAGTTCATTTTGTGCTCTATTAATATGTTTATGTAAAATTTTCATCTATATTGTACCGTTTTTGCAGCATACAAGGCGGAAGCTCCTGCGTATCTAATTTCGCAATTACCATAATTATTTTTTAGCACTGCTGAGTGAAATTAAGATTTATTATATTTTTAAAACATAAAACAAATCATAAGAAATATCTTGTTTCATAATAATAAACACTGCATTCGAAAAATACAAAAAATGAATTGAAATTGGGCACCACCGCAAGTTCCAGCTTCGTTTTATTTGAGCGTTTCATCGTTTCGTTACATGAGCCTTTCAATCAAGCATCTTATAACTGTTTTCAACACTAACATTTTATTTAAAATATACTTACGTAACGAAAGTACGCTATTTGCGTAAGAATACAAAATTATACTTCTTTTTGTCTTTACATCACGCATAATAATAGAACTAAATTGTTGACTAGATGCACGACTCTTTTATCTAAATATTTAAAAATCAAGCCAGATTTATCATCAAACTGGTTCGTTATTGCCATACCCCGACGCTGATCATCAATTTTTGCAAATTTATTTTATTGGTAATGAAAATCGTGAATTGGATCAACGTTGTGCAATTGTTTCGAACACAAGACGAGAAATTATTCGTGAGCTACAAAGGTTTTTCCATTGTTCAAAAATGCTCTCGATCGTATGCTATCTGAAAGGGCTGATAGAACACCTTTTGGAGAGCATGCAAGGGGATTCAATGCACCGACAATTGATGAGATCGCAATTGTAATTCTTGGTGATCAGTTTCAATCCCGTGATATTGTACTTTATCGCAGAAATGAGCAATTGCAACGTGTTTCGGAACTTCATTGTAGTTACGATGCATTACAATACCCAATATTGCATTGGAAAGGTGACGATAGCTACCATATCAATATACCAATGATTGATCCCCGAACAGGTATATAATTGACCTATTTTCAGTGTGTTGACATTTCATTTGTATAATTTTTTCAAGTCACATTTTGCACTTATTTTCAGGTCTACATGTACAGAAAAAAGTTAGTACCATGAATTTTTATTCGTATCGATTGATGGTTTGTCCACAAAAACAAAATTATATCTTGAAATGTGGTAAACTATATCATCAGTACATCGTTGATATGTATACCAAAATAGAAACTGAACGTCTTAATTTTATTCGTTTCAACCAAGCAAAATTAAGATCCGAAAAATATATTCATTTGCAAGATGCGATAGCGAATGATGCTAATGTTAATGACATCGGACGTTTAACTATATTGCCATCTTCGTATATTGGTAGCTCACGGCATATGAACCAATATGCACAAGACGCAATGTCTTATGGCAAAAAAAGGGATTGCCGCACGCACATATAATAATTTGGCTGGTACATAAAATAACTCGGGATCTAATCGATAATATTCAGCTAAAATTCCTGATGAAACTGTTGATCCTGAGTTATTTCACGTTGTCGTTAAAAACATGATACATGGTCCGTGCGGTGCACTAAATATGAATTCGCCATGTATGATTGATGGAAATTGTTTGAAACGATACCCAAGGCAATTGACTTCAGACACCATAACGGACAATGTCGGATATCCGTTGTATCGACGTAGATCACATAATGACAATGGCAAAACGGCAACCATTAGAATGCGTAACCAGGACGTTGAAGTTGATAATCGTTGGGTGGTTTCGTATTGTCTATTATTATCAAAAATATTCAATGCTCATATAGTGGAGTATTGTAATTCAGTCAAATCCATTATATATATGCGTAAGTATGTAAATAAAGGGAGCGATATGGCTGTTTTCAGTGTTGCTGGTGATAATAGAAATGATGAAATTTAGTATCAAATGGGGCGCTATATTAGTAGTAATGAAGCTGTCTGAAGGATTATGTCGTTATCAATGCATGAAAGACATCCTGTGGTTGTTCACTTGGCTGTGCATCTTTAGAATGGCCAACTGTTTGATTTAATGAAGCAAATGTATTGGAAAGAGCAGCACAACCATCAACGACTACGTTGACCGCTTTTTTCAAATTATGCGAAACTGATACATTTGCGATAAATTTGCTATATTCTGAAGTGCCTCAGTATTACACATGGAATGTGTCTTCAAAAAAATTTCAAAGACGTAAACAAGGAACAGCAGTCGATGGGCATCCAGACATTTTCCAAACAGATGCAATTGGAAAAATATATACAGTACATCCAAACAATGCTGCTACATTATTAGAAGGTGGTTGGACCGCACACTCTGCATTAAAATTGCCATTGAATGTACAGGTGATTGAAACTCCAACTTGCAATATTTTTGAAAAATTCTACTATGGCAAAAGTTCTGCGATTAACGTCAATTATTTTATGGGATGAGTGTACGATGGCGAATAAAAAATTACTAGAAGCATTTAATCGAACAATGCAATATTTACGTGGTAATCAACAGCTTTTTGGTGGTGCTTTGATATTACTGTCCGGGGATTTTCGTCAAACATTGCCTGTCATTCCTCGATCAACTCCTGCTGATGAAATAAATGCCTGTTTGAAGTCATCAGTTCTTTGGAGATATGTACAAAAATTGACACTGAAGATTAATGTGCGTATTCACCTACAAAATGATCCAGCTGCCGATGAGTTTTCAAAACAATTGTTAGAAATTGGTGATGGCTAAATACAAATCGACAGTACCAACGGATTGATCGCTGTACCGAACAATTTTTGTACAATGGCGCAATCGATAGATGAATTGATTGAATGTGTTTTTCCCAATATTCTTCAGAATTACAGAAATCATGATTCATTGAGAGAACGCGCCATTTTAGCACCGAAAAACATTCATATCAATGCTATTAATTTTCAAATTCAAGCGAAACTGCCAGGTGTAGTCACGACATATAAATCAATTGACAGTGTTATGAATCAAGATGAATGATACCGCGTATCCCTATGGTTCCAACTGATATGCTATTTGAATTCAAACGATTACAATATCCAGTGCGTTTATCATTTGCGATGTCCATCGAAAAGGCCAAAGGGCAAACACTTTACGTTTGTGGTGTGAGTTTGGAGGAATCATGTTTTTCACATGGCCAATTTTATGTGGCCTGTTCCAGAGTCGGTACCCCCAGCCGTTTGTTTACTCATGCTCAAAATGGAAAAAACAAAAAATATTGTTTATCTAAATGTTTTGGATTAAGTTTTAAAATAGCTAACAATTAATAAAATATTTTTTTCTTTGAATAAATGAATTTGATGTTTCAATTGCATTTTTTTATTATTTCACTTTATACGTAGCGAAGCACGTACCGGGCCGCTAGTAGTTCATATTATATACTAGTTGATGCAGGTATCGGTTTTATTGCGTTTCTGTATAAGCCTCACTCACAGCGATGCCTGTTATTACTTGTATGTATGCACCTATCTATATTTATATTTTACTTAGGACGTAAAAATCGCTAATAATGTTTTTTATTGTAATTTATTTTAACTTCCATATTAGTAAAACGTGTCACAAGTTTTTGGCTTATATTAAAACTTGCGCGGACTTTCTGACGTTGTACATAGACCCTCAAATCAATTTTAATTTTTTACGGATTTCTTGAATGAACCCAGGGACCTTTAAGGTTCCGCAGGGACCACTTAGAAAACCACTGATTTAAAAGTTGGTAATACGTAAAACATTTGAAATTCAAATTATAACAATACTGTTAATCACATAAAACTAAAGAAACGCTGCAATCAGTGATCTCTTCAAAACTAATTATAATCAATCTAGTTGAAATTTAATTGACGCGTTGATACAAAAATAAAACAATTGTTAGGTAGATACAATTTTGAAATTATAAGTAAATGCAAAAATTAATAATATACGATCGACGGGAAATTTAAAAACCAACTTGTTTGGTAATAATACAAAAAATTATTAAATGAAATTTAAAAACTTACATAAAGTTGTTAACTTATTATTATTATTAGTTTCAAAGGTTTCTAAAATCTTATAGATAAATTAAAATAAATTATTATATTCAAATTAACGTTTATAAATTTTACAGTAAATATTCGTAGCAAAAATTAAGAACAAAAATTATCAGTTTTTAAACTGATAATCGTGTATTTAGATAAATCATTTTTTCAACAAAATAAAAAGAATCCTGCAGTTATTTGCTAAACTAAGACTGATGATATTGATTAAAAGTTAAAACTAACTTTAAGTAATCAACTACAGCAAACTTTCACAGTTTTATCTTTTGTAAAACAAGGTTTGGTTGGATTATAATTGACGTATTTTACAATATTATTAAGTTTGTAGATATGTTTCATCAACAATAGCAAAATTGTTCAGTGTTCTAAGACTTTTATAATATGTATTTGATTTTTAAATTATAAAGAATTAAAATTCACTAAAATCAGTACAATTTATTATGCAATTACTAAATTTAAATAAAACACACTAATTTTAAAATATATAAATTAATTACAAGTTTAATGCATTTGTATATTCTAAACTTTGTTATTAAAGTTAGTTATAAGATTTTTTTTTAAGTTTGCTTAATGTATCATTAATATTTACAATAAAGTATACAAAAACTTTAGTATAAACTTCTTAATAAAATTACTTTTGTTTTTAAATAAAAGCCAAGAAAATTCTGTATAGAATTTTTGAATATCTAATTTAAAACAAAATCTGACTGCAGTGTTTTTGACATAATGTATTACTATCACATAATCTCCAAAATAACTTTAAATTTTTTAATTTAACTAACATATTTATTTTAGTTGTCACTAATACATATGTATAAAAAAACACTAAAAATATGTGCCTTTTATAGGTTCTATTATTTATTTAATATCACATTTTATAATTACACAGTGCATAAATGTTTAAAGGTAAATTTATGTTCGTGTCATATGGGTGCCAATTCTCACGACAAAAAACAATAAGCAAAGAAGATTTGTAGTAACAGAATATTGGGTAACATTTGTATGAATTGTAAGAAAAATAAACTAAACTAAAACCATGCAAATACGTTAAAAAGAAAATTAACATTCTCTAGTACTCTCCGTGCGAAATGTCTGTAAACGTTAACATCAAGCACCAGTTTGAGGATTGCCTGAGGAGAATCGGAATAAAGGTTGCAAGTGGATAACAGGGCACTCTAATCATCATTGAATTTGCGACAAATAAAATCCGATGTGCCAGAATGTCAGGAACGCCATCCGATGGACAACTATCGTTATCCAAAACGCTGATGCGTTTTAGATTACAACGAAATCCGCCGTGTGATGATAGGATCTAGACATTTTGTCCAAAGACGTGAAACTTTCTAACCCAGGTAATGATATCGGAGATGAGATTATGCGTTACATTCTTTCTGGGAAGTGTCCCACAACCGCCTCCATTCGCTTAAGATTAAGACCTTGAGGTGGCGTTTAGCTGCTCAAAAGGACAAAAAATGGTTTAAGCTTCGAGGATGGATCTTAGGAATAAGAATTAAAGCGAAGATAGTTTCTTGACCAAGTGGGAATGTCAAAGTCTATGGTACCAAATGTTTAGACTATAAGTGAGCATGTAAATGACTGCATTATGAAAGATATTCGCAAGATTTTTTGTGAAGGTTCATTTCAAGTCTGAGTATTTGTAGAATGAGTGCAAGCTCGAATCCGCAATGTTTTACACTACTTAATTTTTTTTTCAAACAATAGTCCGAGGTACTTGAATTCAAAAACCTTATGGAGTATTGTGAAGGCGTTAGTAAAAAATCTCGTCATAGCGTGGAGTCAAAAACCTTAAAATCAATTGAGTGTCTTCACAGTCCATAATCATAAGCTTGTTTTCGTCTTATGCTTATCAGCACAGTGGCCGCACTGTATGTTGTTTTTACAGTTGGTGGAAAAATAGCCAAATTTCTGACAATTAATGCATCTCGCTACTCAGATATGATCATTGACTCTACAAACATTTCAGGCAACATATATTCAACGCGAGGCCAAAAGGTGGCGTCTTACTTCTAAGTGAATCTCGAAGATCCAATTACAATTTTTTCTATCTCTAGAATCGAAGCAAAATAGTGTTTTAAGATGTACATATGTTGGCTAAAGGTAGCACTTTGTCGGAAGCGCCGTGGAAATCCTGTGAAATTATTTCACTTGCTTGGATTGTAAATCTGGGTAACGACTTGCTTTGACGCCTAACTACAAAACCGGTTTCCTTTAGGATGGCCGTAGGTATTTTTGAAAGATCTGTCTTTTCGGATTTAAGTCAAATTGCATTGCTGATCGTTCTGATCACACAGTTCCGTCTAAGGCCGTATTTTTAAAAGTCTAGAATTTTTATAAGAGTCGTCTTTGTTTTGTCGGCGGTTTTTAATAGAAATATAATTTTTGGAACGATGACAACAGTCGACCTGAAAACAGGAGGGACTGATTTACCTAATGAGACTTTAACTTTGTTGAATCTACCTACATAAGATAACTGGTCAAGAGCTGCAACTGCGTTTATTTTAGTTTGTTTGTTACATTTTGCAAAGTTGTTTGAACGTCTTGAAAGGCATAAGATATCTCAGCAGATTGGTACAACGGAGACTTGGGTTTGCGGGATGCATAAAAGCAGCCTTTAATTCTGCCAAGAATTTCGAGCACTTCAAATCGCTTTTTCAAATAATCTTTACTGGGTGATATAAACTTGGTTAAAGCTGTGATTTTAATTTCAAAAGACTTATCAACATTTTCTAAATGGATAACGGACTACCTTGATTATCGTTGTCGTGATTTCTGGAACCCTTTAAGAGGGATTCAATTTCTTTATAGTGGAGGTCGATGGAACATGGGAGAATACGCGCGACAGCGCGGCGTTTGTGGAGTTTCGGCTGGAAAAGAAACTGGGTCCTTGATACACTTTTGGCGGTACACAGAATCTTATTGCAAAAAAACGGTTGGACTTATAGCCTGCGTGTTGTTGCTCATCTTTAACCTCGTGGAGGTAAGAGTCTAAGGTTTGTTAGAAAGAAACTTTTAGGCAAACTCAAAATATAAATAATCACAATTACAAAATTACGGTTGGTCTTAATTATCCGATTTTGCCTAATTGTTCAAAATTTGAAAATCAAAGTCTTTCGGTTTAGCTAAATGAGAAAAATTTATTTTCATATTGAAGAAGAACCAGAGTATGTTAACTAGGTAGAGGAGGAGAATGTGAACCTACCAAACCACCCAAATTTGCTTGGTATAAGATTGCTACAAGAAGGATTGGTTAAATTAGGAGCGAGCACGCGGTTCAGCAAGACAACTGCCTTACGGTTCAAACATTTGTATTCGGTTTTTTGCGGTACTATTTAGTTTTTTTATCTTTTTTTATGTAGTACTGCACATGCTTTGTTTTTGTCTCGTCGTTACTACTTGCATCTTGTTATGAAGTTGACTTATGTTCGTTTTCAATTCATTGATCTTTTTTAGATTTAACACTCTTGTCACCCGCAACACTTTTGTCACTAGTCAGTTTGTTATACAATTGCAACCATACATTTGGATCCCTTGACGTTTGAGTTCACTTCGGCTTTCTTTTTTCGATCATGTTGTACGCAAATTATTTTTAAATATAAGAATTAATAATAAAATATATGAGAACTTACAAAAATGTCTATAACCGTAGTTACGTAACAATATTCTTTGGTGTAAACTGATGTTTTTTGTCACAATTCATTAAAAAATCAAGTACATTGTTATTCATTTTTTGCAAAAAAAAACTACTCAGTCTAAGCGCTCGGACTACAGCTACAGATAGGCACTGAGGTAGCAGTTCAAACTGCGAAAAATAGAATATGCGCAGTCTAAGTCAAAGCGGCCTGCCCTGCAAGTATAGTCCATGCGCCTTACTAACGGTTAAAAAGAGTAATTCTTTTCTTATATTTTTGTCTTTTATTTCAAAATATATTCAATATTTATTCTAAATTTTATTTGATTTTGCAGTTTGCATTTTGCTAGCATTTCTCAAATTCATTGCTTCCGAAATATAAACCGTATTGAAAAACAATTTGCAAAGGGGACCTGAGGTTTTGCTGGCCTACATATGGTTTAATTTTGTACTAAATTTAATTTATTTTTTTAATAAAATCTTAAACAAAACAAACAGGTTAGCAAAACACTAAGGCGATTAGTGTATTGAATTGGGTGTTGAATGGATTTGGTTAAATGGTTAATCGAATCATTTTTTTATTGCTTAACCGGTTAGTCTAAAATTGAATTATGTATTTTTGGTTAAACAATCTACATGGACCTATTTTAACTATCTTTGGTTAAACGATACAGTTTAACCATCTTTCTCAAAGCAGTTTAACGATCTATAGTTAAGCGATCTGCTTCAAGTGCTTTAAGTAAAAACTGTGTTAAAACAAATTGAAAATTTTTGTTATGTACTCATTTATTTAATATAATCAGTAATAAATTTATCATAACAGAGAGGTAATTAAGAAACGATATTTTCATAAATCGGTAATATTTCAGATTTGTTGACATCTAAAACCTGACCAACCATAACTTTAATGTGTGATAGTTTAAGTACTGATAGTCACGTTTGCTTCTCCAATAACCTGAGCCGTCAAATGACGGATTTATAATAATAAAAATAGAAATTGTCTTACATAAAAAATATCATTAAATATAAATTCGTTTAGTTTCAACAAATTAAAATAAGAAGACAACTCAGAAGGAATTGATTAACATTTCAAATATTTTGACGTAGTAATGTCCTTATACGTTTTGTTGCGTGATCGCAATTTGTAGTTAAATTACGCTTAATATTAATTTATCATAAATTTACACATTTACTTCGTCAGCATATCAAACAAAATTAGAAACAATAAAAAAAGTAGCTTTGTTAATAATCCTATTTATTTTCGAAAATTATTAAAAATATTATTTCGTTAGTGGTATGGAAATAATTAACAAAAAGCTCATCAACAGTCATAGAAGTGCACAAATCTGAAAACGTTTGCACTGCTAAAGAAACATCAGTATCAAGTTCTATTTTATTTAAAAAGGTAATAAAAACAAAGTAATATAAAATCAAGTTACATTTGAAATAAGTTTGCCACTTGCAAAAAATAGGTGAACTGTAACACGATTAGATGAGAAATTGAAATAAATTTAAATCAGCCTTGATGTATCATAGCAAGCTCGTTTGTAAAATGAGCGAGTAGATGATAAAATATTTGTAAGATATTGTGTTGACCGTCTGTGACAACAGTAGTTGGTGATAATTTATAGAGAAAGGCGCTCGGCGAGGAAAGTCATGGTTTACATTTATTAGCACGTAGTTGGACATCTTTCAGTAAATACTACAATCAAAGGTATAAGTCTATAAGAGTTGGCTTTTCAACAAATACCTTTTAAAATTATTATGGTCAAAAAGGTTAATAACATGTTTACAAAAATTTAAAAAAAATATTTTAGAAACTACTTGCTTACTTAAAGAGACATTTACATAATTTGCATTGAATTTATATTAAAATAAATATTTCAGGTAAAACAATATTTTATTTTTATATTCGTAACAGAAAGATAATTTGTAAAAATGTTTATGGCTAAATTAGAGGTACGATGCTAATAAAAATAAGCTAAAATTACTCTGCTTACCAAAATATTAAAAAAAAACTTATTTTAACTGTTCTGGTTATAGGAAACAATCTATGATTTCTTTATGTTATAACTGTTTAGTTACAGTTGCACGAATCGGTTAACGTCAATTAGTTAAAACGCACAAAGTATCCAAACGTTCCGGTGGTTAAAAGCAACTGGGTAACCAAAAGTTAATCAATTGGTTAAAAATTAGTTACCAAAAATAGTTAACAGAAACTATTTAACAAAAAATGAATCACTTGGTTAATTGGTTAATTTAGCTTTAACCGATTAATCGGTTACCGAAGATCAAAATCAACACCTTTAGAATTAGTCAATTATGTTTTTGTGCTTTTTGTGCAAATTTTAATTTACCTCTTGTAATCAAACGACGGAGTATAGTAGGGTTTTACTAAAATAATTTTAATTAGGATTCTATCTGTGTGATATTTTTTTAAATTTAATCAAAATATGTAATTATTGCATTTATTTAAACTAATAACGATTTTTTTGTTTCAGGTAATGCTTCAACTCAACTCTAATTAAACATTCAATATTTGCACAAGAAGTTGTTTGTAAGTTTATTACGTGACTTGCTTTAGAAAAGTTTTTCAATAGATCATTTTTCTAACTTTGAAACGTAACTGCATATTCAACTTAAAAATAAAAAGCATAAAACTTCGCTTTGTAAAAACGGAAGGCGGCGGTAGCACTTGAAACATATACCATATAAAATGACAATTACATAATCAAAAAAATAATACTTAAATAAGGAATAAAATTACTTCTATAAAGAGATACTAATATTACTATTTTTCTTATTACTTTATTTTTAGTTCATCAAATTACGTTCCACTTGTTGATCTAATCAGCGTTTTCAAATTTTTTCATTGCTTTAACCGTTTTTTTAGATTATTATTTGTATTGCTCTTGTTAGTCCTAATTCAGGTTTCTACTGAGGTTGGATATTTGATTGTCGCCAACGTTGCTTACGTTGATAAACATCACGTAGTCGCAATGAGTTGGTTGGGTAGAAGTTAATATGATCACAAACGTAAAACTGAATCATGGTGTTTTTTTTAACATTGTGAACCTTCTAACGTAATTGTATTATTGTTTCTGTGTATACAATAATATTTTATGAATTAGTACTAATTTTAGAAAATATTACAATATTGTATCAGATGAAGTTTGCTACAGTAATTATTTATATTCAATTTATTTGTAAGCAACAATATGAATCATTATTTATAAACAAAATTGTATTTACAAAACTTTTGTGTAACATCACGTGAGATGCCTACAAAAATAAAATATAATCAAATGTTGAAAGGAATATGAAAAACGAATTTATACGTTACACAGAAACCGATAAAAAAAGACATACTAGAGTATTACAAAATAGACGATATCCTGGTTATGATTATCATCAGACTTCCCTCAGGAATTCAATTTCATTTCTTTTATAAAAGCAATCATGTGCTCCATCTCAGTTATCAATCGATATGTAATAAATACGTAAAAATCGTGCATTTATACTGTTGTATATTTTCCAATTGCGTTATTAAATCGTATTTATTTTCCTAGTTGAGAATGCAAGCACTTTTTTTTAATACTTAAAAAAATAATTAAAATTACGAATAGCGCAACAAAAAAGTAATTTAGAATAAAATGAAAGTAATTATAAGATTAACTACGTTTTTAAAATATGCTTCTTTATTCGGCCTCCATTACTTTATCTAAGGCAGTGGAGCAGAAAACGAGAGCAACGCTGAGTTAAATTACCGAAAGATAATAAGGGAGCCTCCAGATAATGAAAACATTTTAAATAAAAAAAATTTAAATTGCATTGTCAGTTTTATTGTAAAATTTTGATAAATGTGTTTATGATTACAATTATAAATATGTAATTTGTTTAAAGATAACTAAAAACGGTTTAGATAAGTAGATACAACAAATACCATACATAAAACGTGTTTTAATGTTAATAAAAAAATTTGTCTTTTTATAGCATATAACACAAACGGTAACAATAATAAATTTAAATATATTTTATTTTAGTCGTAAATTCATTAGAAGGAAATACATAAAAGAAATTTGCATTTATTCGATTTCAAATATTCTTTTTGAGATTGTGGGAATGTTTTTTTGTTATTGGGCTAAATTGCTGTGTATTTATTTTTAGAGTGATTTTTATCTGTACATTTTATAACTTATCAATGTCATAGTTTAAAAAACATTATTTTCTTAGGTTTCAAACAATTTAATTGTTACAAAGGTAGAGTGCAACACATTTGTCAACATTAAAATTCTGTAATTCCAATGATTTTCAAAAAGTAATGCAAATTTAATTTTTTATTTTGCTCACACTTAGGTTATTAATTTTTTTGCAATCATTTATTTTAAAATTAGAAAAAAAGATTCAAAACTTAATAGTTTTATATTAGGTAGTTTATTTTAACAAAAATGTTACTATTTGATCTGATTAAATTTAATGTGTTTTACATTCTAATAATATTAATTATTAACTATAAATAGCTATAAAACGACGGCAAACACGTTGAATTAGTTTAACACCCGCGAAGTTCAAAATCAGCTTTGAATAATTCGTCGAGATAAAACCACAACGTAAAAGGACATTGGGGTAAGCAATGTCAATGCAATTGTGCAAACGCCACCAGAGTGAACTACTGGACGGCCGTTTCGCCCTTTTGGGGCTCATCAGCAGTAGGAGATACACTCTAATGTAGTTCCCACAATTGCATTGACGCCCCTTATAGCTTATATTTAAGTATGACGAAGTAACGATTCAAAAGTGTTTGATAGCAGAGCCATCTCATAGTTTAATTTTACTAAGTATCTAAAGTTAGGATTTTTTTTGTTACAAAAAGTTTTTTTTAATTTGTACGATGTGAAACAGAAACATTTACAAATTAAGTTATAGCTTTGCAATCAATACGTCAAATTTATTACTACTGACTTAATTATTTTGAAGCTTGCCTTTTCCTAATTTGGGCTATACGTTAGATAAAGAAACGTGCAATAATAGAACGCGCAACAAAAAGACTAGCGACAAAAGCACGCAGAGACAAGAAACACTCTTCTTTTGGACGAATAGTAAATAAACGCACTCTTATAAAAAATGCATTTAATAAAATACTTGTTTTTTTTTGAACTTGTAGTATGCAAAATTTCTTCTTTTGAGCAGCAGAAACATTCGTCATCTGCTTCCAAAGTTCTTATTCCAACAGTGTAAATCATGAAGGCATTTAGAGCTGCAATTTTTAAAATTTGCATAAAAATTATTATTAACCTTGCAGTTCGAAGAGTGCAACTATATTCGTAGATAATTTTATCAGCATTATCGACACCACTTTTGCTGTTGTTGTAATTTTTAAGGTTGAACGGTTTTTGTTGCTTTCCATTCTTTATAGAGTAATCATTATGCTGAGAAAACATTACATGAACCATTTTTGCTTTCTTTGGTATGTGGTGCAATCGCCAGATCTTTTGTGAATAAAAATTTCGACAAGTACACTGCTCTTTCTGCCAGTTTTTTTCACTTCTTCCGGTGTATTAGGTTTATTTTTCCTAAGTGTTTCAAGTAATGTAGTTTTCTTAGTGAGTAAAAATTCAGCTAAGGGTAAAAACTAGAAAAAATATCTGTAGTTACAGCACATCCGTGTTGTAAAGTGAATCCATGAAATCTTTTACACGGGGACCTTGGTTTTTTTAGGTCGATTTTCTTGTAAAAAGATTATATGAATAACTTGTTTTTACGTCCGGATGCCATATTTTTGCAGTGTTTGATTTCATGAATTGGCCAAAAGACTGCATATCAATTAAAACTGTGTCATAAGGCAAATTACATGTTTTGACAAAGACGTCCTATATTTCTGAAATGGTTGCTAATTTATCTTGTTCCCTTTGCTTTTCGAAACGACCATATTTCATAATTTCTATCTAAAAAATATAATCAATGTTTTTTCTGGTATTCGGACGAGCTAAAGCTTGGATCGCAGATTATCGGCAGGTAAAAATGTAATTTTATCATACAGCATTTTACAGATTAAAAGGTCGGGGTTTGGCCCAGCCCAAACCGAAACCAGGCACCTTTTTGGACTGATCATCAGGCCGGGCCGTAGAAAAATAATTCGGGTCGAGTTTCGAGTCAGTTATACAGTTTTTAGATTCGAGCCAGGTCGGGATTCTATTAAAGCTTGGTTTGGTTCGGCCCGATTTCATTCCCATATTGACTTATCTGTGATCCACATTTAATTTGTATCCTCTTTAGAACATAGTACAATACTAGCTGAAATCGATATTTAAATAAATGCATTCAATTTTACTAGTTCAAGTGGCTTCCATAGCTTTGATTCACTAGGATTTTTATTGTTATATGCGTCGTGAACTCTAGCAGTCTCTTCATTTGTATTAATTATCAATCACAAAAAGTTAAAAAAATTTAAGTATATTTGTTACTGAAATAAGCAGTTAGTTCGTGTGGTTGTGTCACAATATGTATGGCATGTCAGACACTTTGTCATTTCCTCTTTTTTTAATAAATTAGAAGTTGTCTTCTACTGCTGATATATTATTATTATTGGCAATATTATAACTAGAATCATCAATAATGTCATTTTCGCCACTTTCACTACCTAACAAGCTTAACTTAGTACGCAAGACTTTTTCTTTAATTTCTTTCTAAATAAGTAGGCAGTTTTTGTCATCTTTACGTTTAAGTTTTGACATTTTTTGTTTTTAAAACTACTACTAAATAAAAAAGGCAACACTAAAATGAAATCGTTTATACTCATACTCATATTTACTTTACGTTGTGTAGTTACACTAATAATTGTGTTCAAAAAAGACAGAATTGATTCAATACGTGTTCTGACAAATCGACTGACTGCAAATCAAAATCATTGACAACTGAACCAGTGCTGTGTATGTGTCTTTATGATGCGACTCGGTTGACACTGTGCTACCGCAAAAACATAAAAAACCTGTTCCGCTAGCTTTGCCGATTTATTGCGCAAGAAATGAGTGCACATTAATTACACTATAGGGAGACGCCAGTATGTTTCTAGATAAAAACAAAATAACGGTAAAGTTTTTAAAATAAACAAACCATGTACAATACTTGACGATAAAAAAAATTGATAAAATAAACAAAATTACAAAAAATTACTTTTTATTAAGGAATAATACTCTCTGAGGGTTCTATAAGACACCACTCAACATTTTAAAAGTTAAAATAAAAATTATAATGTTTGTATCTAACTTGCAACACAGTGACGCGTGGTCTTTTGTTGACGCGTCTTTTTGTTGCTGCGATCTTATGTCGCACGTTTTTTTCTCCCGTTGGTTTCTTTTTAACGTGTCACTGCAAATTTGCCTGTAAATATTTGCAATTTTCATAGATAACTAGTACTGATGTCATAAACTACTGAAAACTTGATACCATGCCACGAAGATTTGCTAAACATATACTGTAAAATAGCGTTCTTGAAATGACAGTGGTTGCTCATCTATAGTTTTATTTTTATGATTAAATAAGTTAGGTAAATTTGCTACTAACATGTCACTACTTGTTTCTGTTAGATTTATTATCAAAACGCACAACTAACAAAATTATATTAATTTTTTGTAACGACATCGCATTGTAACTTTACATAATAAAATTTAAAACAAATTTTTCTAGTATCTGAATTTATTTGTATTTAAATAAATAATAAAGAAAAACTGGCACTATTAGTAATGGAAAATGCTGTTAATAATTACGTAATAAAACGACAAAATACTCCTAAAAGCCGACTTAATCCTAATTATCAACATTGACTAGTTTTTAAACCCGACTACAAACAAATGCGGTACAATAAATTCAAAAAAATTACGTACACCATCGCAAAAGAAAATCAAATGGCTGGGTAAGAATGGTACAGGACATTTATTGGGCGAAACAGGGCAATAGTAATTAGAAAGCCTGAGACTTGTAGCTTTTCTCAGTTAATTTTATTTAATAAATTCAACGTTCACCTAATTTTTAACAACTTAACAACTCTTTTAGAACAACATCTACAATTAGCGGACGGATAATTTAGATAAAATGGAAACGCAGACTTTGCCTAAACAGGTTTTAGCTTCAAAAATAATTAAACAAATGTTGAAGAAGGCGATACTGTTGCAGGTGTGTTATTGGTTTAGCAATTGAAACTTTTTTGTTACCTGTTCTAGTTTTCCCAAGGAAGCGTTTCAAAAATTATATGACGAAAGATGCTTATTAACTTGAGTGGCTGAATGACTTCTAAATTCTATGTAAACGTTCTTGACATTTCATCGAGCACACTCACAATTCAAAAGATAACCCTACTCTTCTTATTTCTGACAATCATATGAGTCACATTTCTTTGCATCTTGTCAATTGGGAATGTAAGTGTTTATATTTTAACCAGTTTACTACACTGTAGTAACAAATTATAGCACTTAGATATTGTTATTTACGGTTTTTTTTAAGTTATATTTTAATGGCGTTTATGATAAAAGGAGGCTTTGATACCCTGGAGTACCTCTGACAATCTACGATATAGCAGCTAGAAGTGCTGAAATTTTTTTAAAGGTATCTTATAATAACAAATGAAGGTTCCAACAATTAAGAATACATCAATTTGTCTCTAATGTGTTTACAAAAAATAATTTCGTTATTTTATTAGTCAGCTCGTTACCAGAGTTAAAAAAACAAGTGAGCGATGACAAGAATGTTATAGTCAGCATTAGTTTATCAAAAACTGCAGGAGTAAATTTCACTCAAACATATAATGAATTAACTCCTTAAAAAAGCAAAAGTTATTTACTGAAAGAACTTTTATATCTCTTTAAGAAATAAGGCCTGTATTTATAATCGTGTCTTAAATATAAGATTGTTTTGAGCATTTGCTTTGTAATCGTATGTTTGCTACATTAATAGTCGAAACTTATTTGCTATAAGCACTGTCTTAACATAGTTCTAATAAAATTGTCTTATTTGAGTACAACGTAGACTTAAAACGTGTTTTATTAGTAAGTTTTAACCAGATAATGGAAGTTGGATTGTACTACATTGGTGTTGAGCAAGATGTGGATATTGAGGAAAATACCAAAGAGATAATTGTTGAGCATATTTCAAGAAGGCATATCAGACATGCACCAAATCTGTTAAATTTTTATTCTAATTAAAAATTTCAACTATAATTTAGATTTAAAAATGACACTAGAATAAATTATGCATATTTTAGAAATATAGTTAAATACCAAAAAAAAACAACAAAAGTCTGATTTTTTTAAAACAAAGTTAATAATTTAGTAACAAAGAGACAAAAAACACGATATAAGTTTTAAATGTTAGAACTTTTTGTATTTATAAAATTTTGTAGTTTTATTTCAGCTAACTGCGCAATAGATTCTGCCTGGTGCTGTTCGGAAGCATATTTTTTTGGACTTTTTTCAGTATACACAATTCTTGCTTGTAAAGAATTAGTTACTCCAATCGTGATTTTTTATAAAAAATATATGTAGGACGTGCTAACTGTCGTCTCTATTTCGTTAGTCGTGTAGAAATCGGTATTTACCGTAACAAAAAGGAGCGCGGTGTACAAAAGTTTAAACCATATACAAATCTGATTGGTTATTTCTTAACAGATATTCCAAAAGTAGACAAAGCTTAAGATTCTCTTACGTAAAACGTAAAACAAAGTTTACAATAAAATAAGAACGTTTGCTAGATTTGAATTGTGTTACAGTTTACCAAAGTTATACAATTTTCGATTCTGGGTAATTCTAGTATTGTAGTTATCATGCAAATTGAGCTTTCGTCACACGAAGCAGTAGACATCTTTAGAACCCGAAACAAACTGTAAAGAACTGGTGAAGGACGTTATTCCTTTTTAATCTAAATGCATTTATAGCATTCCTTGCTGTTGTGGTCGTGCATACATAAGAAAAACGGCTAGAAGCGTGGGAATTTATTCTAAGAAGCATCAAAGATGTAGCCGTCTTAAACAATCTTTGAAGTAAGCGGTGACGGAACACGTGCTACAAACAGGCCATCAAATTACGATTAAAAACACTAAAATGTTGGCACATGTTTCTAATTACTATTAGTAAAAATTAGGAAATTCATTGAAATAATTAAAAATTCTTTTAATATTAACCGAGATTTTAGTTTTCCTTTACCGGAAACTTTGAAATTAGTTTTATTGATTGGAGACCGGTCTATAAAAGCAAGATGTCACGGAGCAATTAATCAGTTTTTTTAGGGTTTTAAAGATGCCTACTGCGACGTGTGACAAAAGCTCAATTTGTGTGATAACCACAACACGAGAATTATCCAGAATAAAAAATTCTATTACGAATGTAACATGTGGAAACCTGAATTCAACTTTACCGAAGTTGCCAACGTTAAAGCGTAAAGAATTTTAAACTTAAAATTAATAAAGTTAAGAAAAACAACAACAATGTAACAACACTTTATAACAAACATCGTCTGTATCTAAGAATTTCAATTTTGATGCTACTCCTACGTTTCTCTTAACACATTGAGAAAATCATCTCAAATTTTTTTTTGGAAGAGTTATCTTTGAAAAATTTTTGTAAGAACTATCGTTTTTTTGGCCGACAAAAGCATCGCTACTGTTAACTGTTGAACTTTAAGTAGCACGAAGTATCTCTTACAAAAATCCAGTATACATTCGACTTTTAAAAAAAAATGTTTTGATCTATTGTCAACTTTTATTTATAAGATTTACTTTACTAATAAAGAATAAACAATAAATACAAAAATTCAGCGTTATTTCATTGTCAATACATCTATAGTTTTTCTAACCTGGAAACAGAAGTTCTATTAGTTGACCAAGTCAGAACTATTTTCTATATTTCATTAGTTTTTTAACTTTGGTGTTTGAAATAATCAAAAAAGATATGTTATTTATTTAAACAACATATTGCAGTTTTATTTCTTTTGTTCTAAAAGACGCGCGTTTTTAAAAGTGATTTTGCTTAAATTTAAAAAATTTTGTGCTATATACGTTGTGTAAGTTTTCCATCAAAGTGTATACAACGCATATTTAATAATTTGCAAAAATGTTGTAAAAAAACACTTATGTACGTAGAGATGACTGTGTTTATTATTTTTAAAGTATTAATTGTGTGTATAACTTTAACATTTACTATTTGCGCTAATAGCAATTTTTAAGATTTTAAACCTAAACATATATACGTAATTATAATAATTTTTTTAAATTTTTACGTATTTAATCAAATAGTTTACTTTGTTTTAATACCGAAATGTAATATTATAGAAATTTTGGTATTTATTTTATTTTAAGTAATATCAGCATAAACCATTATATTTTTTGCAAAATTTGTCATTTTTATTTAATCAAATTAGATGGAAACGACAGCTATCTGAGTAAGCTTTTTTTAGATGTCATTTTAATTAAAAGAAAAAATAAATGGATAGACGTTGTAGAAACGTCAAAAAAATGTATAAATATCGCAATTTAAATGTTTTGGTTTACGCTTTACTTTACTGTAAAATAGCTAGTGTTTTATTCTTATTAAACTTATTTATAGTATTTTTTACAGTAACCGAAAAAAAGATTTAAACCGATTCGAAATTTGTCTATGTAAACTATTACAATTTAAATAATTATTTCAGATTGTGTTTGTACTTACATAGAATGAAAACCATTTTGCAAACTTTACGGGATCTAAATTAAAATAAAATTAAATTTATTTTTCAATTTAATTTAAATTAATTGTAAATATTTGTGCATTCACATATAACTAATGTAAAAAACGATTCTAAACACTGCCACAGTAATAATTATGTAATTTTAGCATTTATTTTAATGTATAAATAGTTTTCTCTACGACCATTACTAAATGTAAACCTTCTGAAATTATTTTTAATAACTGAATGTTTTCATTCTTACTCTTGTGTTAGAATATTTATTTTAAAACACTTGAGTTTTACGTAATTTACATATATTTTCATTCAAAAGCAAGTTTGCGAATGAATATTTTAACAGTGCCTACATACCTCGTCGCATGAATGCAAAAGTAGGACTTTTTTTTTGCATTAAATATTATAAACTCTAAGTACCAGAATATTGTATTATATTGTAAAATAGGTTACCTCTCTTACGTTTCATGCTTAAATAATATAACCTACATTCAAAAGAAAAAAATGAACATAGGATCCCACAAAACCAAATAGGTTCCATAATAATGCTTTTAGAAGCATAGAGGCAGTATTGATATTACTGAAAGCCTTCCTGTAGCAGTAGAATGGTTTATGTTTAGAGATAGGTTTTGACACTCCAGTAGAATGCTGTACAGTTAGCGCTTATAGAGTTCTATTAGACGTTGTACAAAAGCAGGCCAAAGGTAGAAGTTTTCACGTTCCATTAGAATGCTTTAAAATAGTGCCAAAGTAGTACTTTCCTAAATTGTAGAATAGCATGACAAAGTTAACGACTAAAAGGTAATTGATTTGCATGCTTTTACAGGGTTTTAATAGCATACCATAAGAAACACAAAAAGCATGAAATGATTAGTTTTAAGTCATTTTTTATTAAGAAATTTGTACAGTATCTTTGTCTAAACTATAATAATTTTTAATCAATGGTTTGCGAATTTGTAGTTTGCTGCATCATCCTAATTATTTCATTTTTTAATCTCGCTTTGCCATGACGTAGCCATTGGAACACCTTCTCATTAATAACATCTATACGAACTCCTTTGAATCAACTTTGGGTTAACTCTATAACAAAATTATGCGATTAATTATTTTTTATTATCTATTATCAGTAGCATGCATTTTCACTAGATTCATAACAAAAATGTGTTTCTTTTTATGAATAAAATAAATTTTTTATTACAATGCTTTTTAAGTTTAAGTCCGCAGGTTGGCCACCCCTGTTCTAAAAAAATAACTGGATGCCAAGTAAAAAATAAACAATAACAATAAAGCGCTAAAACGTGGATAAGCTGATCGTACAAAAATAGATATGTTGTCAATTGTTTCTTTTTGTACTTACTTTTACTTAAATCAGCAGAACTTCTAATAGCTTTTTCTTCTTTAATTCAGCACAAAAAAGAACACATTTACAAATATAGACTAAGCCCGAAGTCGTCTTCCTTTCGTAAACGTAAAACTGCATATACCCGTAACTGTATAAGTACTTACTTAGAAGCAAAGATAAGCGTTCTGGTGAATCAAACTCGGTAGACGGTACATATCTCGTCACAATTCTCAGAAATCAACAATCTTATTTACATTTACAGTATCAAACGCGAATGCATAGGTTTTTTATTGCGTACATATCTTTATCAACAAAATTTAGATGTGGGCGTTTAATCTCTACAGGAAGTTATTTTTGTTTAGGTATTACAATTTAGCAACTTGTACAAAAATTATATTTCTTTATCTCAAATAAAGAACGATTAAACCGATTTTAGAGGTACTAAAACACTAAAAGAATGTTATCATGTTAATCGTAATACTTGAATTTTAATACATTGTCAAGGCTGCTATAAACACTTTATTTTTTATATCAATATAGAAGGCCTATAGGAGTGATTTTAAAGGAATCTTTTAGGGTACTTTATTCTCCTTCTATATGCATTGTTATAGAATCAATATAGGAACGCCATTAGAATGCTACATTTCTAATACTTTAGTGATTCCAATCAACTGCCATTTTAAGGCTGCTATAAGCACTTCTTTCTTAAATTAAATATAGTATTCCTATTAAAGTGTTTTTAAAAGAATCTTTTAGAGTACTTTATTTTTCTTATATAGGCATTCTTATAGAATACGTTTTAAATTAAGTGTGTTATTAGAAGTCCATACACAAACTACTATTGGAATGCTTTAGAAATGAATATTTGGGAATGCTTATCGAACCTACATGGAACTTATGGTTTTGTGGGATAGTGCGTGTTTAACATACCTAACATATGTTCACAATTTGGACATAAAATATGTTTGTATACATTATTTGGACTAGTTCTGCAAACTTTTAAACTTATCGATTATTCTTAGGTACGTATTTGCTTGAAATAAAAAGAAATCATGAAGGTATAATTATATAGCAAAACTTATAGTACAAAACATTTATATTAAATATAAATTTAACCTTATTGCAATTTAAAACAAAACCATTTATAATACCTGTGTTTCAACTGCAAAAATGAAACAATATCTTAAAACAATACATTGAAGAATAAATTACAAAAAATTAACTTTAGGAAGTAATTGTAAAAATTTTATAATTTAAACACCACTATCTGAAGCTTGTGCAGTTCGTTTTTGTTTATATGGAAGATTTTTAAAGAATTCGTGATATTGGAATTACTTTTTTCTCACAGAAAAATTGTAAATGGTTGAATTTCTTGTTGGAGTAATAGAATTTTCCTGTATAATTTTGCTTCAGTGTCATATCGTTGATGTTAATTATAATTTTTTTCATAACTTTTATAGTTAAATTAATTTTTTTTAAATTGGTACCTTAAAAATCATATTTGAAGAAACATACATTTGCATATTCAAATCGAGTTTGTAGAATTCTTAATTTGTTCAAGTAGATTGTCTCATTATTTTATTCCTTGTTTCAATTAATGGAAACTTTTTCTCGAAGATCATTCAGATCAAAGATATTATCTCGTTCTAGTTCAAAAACATACGGATTGATCTTTTTTTCGGTGCGTACAACTGTATACCATTGATTAGGAGAAAATATAGGAATATTGCGGGCTGCTCTTTCAATTACTCTATTAGTAGAATTACCCTCGTCCCAGAAAACTGTGACAGATTGTTATTTTATATAATTGTAAAATGTAGTTATACAGAGAAAATAAATGTTTATTCTTATTTTGTCCAGAACAATGGTCAAAGAAAAGAAAAAATTATTTACGCCTTGTTTAGTATAATAGCGTATAAAACGAAAAAAAAACTGCCAATCTCACAAGAAGCTCTCTTTCCAATACTCTCGTATCTCATGTAACAATAACACTCTTTAGTACCTAGATTGAAAACAGTAAAAATATGTTTACTCGTCTATCTTCAGAAGCTATATCGTTGGAAACTGTTTTATTGAATACTGTTTTAACAACCTGAGCATTTATAAAAAGAGTATTTAAGAAAAAAAATTTACAAAGAGGTATTGTGATTTTATCTTTTAGAAGAGAATATACAAAGGTAATTTTTTTCTACTCTGTTGAGTTTGAAAACCAACTTTGAAATCAAATCTTGTTGTCTATTGATGTCTCTTAGCATCCAATACTGATTAAATATCACTTGTCTTTTATCTTCAGACATTTTTTGTTTACATTTCATTCTATAATTACATGGATTTTTTATTTTACGCGATGGTTGTACTATATCTTACCAGTTTCTATATTCCTTTCCGCTATTTTGAGATTGCTTTATTACATTTCTTCTCCACCTAATCAAACTACTTTTTCTTTTTCGCAACAAACTCTCCTTTTTGGGATTTTTTTTAGAAAGTTATTGATCTGACAAAATGTAATTAGAATTAGTTTCATCGTTATGGGAAACAGTTTGGTGAAATTCAGAGGATGACAAATAAATATCATTATTAACTAATTCTGGTTCTAAGTCAGCATGGGCTATTACCTCAACTGCATTTTTTGTAAGTACACGCTTTTCTATAAGCGCTGAAATTAGAACATTATCTGAAATAATAGTAGTAGCATCAAATGTAGTTACTATTAGTAATTGGTTTACCCCGTTTTTCGTTTTTCTTTGCTTGAAGTAATTTAAAAATCTTTTTGCTTCTTGTATTTATCTTCAATTATTTTTTGTTCAATTTATAAACAACAACAAAACAAGCCTATGTCCTCAAATGGTTATTTTATGTTCACAGAAAGTTGTGTAGAACTAGTTTATGTCTATTTACATGATGGAGATAAAATGTATTTGGGACCAGGTTGGTAGATAGACTGATTCTGCACTAAAACTACGAGCTTAATTGAGCATAGACTGGTTCGAGTTTTGCCCGATAGTAAACGCTAGCGTGACAATGATCTTAAGATACTTCTGCATTAAATGTAAGACTACTTTGACTATCAAATGCACATAAAATAAGAAAATAGCCAAGAGTGGATATAGGCAACTTTTGCATCTAAGCGACAACCTATGGATATCAAAGTTGTCAAATATAAATGCAGCGTCTTAATTTCAAAGTATGTAATTTATAATTAACTTATAATTTTAAAACATTACATTTTTTAAATTCTAATAAATGTACCAACAAAGTAATAACCTAAATGTTAATACAATGTAATAATAATAATAATTTTTTTGGTAAAGTATCAATATACAGACTTGCTTAAATTAGATTTTATGGCATTCAATTCACCTTTTGGTCGTGGAAAACGTTTGGTCTCTTACTTTGTTGGAATGAAAATTCAATACTCTTGGTTCTTCACGCTCGCATACGCTCGCGCTAAGAATTTTCTACTTGTATCAAATTTTCATTTTAACTCTGTTACAGAATATACTATTCTTTTTTCATCTAGCGTTATCTTCTGTAAACGCGTTTAGTTAATATCAGAATTATATTTAAACTATGTAAGTAAAGATTTCCCATGTCTTTTGTAGTATTTTGGCTACCTCTGCCATGTCTTTTGGCATCTTGGCTACTTTTGACGTGTCTTGCAGCACTATAGACGTTTTTGGTTGTGTAGCATTAGGGTTTGAGCAATTTTTTTGTATACTCTTTAGATCAGTGTTTTGAATACTGAAGTTGCGATTTTTTTGTTGACCACTTGTAATTCTCAATCATAAATACCAGTAGTTTTGAACCCATTGATTATATTTGTTCTGGGCATATCTTGGACCAACGTGGTTAAAAGTAAAACCAATTCTTGTTTAGGGATTTTTAGCATGTATTTGCTTTTTGTTATTTACACAACTTGCTGTCCCATATAGTTTTAAAGCATTTAAAAACCACCACATCCAGAGACTGCAGTAGGTGTGTTTTATGTGGAGGTAGCTTTATAATGATGACCTTATTTTGCTGAGATTATCTAATTAATTTAGCTGAGATATGAGTAGTATGACTGTTATAAATCATAAATACTAGTTTATCGTCATCTATATTTGGTAGAACACGTCACGAATTTTTACCATGAAACATAATAAAATGGAACTCACAAGCTTTCGAACGTGGTCTACGTTCTTCTTCAGGTGACAATTACTCCTTAGTGTGTTTCCATAAACGACATTTTGTGGAACAGTGTATCTACTTTTTAGACCATTGCGTTTATTACAGAAAACACAACATAATTAGATTTAATCATAAAACAGGTGAATAGAGCTAACATTTGAATAATTATAAAAAAACTATAAAAAATTTAGTGTATGCTAACAACTTAAGAACTACCCACAAAACCAAATAGGTTCCATAATAATGCTTTTAGAAGCATAGAGGCAGTATTGATATTACTGAAAGCCTTCCTGTAGCAGTAGAATGGTTTATGTTTAGAGATAGGTTTTGACACTCCAGTAGAATGCTGTACAGTTAGCGCTTATAGAGTTCTATTAGACGTTGTACAAATCAGGCCAAAGGTAGAAGTTTTCACGTTCCATTAGAATGCTTTAAAATAGTGCCAATGTAGTACTTTCCTAAATTGTAGAATAGCATGACAAAGTTAACGGCTAAAAGGTAATTGATTTGCATGCTTTTACAGGGTTTTAATAGCATACCATAAGAAACACAAAAAGCATGAAATGATTAGTTTTAAGTCATTTTTTATTAAGAAATTTGTACAGTATCTTTGTCTAAACTATAATAATTTTTAATCAATGGTTTGCGAATTTGTAGTTTGCTGCATCATCCTAATTATTTCATTTTTTAATCTCGCTTTGCCATGACGTAGCCATTGGAACACTTTCTCATTAATAACATCTATACGAACTCCTTTGAATCAACTTTGGGTTAACTCTATAACAAAATTATGCGATTAATTATTTTTTATTATCTATTATCAGTAGCATGCATTTTCACTAGATTCATAACAAAAATGTGTTTCTTTTTATGAATAAAATAAATTTTTATTACAATGCTTTTTAAGTTTAAGTCCGCAGGTTGGCCACCCCTGTTCTAAAAAATAACTGGATGCCAAGTAAAAATAAACAATAACAATAAAGCGCTAAAACGTGGATAAGCTGATCGTACAAAAATAGATATGTTGTCAATTGTTTCTTTTTGTACTTACTTTTACTTAAATCAGCAGAACTTCTAATAGCTTTTTCTTCTTTAATTCAGCACAAAAAAGAACACATTTACAAATATAGACTAAGCCCGAAGTCGTCTTCCTTTCGTAAACGTAAAACTGCATATACCCGTAACTGTATAAGTACTTACTTAGAAGCAAAGATAAGCGTTCTGGTGAATCAAACTCGGTAGACGGTACATATCTCGTCACAATTCTCAGAAATCAACAATCTTATTTACATTTACAGTATCAAAACGCGAATGCATAGGTTTTTATTGCGTACATATCTTTATCAACAAAATTTAGATGTGGGCGTTTAATCTCTACAGGAAGTTATTTTTGTTTAGGTATTACAATTTAGCAACTTGTACAAACGGTTGTTTCTGATATTAAAATTATATTTCTTTATCTCAAATAACGAACGATTAAACCGATTTTAGAGGTACTAAAACACTAAAAGAATGTTATCATGTTAATCGTAATACTTGAATTTTAATAGATTGTCAAGGCTGCTATAAACACTTTATTTTTATATCAATATAGAAGGCCTATAGGAGTGATTTTAAAGGAATCTTTTAGGGTACTTTATTCTCCTTCTATATGCATTGTTATAGAATCAATATGGGAACGCCATTAGAATGCTACATTTCTAATACTTTAGTAATTCCAATCAACTGCCATTTTAAGGCTGCTATAAGCACTTCTTTCTTAAATTAAATATAGTATTCCTATAAAAGTGTTTTTAAAAGAATCCTTTAGAGTACTTTATTCTTCTTATATAGGCATTCTTATAGAATACGTTTTAAATTAAGTGTGTTATTAGAAGTCCATACACAAACTACTATTGGAATGCTTTAGAAATGAATATTTGGGAATGCTTATCGAACCTACATGGAACTTATGGTTTTGTGGGTAGTTGCTTGTATAAAACAAAAACACTAAAAACTAATTTACCATTGTTTTTAACTGCATCATTCGAAGGTTTATTATTTTTTGTGATAATTTGTTTACTGCATTTTCTTAAAATTCTAAGAAATTTAATTGTAGCAACGGTAACCTTTATTTTCTCATTTTAGGTTCAACTAAAACAGCCTAAACATAAAAGTAAGGTTTACATCAACAAAATTTAAATTGTGTTATTTTTAAAAATATACAATTTAATGTATAATAACTACGATTTTTAATGGACAGTAAAATGACATAATTTAATTAACAACGTTTTTATCATCTTGGCGAAGTGGTTTTAAAGTGTTTTTTAATAAAGTTGTAATTTTTTTCTTAAACAATACTTAAGCTTAGCTATAATTACTTTTACGCTTTTTTTTAAGTTAATAATATGAATTTTAAAGAATACTAAAATACATTTTAAATAAACAAAAAATTGTATATAATTTAGGCGTTTATTTAACAAAACAAAATAAATTTGTTATTAAAATTATGAATCTTAATCGTGATTAAAAGTTGTTTGCTAAATATATTTGTATCTGAAAAAATTGAGTTAAGAAAAACGTGCTTTGCTTTATATCTTACACTTTCGTTCGTTATCTTTATTGAATTAGATATTTTCAGTTCTTTATTTACACTTTCTTAATTAACTGAATTCATCTTTTTTGAACAAAATAAAAACCTAAAATTTCTGGTTAAACTTTTAATAGAATTTACGTTATTAATAGTATTTAAAAAAGTGTAATCTAAATTATTACTTTATGTATTTCTTATTTAGAAAAAAAAATTGTGTGTCGTTATCTTTGTCAATTTAGTACAACGACTACATTATAAAGTTATTGAAAAAGGTTTTTTTACTATAGCTGTACGTAAACAATTGTATTTCAATTTGTTGATTACATTTATTAGTTTTAGCATAATAAGAAAAAACTGAAAAATCTTACAATAGTTATTAGTATAAAACATACAAACTATAATTATAGCTTTTTTTGTATTTTTGCAATTAAAAATTATTTACAGTTTTTATGTTATATTAGATGGAATCACTTATGTATTTTTTTTTGAGTCAATTTGTAGAAATATGTCAAACTAAAATATTTTTATATATTCTTAGTATTACTGCTTAAATTGCAACATTTGCCTTTTAAAACTTTTGCTTTGATGTAAATTTTACTTTGTAACGCGATCAATTTCTTTTTGAAGTATAGAAATATCTATCAATCTATCTCAACATTGTTTTTTTTCTGGTGGGCTTCAGTTTACAGTGCAAGTATAAAGTTGTCTATTATTTAGTAGTGCACATAAAAACTACGCATTTAGAAACAAGTTTATTTGCGTAGTTGTAACGATTGCGAAAAAAAGTACTACATTTGTAAAGATAACAAAACGCAAAATCAAACAATTTTTTGTAGTTTTTTATAACTAATCATGCATAAAAATCACGTGTAAGATTAAGTTAACACCTTTGCAAAAAAGTTAATCAAAAAATCTTTACCATTAAAACAAACCAAAATAGAAACAAAAATTGAACTTAAATGTATTTTAAATTAATTAAAAATAAAATTTAAATCAGCACACAAAAAACTTTAATTACGTTTTTCTAAAGCAGTTAATTACTTTTTAAAACATTCGTGTTGTTATTGGTAACAGACTATTTTTTTACAATATTTTTTTTATATAAATCTATTAAACATTATTGAATTAATATAATTTAAAAAAATTCAATTTTAACTTTAACTTCTAAATTAGTTTATTGAACATTACTTAATAAAACAATGGTTAAACTTAATTGCCAATTTCAAATTGTAGAACTATCACCAACATGCAATAATCTTAGGATTTAAACATATTTTTTTTTAAATAATTTTAATGAAAGTTAGTATTTGTGTATAAAATTATTGATAAATAATTTAAAAAAAATTGTTGTGCATTTTAAAGTATGTAATTACTTAAGCATTTATTTTTTAATATCAGCTAAATTTTTAATTAATTAGTATTACGGTGTTTATCCAATAAGCTTTGAATTTTTTTAAATATAACTAATATAAACTTTTTTAATTTTTTTAAACATACTCTAAAATAGATTTCAATTTCTATAAAACCTATGTATTTGTAAAAATATAAATGTAAAATACAAGATGTGATTTTATACTTAATACTATCTGTACCTAAGAATTGAAAGGGCCAATTCGCAAAATTGTTACATTAGAGACAACTGCGTCTTTAGCATTCTAAAGTGAGAAGATTAACCTTTTTTCCTATCTGTATTAATAACGTTTCCATGTTTAGAAAAGGCCAATCTCCTCTTATTAGAAAGATTGGCATGGTATTTGTTCTCGGTAGACAAAAGCAAAAAAGGTTAGAGTTTTATCACATACTCTCTTGACTTGAAAAAGCTTTATATTTTCAATCTAACAATTTTTCAGATCATTAGTACTGGCAATATCGGACATGACTACATTTGGACTGAAACTGTTGGTGACCGTAGCAAACCACAAATAACTTCTTGCATACGTCAGTTTCCAGTTTCTTTACTGGAATCTGCAAGGACATTAACATTTTATAGCAACCTTTACACTGGACAAAGTAGAAATATAGACATGGCAACTTATTTTGGGTTTATATAACTTGCTAGGGTGCTCTTATATTTAAGCCATTTGCGGACCGTATCGAGTAAACTGAGAAAGAAGTAAAGAGGTAGATGCTGTAGAAAAGAAATTAACAAAATAGAAGTAGATGGATTAGTGAGCGAAAACGTTTTTAAATAAACAGAGAGGTGGATGCTGCAAAGAAGAGCTTCAAAAAATAGAAGTGGATGGATTAGAAAGTGAGAAAGTTTTCAAATAAAGAAGAAAATTGCATGCGACTAATAGATAAGTCATAAACAAATAAAAAAGCTAAAGTCACGTTCAAAGGATAGGCAACCCATCATACGGGAAAGTAATCTAGTAACATACCAACAGGAAATCGCATATAAATTATTATAAACAAATAAATTTTACAACAGCAGACCACTGTACAAGGAAAAATTGTGCTTTTGAGGAGGGGGAACCGGCTACAAACCTTACCGCTGGATATTAATGGTATTATTAGACAACATTGTACAAACCTAAAATAGTGTTACGGTTTACCCTGTACATATTAACTTTGTATTTGTACTTGTGAATAATTGTTATCAAAGCGCAACGCAAATGTTGTAAAACTTGTTAGTTTATGCATTATTGTATTTTGTGAGACTAGTTTTAAGTTATTGTTATAAGACGCAGCATTGCAAGTAAGGATTTAATCTTTTAATTTATTTTATCTTTGTAATGTTAAGTTACGCTGATTAATTATTAATTTATATTTAATTGATTTTTCAATAATTATTAATTTTAGGCGTTTTGGTAGACTTGACAGTGACGGCAATCGCGAGAATGCTATATTTCTCAAGTATTTTATTATTCTTCGGTCATCTCTCAAGTCTACCAGTTATTTACCATATACTAATTGTGTCATTATTATCTAGATCGTTACAATCGCTATAATATCCAGAAAAATTCTGTGAATAAACTTTATTACGAGAGCCATTCATTTATTTCACAACAAGAAGGTCTATTCTACAAATCCATATTTCCGGCGATCCTCTTCGCGAGCCTCTGCAGTAGGTACCCTGCGTACGCTCGGTGGTCGTCGCGCCCGGACCCGGCGCCTGGTGAAATATAAAGTGGCTGGAATGGAAGACGTTGCTGCCCCCAACTCATGTTTATTACCTGTACAGGTTTTATTTTTTATTTAATTAAGCAGCATTGCGAATCGCATTTTTTTTGTTTCTTTACATCTACGCATGTCTACGTAACGGATTTACCTTTATGGTTTTATCGGGCAATTTTACCCCCAGTCTTCGTTACAAATGGTAGCAGAGCGTGGTTATTTAATTAATAGTTGTTTTTAGACATGTAGTGGATTGATAATAATTGATAAATTAATTTATGTAAAATCGTAATCGCTTGTACGTTGCATGTATTTTCCTATAAGTATTTATCAGAAGGTTAAATTCTTAATGTTATCGTAGTTCACAAACATCAATACCATTTTATTCATATCATTTAACACTACATTTATTTGTACCTTAAACGTTATTATTTAATTTCTATGTACCGTAGATTAAGAAATCGTACAATATCGCTTAGAATGGCCGATCCGAGTAATCCGGAAGTTCCTACTGTTTCCAAAACCTCTCACGAATTTGAATCCGAATTTCAACCACCCGTGAGACCTTTTTCTCCAAATATTATCGTTAATAAATCACTTAGCTTTCCAACGGTAAAGAGTAAAACGCGAAGAACTTCAGCTGTTAAATCAAAGCGTTATTCGACTGTTGAATCACTTACTGCTATTGTTAACGATTTACGCATTTCACAAGAAAGTCATTCAGCTATTTTACAATTGAACAAAGACGTAGTCGACCTTGCTAAAAGAGTAGCTCCTACTTTTATAAAATTTTCTGTTAATACAAATGAAATTTTATCAAAGATACCTACTTGTTCACATACCAATCCAGAATCCATATTAAACTTTTTGGTAGCCGTGGAAAAAACGTTAATGATTGCAGATATCGACCTAAATAGTTTTTTCACCGCTTTAATTACGAAAGTAGATTCTTCCATTGCCACCTGGTGGTCATCTTCAACGCAAAATAGTTGGTGTCAGATCAAACCTATGCTTATTAATAAATGTCTTTCCAGATCAGACATAATCCTTTTAACAGATAAATTTGTGAATCGATCGCAAGGTCTAGCTGAAAGGTTCGATGAATTTGTTTGTGAAATTAAGGCCATGATTCAGGCGTTAAATTTAGATTACACCGAGGAACATGTTTGTTCTATAGTTTGGGCACGTTCTAATGCAGACACTTATGATTTAATCAAATTTTTTACCCAACCTCTTACGTACGATGCATTAGATTCTGTTATAACGAGAATCCAAGGTATTCTTCGCAGATCTCAGGAGTTTTCTTCGTCCACTCTCGAAACCCCGTCGACGAGTCGGCAACCTCCAGTTCTGCCTGGGCGCAGCGCCCCTAGTCCGCGTCCTCCACGTCCACAATGTCGCTATTGCCATAATTATGGTCACCTAATTCAAGATTGCCGAAAGCGCCAAGCGCGAGAAGCATCTTATCCTCAATGACTATTGGCAAGTTCTAAAGGCCGCTTTGACAGTAATGTCGTTCCAACGCGAATGCCCTTTATATACGTAGATATTTTTCATTTTAAATTAACTGCATTGTTGGATTCAGGTTCTACCTTCAATTTTATATCTCCTAAAATAGCCTATAAAATAACTTCGCTAAATCTCGCTAAAACAAAATCCATCTCAGAAATCGTTTTACTTCCTGATGCTTCGTTTATTAAAATCGACAAATCAATGAAATTATTCGTAAAAATTGCTCATTTTACATGGCCTGTAATCTTCTTAATATTGCCCAAGATGAATCTTGATTTAATACTAGGATCTAAAACCTTAGCGCGAATGAAAGCTATTTTAAATATTTCAGATGCTACTCTTACATGGAAGTTTAATTCTGAAATTTCCGTTCCGTTTATCACTCCGAAAATAAATAGAAGTAATATTTTAAGCGCGATTTGTGAAACGAAGTACTCTTTACAACCGCATGAATTGCAAAAACTTAATCAAACTATTGCTAGCTATCCTGACGTTTTAACTAAAAGAATCGGGGCGGCGTTAGGATTTGAATATTCTATAAAAGTGACTTCAAGTAAAACCCGTTTATAAAACCCCATGTTACTTAAATCCTATAAGGCAACAAGAACTTGATCTTCATGTAGATAAACTACTTGAGGACGGGAATTATACGCCCTAGTCATTCAGAATTTGCCAGTCCCGTGTTTTTAATTAAAAGCGTGATAATTCTAACCGGCTAGTTGTCGATTATCGTGCTGTTAATAAGATCATAACTTATGATCCATTTCCTCCTGCTAATCAGCAAACGATTTTTACGTTTCTACAAGATGCAAAAATTTTCACCTTGTTTGACATGAATTCCGCCTTTCACCAAGTTCCCTTGTCAGAAAATTCAAAAAAATATACCGCTTTCGTTACTTATAGAGGTCACTATGAATATAACTTCTTACCCTTTGGTTTAAAAATTAGCCCAACAGGACTGAACCGTCTTATTGCCTCAGAGTTTGCAGATATTCGATTTCGATTTTTTATAAATTATTTTGACGATTTTATAATATTTTCCAAAACACCTTCAGAACATATCGAACATCTGAAAATCGTTCTCAATCGATTTCGGAAATGCGGATTAACAATTAACCCCGACAAAACAAAATTTGCAATGGGTTCTCTTAAAATTCTCGGACATATCGTGTCTGCTCATGGTGTAGCTTTAGACCCTGAAAGAGTGTCGGCTATTAGAAACTTACCCGTCCCTAAGAACCTTAAACAACTTCAGCAATTTATAGGAGTAGTTTCCTTTTGCTCCCGATTTATAAATAAATTTTCAGAAATTGTTGCTCCATTGAATGAGTTAAAGAAAAAACATGTTAAGTTTTGTATCACTGATTGTCATAAAAATGCCATTACTAAATTAAAAGATGCAGTAACGAATGCTCCAGCGTTACGCATGCCGAATTTTCATAATCAATTTATCGTCAGAACAGATGCCAGTCTTATTGGTATTTCAGGTGTCCTAATGCAAAACTTTGATGATGGTATTCATCCTATTTCTTTCGCGTCTAGGAAACTTTCTAATACTGAGCAAAAATATTCCACTTACGAAAGAAAATCGTTAGCAGTAATATTTGCATTAGATCGGTTTAAAGATTACCTTACTGATTCAGAATTTATTTTAGAAGTAGATTGTGATGCAATTAGATGGCTTTATAACAACCCATCGCAATTATCCAAATTCGGAAGATGGTTGTTAAAATTATCAAAATTTAATTTTGTGATTAGGCACATTCCGGGCAAGGAAAATTCAGTCGCGGACGGATTATCGCGTCTTTTTGAAATACCCGACAGTTCTCCCTCGATGAAAACCAACGGTTTTCCAAATGATTATACTCACACTTCTCAGCTCAACTCGCTTTTAGATATCCCAGAGTCCTTTATCAATATTGAGAAGCAACAACACAACGATGAATATTGCGAATTCATTTTGAACCGAATTAAAAACGGGGAAAATGTTAAAAACTTTGCTGTTCAAGACGGGTTGTTGATTTATCTAGCGGGACGAAGGAAATTAAAACGAGTCGTTATACCTGAGAAATTAAAAGCAATGATAACATTTTATTTCCATGATTCATGCATTGGAAGTCACAACTCCATCACCAAAACGTATCGCGCTATAGCTAAGCGATTCTGGTGGCAAACTCTTTATAAAGACGTTAGAAATTATGTTTCTTCTTGTGAACTCTGCCAGCAATGTAAACCCGCTAATACTAAAGTTAATACTTATTTAGCTAGCTCACCTCCTCAAACCATTTGGGAAAAGATTTATATTGATTATGTAGGGCCCATCATTACTTCTCATCACGGATTTCGATTTATTTTTGTTTGTGTTGACGGATTCTCTAAGTGGCTTAAGACTTTTCCAACTCGTAGAGCTACCGCAGAGGTTACGGCCAAAGCGCTTACTGACTTATTCTCGACTTATGGTCCACCTAAGGTTCTTATCTCTGACAATGCCAAATGTTTTAAAAGCAACACAATTGCTCAGTTATGTACCCATTGGGGCATTCGACAGGCTTTCACATCCCTTACCACCCAAGTTCAAATCTTAGTGAGCGTTGTAACCGAAACTTAAAGTACAATTTAACTCTTTTGATTAAACAATATTCTTTAACGCATAAAGCATGGGACCAAGTCCTTCCTTTCTTCAATCTTAATTATAATTCTTCGTTCCATGAAGCTATAGGTTCATCTCCGGCTTCGGTTTTCCTTCACAGAGAAATCAACACTCCTCTAGATAATTTATGGAATCTCGAATCTTTCCTATCTTTGCCTGCTCCCTTAACTACCGAACAAATTCAGTCTTGTCTTCAGCTAGCTCACGAACGGGCAAAAAAGTATTATAATAGAGGAAAGATTCCCGTTAATAAATTTTTCGTTGGCCAACAAGTGCTTGTGAGAATATTTCCCACTCAAATTCCTACCGTTTCAGACTCTAAATTTATACCTCAGTGGTCTACTCCCAAAATTATTAAAGCATTTACTTCGCCCGTATCTGTGCTCCTGGAAGATCCCGAGTCTGCCGAAATATGTAAATCACACATCCAGTTCCTAAAGGCCTATAAAACACCTAACGCATCTTCATAAAACGTTTAAGTCACACATCATCACTTATTGTTGTTTATTTATTTTTCCTTTTACTCATTGTCTACAGTCGATCTTTATTACCTTACGCTTCGCTCTCTTTCCGTCGGGGAGACTGTTACGGTTTACCCTGTACATATTAACTTTGTATTTGTACTTGTGAATAATTGTTATCAAAGCGCAACGCAAATGTTGTAAAACTTGTTAGTTTATGCATTATTGTATTTTGTGAGACTAGTTTTAAGTTATTGTTATAAGACGCAGCATTGCAAGTAAGGATTTAATCTTTTAATTTATTTTATCTTTGTAATGTTAAGTTACGCTGATTAATTATTAATTTATATTTAATTGATTTTTCAATAATTATTAATTTTAGGCGTTTTGGTAGACTTGACAGTGACGGCAATCGCGAGAATGCTATATTTCTCAAGTATTTTATTATTCTTCGGTCATCTCTCAAGTCTACCAGTTATTTACCATATACTAATTGTGTCATTATTATCTAGATCGTTACAATCGCTATAATATCCAGAAAAATTCTGTGAATAAACTTTATTACGAGAGCCATTCATTTATTTCACAACAAGAAGGTCTATTCTACAAATCCATATTTCCGGCGATCCTCTTCGCGAGCCTCTGCAGTAGGTACCCTGCGTACGCTCGGTGGTCGTCGCGCCCGGACCCGGCGCCTGGTGAAATATAAAGTGGCTGGAATGGAAGACGTTGCTGCCCCCAACTCATGTTTATTACCTGTACAGGTTTTATTTTTTATTTAATTAAGCAGCATTGCGAATCGCATTTTTTTTGTTTCTTTACATCTACGCATGTCTACGTAACGGATTTACCTTTATGGTTTTATCGGGCAATTTTACCCCCAGTCTTCGTTACAATAGAGTAAAATTAATAGAAGCAAGTGGCAAAAACGAGGGGCAAACACATGAGGATTTATGGTGTACACTTACGAGGATTTATTAGGATTTCCTGGGAATTCATAAAGACGTACGGTGATTTCTTTAGTATTTTGAGGATATACTGGGATGTACTAAGATGTACTAAGGATGTACTAGGATGTACTAAGGATTTCAGAGGATTTACTGAGGATTTACTGACGAAGAACTAGAGAAGTAGTTGAAAGAATGCATGCGCATTACGTTTACTTCATGTAATGTTTTGTGTTTGCTTCGGTTTGTGGTTGTAGCAAGTGCAATAAGAAACATCAAAAAAATAATAAATTAGCAAGGTAAGTAATCAACTCGTTAAATAATTAGTTAACTTAATATATATTTACATAAAATTCATTTGTCTTAACAGCATGTTATTTCAGAATATAACACACCATCTCTGACTGTTGTCGACTTGACTGCCGAAAATTCCCACGTTTCTCATACAGTTAGGCAATGGTTGAAAAGTAAGTGTGCAGATGAAGTACAATGGAATTATTTTAAGCAGAAGTTTCTGTGCATCTCGTTTGAATCTATGTATAATATAAAAAATAAAATGTGTTGCGTTATGAGATGTTTTTACAAATCGACAACTAGAATTCAAAAATCTGACAAAAAACCAAGTTGTGCAAAAAGATGGCTTTTCGGCAATATTCATAAACATTTAAAATTACATCTTCATTCTTACTTTGATTTGTTGAATGCCGACACAAGCACCAAAAAGAAGTCACAGCAAAGATTGCTGAATTATTATAGTCTTACACAGCCATCAAAAACTATATCTGGTAACAAATTAAACTATAAACATAAAGAAGGTGGTTGTGTAAGCTTAGAAAAAAACGAGAAAGAAAACATTGTTTCGCAAACTGCAAAACCCGAAGTAAAACCTAATGATAACATAAGAAAAGATACTGTTACATCTCTGCTTACCCCAAAAGTCAAAATTTTGAGCAACATAATTATGGTTCATTCGAAAGCCAATGATGTTACACAAGAACTCAAAAATGCAGAAAAAAATCAAAACTACGACTCACACGATTTACATAATAAAAAGAATCGCATTTGTTCAAAGATTCAAATTTGTCTTCTAAGTGGACAACTAGTAAGTATCAGCGAAAAGAAAGAAGAAAAAGAATGAGAGAAAGTAGTATCACTGATCAGCTATTTATAACTTCTTTCTTTCCCTTACTTAATGAAGTAGAACGTCTGACTCGAGACATTACAACCCAAAACGAAGAAATAGGAGCCGATTTAAAAAAAAGTGATAAAAATTTTTGAAAAAGTTGAAACAAATCCAAAAAATCATCTTTTAAATATGTTACTAGAAATTTCCATTACTAATTTAAAATCTTTCCACAAACACAATAGTTACACTGAAACTATAAAACCGTTTGCATTGTACTTGTTTTATGTTGGTGGGAAACTAATGTATCAAACGCTATACAAAAACATGAAATCAGTGTTGCCATCAATAAGTTGCTTTAATAAATATGTAAAAAAAACAAGTCAAAAAATTCAAGAAGGTGTTTTTGATTACTTAGTACCTCTCATTACTCATGATACACATGTTGAAAACATTTTCAGTGTCCTGCCAATAAAATCAAAAAATTAAAAAATGTTCTAGATAACGCAGAAAGTAGCTTAGTTTTAGGTGTTTGTGACATTTCCTCAACAGGAATTGTAAACGAATTAATTTTGAAAGATTTTTCGTGGAAACTTATTCAAAGCGAATCGGATATTGAAACCCTCCCTAGGCCTTTTGTGAAAGTAACTTATGAAAATAAATCAAGTATTTTAAAAAAATGATCTTTATGTTGGTTATTAGAAGAGACAAGAAATATAGTCAGTGCAGACCGTTTGCGACGTTTTATCATAAGCAATTCGCAATGCAATGCAAATCAAATAAAAAGTCGACACGATCAATTTTTTTTAAAACAAAATCAAAAAAGAAGTGCTAGCGCCATAATAGACTCTCAAAATAAAAAAAAGAAATATGTAAGAAAGTTGTCTACATCATCCGCAACATCTTCTGAAAATGATGCCGTTCTTAAAGATGATCACACGAACACAGGAAGTTTTCCAGGTAGCATAAGTAATGAAGAATTGGAGAATAATACAGCACCAATTAAAAAAACTTCAGAACTTCGCTTAGAAGTCAACAATTTTTATGCCGTATACTATGATAAAACTTGGTATATAGGAAGTGTTGAGGGAAGCATCGAAACATTTGGCAAAACTTGCAAAATGAAATTCCTGAAGCAGAAAAAGAAAGGTGAAAGAATCTTTTTTTGGCCCAAAAAAGATTATATTGCCGTAGTCGAAAAACAATACATCTTTTACGGACCTCTAAGTTTCACTTTGTATCCTCGTTCGTCTGTCACACTTGATTTTGAAGAATTTCAACTAACAACAGATGATTACGAAGCTATATCTCTTGCTTATAATAGAACAAGATTAGACATTTAATTTTACAGAGATATTTTGCGTTCATTTAAGCTTTTATTACATACCATATGAATAAGAATCTTTTGTTAAATTTTAATTTTTGTACTTGATTTTATTTTTATTGGCTAACATAAGTTTTATATTTTTATGTTTCTTGTTTTTGTAAAAAATTGAATAAAAGTTTTTAAACTATTACAAATTTATCATTTACTTAAAATGTAAACATTAAAAAAGAAGAATAGGTACATAGTAAAAGTAAACATATATAAGATATGTACATATGTACAAGGATTTACGAGGAATCTTTAAAACGTACAAGGATTTACTAAAGAATTACTAAGATGTACCCGAATTGACTAGGATGTACCGGGATTTCTTAAGATGTACCGGGATTTATTAGAATGTAGTAGGATTTACTGAGGATTTCTATTAATTGGAGGCAGAAGTATAGGATTTACTTAGAAAAGAGGATGTAGGTGTACACTTTTTAGCAGACGTGTTCGCCCCTCGGGCAAAAATGACGAAGATGGAAAAAATTCAAAAAATGTTCACACAAATTTAAAATAAATTAGATTTAATAAATGATATATATATAAGAATAGAAAAATTAAAACAAGTGGAAAAACTTAAGGAAGAAAACACTTGAAAAATCAAACGATTAAGCAAGACAAAAGATTCAAAACTCTTGAACAAGAAATGAGGAGGAGGAGGAGGAGAAATCTAATTACAAAGGGAGTAATAAATAAGGAGAAAGAAGGAGAATAGGATACAAAAAACAAGAATAAAGTAATACTCAAAGAAATAGTGCCAATTATTCATACCACATTTAAAGCCGCATAAAATTAAGGAAAGATAGCTGGACTATAATAAGTTAACGTAACATTTAAAAAAATAGAAAAGATGAAAATGTACTAAAATATTCACAAAAAGAAAGAAAGATAAGCAGAATCTATAAACGTACAATCCAGAAAAGATCTCCCAATGGAAAAACGTTACAAAAACAACTAAAAAAATTTACTAAAATGGAACGAACTAAAAACCAGTAAAAACTAATTAAGACGAATTTACAGATAACAAACAAAACAATACATACGGCAATAGCGTAATAACAGTAAGAAGTTAAAACAAAACATATAATATTATAATATGCTATGGACGATACGAATATGACAATAAAAAGGAAAAAACAAGATTTGGAGGAAAGTAAATATATTATAATCGTAATAAGATATATGAAAGCAAAGTGGGGAATAAAGTATAACATTAAAATTGAGTTATCGGACGTCAAGAAAAAGAGATGGTAAACAGAAATGTAAAGTTACTACTAGAATTCTGCCTAGATGACAAACATCATTTCCCCAAACACACGAATACACTAATAATCAGAAAAGTTAGATCCAGGAATAAACAATCTATAATTGACTACACAATTGAAGCCAAAACTGAACACAAAAGAACTAGAGATGCAGAAGTGAAAAGAAACTGTGAAACAGGAAGTGATCACTATCTAGTAGAAACAACTTTCGTATATAAAGAAATAAATACCCTAAGAAAAACTATCGTATAATTAGTAAAAGACCAAATAAGCACACATAAACTCTGAAACAGCAAGACTAAAGAAGAGTATATAAACAGAGTAGAGAATGAAATAGGAGTAAACATGCAAATAACAAAGGATATTGAGAGAGAATGAAAAATATTCAAAAATATAATTACAAATGCTGCCAAAGAAACATGTGGTACTAAGAAGAATAAAAATAAACACAAAAAAACTGAATGGTGGAATGAAAGAGTAAGAGAACAGATAAGTAAGAAAAAACACTGTTGAGAAAACATATAAAGGAAGGAACACAAGAAACGTATGAACAATTTATATTTCGAAATAAGAATTAGTTATTCTTACACTAAAATCTACGTAAGAATTTGCAAATTCTTACACGAATTTTAGTAATGTTTGTTTTTTCAAAGATGGTATCTTTGCATCATAAGTTGACGTAACATGAAAAAGAAATCAAAATCATTGTAACTTAACAATTGAAATTCAAATGTTGATGCCAAGATAAAATAAGGACGTCCTATTAATTAAAAGTTATTTACTTATACATAAAGATATAAATAGATCACTTTATATGAAATTTTAGGTTAACATACATACATACATTTAAATATGTCAAAATGTAAGTGTTGCCAATTCAATAAAATACTAAAGCTTCCCAAGGTTGTTTTAAAATTAAAATTATACGGAAAATATTAAAATTGAATAGAAATAGAGAAAATACTACAAAACACACTTCAGAGAATACGTTTCAATCACTCTACCGTTTCGTAAACTCGCCGCTGCACGGTTCGTGTATGAAACCCGGTCTCGTGATTGAAGTGCGTGTCAAACCGACACGGCAGCGATGCGCCAACTTTTGTTAATTCTGAAAATAAGTTTAATTTTAGAGGAAAACTAGAAAAATTATTGCAAACCGGGAGGTTAACAATTATTACCGTTGTCTCCCGGGCATTCCAGGAGGGTAGGGAACCCTAGCGACAAAGGAATTTTTTGTTTATAATATTCATTATCGTATTGATGGTGTTTCCCCCATTTCTAAAAAAGAGTAATGAAATGAAATATTATGTTTGATTCATTTATTTATTTACAATTGTTGCGTGCAAAAATTTCATAACATAATACGCTGTATATTGGTTGAATTAAAATTAGATTTCGGTTTTGACGCCTTCTGCCGATTTTTCTTTTGACTGTCATTTCCTGTCAAGACGTTAAACTGACAACTACGTAAAATGGTCGGTGCTATGGAATAATTTAGGTATGACTTGTTTCTAAAGACATCCACGTTAATGGAAATGAAATTATAATTTCACTACGCCGTTAAAGTAATTTATCCATCACCGGGTAAGCTATTTACATCCGTTTTGTTAGGATTCTTTGGTAATTTCTTTCTAAATTTTATAGCCGTTACGCCATGATTTGGCCACATGTTTCGATTTAATAAAGAATATTGAGGGATTGATATTGATAAATACCTTCACTAAAGGATTAGTATTTCGGAAGGCACATTATCCACACCAAAAACGAAGTCTCGACCAGAATTTGCCTTCGAGATGTTACTTATTATACGTCAGTCGATTGCGATACCCACCTTTTAATAATTGCAAGGAACAGCATTCGATGCATCGGGTTCTTATATCTAATTTTTGTAGTAATAACCATTTTGTAGATATCTACTTTCGTGAGTCATTGCGTTGACACGATTTGCTATTCATAATTATTTTAAGATACTCAACGAGGAAAACGTTTTCTTCGGGCAAGTACTGGACTGTGGGTAAGTTTTTTTTAATTATTATGTCGCTGTCAAAGAAGGTCACTCACAAAATTTAACTTGTTTAACCTACGCAACTGTAATAGTAGTTTTAATACCATTTAGGTATTGTCAGTAACTAATTCTGTGATATTGCATGCTGTGAACCCTAGTTATTTAACGGGTAATTTTCTTCGCTTATCGACACCCGATGTGTAACTTATGTATTGTGGGTTGCTGACACTTCCGGCATTTATGTGTTTAGAATGTACACAAATTTCTGAATTATTGTTATTAATACTTTACGTTATTAAATTATCGTTGTTAATAGCCTACGTTATTAAATTAAACTTTTTTTATATCTATTTAATTTTTCCTTCATGGTAACATACCTTTCTCTTTTATTGTGGTTACACAAACATCAAAATAACAAGGATTACGAATCTAAAGTTCGTTACAAGCTTGGACCTTCTGTCCTGATCGAGACAGAGGTTTTACTTAAAAAAGATCTGCCGCCCTTTAAATATTATTTACTTGAACCTCTCCTATCTCTGACTGAGTGAGTTGGCCGTGCAAGGTTCGTAAAACCTATAAGCTTGTAACACAATTATTATTTAAAACATTTATTATAATTGCTTTTTTTTGACATTTGGATCAAAAAAACAAACTAAAAAAACAATTACTTAAAATTTGATTAAAAACCAAAAGCATTAGTCTTATATTTATAATGTTATTAATATGTTGTTACATGGCTATAATATAAAATGTGTTTAAAAAATAGTATTGCCAATTGCGTAGAAATGTTTATAATTTAAAAAATGGATCCATCGAGTATGGTTGAAGTTTAATAAAAGGGTTCAAATCTTAAGTCATAACAACCATATTAACATTTATTTTATTTTCTTTGTTCTAATTAATTGGCGACATGTTTCGGCTTGTAAAAACAATTAAGCCATCTTCAGGCGTAGTAAAACTAGGTAAAAAACGTAATTACAAAAACATTCAATTGATTAAAATTTAAAAAAAATTTATAAAAATTTAAATTATGATAAATAACTTTAAACTTACTTGAATTAAATAGTACATTTATCTAGTGTCAGGTGAGAATTATTGATTAACACGTTAAACAAGAACACTTCTTAACGAAAAGAGTGCACATAATTAATGAATAAAGTAAAATTATTACATGTTAACGTACAGACACACAAACAAAATGTGATATATAAAATACCTCTAAATATGACCCTGACCTAAGTATCGATATATAATAATGTATTAAATTTTTAACAAAATTCGAACGTTAAAATTATGACCAAATTACTAAAAAACGTACACTGTAAAAAACCAAAAACAACAAACTAACAGATCACAGGGCTACAGAGTTTGGCTAAAATTAATAATTAAGTTTTAAGTCAATAATATTGTGATTAATCTGATCGTTAATCAAATTGTTATTACTGTTGTTTAATTTAATATAAATAACTTCTAGTATGTCAAGATTGAAACGGTTATTAATAACAGGATGAATCACTTTACAATTAGAATATTTGTGATTATTGAAAAGGATATGAAAAGCGAACGAAGATTTAACATGATCTATATTGTTATTGTACTTATTAGGATTTTTTAAGTATCTAAGATGTTCTTTGAGACGAGTGTTAATTGATCTAAAAGTCCTGCCGATATAGTATTTACCACAGGAACAATTAATTTGGTAAATACCGGATGAGTCTAAAATGTCCAGTTTATCTTTAACATTACAAAGCAAGTTCTTCGTCGTAAGAGGGATACTATAAGTTAATTTTATATTATTCTTCTTATTGATTTTTTGAATTATGTTGTCAAATTGGGAAATGAATGGAATACTAATATATTGATTGGTTTGTTCTTTATTCTGTGTTAAAGTGGTAACTGATTTGATTTTGTGCTGTATAAAAATTTGTGAAATAAATTATTGATGTAATGAATAGGGTAATTGTTGGTTCTAGCTAAATAGAAAATAATTTGTAATTCGTTATCAAAGTCTACCTTAGAAAGTGGAACAGAAAACAATCTATTGAAAAGGAAATTAAAAGATGCTAGTTTATAGTTGATAGGGTGATTAGATTCAAAAGGAATCAAGTGATTCGTTGTAGTCGGTTTCAGTAAATATTAAAATTAAATTTGTTATTAGTAATAGAAATGTATAAATCCAAAAACGGTAGAATATTGTTATTTGGAATCTCGACAGTGAATTTAATGCGGGGGTGTATCTTGTTAAGAAAATCTAAAAAGATTTCAATATGAGAATTATTCCCTTGGAAAATACAAAAAACATCATCAACGTATCTGTTCCAAAGGATGACATGTTTCTTAAAAAGTTCACTATTAGTTATGTGTTGACATTCTAAATTGTCCATGAAAATTTCAGCTAAAATTGGTGAGAGTGAGGACCCCATAGGTAGTCCTTGTATTTGTTGAAAAATAGACGTATTGAATTGGAAAAAAATATTATTGGTACAAAATTGTGTCAATTCAATGACTTGTTGTGCCACTTTGTTAGAAAGATCAGAATTAAATAATAAATTAAGAAGAATGGGTTTAATGTCATTAGGTGGAATAGAAGGGAACAAATTGGCGATGTCAAAGGAAATTAATCTTAAATTAGATTTGTCTTTAATGTTGATATTGTTAATATTGGAAATTAATTGTCTGGTGTTTTTGATAGCAAATTTAGGTAAAAAGTTAATTGTGTTTCTGAAAATGTTGGCTAAAAATTGAGAAACTGGGTAAGTAGGAAAGTTAATAAAACTAACTATCGGTCTGATTGGAAAATTTAGTTTATGAATTTTAGGTAAGCTGTACAAACGTGGTATCTGAGGGTTAGAAACCTGTAAGCTTGAGATTTTTTTAATTAAAAGTTTCCATTAACAAATTGGATTCTTTTAACATATTATTGGTCTGTAAAGTTAACTTTTGTAAAGAAAATTTGGGACAAAGAGTGAAATCATCGGAAATCAAAAAATCTAAAGTTTTCTTTAAATATTCGTTCTTGTATTGGATTACTAAACAATCGCCTTTATCGGCTTTTGAAATTACTAAATTGAATTCAGATATTTTTTGGCGAATAGATTTTACAACTGAATTCTCAGAAAAATGCGACTTAGTTTGGTTTGTTAACAATTGTTCATTGGTAGGTATGACTTGCTTTAAGGTGTTAATAATATCTGGCATTTTGTTAGTAGCGATCTCAAGTGATGCTTTAAAATTATTCACATGTAAGTTATTCAAAGGTACAATTAAATAATAAAAAAACATTTTTAAAAAGCAAACTTTAATTTAGATGCTTTGAAATGTAGAAAATAATCTTTAAATTAAACCAAACCCATAAATTTATTAGATTATACAATTTATATGATATAAAAACTTGAGAGATTTGCTTGTGTAAATTAATTTTATAAAACACACATTTTTTCTTAGAATTATTTGCGTCAATATCAAGTTACATATTATACTTTTGTTTATTTGCACAGGAACACCTTGCGACAAGCATTTACATAATATAAATTGTATAATCTAATAAATTTCTAGATTTGACTTACTTTTAAGATAAATTTCTACTTTTTAGAGCATTTAAAAACTTTAAAAATAATTTTTTAATAATTAATTTTTAGTTTTTGTTAGACTAAAAATGCATTGTTATTAGAACTGAACTAACATGTAAAAAGTTCAACTTCGTAGGATAAAAGGAAACAGTTCTTCCTTTATCTGGAGCTAATCTTTAATACTGATTTAGGTCATAATGATCATAAAAATACATAGACATCGGAACTGAACCAACAGGTAAAAAAATAACCAAATAAGAGAATCCAGTTTGCAAGATTTGACCTAAACAAACTAACAATCTAACTAACATACATTGCAAGTTGAATAAAACAATATAGTAACTATTCTAATATGTCTTTGAAAAACCAATTAAACAACAACCTACCCAGTAAATAGCTGTTTTTATTATATTTAGTTTATTCTTATCTTTTATTAATCGCATCCTGTTTTTAAACACAAATTAATCAGATATTTCAATTACATTGATACAATTAAAGCTTGGAGTAGTTATTTATTACTGTTTTATTTGAAAAATTTAATTACTAATAGATTTTATTCTAATTTACATCGTTAAAAGTAAGCGCGTGCAAATCTTTACAAGAACGCTAAAAATTAAAGATACTGTTGCTAATACTTGCTGTTAATTAATTATTTTAAAAGCATTTATTTTTGTTGCTTGTAAAAGTTACGATTGCAAGAATTATAATGTGTTGCTTTAATTGATGAAAACAAAAATTTATATAAAAAGTGAAAGCTATAATAAAAAGTATAGTCCATTCAAATTAGACAAAAAAAATTGGTTTTGCCGCATTAAACCATGTAGTTTCAAAAATTTTAAGAATGTGTAGGTGAAGGTCTCTTAAAAAACACCGAATAAGGTCGCATCAATTTCAGGTGCCGCGTGGGGAGAAAAGCTAAAATATCCCTTTTTTTAGTTTTTAGCGCATATTTCATTTGCACAAAAAACTTTATATTTTTCAAAATTAAAGTTTATTATTATTTCTTACAAAATGGTATAATTATATTTATGTTTACTTGTTACTTTGTCTGAGATACAACTGAAAATAATTTAATCTTTTCAGTATTTAAGGTTTTTTGTCAAACTTGCCCATCCAACTTTTTATTTTTTTTTCTAATTTATTTATAAACTGTCTAAAGTCAGAGCGTTTTGAAACCAATTTTGAGATTTTGTCGGTAAGCAACTATTTTATTTTCGTTTACAAAAACCTTTATTCTTTGTATCACGTTATTTATTGTTTATATTTTGTCGTTGTGCTACAGACTGCGGTACGAGATATAGATGCCGAAAAGCTGGCATTTACTGTTTATTTGTCAGTGGCAATTGCAACGTCGCTTGCTCTAACAGTACTCCCGTTCAAGAAGAATTGGAAGAATTGGACCGTGAAGAGTAGTTTTGTAATGAATCTATAATTTCGTCAACAAAAACAATTGTAACATGAATTGTGTTTGGATTATTACTTATTCCTCTATACCTCTCATTTGCAGCTGGTTACTTTTTTAACTAGAGGTTTTTTTGTGTTTTGGTATATAGGTTGCAAGGTGCATTTATAGTGGATATCGTTAATTGTAGGCACATCAAGCAGAACCTTTGATATCCACGACGCATTTTACCTGCTAACACGTAGAAAACGTGCTAGGTATTGTAACCTGCGTTTAAATTTTTGTACTTGTTTAATGACAAACCCTCGTATTTTCGATTGTTACAAATTTATGTTGTCAGTTAAGTCATGTTCTAGATGATTAGTAGTAAGTAAGTTTTGTGTTCAACTAATTTATGGTTTTACGTTGTTAAAATATCTGTTTGTTAATTTGACCTAATTAGTTTTATGGACACAAGAGCCTTTAAATTTAATTTTATTTTGTATTTAACTTCTTTTTTTTTAATATAGTTTTACGGTATAGTAAATTTGTATTTGTTTTCTTTTAATTATTTTTTTATTGTAACCGATTATTTTATTATAAATTTAGTTTGTGTGTCAAATTTTCTTTGTTTATTACATTTACTTTAATTCAATTTTTTAATTTCATTTATGTAATAAATAATAAATAAAAAGTAGTGTGTATATCACCAGACGTGTTCTCTGGTGGCAAGGTCCAGAAGCTTTTTTGAGCTATAAACCTTTCTGGCGCCCTTTGATTTTGGCGTTCACTATTGTATTTTCAAGTTTTTGCATTTAAAAATTTTATAATTTAACTCACGACTGCCTTTACTAAGCACTGGCAGTTACCTCTTTTATGTTACTTTTAATTAGGCAATTAACAGTTTTTGCACATGACAGTATAGTGTTTAATAATAATAATAAATTTATTTTCTAATATAATGCAATGCAATACAGTCACTGCTATTAAATAGAAACTGGTCAAACTTAGGAACATTTTATCTTACATTTATGTTAGTTTAAAATCTAAAAATTCATCTATAGAATAAGATTCAATTTTAATGAGGAATTGTTTTAAAACAATTTTAACACTAACTTATTTCCCATATTGCACCTCTGGTAAAAAATGCAAAAATATATGCATACTTTTAAATATAAATGTTTAGTTGTTTACATACATATTTTATTAGTTTTATGGGTCCTAAATATCATTTATGTTTGCAGAAATATAATGATGAACAATGAAATTTTGAAACGCTAAAACTTTTGACTGATTAAACATAAATTAGCAAAAGTATATATATTCTTAAAAAAATGTAATGCTCTACAACACATTTTCACATGTTTCTTGTAAAATAGATAGCAAAAAAGTTGTAAGAGTAAGTTTGACAAAAAATATAAAGTGCTATAATTTTTTTTGCAAATTTTGCTAGCTCATATCTTAAAAACGGTAACAAATAAAGATAAACGTTTTTATTGTAAGGAATTTAATAACATTGATTTTAAATAGTATAAAATTTTCTGTGCGACACGCATAATTTTTTAGATATAAGCCAAAAACTAAAAAATGGAACTTTGAGCCTCTCCCTGTCCCCCGCGGCATTCAAAAATGATAGGATTTTATTAGACGTTATTTAGGAAACCTTCTTCTACACATTTTCAAAATTTTTAAAACTACATGATTTAATGCGAAAAAAAATCTAATTTGACTCGACCAGTAGAAATATGATAAATAGAATAAATGTTAATTTTAAATTTTTTTGGTATTTTTGGAAAAAACTCTTAGTATGAGAATTAACAAAGAAGAATTTTAATTTATGTAAACAATAAACAACTTTTATTTATAAAAGAAACAACGGAAATAATATTGTCTAATGCGACTGCAGTTGTTTAATTTTTTATTCTTAAATTAAATTTAGTAAAAAAATAGAGCATTTAAATTTTACATTATTAAATAACATAATGTAAAATTGGCTGTAAAATTATAGTACAAAAGTGTCAGTTAACAAAAATGGTTCCAAATTTTATTTACAAAAAAAATTGCGCAGCGATTGCGTATTTTGTTGACTTTTATTGTGAGATTTCAGGTACGTTGAAAACACGTGTTTCATAATCTGAGATGGCTACAACTGTATAATATTCGTTTTTAGCGTTAAAAACACTTATAGGGAGCTTGATGGGAAGGCTAATAGTTGAAGAGTTACAGAATTTGGATGTAATGTAAGCCATTATCGTGTAACTTTGCACACTTGTATCTTCTAAGCTATAGAAGGTAATTGTACCCTTCCGCGGACTTTTCTATAGTAAATTTTCTCCTCTATAGAAATGTATATGAGCAACTTTTCTCTATCTTACAACGTTTTAAGATAATAGTTTATTTGTTCATTGGGTTTACTTTATTCAGCCTGACGTTGTAACACTCTCGTTATACTTAGCGACCAATCGCTATCAGGTTTTAATGATCAAAGATAACGATCGACATAACAATCACTGGTAATAGGTTTGCTGTATCGGTATTTTAATTATATCGATATGTCGCCCACTATCTTGCAATCCTTATTTTGGAAAAAAGTATTGCCTTTAAAAAAACAAAGAATGCTATACGAACGTATAAGAGTGAATAGGATATAGGGTACGCGCCATGCCGTCGTAAAACATCTGGCCAGTAGATTTTAAAATAGAAAAAAAATGACTGAAACTACCTGGTATGAAATAAAATTTAAATGTTTGCTACGACTTTCATTAAGTGACGCACATTATCCCTTGATAACCCTAATTTTCTATTGGTTATTGGCTTTAATTAATACGTAAAAGTATAAGCATCTTGTATTAATAAAACTGAGTTGCAAAACACACTGTTACATAACTTATATCTTTTTTATACATTTTATTTACGTAGTTACTTCAAACGGGTCGCTGTATACGCGTAAAATGCTCTTTTGCCTGTATGAAAGAATACGTTTTTAATCTTACTTTCTTAAATACACGGTAAAACTGAGAAGACTCTTTTTCTGATTGCATTTTTCAGTTCCTCGTATAATGCAACGTGCAAAACATCTTCAAAATTCATTTTTCCATGCAAAAAAAGCTCTCAAGCCTATACATCACAATCGTTATGCTTATAACGGCTACCAAAACTCCGCCGTTATATCTTAATCGTTATGGTTCAAAATAACGAGAGTGGATAACAAGAGTCGATATGAGTGGAACCGTTATACAGCATACCGATTTTACAAAAATAACGATTCGGCTAGATGACGACATCGCAATTCATAAGAAGAATGATATAGCATCAAGCTGATTGTCTGAGAACATAATTCAACCCATGTGAACCCTGGGAGCGACGGTCCGACAGGGGAAGCAAAACGGGGGTGACAGGTTAATCTACCAGCAAAAATTCACCATAGTTTGCAGGTGTCCTTTTAGTACGTTAATTTGTTCTCCCGCTGTCGAAATAAATCTAAGAAAATTAAGCAAATTATCTTAATACAAAAATTGTGGCGGTTTCGATGCAGGATGGTTTACAAGAAAAACAACTTCAGATATTACCACACTGACAAAATCAACTAGACCAAAACACACATGTTTGACTAAACCTATAATTTATGTTCAAATTTTAAAATGCGTAAACGAAGTAGTAATTTATTAAATCTGATTTATAAAGTTTTATAATAAAAACTATCAGTAATTACTAGTTTGAGTCAGAAACGATTTTACTGTTAAGTTATCAGCATAGAACGAAAGTATGTAAAATAAAATTTGAGTAAATTTTGAATGTTGAAATTGTATCAACAGTCAGGCAATTGTAAAGATTATTACTATTATTAGCGTTATAAATCTGTTAAAATTAGAGAAGAGATTTAAGTTAAAGTAAAGTTCATCTCTTTAATGCCTTTTTATAATCAGTAGCGCATTTGTTTAATATTAATAGGAAAAAAATAGTAGCATCGGTAAATTTTTATTCCATTTGTAGCATGCAGCGCCGCCTAATAACAAAAAGTAGTAACATCTAAGGGTAGAAAAGGGCACAACGCCGCTTTTAACAGATTAAGTAAAAAAAGGAAAGGCCAATTGGCAGATATGGTACTGAGAGCGTTCGTGAACTTGCCCAATCAGAAAAAAACGTTTTAGGATATAAAGTCAAAATTGCGTACAAAAAAAGAGGAGAGTTTTAAACGAAGGTTTTAAAAACCCTGACGCGGTGCAAAAACAAAAAAAGTTTTTTTTCTTTTGAAAGGTCATAACGCGAGAAAATTGAGAATAACTACATATTTAAATTTAATGCTATCGTTTAACGAGGTTTTTTGTTTGTTTTTTTTTGTTGTAAACGGAGAGAGCAAACTTAATATTTTCTTTTCTTTGTCTTTGGCAATTTATAAGATTAGTTTTATTTTTTTTTCGCCGAAAGATCACGCTAAGAACACCTAGAGACTGCAATAAAAATGAATGTCGATTATTTCACGTCGCAAAATGTTTTTACTGCAAGTCTAGTCTGCTGTAAGTCTTCTTTAGATATTACAGAGAATCGCAAACGCGACAAACTGTGAAAAAAAAACAGTTTTTAAACTGTGGGTGCACATTTCCAAAGGTAAAATCCCCACTTCGAGACTTTTACATCTGAAAGGATGTGGTAACGTAGCTCGAATCGTATCATAACCTTAAAAGCTGTTGAATTGTGAACCGTTATAAAACTCTGGTAAAGTCCAGTAATCATTTTTTTTTGTTTTTTTAAAAACGCGTGTAAACTAATTAGAGTGTGGTGAAACAATTGCCAGGGATCACGCGATATAAATTGTTTATTTAATTCGACCGTATTCAATCAAAGTGTGGCAAAATTTCAGAAAAAACCACTTTGGCTTTGAAATTGATTCTGTCCAGAGAAAATTTTAAAGTTTACATTTATCCGAATGCTTTTAACCGTATCTAAGCCAGTAGAAAATGGCAGTCAGTTAACGTGAGGCTCAATTTGTTCGACCTTTTCTCGCATAACATGCTTGTGAGCGCAATATGACTATTTCAGCTTTGCGAAGGTGATTTTTTGCCTTGCAAATATATTGTGTCCAATAAAGTTCGATGTTTTGAGATTTTGTTGCTTACGTTGTGTTTCTTACCGTACATCGCTTGGAAAAAAGCACATAAGCGTTACTAACACAATCCAAATATTTCCTAATACCTGATCCCTAAACAAAGCTTAGAATTGAGAAAATAAATAGTTACGGCCTTTTACGACATTAAAGCTTCACAACCAAAACATCGCGTCTCAATGTTGGTGCCAACAATGGACTTCTGGTGGAAGAAACTGCAAATTTATGACAGTCTATTGAGCATTTTGTTAACGATTTGAAAAGATTACCCCGAAATACTCATTTTTGTGCTTCTCCAAAAAAAATTTCTATAAAAGATATACCCTCCAGTTTGCAATCAATTCGCACTAAACTATTATACTACTAAAACTATAAATGGAAAACAACAGCCGGAAGTGTTTGGATTTAGAGTTTTTAATATTAATTTTGAGGCCGGTCTATTTACATGCTATGATGTTAGTTCAAGTGCATGGATTTAAGATAAGGCGATTGGGTTTCTCCTTAGATACGTTACTAGAAACTACGTTTTATCGGCACGCAACAATTCTTGATAATAAGTAGTCTCGTTCATCATTTGTTATCACAAAAAATTCTCCATATATCATTGGTGTTGCTGATTCATCATCTTCCAGCGATAAAGAGTTTATGTGAAACAATTCTCAGCCATTTCATGGACAAATGTTTAATACAAACAATAGGTGAATTATCATACGACTCTATTCTCGTTTAATATACACCTAGAATACTAGTTATTTCTGTTTTTTAATCTTTTTATTATTTATGTATGCATTCTTATTTTTGAAAATTGCAATAAACCTTGTTCATTATATTACGTATGTAATATTGTTTTGTTTTCAACACCTTCCGATAGTTGCAAGATTTGCGATATCTCTGAATTTTTGTTTGTTTGTCAGACAATTCTAGTTTCAAACGTAGGTTGTTACATTTATGGATAATTCTTAGATAACGACAACATTATATATTTTAACCAAATATTTTAACAATGCTAAATTAAAATACGCTAAATATTATTTAATTCATCTTGACGAATTTCTGTTTATTAAGCATTTCTCGCAAATTCTACTTCTATTAATGTGACTAGTATAATATATAGATATTGTTGTTTGTGTAAATGTACTAATCGATTTTCTGTAGGTTTATATATTTTTTTTAACGTTTAATTACTTATGTCTATTACACTTGAATGGTATAATCCAGATAATAAACAGCTTTAATGTCGTATCGTACAGATTTGTTTCTAAAAATTTATTTAAACGTAAATTAATTTATGTTTTTATCTTTAATAACAACTACTATTACACAGTACATTCTTAAGATATTGTTATTGTCGTGTGTAAAAACGGATGCAATTTATTCATAAAATAATTAACTTGATAAAATTTGCTCTTGAGCTAAACAAAACATAGTTTTTATAAAAGACAAGTTGCTTCTCTAAATTGCATTCAACAGTTACGTAACGTTGTTGTAATAGTTGTAGAAGATGTGAGCGGTTATAACACTTTTAGCTCAAATTTTGTTTCTAAATTAAACTCAAACATGTTAAGCGTTAAAACGGTAAAACACGAAATAATAGAAATTATTTTGCACGCCTATAGACTTTTTGCATCAATTTATATTTAGTACATAAACCAAAATTTTTAAGTTTAACATTCTATTTACTATATTAATAATAACTTTGATTAAGCACACTGATATGTGTAATAGTTTTGTGTTATATTCTATAATTTATTAACAAAAATGTTGTTTTTAAAACGCCAATAAAAATATGTAATAAATGAGCTATAAATTAAAATAAAATAATTTAAAGAAATAAACAAACAAAACAATTAAATAACTAACTACAAAAACTTTGTGTTTGGTGAACATCTTATTTGCGTCATCACACAAAAAACGTCTCAAGAGTAATGCGCTACCTTATTTACTTTATCTCGCATTTCAGTTAATTCAATTAGGTTCTAAAATATTCTACAAAACCTATAATAATTATTGATGGTCAAAAATTAAACTTTAAAATAAAAAAAACATTTATAAAATGTAGAAAATGTATTATCGAAATATGTAAGGAAAATTTAATGATTATACAAGTTCCGGAGAATAGGAATGCCACAATCAATAACCCCAAGAGTAGATGAAATTCACCTTCGTTAATTAATTAAATTTTCTTCATGCAAATTTGAAGCATTACTTAAATATACGCTCTAAATATAGAATGTGTGCAATAAGTGTTTAGTATCGACCAAACTCAAAAATTTAATTTTATTCACTGAAATTTAAATTAGTTAACTTGAACACTTTCTATTTACATTAATGCAAATGGAAATGCTTTTGTACTTTATCTTTTGTTTTAAAAAAATCTTTAATTGGTAACATTACGGATAATTCAAATTCAGCTAATAAATGTTTAAAATAATTTACCTATAAAATACAAGTAGCTTTTAGGTTAATTTTTTAGTAATGTTTTTTATTAATATTAATTTTATAATCCAATGTTTTTTTTTATAACATCGGTTGCTATGGCCATTAGTTATATTAATTTCTTTATTTTTTTAAAATGTGTTTTGTCTTTTATCTTAAGACACGTATAACGTAACATTTAACGTTTCTAAAGTTTTTTAACTTTGTAATATATTTTCTAGTTTTTCTAGTAGTTTAGGTTTTTCTAGTATGCTCTTGTATTTTATGCATTTCAAAATTATGAGATACATCATTTGTATTGCATGTTTCGTATTTGCTTAAATGATAACATGTCAAACGATTTTACTTCAGCAGATACTATACGTAACCGTGTACTATTGTTCCCAGTTATGTGTTTGTGTTGCTCTATTCTTCTTACCACAGATCACTAATTTCATATTTAACGCATCTTTTAATTAGAACTTGTGGTTTTCAGTTTAACCTATGTAAATTTGGTTGATATAAACCAATGTGTAATGGTTTTATTGAGATATTAATGCTAACGGAAAAGTTCTAGTGCTTTTATGTCGCTTGGTTTTGGATGGGTTGGTTTTTGACATTAATTTGTATATTTATCTTGATCTTTGGTCACAACATTTACATTTAATCTTTCATCTAAAACGTGGTTTGAGTTATAGTCGCTGTTTTTTATTTTTTGGAATAGTAATCGTTGAGTTATTTCTTGTTGTAAACGCAAAGTAACTTGTTTTTTATTAGGTTTTTTATCATTTTTAAATAGTTTAAATACTTTTTAAAAAGTCGACATTCCTTTTTTTTTAAACTTGTTTACAAGTTCTTCAACGATTTGTTTATCCAACAAATACCTTTAGAATCTATAATTTTTTGATAAACGATTGCCCGTCTTTTTTTAAATTCAAATAAATTCGTGATTGTTAGATATTCTTTAAAAATATTGAAACGCAGCATACGTTTTTGTAGATTTTTACGCTCATAGCCGTTGGTAAGCTTGCATAGCCAAATTGTATTATTAAAATCAAATTTCTTTACGTTCTCTTTTTCCTTTTTGTAGAACTATTTTTAAAGTGTTTCTGAATTGCCAATTTTTCTTTAGACGTGGTTATTGATCGTTTAGTTTTTATAATTATTGGATAGTGCTAGTACTCAATGGTCTCACTATTGTTAGATAGATTGTCGATTTTCTACTTGAAATTTGTTTAAATGTGTGTTTTCTTTGGTGTTCAATAAGTTAAATTTATCAACAAAATTTTTCCAGATTGCACCTCTTTGATTTATTTTTCCACGTTAAACCATAAGAGACTGAGGAAGAATTGAGGTAGTATTGATTTTGTTTGCCGGACTTTATACGTGACTTTTGCAAAAATTTTAAGAATCGCACTTACAAATTTGACATAGTGGATTTAGATATTGTTTCATCCATCGTTACTTGTCAGCCTGACTATAATTTGAAGACTTGGTACTGTAATATCTTGACATACATACATACGTCAATAATTGTACCTTGCACTAGTAGCTCTTATAAGCTTATCTCTGGCGTTGGTGGCATCATGCACACTTGTTGAGTAGCACAGACTAAACTCAGGTACTCTTATCGAACATCAACTAGGTTATAGTATTAAAAGTTACGTTTCTAACAACAATAGCAAAATGTTATTGCGATATAAGTAATTGTTTAAATAGACCACCTTGTAGTTATAAAACGTTGACTCAACTGTAACACAGTCAGCTCGGTTACGTTGAATGTACTACGATAACTTTCCTTAAACTTCGTGATTTATAGATAGCAACGTAAATTAAATTTGTCACTATTACGCATATTTTGGCCAAAAGACACGTAGATGTTTTTTGTATTTGTGTTTAAACTTAAGGTTCTCAAGTTCCGAAGTCATTTTCTTACAACTTCGTTGTGCCTATTTGCGCATTGGCTGTGACTTCACGCGCACATTCGTTTGGGTTTTTTTGTGTTGCACAGATTGCATTTTATAGATTATGTACAGTGTGTTTGGCATTTCATAAATTAAATAATTTTCGATCGTATTACACAAGAATACTGTTGGTAATGGTGTTTTTTCCCCGGTCTCACCCCTAGTTATTTGATAATTTTGTCTTGCATCGTCCGAGGTATCCCAATCCCGGTCTCAGACAATTGGCACTCAACGTTGGCCCCATGTTGATTGGAAAATCTCGTTAAAACTTTAAAACATCATACCGTTTTTTTCAAAATATCATGATTTAGTAAATGTAAATGTAAAATGTTTGTTGAGCGATCAGCTAGAGTATGAATTTGAGATTTGGGGAACGGATTATGCTAGTGGTATCACAGTCGCGCAGAAACGTAAACAATGAGGTCCTATTTTTAAAAAAAATACTTAAATATTTCTGTTTAAGCGGATTTGTCAATGTTAGTTTTTCAATCGGAAGTCGATGCGTGTAAGATCAAGATTACTTCTATTGAAACGGATTTTGCTGATCCAGTTAATCAATCTTACCCTAAGTATTTAACTCGAGCTTTTCATCTCGCTCGACATATCGATCGTTTTCGTGTTGGCGAAGAGTATGCTGAATCCGCCGTAGATTATCTTAGAACGCGTGCTAGTAATATTCTTGCTCTTGTTAACCCTGTTTTTTATCTGACACTGGTGAACCGTGTGATGCAGCTCAATCTACATCTATCACTACACCAAAACATGAACTTTTTGTTACCCCTGGTCCTCGCGTTACTGAGACTGAAGCTGGTTTTGCCGACAGGTTAGCAAGTTTATTAGACGCTAGTCTTCAACGTCCTCGTAAATCATTTAGAAGCAAAAAAAGCGATCTTCTAATATTAGCGCCGTACGTTTGTTAGAAAGTGCTACCGATTTTCTACCGGTACAGGGCTTACTTGCTATCGTTCGATAACATTTGATGTAAGCTCATGGACCGATCTTGTCACAAGAATCCGTACTTGTTTTCTACCTGGAAATTATGAATTAATGTTGTGGGATGAGATTTGTTCTCGCAAACAAATTGTTAACAAGGCTCCTTTATGTTACAATGCCACAATAAAAAAGCTTTGTACACGATTGAACAGTCCACCAAGTCTACACAAACAGCTAATGCTTATTATAGCTAATCTTCAGCCTTGATATGCAACACCACCAGCAAGTAGTAGCAAATTCTTTGTTTTAGAAACTTCTTTTAGTCGTGCAAATGTTTCGTTACCTAGTGATTGTAGTAAAACGAAAATAAAACGGAAAATTTTAATCTGCTAGAATTTTCTAGTAGAAGAGCATGCTGTTAAAAGATCCGTCAAGGCGTTGACTCAATTTTGTTTCTTATGTGATACTCCCGAGTGCGGGGCCCGATTAATCGTCAAACCTAAAAGTTGAAGGACTAACGATCCACACTGGTTAGAATTGCTGAAATATGTAAAATCGTTTTTCCCGTCTTAATATAAACTTAACCTCGATCGTAAGTTGTCACTAACCGACCAATTTTGTCATCTATGCGGTGATAATAGATCTTATGCTGATGTAATTTTATTTTCTATTTTCGCTGGTGTGATGATAGATTCTGATGCAAATATCACCATCTTCGGTATCGCTGGTATGCATTTGATATGCGATTTTAATTTGTCTTTTGTCACTTGTGGTGATGTAACAAACAGTCGATGGTATACGTCAGAATGTAATCGGACGCATGATGTTACCTTTTGCTGTTTTCCGCGTTGCCAACCCTGTAGAAGTAATTTGCGACAGTGTAACTGATGAATTTACTGTTAGTATCAACAATCTAAGCTTGCACCCACGAATTCGTTAACATTTCGTGGTCAAACGCTTTTAAGAACTTGTACATAATAAGTTAATTCGCTTTCCTCTCTCGCCTGCAATGCAAATCTATGTTGACACTAAACTTGGCGCTATGTTGGCCGCTGGAATCATTCGTGAATCAAAAATCACCCTGGGTTTTACCTATGTTACTTGTTAAAAAGTCATGGTTTGTACCGACTTTGTTTCTACAGGAGAGATCTTAACAGCGTGACCAAAAAAGATTCTTATCCTATACTATATGTTTCTAGTATTTTAGACCGTCTTAATGATGATTGTTTTATATCATCGATTGACCTTAAAAAGTTTTTGGCAAATTCCTTTTACCACAGAGTCATGTAAAAAACTGAATTCACAGTTCCAAAGCGTGGATTATTCAAATATGTTATACTTCTTTGTGGTATTGCTAACGCTCCAACCACACAACAAAGGTTGATGGATAATTTATTCGGTCCGTTGCTAGGAGAGAAGCTCATTGTTTATTTGAACGATATTGTTGTAGTTTCCAGTACGTTCAAAGGACATGTTACCCGATGCTAACATTTTGAAAAATGCTAGTTTTTTAGATTCTTTCTGTCGTACTTAGACTATATGATTGACAAACATAGACTGCGTGCTGAGTTTTCGAAAGTAGAAACTATTGTCAATTATTAGTCAAAGACTACTACACTAAAATTAAACTATTTTTGGAAATGTGTTCATGGTACAATCGTTTTGTGCCTGACTTTTTGACGGTTTCGCTCCTATAACCGCCGTGATTAAAGATAAAAAGTAAGGGCAATCCGTAAAATGGGATTCTAATGCCGAAAAATCGTTTGAATATCTTATGTCTTTATTGTCGTCGGCCCCGGTTTTAGATAATCCTGATTTTAATGAACTTTTTATGGTTTCATGAAAACGGACATGTCTTCCCGGTTTATTCGGAATAGAAAAATTTAGACCTTACATCAAAAGAACCCATTTTACAGTTCTTACCGGTTACTTCTTTTTATTATAGTTAATGAACATAAAGGACTCTTGTGGTCGCCTAGCACGGTGGAACGTAAAGTTATTAAAACACTCTTTTACATGTAACATAATCAAGGTAAGCAGAACGCCGTTCCGGATGCTTTATCTAGGGCTACTTTAAGTTCCAGTTTTTTGCAAGTTATCTCCAATGATCGTAATACATGGTATAACCACTTAAGTGATCATATAATAGCTAATCCCAATTTTTTCCCGATTGTAGAATTGCTAATACCTAATCGTCACAATGTCACCTCAAATCTAGTCGAATGGAAACTAGATGTCCTTCGTTCTAGACGCCGCAAACTTTTACAGCGTTACCATGACAAATCTACGTCAGTTTATCTTGGTGCTTTTAAAACCTATCCTAAGCTTAGCGAATTATATTACTGGCTTAAAATGCGTATTGAGGTATCACGTTATGTTAGTAGGTGCCAAATTTGTTTAGCTAGTAAATCATCGCAAGGTGGTCGTGCTGGTTTAATGGGTAATTCCAAGTTTTTCGTTTCAATGCTTGTCCTTTGACTTAATGGGTCGTTCACCTCGCTTACCTTGTGGTAACACCATGTCAGTTGTAGTTTGTGATTGAGTCAATAAATTTGTGTTAGTTTGTTCGGTAGTTAAGCAACCAGTCGCGCAGTTACCAATTTCTTAGAAAACGACGTCTTCTTTTATTTGGCGTGCTACAAATCGTGATGTTTGACAATAGTGCTTAGTTTCCAGTATTTGTTTTAAAAAATCGATGACCCATTATAATGTACAGAAAATCTGGTACAATGCGTGGTATTACATTGAACTAGTAAACTGTTCCAATGTCAGCAATAACCATCGTCAGTAAGATGCCAAAATTTACTGAGTCGACTAAGCAAATCGTACATCCGTGCATGAAGTGACGGGATATACACTCTCCTTTCTTAACTTAGGTAGAACCGTGCCAAGTTCGGGTGATTATTATGGTAAACTGTCTTGGTTTGAGGAGGAAGATTTAACTCTTGGCAATCGCGAACGTATTGCTGCTGACTTTACAAAATTATCCAAAATCCATAAGAATGTCAGATGTTGTTTGGCTTAAGTTTATGAGCCTAACGCACAACATTACAATTTGCGTAAGAGAATTGTTTGTTTTAAAGTAAACAACACGGTGTGGAAGCGTAATTTTGTTCTGTCGCAAGCAAGAATTTCGTAGGTAAATTAGCATCGAAATACGTGAAATGTGTTGCCAAAGAAGTAAGTGGTCCGTTAACGTATGGGTTGACCGATGTACATAAAAAACGTAGGTGTTTTCCATATTAAAGACTTCAAAACCGCTAATGGATAGGATGATGATGAGAAATAGTTGTGTGAATAATCATGTCTCGGTACAATTGTGTACGTTTGGAGCAAAAGTTTAGGCATAAACGTGTTGTACATAAGTAGTTGTATTACACATTCAGGTAAGAAACGCAAAAAACTCGCATTTGGTAGATTTTTACGGGCGATGTTTCGTGGCGCTATTGTGCACACTTCTTCATTGCCACTATTTATTGAAGAACCAAAAAGAACACATTAGATTTAAAATGACAGATTATAGGTACATATTGAAAATGTGTTACAATTCGTTTTCGTAACGGATATTGTTTGAATTGCTGCTACGCGGCTCATTAAAACAATCTTAATTGCATTACAATTGTCGTCATTGTACCACTACCTCATACCGCAAAATAGCACTTACTGGACTAGTGATACAAATAACTGTTCTTTAACGCTTATTCAACATTGTTTATAACGTTTTATGTTTTGAAAAAAAATCTGCAATTACTACATTATTTAAATAATTATATACAAATAAAAATAATTTAAAGTATATAATATTACACTGTAATAATTTCAATTTTTCTGTTTTTAACTGATTGTAATTTTAAATTCAATTAACATCAATAAAAAGTACAATCATTGGAATATAATTTTTTTATAAAAATAAACATAATGCTTTTGTCATAAGTACATTTTGTCGATGTAAAAAGCAAGCACCAGTAGAAGTAATTAATTCAATAATAACGCAACGATTTCTCGGCAAAATGCGTCAACTTCATAAGAACAATCAAACTGTTACAAAAAAAATGCAAAATTTTTTTAATAATTGCTTTAATTGACTGTTGAAATAAATTAGTTAAAATAACGTTTACTTTATTATATAATATAATAAACTAAAAATGCAATAAAGAAAAATGTAGTTTAACATAAATATAAATAAAGCAATTAGAATTATAACAAAAATATATCTAATGCTATTTTTGAATACTTTGAATTTAATTTTAAATTATTATTATTTAATTTTTATTATTTAAAAAAAAAATTTTTTTATAAAATTTTTAAATATCAATCATTCGTCTTTACACTAAAATTCTATTTCTGAAAAAGTGTAATAAAATAATGATATAACCGTAAAATATCCACTGCGTTTACAATTTATCATCCCAGTGAAACTATAACAGTATCAAAACAAAATAAAATTGAAAAACTTGCCTTTAAATCACTCAAAAGTTAAATTATGTTATAATGTGATGTGCATAAAGTTTTAAAATTTATTTTTATTAAAAGTTTATGTAATAATGCTAATATTTTTTACAAAGATTACTATTAACAAATATTTATTGCGACAATATATTGTTAGCTTGTTGCTATAAATTACTGTTTTATTCTTAAATGTGTTTAAATTATTAAAAAATAATTTTTGTAAATATTAATCAGTTAATTTTTGTTTTTTTAAACGTATGTAAAGTAAACGGAATGTACAAAATCACTACGATTTCAAAGTAGTTGTTGTCTTTTTTAGATACCCATCAAAAGATGCCAAAAATAATACGAAGACACTAAAAAGATTACGCCAATCAAAGAAGCAAACATTTTTTAATTTGTTGAAATTAATTTAATTTCTTCAATTAAATATAGAAAAAATTTAAGAAATATCTACTGTCTTATTCTTTAAAAATTAAACAAGTTCGTCTCTCTCACATAAGGGAAGAAGTGAAATTTCTTTGCTAAATATTTTTATTTATAGATGAAAAAGTGAAATGTTCTTGGTATTCTGCCATTATAAATTAACTGAACATTTTTTATATTAATAATGCTTAATATTCTATATAACATTCATTTATACAACAATTAATTAAATTAATTAAAAAACTTCAAAACAACGTTTTATAAACACGTGGATAGTCACAACGAAATTAAAGGTTAGAATAGCTCATGTCAATATTTTTATTTATAGATGAAAATGAAAAATGTTCTTGGGAGTCTGCCATTTTAAATTAACTGAACATTTTTTATATTAATAATGGTTAATATTCTATATAAAATTCGTTAATACAATTCTCACTTTTTAAAGAATTTTCAATCAATTAGCTTAATTGAAGATTTTTTAAATTTTTGAAAACAAATACGTATGATATGTAACTGTTCTATAACGTATATCTAAACAGACAGAAACGGTTTTATAGAATTGTTAGGAAACGTAGATACAGCAAACCAGTCGCATTTTTAATTTCAAATAACATGACATTGGCTGTTTTAGGTTTTTATAATCTACATAAATATAAAAATGCTTTTGAAGTGAAACCTTTTTAGTGAGGCTAAATCTGAAATTTTGGTACAGTTGCACCCTAACGATAAAGGAGGCAGCACAGTCGCAGAAAACTATATTTTTTATTTATATTTTTGACATGAGCGATTCTAACCTTTAATTTTTAATTAATTTAATTGATAATTGAAAATTCTTTAAAAAATAATGGTGGTATAAATGAATTTTATATAAAGTATAAAACATTATTATTATAAATTAAAACGGAGTTTTAAAAACATTTTACTTCTTCATCGATTAACAAAAATTAATAATATTAATTATTAAAAAAAATCAGTTTCTCCGTAAGCTTATGTGGGCGGAGCGCACCCGTTTAATTTTTAAGAAATAAGACATTTGGTATTTTTGTATTATCATACATATTATTAAAAAAAAAATTAAACTAGTTTTAACAAATTTAAAAATGTTTTTTCTGGTCAGCGTAATCTTTTTAGTATCTTTGTATAATTTTTGTCACTTTGTAATATATATCTATTAAAAACAACTGTTTTGGAGCCGTAGCGATTTCGTACATTCTGAATATAATTTTTGCAAATTGAGCTAAAAAAATTCGGTATTATTCACGACAATTCCTTGAATTTTTACGTAAAACCTTATTTGAAAAAATCTTACATTTTTTTACAGCCAATTAAAAAGATGTATGTATTGTGTTTAAACGCATGAAACATTTATTAACAGTCACCTATTTCATAAAGCCATGCCAACCCGGAAGCTTTCTGATAGTAACTTTGTCATAAATAAGATGTTTTGGTCAAATAATACAACTTTTTGTGGAGGTCACACAATCGATAACTCTCATAATGTGAATATTAAGAGCATCAATGGTGTTGACGTGATTGGTGTTGTCACAAATAAATTAAAAAAATGAAATGTGATCAATTGGAATGCTCGAGCATATAATGGCAGATATCTTCAATAGTGTTGTGTTACTGTAAAATGCCACAAAGCCCAGTGATGATAATAGATTAATAAGTTTTCGCAGCTCAAATTTTTTGTATGCACTTCGATTTTCAAAACGAGAACAAAAAGGATCGAGGTCTAATCGCAGAAATGACAACATGCGATAACGCTTCGCGTACCTTACTCCACTTATTAAAAAACCACGATTATTTTTTACAAATACTTTACAAAAGAAAGGTTGCAACTATTGTGGTAGTAACAAAAGTAATATGTAATTTAAAGAAACGGTCAGATGATAGATATCTTGACCTCTCGTAGTCCTTGTTACGCTGGCCGTCTAAGACGTTTAGACGCGGCCGGTCAGACGCGGCAGATTAGACGCAGCCGCTTAGACGCCGGGCGTTTAGACGCTAGGATATTTAGACGTGGAGACGTTTGTTTGAACGCTATACTCTCATCTTAAAATAAGTCACGCAACAGAATATTATAAAAAAAATCTCTGACTGTATTGACTATATGTTCAGTATTTAAGTAGGTAGATTTTCATTTGTTCCATTCGTACAATTTTTCTAAGAAATGGTGAATGTTGGTAATTAGAAGAAATTTTTTAACAATAAACACCGAGCAGGCATAGTAATTGGTTTTGGGAATTTTTAAAATATGGTATTGCTCGGTATTTATTCTTAATTTTTTAAGCTCCTGTTTAGTTTCATTACTTAATTACGTCTCGTGTCTAAGCACCCAGCGTCTAAATGTCTCCGCGTCTAACTGGCCGCGTTTAAACGTCCCATTCCGTTACGCTAGTTTTCTGGTAACAAAGAATAAGCGAACGATAACACAGTTTTCCCGGAGGAAGAGTCGCAGGCTTTGTGAAGCTAAATTATTATTTAAATATAAAAAAGCGCCAAAACGATAGAAAAAACTATACTAGGGAGATATCGTTTAACCCTACCCGCAGCTAAAAAAGAACAAATATCACAACAAAACAACAGAACACAGAAGATATATGTATTGTATCACATAAGTAGTTGAAGAGCAGGAAGACAGTACATAAGTATAGTTACATAAACGTTGCAAACAGTATTACGCGGGTTGATATCACAGGCCAAGTATAAGTTACGCCCTTGAACTGGGCAACACGTAGCACATCAAAGTGTCCTAATCGATCTAATTTTTACATTTAACAAATGAATGATTTTACTTTATTAAGTTAAATTACAAGAATACGAAAATTAAAAGTATAGAGAATCAAAGCGCAACAGATAATTATGTGACACCCAAAAAAAGAGTTTAACATTAATTGTGATTACAACCTAGTATGTACGTGTGGATATTCCAATAATCGATATGACCAACGAAGTAAAACAGAAAATGCACTACTTACAGGTGTGTATTATCCAGTTGGGGATTAGCTAATTCCGTACCAGTATGATCTAAAACGTAATATGCAATTTGATACAAAGCGTACATACGATGTTAGGACAAGTAACTTGATTTAATGCATACGATATTTGACGTAAAAGAATGCGCCGAGCTTCTCTCTAAGTATTTCTTCCCATAAAATAGTGTTCTACCCCTTAGCGTTCAGCGACCGGTCGTTTTTTTTTTCGATAAGCAGATGTTACTAACGTCACTGATAAGGTTACAGGTGGAGGAATCGGACCCGCTCAAAATAAGCTTTTACTCAACAATACGCAGAGTTCGTCTACATATCCACGTGGAATGGCGTAAAACAGTTTAATAATGAAAGGCTTGTTGGGCCATAGATACCGCTAAGAATTATACAAAACGTTAACAGGAAATATTTGTTTGACAGACGACTACAAAAAGTAGGCGTGTTGAAGGACAATTTTTTTTTAACATAACATCACAAAATTACAGCGTCTTTAACTACTCGGAATTGTATTTCGTGTTTCGGAAATATATGACACACGACTGGTTATGTTTCTCAACAATGTGTATCATCTCCGTATTTTTTCATAAGACGAGCTTTTATGGTTTTTGCATTCAGACGGTACTCTCTTTTAATTTGTTTCATGAGTTCGCGAGAAAAAATTGACGTTTTTTAAAATTTTTAATTAGATACAAAAATATATATACTTCATCCTTTTGTCAACGTTTGCAGTTCTCTTTTTTGTTCGGACGGTACTTGATTATACAGCCGTTTCTGGCATGTTACATGGTACCTGGCTTCCACAGCAATTAAATCAGGTTAAACTAGCTTTATTACTTGTTCTCCCCATTCATCACCATGTTCTATGCTACTTTTAAAATAGTATCTTTTACTACTAGTCACATCACCTCATAAATAACATCACGATCCGGTAAACTTTTCTTTCTTTGTTTATTAAAAAAAAATATTTGTAATCTTTTTAGCACACAAAAAACATTGAGTTTTGAAATTAAAGTTTAGAATAATTGATTAACGTGACTACGCTGCCACAGGAGACACGTTACAAAGTGTACGATACATGCATCAATGAGTTTTTATAATTCTTTTGAAATTATCTTTAGTGACTTACATGCCTGTCACTGAAGATAATGTCCTTAAAAAGAGCACATGTTTGCGATTGCTTTGCTTTTGACTTAATTATAAAAAAGTCTCTCTCTGTTTGAGACAACTGAGTCACTTTGATTTAAACTTTTATCGCAAACGAAACACAAATTAAATTCAAAATTCTTTATTGTAATACTTGGTTTAATTACATACGTTCGATATGTCACTGAGACAACTGTTGTCTGTCAAGAGCTGCATGTTATTTAGAGGAAACAAGAAATATCGGTCGTTATAAAAAATATAAAGAAAGACCGAAGAAGAAATAAATATTAAATTATATATTTTTGTTTACATTTCTGATGTTTATATTGAGATGAGCTATTCGAACCTTTGATTTCGTTGCGACTATCAACGTGTTTATGAAGCGTTGTTTTACAAATTTTTGGAAATTTTTAATTAAATTAATTAATTGCTGTATAAATTAATTCTATATAGAATAATATGCATTATTAATGTAAAAAATGTTTAGTAAATTTAAAATGGCAGAGTACCAAGAACATTTCACTTTTTCATCTATAAATAAAAATATTTAACAAACAAATTTCACTTCTTACGTGAGCTTATGTGAGTGAGGCGCACTTGATTAATTTTTTTCAGAATTATTTACGACAATTACTTGGTTTTTTATGTAGCGCGGTTGGTCAACGATGACAAAGCACGTTTTTTAATTAGTCTTTCGGTCTCTTTCGACAACATATTAAAGAAATGTATATATTGTGTCATACTGACTGTGCGGAAAATTATTAAATAAAAAATATAATATCTTTAAACGCATAAAACGTTTGTTAGTCGTCACCAATGTTATAAAGCTGTCCCTCCCAAGCTGAACGTTGTAATTTTGACTACTTGCCATGAAGCCAAAGAGAATCTGGAACAGATGATGGTGATATTTCTTTTAAAAGAACTTTTATTGTCTCACATTTCTAATTTTAATTGTTTTTAAACCCATATTCTCCTTCTTATTAGAAAATAAAAAAGGAAAAGAACCAACCTCTTCTACAATTTGCGCGGATAGCAACGTTGTCATAAATGAGATGTTTTAGTCAGATAATACAGCATCTTAGGGAATCACACAATGGATAGCTTTTACAATGTGAGTAGTATTAAGACCATCGATGGTGTTGACGTGATCGGTATTGTAATAAACAAATTGAGAAAATAAAATGCGATCAATTGAAATGCTAAAGCATACAAAAGCAGATGTTTCCAAAATGTTGTGTTACTTTAAGAGGCCGCAAAACCCAATCTATATATATAAAAATGTTATGTTGGTTTGTGTACGCTTCAAAAACTCAAAAAGTTCTGCACCGATTGAGTTGAAATTTTAACATGATATAAAATCCGCATGAAGGATTGTTTTTATCTATTTTTTGCATCAGTCACATATTTGCGACCGCGAGAAAACAATTTTTTTTAACGATCAGCTGTTTACCAGTGACCGCGCCATCTGTCATAAGCTAGGAAAACACTCGCTGACAACCGAAATAATAATGACGCAGTCACATGAGAAAGAATTCCGTTCCGTTTTTGGTGTGATAGTGTTGTGATCGAACTGCGCCTTTCACCAAATCGTAAGTAGAGGTTATATTTGATATCAAAGATGGACAGTAAAAATATTATTAACTGACAGGCAAAATAAAAGGACTTATTATAATTCAAGTGGATTTCTAACAGAAGTGAGTGGTTATATCTTTTTTATTACATCTAACACGTGGACGTAATTATATTATTTATTTTGGATTAACCTCACTTTTAATGTATATAAATATAATTACATTATAACTAGCAATTATTAATTAATACGAATGTCAACCATTCAATCACAATGTGCCACTGCGAAGCGTGGCAGGGTACAGCTAGTATGATAATAGATTAATAAGTTTTCGTGACCCAAATTTCATGTATGCACTAACTTCGATTTAAAACGATAACGAAATGGATCGAACCGTAAAATTGACAACATGCGATAACGCTTAAGATATGTATCTTACTCCACTTATCTATCTTATTTTACGACAAAAAGACTTGCAACGATTGCGGTAGTACAGAAGTACAGAAATCTTGACATTTTGTAGCCCTGTAAATAAATGTCCGCCAAATAATAATAGCTGCTTCTTTAATTACTCGGAGCCGTTCTTCTTTAGAAATCGATCTTTTTGCCGTGTACTAGTTGTTCAGGAAAAGTTTGTATTCCGTGTCCCGGAAGCATATGAGACACGACTGGTTATGTTTCTCAACAATATGTATCATCTACGTATTTTTTCCTAAGACTATTATTTACGGTTGTTGCATCTAGGAGACACTCTCTTTCAGTTTGTTCTACGAGATCATCAAAAAAAATTGACGTTCTTTGAAATATTGAGGTAGGTACAAAAAAATGTACTTTCTTTATCGTTTTTTCAACGTTCGCCGCAGACGGGATATGTTCTCTTTTCTGTCCTGACGGTACTTGATTATACAGCCGCTTCTGGCATGATAAATAGTACCTAGCTTCTATAGCAATTAAGTCCGTATCAGGTTTAATTCGCCAAATTACCTGTTGTCTCTATTCGTCACCGCGTCGCAATTTTTTTTGTTTATTTAAAAAAATGTTTTTCTTTTTTTAGAGCACAGAAAAAATTGAGTTGTAAAATTAAAATTTGGAATATTTGTTTAACGCGGCTTTGCTGTTACTACCCACAAAACCAAATAGGTTCCATAATAATGCTTTTGGAAGCATAGAGGCAGTATTGATATTACTGAAAGCCTTCCTGTAGCAGTAGAATGGTTTATGTTTAGAGATAGGTTTTGACACTCCAGTAGAATGCTGTACAGTTAGTGCTTATAGAGTTCTATTAGACGTTGTACAAAAGCAGGCCAAAGGTAGAAGTTTTCACGTTCCATTAGAATGCTTTAAAATAGTGCCAATGTAGTACTTTCCTATGTTTTAGAATAGCATGACAAAGTTAACGACTAAAAGGTAATTGATTTGCATGCTTTTACAGGGTTTTAATAGCATACCATAAGAAACACAAAAAGCATGAAATGATTAGTTTTAAGTCATTTTTTATTAAGAAATTTGTACAGTATCTTTGTCTAAACTATAATAATTTTTAATCAATGGTTTGCGAATTTGTAGTTTGCTGCATCATCCTAATTATTTCATTTTTAATCTCGCTTTGCCATGACGTAGCCATTGGAACACCTCATTAATAACATCTATAGGAACTCCTTTGAATCAACTTTGGGTTAACTCTATAACAAAATTATGCGTTTAATTATTTTTTATTATCTATTATCAGTCGCATGCATTTTCACTAGATTCATATCAAAAATATGTTTCTTTTTATGAATAAAATAAATGTTTTATTACAATGCTTTTTAAGTTTAAGTCCGCAGGTTGGTCACCCCTGTTCTAAAAAATAACTGGATGCCAAGTAAAAATAAACAATAACAATAAAGCGCTAAAACGTGGATAAGCTGAACGTATAAAAATTGTTTCTTTTTGTACTTACTTTTACTTAAATCAGCAGAATTTCTAATAGCTTTTTCTTCTTTAATTCAGCACAAAAAAAGAACCCATTTACAAATATAGACCAAGCCCGAAGTCGTCTTCCTTTCGTAAACGTAAAACTGCATATACCCGTACTTAGAAGCGTTTCTGGTGAATCAAACTCGGTAGTCGGTACATATTTCGTCACAATTCTCAGAAATCAAATTATCTTATCTACATTTACAGTATCAAACGCGAATGCACAAGTTCTTGTTTGCATACATATCTTTATCAACAAAATTTAGATGTGGGGAGGAAGTTATGTTTGATTATGTACCAGATATTACAATTTAGCAACTTGCACAAACGGTTTTTTTCTAATATTAAAAATTATATTTCTTTATGCCAAATGAAGAAAAACAATTAAACCGATTTTAGAGGTACTAAAACACTAAAAAAATGTTATCATGTTAGTCATAATACATCAATTTCAATACATTGTCAAGGATGCTATAAACACTTAATTTTTATATCAATACAGTAGGACTATAGGAGTGATTTTAAAGGAATCTTTTAAGGTACTTTATTCTCCTTCTATATGCATTGTTATAGAATCAATATGGGAACGCCATTATAATGCTACATTTCTAATACTTTAGTGATTCCAATCAACTGCCAATTTTAAGGCTGCTATAAGCACTTCTTTCTTAAATTAAATATAGTATTCCTATAGAAGTGTTTTTAAAAGAATCTTTTAGAGTACTTTATTCTTCTTATATAGGAATTCTTATAGAATACGTTTTAAATTAAGTGTGTTATTAGAAGTCCATACACAAACTACTATTGGCATGCTTTAGAAATGAATATTTGGGAATGCTTATCGAACCTACATGGAACTTATGGTTTTGTGGGTAGAGGTGCATTATAAAGTTTGCAAAAACATGCAGCGATTAGTTTTTATAATTCTTTTGACAGCTACCATACAATTCACTGAAGACAATGTTTTTAAAAAAAGCCCATGTTTGTGAAGTTTTTGACTTATTTTTAAAACAGTCTGGACGCTTTCTTTGAGACAACCGAGCCACTTTGATTTAAACTTTTATTGCAAATAAAACACAAATTAAGTTTGATATTGTCTATCGTAATATATGGCTTGATTACATACATCCATAATTGAAAGCACGATCACACTGACAATATGCTGAAGAAACCGTTGCCTGGCAACTTCTGCATTCTACTTAGAGAAAATAAGGAATGTGGGTCGTTACAAATAATACATATCAAGATTATTCTCAAACCACGTGACCCTATAGTATAGGTAACGAAGTAAATATCCATTAAAAACGTAAACAAACAGGTCACGTGGCTTGCAAATAATCTCGATCACCCGTTACAAAAAAAATACTTTATATTATTGTATTTGTGTTGAAAACATTAAAATATTTCTAAATTAGAAAAACGTGCTATTTGTTTATACTGTTAGTAGTACAAAAACGAGTTTACATTAATTTAGTTAATAAGATTACTGTAATTACGTATTTAATAGCCAGAAATATGTTTTAAAAATAATTAAAACTGCAAGTTTGATGTTTTATATAAAATCTTCGTTCTCTGCCAGTGTAATTCGTAAAGTTTTATTTTTGAGACTTTCGCGGCCATAATTTTTTAACAAATAATTATTTTCGGGTTTTGAACCGCGTTCCATATTATAAAACTTAGAAAACTTACAAACTTTGAAAAATTTACAATGTTTGACGTTTCGACAGTCATGTTGCTGTTTTCTTCAGAAAAAACTATAACTGAAGATATAAGATCCTGACAAGCCTTTATATTACGCCGTTCGGGTCAATGGTTCGCCGGAATCGATCTAGCGCCAATATGGAAAAACCTGTTCCGAAAAACTAATGAAGCGGAACCGTCACGAACCACTGACCCCAACGGCGTAATATAAAAGCTTGTCAGGATCCTATATCTTCAGTTTCAGTTTTTTCTGAAGAAGTCAGCGACCTGACTGTCGAAACGTCAAACATTGTAAATTTTTCAAAGCTTGTAAGTTTTATAAAAAAAGAGTAAATATAAGAAATACAGAAAATTTTAGCAAAAGATTGATGGCCAAGCCATCTTATAGTATCAGGTACTATGTATAAACGATAACTGTAAGCTATAAGGGTGGTAAACGTTGTAAGTCGATTTTACAGCCAAGTAATTCAAAATAGCTTTGAATAAAACTGTAGTATAAAACCACAATGTAAAAGACTTTGGGGTTAAAGCAATGTTATCCCGCAGCTTTAATCAAAGCTATTTGAAATTAAGTTAGTGTAAAATTTACTTACAAAGTTTACCACTTTTATAGCTATTTATGGTTATAGAAAATTTTGTTATCTTGTTATTATTTAGACATTTTACTGTTGAGAAAACTGTTAAAGAGTTTTTGTTAAAAACAATTTTTTTGTACACTTAATTCCATACGTTAGCTTGTGCCTCCCTCTTTTAAAACCATAAATTAAGGTTTTTAATAAAAGTTTATGGTTTTTACCACATCCTTTGTAAGACAAATGTCCTTATTTACTAGACACTATTTTGCGAGATATGTCCTAATTTTCAAAATAACAGATTTTATTAAATCGGCTAATTACAATAAACTTTATCAATTGCAAATTTAACTGTAACAAAACATAACAGACAACAGACCAAATGTAATTTGATTAATTATTATAATGCAATTTAAAATCGTATCTAACAATAAAGCATAGTTTTTTAAATGAATTATAATTATTTTTTAAATGCCGTATTCTACATAGAATATTACAATGATTACTTAAACTAGAATTCTAAAATAATAAATTAAAACGTACTAAAAAAAATAAACGCATTTGTTCAACAAGAATAAAGTATTGAAACGACGAACAAATTGCATTTTGTTCACAGATGCGTTTAAAATTGCAGTTCTGACCCTATTTTATATGGCAAAATGTTAGTTTTTTAGAACATTTTCAAGATGTAGAAGTAACTGTAAAACATTGCATGTACGTGTATTGCCTCTGAATAAAATGAAAAAGATCTATTGACTTATAGTACCAATTTATATAATTACATTAAAAATTCTACCTAATTTAATTATATATTACAAATTATGTAATTAAACAAACCGCGTGTTGATGTTTATCGCAAGTTTAAACTACAGTAAAACATGTTAACATTTCGGTTTTGTAGTAGAATTAAAGTTATATTGCCTTCTACATTTTAGAAGCAACATCAAACTAATTTACGATAGATAACCGTTGTTCAATTATGAACGGCAAAACTGTAAATATACTTTTACATTTACAACTTAGATAAGTGTACACTATTGGTAAAACCAATTTAAACTATTGACGTTTGCAAAACTAATGTTTTAACACCTGCGAAAATAATTTAAATAATCAAAAAATTGTAAATTTTTGTTTAAAGCAGACTAATTCAATAGATTTGCATCATTACAACAAATACAGTATCAAGGATAGTGCAATTTCCGGCTCTGCAACATTTATGAAATTTGATTAGAAATGAAAGCGGTTGCTTGCTTGCTCATAAATAGGAAATGTGGAAATTGCAACTTTAACAACCTAAGAGAAGTTTAAACTATACACCCATATACACATTTTGTAATTACACCAGTATAAATATAAGTATTGATTTTTAAGTTATACTCGTCAACTAACCAAGCTTAAAAATAATACAACGACACTTTCTATCATAAATTCTAATTTAAACTTAGGAGTATCTAAATTACTCTTCATCGTAATAAACTAAACTTGTGACAGTTACTTTATTAATTAACTCTTAGTTAGTTTACTAAATTATAATTATTTTTAGTACTGACTGAAAAAAAAAACAAATGTTAACTTTTTTGTATACTGATGAATTGAAACATTTTCTGATTTTAATAAATTTTAATTTTATTTAAAAAAATGTTATTATAACCATTTTAATTTCTTAATCAATTGGTTTTACTAACCATAATAGACCATCATATTGTAACGACACTCGTGAGTTTTTAAGACAATGAGCGTGCTAACACAAGATACTAGAAAACCAATTAAACAATTAGTAAAATTGCCAAAATTGGCCAATTAACTTCCGAAATGTTAGGGATCTCAAATAATTTAAATTTAAAGACTAAAACTACTAAAAGTCCAATTAGAAATAAAAATTCACACATATGTAGTATAATTCATTGGTTAAATACTAAATAATTATTATCCTATATTTAAAAACAAACCAACAATAAAGACAAAAAGCTAAAAGTTCGCAAAGCAATAACTGTAGAATGTAATTATAAAATTACCGTTCAAAATGGAAAAATAAGAGAAGTATTCTGATACTAAGTACAATGTATGCAAATGACTTAGTTGCTGTAAAGCTAAGATACATAAAAATACAAACATAATATATATACAGGATGTATCTGAAATACGACTACAAACTCAAGAAGTAGTTTTCTTGTAGCGTTAATTGTTTAAAGATTTGGTCTAAAGTGGCCAAGTTTTGAGATATTTGCAATCAAAGTTTTCAGGCCTTTCCCGACTATCTAAACAAATGGAAATTGACTGTTATTTGTAACTATGCGGTAAATGATCAGTAAATGCTGTAACGTATTGATGTATTGTGTTGATTAATATTTTCTTTCATTTTCAATCATTTAGAAAATAAATTATTTATAAAACAATTAAAGCAGATAGTAAAGTTTATTTCTTAGCATTATTACTGACCTAGCTTAACAAAAACTATTTTGTGTACACGTTCACGTTTATCTTCATTTGCAACTAAAACAAGACTTCAGATGAATAAACGCAAAATTCAGCTTTCTTAGAACCGAGTTCGACAATCTGTTTCAACATTTTTTATGGATTTCTTCAGGTGATTAGTGTAAACGTATTTGTGCGTTACAATATTTAATGTAATTTTCTTTTTTATTATGTATACACCCGCAGAATACAGTGATATTGTTTTAATGTACGGTGAGTGTAATTATAACCTCTACGCCACGCGTAGATTGTAGGCTGCGCGAAATCTTAATAGACAATTGCCTTCGATAAACTTTATTTTGTCGTGTGTGCAAAACTGAAAGTGTTCTTTCTACCTACGAACGCCGTGGGCGAGAAAGACCACCCCATGTATTAGTAGCGGAAGAACAAATAAAAGAAAAAATCTTTTCAATAAAATCAAAACTTTAATATATGTTTTTCTTCAATGTATGTGCAGGTATTTCAAATTGTAGAAGATCGGCCACGTGTCCCGTAGTACGGTACATGTGTTTTGAAGAATTATTCATTGTAACCTTATGATGTTCGAGTCCAACAGCTAACCGACGTTAATTTTGAATCGCGACGTGAGTTTTGTGAGTGGTTACAGCAACAAGAAGCTTTAGACCCGGACTTTAGTGCGAAAATATTATTTTTACACAAAACTGAGTGTTGAATTTTTACAAGCCGCATATTTGGGATGCAGAAAACTAATGAAATTTAACAATGCAATTTTCAGTATTTTAGGAAATCTTTTAATTGGATCGATTATTTTACCTGAAAGACTTTACGCGCAGGTTATACACGATGGAGAACTTCCAAATGTAAGTCGCCCCATTTACGATTTCTTAAATATAATTTTTACGGGTCGTTGCATTAGAAAAAAGAAGTATACAAAACCCCTCTAATAATAAACAAGAGCTGGAAAATGCAATTGGACGCAATGTGCACTTATTTACGCGAGTTACGAGCAATTTATGGCGACGTTTAGACGTTTGCATTTTATCCAAAGGAGAACATTTTGTAAATTTTCTATAACTTTAAGGTAGAGATCATTTCACGACTAAAGAACCGTGAGGTGCGCGTCGGGTAAATCCGGAATTTGACGATCATGCGAAATAAATTCTAACTAAAAACATCTTCTGTAAACAATGTACATTTCCTTAATTTAACTAAAAAATGCATACAAGACGATGAATAAAATATAAAACACAAAGATGAAAAATGGTTTGTAACAACTTGTGGAATAAATGTGGACACCTGAAACGCCGTATGGAAAGTCCAAAAGTTTTTTCGTTAGCTAGTGTACTGACATTCGGAACAAAACTGGTTTCTGCGCAGCGGTTCTTTAGTCTTGAAATGAACTCTAACAAAATCTGATTTTACTTATTTTTTCGTATTTACAGACATGTTTTGCATGTTTTTTTTATTTTTGCAGTGTTTATCATTTGTTGAAGTATGACAACTGAATTAATTCTTAAACCTTGTTATGCCTCATTTTATAAATATTTTTATTGGTTAGTTACTAAAATGAAAGAAACATAATTTTATAATTAGAAGTGTTAGTTCGTTCAAAATGTATTCACATTTTTAAAGTTTATTGATGTTTGTTAGCGAACCTGATGAAGTGTTCATCTAGATCACGAAACGTCTCAAAAAACTGAAGTAGTTGCTTATGTCCTACATGCTAAAAGAAGGGATCGTTAATTTGATCAACATAGAACTATTTATTTTTATTCGTTGTGTCAACAACTTAAGGAGACTAATTAGTTCAACAGGTCGTACTTTACGATTTATGTTGTTAAAAATTTGATGTTTTTAAATGTTTTAATAAAACTTTTATTTTGACATTATTTGCTTGTGTTTATGCTCTAATTTCATCTGCAAAAATAACAACCCGTTAATCAGATACCCCCTGTATATATGAAATTATGACAAATTCAAGTTATATTTGATATATCCGACTAGTTAATTAAAGTCTTACAATAGTTGTCTTCGATGTGGTCTGAGATGGTACACAAAACTAGCGTTTAAATTATTAATCAGAATTGCATTTGTAATGCTCATATTGCTTACAAAAAAGTTACAGAAAAATAAATTATTAGTTACGGAATTCTGAGAACAGATAATTAATAGTTTACTGTAAACAAACACATCGTAAGAAGGAATAAAATTGTTACAAGCTTTAGGTCTTACGAACCTTTCACGGCCAACTCACACAGTCGGAGATAGGGGAGGTTCAAGAGAATAATAAGTAAGGGCGCCAGATCATTTATAATTAACACTTCTGCCTCGATCAAGACAGACAGTCCATGCTTGTAACAAATTTTTAGGTTTGTAATCCTTGTTACTCTGATGTTCGGGTAACCACAATAATAGAGAAAGGTGTGTTACCATAAAAAAAAGATTAACATGTATAAAAACTTTAATTTAGTAAGGTAGATAATTAACACAAGTATATCTAATTCTCAGTGCATAAATTCCAGCAGTATCGGCAACACACAATACATATGTAGGTTAAGTCGAAGCGAACAGCGAAGAAAATTCCATAGTAAACATCGTTTGTACACAGCATGCGATACACACAAAATAATTAATGAAACTAGCTTAATGGTAATAAAACAATGATAGTAATTACGGAATTAACACTAGCCAAAGTTCCGTGAGCGACTTTTCTGACAGCGATAAAATAATTAAATAAACTTACCCACAATCCAGTACCTACTTGGTCGAAGAAAACGTTTTCCCCGGCAAGTGAGCCTGAAATAAATTTGAGTAGCAAATCGTGTCAACACAATGACTCACGAAATCAAGATCTACAAAATTGTTAATTATTGCTAAAAGAAAGTACACATAACATAACCCGATTGTCGAATGCTGTACACATTCGATGAAAGTTGGTGTTTGCTGCATGAGTAGGATCTCGAAGAAAAGTCCTTGTCTTCGGTTTTTTTAGTTTTAACCGTAGGCCTTATATATAGAGTTATACTCGTTCCATGAAGGTATTTGTCGATATTAATCCAGCATTATTCTTTATTGAATAGAAACATTTGGGTCAAAACGTGGTGAAACGGCCTGTGACGACTAAGTTATTTTACAAGCGTAATAAAATTATAATTTGATTTCCATTATTGAGGATGTCATTCGAAATTTTCTTTAAGCGGCACAGGCCATTTTATGCAGTTGACAGCTTAACGATTTTGTCGTAAAATGACAGTCACAAGAAAAGATCGGCAGAGGGCGTCAAAACCGGAATCTAATTTCAATTCAATATACAGGGTATTACGTTAGAAAAATTTTGCACGTAACAAAATGATTTGTAAATGAGCAGCATAAACTAGAGCATGTACGTCTTTCCAAAAGACGTCGATATGTGGATTGCTTCAAAAAAATGTCTGAGGAATCTGGAAGACAAGTTGCGTCAGACAACTGTTCTCAAACTACCCTTAACTATTGTTTACAATGTTTTTTGAAGTTTATTAAACGCTTAAAATTTACGTTATATACTTTTTTACCTATATCTAATTTATTTTTATAGAAATAGTGTTAAGTTTTACTAAACAAAAATACGAATTGTAATGTAATAACGACGTCTCTGTTTTATTGTTATAACCAATATTTGAAAACCTTTTCAATGTGGTGACACATTGGTCTTACATCTAAAGGTCATCAGTTGGCTGTCCTTTTTCAATTATATGTATTTGAGCATACTTCGCGAGATCAATGTAGCTTCACGCAGCCAAATGTAAAGTTGATGACCACAGTAGACTCACGCCGCAACTACTACAAAGAACAACGCTTTTCTTCTCTGGTTGGTTTCTATACATGAATAAGAACTGTTTTCGCATGAAATTTTTTATCGCATGAGTGTTGTTTTACGCGAAATGGTGTGCTGAATTTTCATAATACGCATGTTTAGAGTGAAAATTTTTATCATTAAACTTGTTTAATGTGTATTTGCGTATTTATTTTTCGTTTAACTACATTATACCGCTCCTTCTTGCTGCAGAGCTTAAAAAATTTAAATTTTACGCATAGTTTGAGTAATTGAATCAATCATTTATCGCGTAAAGAAATGCCGTTAGGTTACGTCCAACTTGATAATACCCGGCGTAATCCAATCTGCACTGCTCGCCAGCTACAAAATCGTTCCACCAAACTTATGGCGTAGTGGTTTAGCGACCAAATTAGAGCCCGAACATTAATCCTATAGAATATTTTTGTGATAAGTTGCAAAAAAGGTTTACAAATGCACACGAACACAATAATTCTCGAAACTATTAAAAAAAGCTTGGGAGACTGTTCTCTATTACGACTGACAGAAACACGATACGCCCGTGAACGTCATTGTTTCTCCAAATTGCAGTAGCACTCAAGAAATGCGCTTCACTTAGTTTTTATGGCTCAAAGCCTGCCTGTCAAAAGACGTAAATGGCATGATTTTGATTTCGCAATGATATTTTCAATAGATTGGACACTGACGATCGCATAAAATTTTTTATTGTTATAAAGTTTATTGAAGGCACATTGATTCGTGGTTGTCGTCACCGGTAGTGTTAAAAATATACGAAATGGTACATATAAAATTAGATATGCTGTCGCTGTCGCTGTCGCTGTCGCTGTCGCTGTCGCTGTCGCTGTCGCTGTCGCTGTCGCTGTCGCTGTCGCTGTCGCTGTCGCTGTCGCTGTCGCTGTCGCTGTCGCTGTCGCTGTCGCTGTCGCTGTCGCTGATTTTTTTAGCCGATCCGTAGTACTTTTGACAAGGTAAACAAGCGACAGCAGTTAAAATTAAGACTACGCTGTTATTTTTGATTTGGCAGAAGTAAACTTTGCAATAGGTTGTCTAATACTTTTTCTATTGTAGTTGTTTGCAACTAACATTTAGATTAGTTAATTTGTTTATCCGTTTTGTGCACTAAAAAATTAATAATTTCTGAGAAAAGTGATAATGAAAAAGCAGCACATGCTAGACACAAGTTATTAAATTTTCTTTGAAAGCACTAATATTTTAGTTAACGTTTCTAATTATTAATTACCTTAAATTAAAATATTTAAATTTGATTAATAAATTTTTATTTCTATAACTATTTTTATATTTTGTAAAGTTTAATATTTAAAGTTTGATTTTTCAATGTTAATGTATATACGCCTGATACTGACAAATAGTCGTTTATTAAAAAATTATTAAATTTATGGGAAGGTTGTGAGAAGTTAAAAAATAAAATAAAATACTATAATACTAACCCGTTTAGAGTTCTTAAAAGGAATTAATAAAAAAAATAAACTTTAATTTAGAAACCAGTTTTATCAATAAAAGGTTAGTCTACAAAAGCAAAATATCAATGCGCAATCAGTTTATTCTAGATTTTGAAGATATCTACTGCAATGTGCAACAAAAGCTCAGCTTGTAATAAATCGACCACACGAGAATTATCTAAAATAAAAAATTCTAATACAAAAGTAACTCGAGTAAAAAATTGTAAAAGTATTTGTCAGAATAATATTTACTAGCTGTATGTTTATTTTTGCAGTATTTTCTAAAATACATGTAGATTGTTAAATTATCATAATCTTATTATTGTTTTTTTAACAAAAATATATTATTTATTTGCAGTTACTGTAATTTCTTACTATATACGTAAAACGCAGAAAATAACAATTTTTTATTTTGTTCATAACATGTTCATTAAAGCACATGAGCGACATCATTTGATTGTTTTAATAAGTCGTTGGCGTGCTGGAATAGTCTAGTAAAATTTATTATATTGATGTTGGTAGCGTTGAACTGTCAACTAACATATGTTAAAAAAGTAATCTCTTAGAAAGAAAAACGTAAAAAGTACAATTATTATATACATTAACTGCTACATGAGATGTCTCTTGGCAGTTTATAGTGACCCATGTATATTTTGATATCAACCATATTTTGATAAACATTACTGTTGCCTATAACAAATTTTTATCTAATTTTACCGTAATCATAATTTAGGCGAAGCTAAATTAGTCTGCCACGCATTTTTGGTACCTCAATTTTCGCTATTTATGAGGAAAGTATAGTAATCTCACTTTTTTGCAAAAAAAAATTGTGCAGAATTTTACGTCTCAAGGTCTTCTGAATCAGAAAAATAAATATTTTTGACAAAAAAATTTGGGGTGTCGGTGTGTGTGTGTGTGTACCCACAATAACTCTCAAACCAAATGTCCTAGTAACTTGAAGTTTAGCATGGAGCTGGCTTTTTATATTTTCTCGATCCTATCAAAAGATGGGTCTAATAAAGAAACCGGAAGTGGGTGTATCCACTATTTTTAACAGTTCTTTTTATATAACTTTGTACGTATGTAAATTATATGAATTATTTTATTTACAATTTAAAATGAATTCGAAATATTATCTAGGTTCGAATCCTGCTTGCGACCATTTAAAAAAAATTAATTTACTAAAAGAAAAAGCAATATCGAAGCGCACAAATATAGGGGCTAGTCGATATGACAACATAACTTTAATTTACCATATTTTGGTTGTATCTTAATGAAATCAAAGGAAACAATGCTAGGAAGTCAATACAAACGTGTATATACCGGGTGTCTCACGATGACTGTCGGTTAGAAGTATATCAAGAACTGTTAAAATTTGAAATTTGAAATTTTGAGCATGCGAGTTGTCCTGTTTAATCTATTAAATAAAAATATTTTCTCAATGGCAGCATTCCCGGAAATACCGGAAGTGAGCATCAACATGTTTATTGAAAATACAAACCAGACAGTTTCTTTTTATATGTCATAAAATGTTTAGTATGTATGTTTAAAATAATCAGCGTATCAATTTTGATTGTTGAGGAAAAAAATTTTTTCACAGAAAAATTTCAAAATCTTGTTTAGGAAATAAAATTGAAAATCGAAAGTGGTAAGTTACGGAAATGAAAATTTCCGTTTTCAATATTAAAAGATTGAGACAATTGTTTGTAATAGATAATAAAACATTGTCCGCGGTTACGTATCTATTTTACGTTAATTCCAGACTTAAGATAAAGTTTAAAAAGTCTTTTTTTTTTAAATAAAACGCTTATATAATTATTAGTTCATTCGATGCAGAAATATTTTTTTTTAAATTGATATACTATATTTCTATACCTAAAATCAATGGTTACAGAGTTGTTTACATTTTTCTATTCAAATTTATAAATTTATATTTCTAGCTTTTACAGTTCTTAATATACTCCTAACCGACGGTCACCGTGAGACACTGTGTATGTGTGTAAATAAAATTATAAACCTAAGTTTGCTTTCTATATTTTTTTGACTTGGATCTTTAATTTGAATTTGAAAATAAAAAATATGTAGAAATTCTTTATAGTAAAGGCGTGTGTTGACTACACCAGTTTTTTTTAATTTATAAAAGCTTTAACATAACCTTTAACCAGCTTCTATGACAGTTAGTGGTTAACAGATTACCACCATGATTAGCTAAACTTGTAACATTAGACATTTTGAAACAACGTGTTTTGTTTTATTTGTTTTAAAACAAAAAAATTCAAATAATGCTGTTATTCATAAGAATTATAATTTTGTTGCGAGTCACTAAGGCAAGTCAATCTCATAAAATGCAACTACCGCAAAATTCTTTAAATTTAATTTTTTTGTTTATAAAATGATCTAAAACGGCAAAATTAATAAAATGGTATAAAGTACTTGTTGTAGGACGCTTCAATAGTTACCGTCTGCAACTTATATTTTAGTAGTAGTATTTAGTACCGTTAAATATTTGAAAAAATTAATGCAGTAAGTATTTCTTATAAAAAACAATAAAAAAACAGATGGGTTTAGTTTCAGCAGTAGTATTCTGTCACATTAAAAAAAAAAACCTTACGTTTTTATTTGTTGAAACTGTAATCGGTTTAAATTATTTTAATAGACAATTACAATATTATACCAGATAGAATTTTAAAACATTTACAACGTTATTTTCACGAATTCAAAGAAAAAGAAATTAATTTAAATCTCCTGTTTGAAATATCTTTAATTATTTTAGTTGTCTCGTACACTTCTTCTACTGCAATTATTAATTCAACTCGTGCACCTCCGTTATGTTTTCCTCAAAGCTCAGTTAAACGCAACAAATAAAACCAACACGCTACAAATAGCTTAAAGCAATTTTTTAAATAATTATTATTAGACTTTTATAGAATAAACGAATCCAAAATTAAAACATTACCAGAAGTAGTATTAATGCATAGAGCTTTAAAAGCATATATATTTTACTTGGTTGTTTTTATCGTTTCACCAACTACTTTTAATTAAATTTACATTTAATCTGTTTTATTGTTTTAACCAACATTAGTTGTATCCAGTTATAAACGTAGTTTTAGATAAACATGTGATGAGTTTTATTTTCTAAGCAGATACAATTGTTGTAATTAAATCTTTTGTTACATATCAATTGGAAACGTCAAATAAAAAAAATGTATTGGAAACACATTTTTTATCGGTTATTATGACGTAACAATTAATTAACGTTTTCATTCTAGCGTGGTTTTTATTTTAGATTGAAAAAATGTTATTTATTTTATATGATTGTGTAAACCACTTTTAATATTTGTTTAGTTTAATTAAATGGAAAAATTAAAAAATTAAGTAAAGACAGCAAAATGTAAATATTATATAAAAAAATTTAATTAAGTAAATAAACAATCAATACGCATAAATTTATAGATTGTTGCTTAATTATAAAAATTTAAATAAAAGGACATTTGGCTAATTTAAGACATTGTTACGAAACTTTACTTTTAGTAAACCTTACGAAAACATTTGTTTGTGCACTATTAGATCATATTCTTCTAGATACTACGCTTGTTTTTAAGACAATTTTTTTTGTTTTATTTACTAGTTGTTAGGCATAACTCGCCAGTAAGTGATTTATTTACCGTTCTAAAACAGTAAGTACAAGCAAATAACGTGACAACGCTTGTAAAGTTTGAACAAAAAATAAAAATTAATAAAAACGTCTTTTTGACGTTTATTAAGATAATGTAATAAGATTAAGAAAAAATGTTTATAACGTGCATAAATTGCTTAAGCACTAACATTGTCTTGTCATTGTCTTCCATCCGCCGACCGACTATTTTACCGACAGGCAAGAAAACCGGAGTTATTTTGCACATGGTACCAGCGACCAGTCGGTTACGGGCTCTGTACGGGATCTCTATATGTTGCCAGTACCGTACTGTCATACGACGTAGACGAATTATGAAAATGAAATGTGCGAAAAAGGTTCCTCTTGTTTATTTAGTGTATAAGCAAAAAAAATACAACAAAGCATTAGCAAGACAATTATAAATTCATCCACAACTATGAAAAAGGAATGTAGTAGGAGCATTTCAGAATTACGTTACGATGTCTATTGCATCATTTGATTATTTGCTACTCCGTTTGAAGAATCATATAGCCCACCAAGAAACAAATAGAAGACAATCGATACCAGCCGAAGAAATACTTCCAGTAACAATTAGGTAAAAAAATGAATTGAAATTATATTTATTGTTTCTAAATATATTTATATAAAAAACATAGCGAACAAACTAAATAAATAAAAATTTTATTCATATTTAGTATTGCGATAGAGAGATGTATTTGATTGATATGAATGTGGCGTTGGAGTTTGTGTATACTGCAATGTATGGTATGTTGGTGCAACTCCTGGCTGTAATTAGTGCACATGATTAGTTTGGTGCAAACTAAAGTAGAAATCTATTGGTAGCAAAAGTGTTTGTGGAAATAGTACATCTTTGTTTTTGCTTAAAGCGTTATAGAAGTTGAAAAACTTCTACACGAAATTGAAGCTTGTCATTTTCGTCTAATTTTTCTACAGTCGGAAAAATGGAATCGAAAAATAATTTAACTTCACTAAATGTGGGTGTACTGTCCGGTTGTTCTAAAATACTTAATAATTTGGTTTTAAAATCCTCTCAACGATTCTTTTTTGCTTTAGCTTGCTTTCCTACAGGTTGCAATAGTCAAATTCTAGTCAATTTTAATTCTACATTTTGTTGTTTTATAATTTCTTCATTTTCTTTTTGTGTAAGACCGGATATAGTAGTATTGTGTTTGACTGTTTTTGCAAGGAATTGCAACTTATCGTAAAACATTTACTTTCTTTTTTTTATAACAATCGCCTGAGGTTTTATTTTTTTTTAACAGTTCACATAACTGTCACGAATGTTACTCCATTTCTGCAGTAGTGTTGTACTTAAAAGAAAAATATATATTAATGCATTTGTATTTATATTCTTGCATGTATTTGGCAAACGGCATGACTTTTACAGACCAGATTTTTAGAATGTCAATTTTCCTAACTGTTTTGTTGCTATATATGGGAAACACATTAGAATTGTTAAGCAACATCAAAGTAGTTCACTATTCTACATTTAACTACATTTTTTGTCTTATTGGCAGTTGTATTCAAAGAATATGCATTACATTTAGATTCTTTGCTTATACTTGGTTTAACATGCTTACCACGAACAAAAAATCTGGCTCAGCCATATGTTCTAGTTGGCGATGAGGCTTTTGGATTAAGTGATAAACTGTTGCGTCCGTAGAAACAACTTAACACAACAACAACGTGTATTTAATTACAGTTTATCACGTGCCAGGCGTTATGTTGAGTGTAGATTTGACATTTTTAATAACAAATGGAGAAGTTTCTTTCGGCTTATAAACATAGATTCCAACTTTGCCATTGTTATTGCAAAAGCAAGCTGCGTTTTGCACAATTTGGTAAGGATAACAAAATTTGCGAGAAACAAGGACTCGAAAGGAAAAACAAAATTGTTTACATAATTTTTGAACACAATTAAACAAAGTATAATTAATATTATATAAATGGTTATAGAGACGGAAACGTTAAAAGCGGATTTTATATCCGCGTAACTCAAATAAGTTTAACTAAACCGCGAGCTAAAATTACAACGTATAAACATTGTAAACTAACAAAATATTGAATTTTTTGGGTAAACTGTCCCAGAGTTTTAAAGAGGATGGTACAAAGTGGACGGTTTTCTTCCCATCACATCCCACACATGTTCGATGGGATTTATATCTGGTGAAAGGGGTGCCCACATCAAAACATTACCGTTTACCTTTTGTAGAAAGTCTACAGTTCGACAAGTAATATGAAGACGTGTGTTTTTTGCTGAAAAAAAGACGGGTGGACGGCCATCTAGATAAGGCAGTAAAGTGGTTTGTAAGACATCAACAGAACGCGCAGCTGTCATACTGCTTTGAATAAAGACAAGTGGTAACCGGTTGTTATAGGCAATAGCCCTCTTAAGCATTACTTCAACAGTCCTGTATACATACCTTTCAACAGCACTTTGCCTTCCACGGCGGCCTCTTACTCTTCTACCTAGACAGAATCGCAATTTGTCGCTAAAGACGACATTATACCATTCTGCCTCTGAATGCTGCCCTTATCTGCACAGTTGGTGACAATAGTTCGTAGTTAAAGAAAACACTAATCGTAGACGGTATGAAAAAATTCCAAAAACTCGAATGCGGCGTTACATTGTACGCATAGTAATCTTGACGCTCTGTGTTACGCTTTGGTTCGTTCGTAGGCTAATCAAAAGCACAATCTTTTGTTTAATCTAGTTTTTTAGTTTTGATAATTTTAGTTTGTACCTTTTATTATTTTTTGAACAATAATTAGTATATGATTTTGCACAAGTATGAAACCATTGTTAGCCTACTATTAGTCATTTGTATGCTAACCTACTAAAATTCAAAAGATAATCATAGAAACGGCCTGTAAAAATTAACTATACTACAATAGCAACTAGTTTATATGAGTCCTATACGCAAGGTTTTTTTCCTCTACGATAACGCCAGGCTTCACACAACAGCTGTAACGCAACAGAAATTCATGAAAATAAACTAGAAAACACTTGATCATGTACCTTACAGTCCATAATTATTGCCATGAGATTTCCACGTGTTTGGACCTCTAAAAGAAGCACTTGAAGACAAGCGATTTGAAACCAACAATCAAATAAAAACTTTCGTGCGCAACGGGTTAAATACACGTCCAATTTCATTTTACAAAAATGGAATAAAAAATTACCACAACGTTGAAAAAAAGGTATAATAAAAGAAAGAAATTATATAAAAAAATAATAATTAGTAGAAACATAGCTGTTTTCTGTAAAATAAATTTTACATAAATACATACATACTTTACCAAAAAAAAAACACAAAGAACAAATATATAGGATTCGCTAAACGGTCATGACATCTACTTTTTTGCATTCGACACTACCTTAACACAATTATAGAGGATTAAATTTGATGCGTCATTTATGCTATTTTACCCTTAAGTTGGCACTTAGAACCCCCACTTTTCTACAAGTTTGTAAAATTTAGTATTTTAAGAAAAATAAAGAGTGATGTTAAGACAGCGGTCAAATACGGTCTTATGTAACCAATGTATAAATTTGTATATATGTTGTCTTTGTGTACATTAAACCATTTAAACCAACAAATCTTTTGGTCTTTAATAATCGCAGTGAGTAGTAAATATTAAGGGCTTCCTTCTGACCAACCGGTGTTACGTTCGCGTTGGGAAGGACAACAAAAATAATTCGCAGAACCAGACAATCAAAACATTATGGTCCTTCGACTTCGGATCTGCAGCAATCGAAGATAAATAACCGCAATCAAAGAAAAATCGTATCGCAATCAAAATCGATCTTAGCATCAACTTAAAATCCAAATCGTTCACAACGCAAAAGCAAAACCATCGCATTCCGACAGAAAGACGTCAGCTCAGGTATTTACTTCTTGTTTACCGTTAATCCGTAACCCAAACTTTCCCTTGTTGACAATTGTTTGAATCTGTTGAAATATTCTATTGTATGAATCGCGTGTACTTGAACAAAGGTTACAAAATTCTATATTATTTTGTTTACCCAAACTTGTTTCAAATACCAATCAATTGAAATCTTTATTAAATTAAAATTTATTCACTTTAGTCATTTTCTAACCTTTACAAAGGTACTTATTAAATTTAATCAACTAACTCGAACTTGACTTCTTTGTTTTTATTTAATTAATAAATCTATTTGAAACATGCCTAACAAATCTCTTAAAACTTCAATCGCCAAGGCGAAAATAATCATAAACAGCTTAAATAAATTTGAGCAAGACCTAGAATCAATGCGCGAAGATAATTTAACCGAGTTTATGTTAGAACGCGTAGAAATCAAATTAAATCGTTTTAAACCGTTAATTGATGATTATAATCAAATAATGTTAGAACTAACTGATGCCTCTGAAACCGAACCATCTCTTTTAAGTATCGATGATTTCGATGACAGATACGTAAGCGTAATCGCTACAGCCTCAATCTTATTAAAAAGAGCTAAGCACGAATCACAAGAATCAAATGGTTCTTCTATTTCAAATACAAGTAATTGTTCGTCAAATAAATCACATGTTAAACTACCACAATTACGGCTCCCCCAATTCTCGGGAAATTATACCGATTGGAAGGGTTATATAGATTCATTTACTGCTTTAGTCCACAATAATTCTGATCTTACAAACATAGAAAAATTTATGTATCTCAATTCTTGCTTAGACAACTCGGCGAAAAAATTAATTAGCAATATTCAAGCGACTAGCGAAAACTACCTACTTGCTTTTAATTTGTTAAATGAAAGATACGACAATCCAAAATTAATCATTCAAGATCATATTAAAGGTATTTTTGATTTAAAGGTCATGCCGAAAGAATCCCCGCTAGAGCTACGAAGTCTTTACGACGAATATTCCAAACATGTTCGAGCTTTAGAAAATCTAAACGTACCAATCGACCAGTGCAATTATTTTATTTCGCACATTCTCAAATCAAAGTTCGACAATGAAACGAAAACCGAATATAGCAAATTAAATTCAAAAAACATTCCAACGATAAAAGAAATCGACGAATTCTTTAAAAATAGGTGTCAATTAATCGAAGAATTGAAAGACGCGAACAAACCCCAATTCAACCGTGTAAATAAATTTAAATTGAATGATAATCGTGAAAGATTTAACACAGCTAGGTTCGCTCTTGTAACCACTAATCAAGAAACCGTTTGTTTAATCTGCAAAGATAATCATGCAATCCCTCAATGTCCCAAATTTAATTCAAGTTCTGTGCAACAACGTTATGACATGTTATCAAAATTAAACACTTGTAAAAATTGTTTGCATCATGCAAATAATATGAGGTGCAATTCAAGATTCACTTGTAAATATTGCGGAAAAAGACATCACTCGCTTCTTCACTTTGATACTAAACAAAAACACGAAGTTAAATCAAATCCTGAAACTTATCAATCGGCAGAAATCACCCAAAACGAATCTAGTCCCTCTCATTCGCCACAAATCAATGCTGGTACGTCGCAAGTGACTTTAACTTGCATTGGTAAGTCAAATCAAAATCAGTGTTTGCTGTCTACCGCCTGTATAAAAATAAAAGATTCTGCAGGCAAATGGTGTCATGCACGAGCTCTCCTCGATACAGGGAGCATGAATTGTTTGATAACCACAGAATTATGCAATAATCTCGGGCTTAAATTGCAACCGGCCAATTCAATCATTTTAGGTATAAATGGCATTTCAAATCATGTAAATAAATCTGTAAACATACAATTAGCTTCTACGGAAAATAATTACAAAACTAAAACTTCATGCTTGGTTATCCCAAAAATAACTAACAATCTACCTCTAATATCTTTTAATAGTTCAACTTTAAACATTCCAAAAAATATAAAACTAGCTGATGAAAACTTCAATAAATCCTCACCTATCGACATACTTATAGGAGCATCTTTATTTTATGAACTAATGTGTATAGGTCAAATATCGTTAGGGAAAAACAAACCAATCTTACAAAAAACGCTTTTAGGATGGTTGGTAACCGGAAACATGAATCTAAATAATTCAAGTGCAAATCAAAACATAGCGGTGTCCAATCTTTGTCTCGAAACGAACGAATCTTTAAATGAATCATTAATTAAATTTTGGAAATTTGAAAATGTTAAACCCAATAACAAAATGTCTTTATTGTCAAAGGATGAACGCTTTTGTGAAAATCACTTCGCGAACACTACTACTAGAGATTCCTCTAGTCGATATGTTGTTTCAATCCCTTTTAATTCTTACTTATACAATTTAGGTGAATCAAAATCACACGCTACTCAACGGTTTTTAAACCTTGAAAGAAAATTTACTAAAAATCCCGAGTTAAGAGATCAATATTTTCAGTTCATTAATGAATATTTGGCATTAGGCCACATGTCCAAAATCTCACTAAACGCAAACTGTCAAAATATCAATCAACCAACAATCAAGGCCATGAACATGGAGGTTGAGCCAACTAACTTGCCAAGATATTATCTACCCCACCATGCGGTTTTAAAATCAACCTCATTAACCACGAAATTACGAGTTGTTTTTGACGGAAGTGCAAAATCTGACTCTGGAATATCAATAAATCAAACTCAACTAGTAGGTCCAGTTGTGCAAAACGACTTATTTACTATTCTTATAAAATTCCGCGAATTCAGTGTTGCCTTAACTGGAGACATTGAAAAAATGTATCGGCAAACTCTAATCAATCCAAACGAAAGAAAATTTCAATCTATTCTTTGGCGAGAAAACCCTAGCCATCAAATTAGTACTTATGAATTAAACACAGTTACGTATGGCACTGCGTCTGCCAGCTACCTATCAACCAGATGTTTGCAACATCTAGCGCATTTAAGTTCAGAAAAATATCCAAGGGCATCCCAAGTTCTAAATTCAAATTTTTACGTAGACGATCTACTAGTTTCGGTTAACTCGGTTGAAGAAATCAAACATCTTAAAAATGATTTAACGACAATACTTGCTTCGGCAGGTTTTCCGATAAGAAAATTTCTGTCCAATCACCCGGAAATCTTGAACCAAATAGAAAATCAAAATTCATTTCAAACAATTCCTCTTGGAGAAAGAGAGAATTGCAAAACATTAGGTGTAATTTGGAATTCAGAATTCGACTCAATACAGTTTGACATCAAAACCAATTGCAACGAAACATTGACTAGTAAAAGAACAATCTTGTCAACTATTTCAAAAATCTTTGACCCCTTGGGTTTAGCCGCTGCGGTTACAATAAAGGGAAAAATCTTAATTCAAAAACTCTGGGAAATTCATTTAGATTGGGATGAAAGTTTACCTCAAAACTTGAATACGGAATGGCAAGATTTTCAATCTCAATTACCATTGTTAACCAAGTTAAGGATCCCAAGGTGTCTAATTCCATCAGATGCATTAATAATTCAGATTCACGGCTTTTCTGACAGCAGTTCCACGGCTTATGGCGCGTGTGTCTATATAAGAACCGAAAACACATTAAACCAAATCCGAACCAAACTAATTTGCGCGAAATCTCGTGTAGCTCCGCTGCATGGCGCGACCATTCCACGTTTAGAGCTGTCAGCCGCTCAGCTCTTAGCGGAATTAATAAAACGAGTTAGTACTTCTCTTACTACTCAGTCTTGCAAGACATTTTTATGGACAGACTCCACCATAGTACTAAATTGGATCAATTCAGCACCAAACAAATACAAGACATTTGTCGCTAATAGAATAGCTTCGATTCAAGAAATAACTAGCCCAAGTGATTGGCGTTATGTCAAATCTGCAAACAACCCGGCAGATTTAGTATCACGAGGAATTACTCCACAATTGCTTATTGACAGCACGCTTTGGTGGAGTGGTCCTGAATTTTTGTCACATCCGGAAAGTGATTGGCCCAAATCAGCTACATATCATAAATCACAAGAAACAACTGAGATCAAATCCAAGTGTCTATTTTCAATTTGTTTTTCTTTACAACCCTGTTTGCACATCATTGCTACTGATGTAAACCGTGAAATGCTTAACATGTTCGATAAGTCAAGCCTAACCAAATTGCAACGCATGGTTGCTTGGACATTGCGATTTATCCAAAACGCAAAATCTCCTAAACGGACAAGAACTACAGGCCCATTAACTGTAGAAGAGCTCCAGATCTCACTAACCAAATTAATTAAAATCTGTCAATTACAGGCATTTCCCCATGAATTAAAATTGCTAGAAAAGGATGAAACCTTAACTAACAAATCGAAAATTTTATCACTTAACCCATTCCTTGATGAGAATGGTATTATTCGCGTAGGCGGTAGACTAAAAAACTCCGCCTTCCCTTTTAACAAAAAACACCCCATTTTACTTCCAAAGGGGCATAATCTAACCAATTTAATATTTACAAACTACCATGCAAACCTTCTTCATTGTGGAGCCAAGACCAATCCGGTAAAAGTTACGCCAAGAAAGTTGTTAGACAATGCGTAAAATGTTTTAGGGCTAACCCAATTTCTTATAACCCCTTAATGGGCAATTTGCCCTCAAAACGATTACAATACGAGGCACCTCCATTTTATAACACTGGGCTAGATTATGCTGGCCCGATTCAAATTCGTGATAGAAAAACGAGAGGCGCAAAATTTCTCAAATCATATATCTGTTTATTCATTTGCATGACCACTAGAGCCGTTCATTTAGAACTGGTCACCGACCTGACAACTGACACATTTTTATCGGCGCTAAAGAGATTTATTAGTCGCAGAGGCATCCCAGCGACAATATCTAGCGATAATGCTAAAAACTTTAAAGGCGCTCAAAATTATTTGAAGAGTTTATATGACTTCTTAAAATCTAATTCAAATCACATCTCAAATCATTTAGCTAAAAGCAATATTAAATGGGAGTTCATAATCCCTCGAAACCCACACGAGGGTGGCATGTGGGAAAGCAATATTAAGTCGACGAAATCACATTTGAAACGCGTTTTGGGTAACACTTGTTTGACCTACGAAGAATTTTCAACAGTTTTGATACAAATAGAATCAGTACTTAATTCCAGACCCCTATCAGCACTTTCTTCCGATCCTAACGATTTTAATCCTCTCACTCCTGGCCATTTCCTGATAGGTAAACCTTTGGCATCAATACCAGAAAAAAATCTTCTTCACCTGTGCGAGAATAGACTTTCAAAATATCAAAGATGCCAGCAAATAACCCAACATTTCTGGAAGCGGTGGAGCGCTGAAGTGGTTCCTGACCTCCAAAAGAGAACTAAATGGTATCACCATTTGCCCAATCTCATCCAAACTGGATCCTTAGCGATCGTCAAAGAAGACAATATGCCGCCATTATCTTGGCAGCTCGGTCGTGTTGTGAAAGTGCATGCTGGAGCTGATGGTGTTATAAGATCAGCTGAAGTGAAGTTAAAAAACGGTATAATATTGAAACGTCCCATAATTAAACTGTGTGTTCTCCCTATAAACGACAATTAATCGCTTGTGTGTGTGTAATAGTTTTAAGTTAATTATAATTAAACTCAATCAATATTAATTATAAATTAATCATTCATAATTAAAATTTACTCGATAGCCTAATCAATTCTTTTATGTAAATTACTTTAGCTAAAATGTGTATATACTTATTGTACATATTTTGAAATTCGGCTATTTCAAGGCGGGCGGTATTATGGTGCGTCATTTATGCTATTTTACCCTTAAGTTGGCACTTAGAACCCCCACTTTTCTACAAGTTTGTAAAATTTAGTATTTTAAGAAAAATAAAGAGTGATGTTAAGACAGCGGTCAAATACGGTCTTATGTAACCAATGTATAAATTTGTATATATGTTGTCTTTGTGTACATTAAACCATTTAAACCAACAAATCTTTTGGTCTTTAATAATCGCAGTGAGTAGTAAATATTAAGGGCTTCCTTCTGACCAACCGGTGTTACGTTCGCGTTGGGAAGGACAACAAAAATAATTCGCAGAACCAGACAATCAAAACAAAATTTGTACTATAAATAATGACGCAGCACTGTGGTCGGCCGCGGTGAGTAACGAATTTTTATTTGTTTATTTCAATACATCTGCCCAACAGAAACAAAATTCTAAAATAGGGCAGGTACAAATTAATTTTCATACATACTTAACAAATAAAAGTGAAAACACAGAGATAAAAAAGAAATAATTTTGAGGATAATGTACAGAAAAGAGACCCATTTTTTTCTAAAACAGCAGCTATGTCTTGTTCATTGCGAGTTTTGTCGTTTAATAAATTTTCTAATTGTTCGTTTTCAGAATAATTTTTGAATTTATCAATATTCTATAAAGACGCGAAATTATTAGAGTAAGAAGAAAGTAATTGGAATCCCTCGTCCAATGATGTTATGATGACATTTAGTGCATTAAAAAAACAATCAACTTTAAACTTTAAAGTTTCGTCGTGGATCGGTTCATCGTCACTCTCATAATCAAAATGTTTTTTTTATTTTTTGCGGTCTTAAACCTCTTTGTTTTTTGAAATCATGTTCTATGTCTAAGCTGGATGCCATTTCTTTAGCATCAATCAATAGATCATTAAAACCTTTATCGGAGCGATAAGCTTTCAAAAAATTATTCAAATTATTTAAATGATTACAACACTGAGCAACATCAAAGTTTGGTTTTTGAATAATTTTACTAATAATGTTAACTTTACTTATAATTTTATACCACAATATAAGAATGCAAATGAACTCAAAATTTTGGTTAACGATACAGCCAAATTGTTTACGTTATTTTCAAAATTTCTTTTGTTTATATCAAACAGAGCATCATAAACCTCCCCAAGTTGACACCTTAAAGGAGTTATTACATCTATTCTACTAGACTATCGAGTATCCGATAAAGGTTTTAAAGTTCAATTTGTTACATTAGATAAAATAGATTTCAAAATTGACCAACGTTTAGTAGAAGCTAAAAGAAATACAAATCTTAAACTAAAGAAAAAAAATTGATGCTCAAAGTATTCGATTTTGTGGAATTATTGACGACTAAATTTAGGGTATGATTGCAACAAGAAATAAATAAAGCTTGCGGATTGAAATTTGTAGACCATTATGCATACCGGGCATATTCGCCCCATTGTCGTAACCCTGACCCGGAAATCGTTGATATTTAAGCCTTCTTTCTCTAACGCCGACAAAAGAAATTTTGTTAAGGCTTCACCCAACACATCATCTATAGGATAAAATAAAAAAAAATGTTTTTTTATACCAATTCCCGTGTTCTTTAAATCTTATACAAACTGAAATTTGTTCTTGGTGGCTAGAGTCCGGAGTGCAGTCGAATGATATGGAATAATATTTTGCCTTTTTAGTTAGTTCTAAAATTTTGGATTTGATATTTAAGTTGATTACTTCATTTATATTCTGACATAATCGGCTCAAATTTGAAAATCATTTCTATGCATTTTAGAAAGTTACTATTGCTTTTCTCAAACAACTTATTACTACTTCTGCGATAAGCTAAATTTTGTTGACCTAAAGGTTGTTTTTAAAATTGGGTTTTATTAAACATGAATATAGATCAACAATTATAAGAGATAACAGACTCTTAGCGTTATCTATTTGCTCAATCCATAAATATTAAAAGAATTGTATTTAGAAGAAATTGCAAAAATGTTTGTTCAAAATAAACAAAGAGGAAAAGTTTTGTGATAAAATTATTTTTTATAATAGACATATTTACATAGTATTATGTATTTTTATATGTTTTAGTTCACGTAGATCGTATTTTATGTCTAGTTTGTTTACAGAGACGTTGAGTACACGATAATTTTGTATATTACCAAAACCAGTATATGTATTTAATTATTTTTCAACTTTGTTATTAATATGTGTTGACAATAGTACTTTATATTGATATTTAACAAGGTAGATAGTAATATCGTTATTTAAAAATTTCATAAATCATAGTAATAGTACCAACGTCGACACCGGGTCTGTCAATTTCAAAAACTGTCTTTGTTGGAAACCGACTTGACTGTTAAATTATTTTAACATTCTGAGATTCTGGTTTTAATCACGGCAACCATCAGTAAACACCTAGAGGTTTTTAACACTTTTAGAAAGAATGTCATTTAGGACAAAAAGTTATATGATAAGCTTTTGTTATTATAAACCAGAAAATAGTTAAAATATAAGCCCATAATTAAATCTTTCTTTTAATAAATCCACATTTTAATTTTAAAAGTTTTTTTTTATTAACCGATCAATTACCATTTTTTTAGGGTTTTGCTAAATGGCTACGAGAAATTCGAGTGGTTACAAATTTATGTTATGACAATACGTACCTGTAGTATCACAATTTTAATTTGTTACTACAGATTGTTTAATAAACTAGTTAAACTTAGTCAAACTAAAAAAAATATATAATTACAAAAAATAAAGATTTATATGTTATATCACATACATACAGCGTTGGGTCTCTATAAAAACATTCAGTTAACAACTCAAGTGGTGTGTAGATACTTAAAAATTGTAATAGAAAAATGTTTTTTGTATAGTTATTTGCAGTAGTGTTATCTACTACTAAAAGAAAAAAAAACAAAAGATAAATATGTGCTACCTGCTCTAGTAACTCTATAAATAAAAGAGTTCTCACGCACCGAACGCATAGACCTTAGAACGTGGTTACGGTTTAGACGCGCGAGTCATAATAATTGTGTAAAAATGTATTTGGAGTACTATATTAATTTTTTTGGTTTTTTGCAAAAAAATATTTTAATTAACAACTTTTTATAAAAAAACAAACCTACACTGTAATGAAAAGTTTAATGCATTTTTCAATTGTTAGTTATATATTATTCAACTACTCAGTTCTTTCTTTTACATTTGCATTACAGAATACGGGTTGTGTTCTTTATATCTATTATTCTAATTAACTACTTTGAGTCTACCATTGTAATTTAGTTTGTACATGTGTTCTTTTAAATTTAGTTTTTTTGGTTATAAAAGAAATTATATATTTTTTAGATATTATTATAAATTTTGTTTTTGTTAATAAAATTGTGATAGTGTTTCTAAAATTCTTTAATAATTTGTTTTCAATTTAACATTTGGTTTTAAAAACACTTGGTACTGAATATTGCATTACATCTTACAGAAAATTAATATATAAGTTATAAAAACACGAATTACGACAAAAAATTTCATGATTAGTTTTTGACAAATAATGTATATTTTTATAAATAATATTTTACACATTAAAAAAGAAAATCGTTTTGTTGGTTTTAAAGATATTGTTACCGTAATAAATATGTGTAATACCAAAATTATCTACTTTAAAATTTTTTTCTTTGTATTGAGAGAGTTTTTTTGTTTTCTTTTGTAGCAATAAATATTTTTATATGAATGTACAATTTTGTTTTTCTACTTTTACGTAAATAAATTTTGAATAAATTTTAGGATACTAAATTTTTGTTATCAAACTGTATTCTTTTTTTTTTAGTTTTTAGGCTATTTTTATGTTACTGTTGTAAGTTCTATTATATTAAAACTAATTATTATTTAGATGTTTTATATTTAATTTTTTTACAAATTTTGTGTAATTGTGAAAGTTCCTAAAACAGTGTGTAATATTGTACATATACGACGGCGGATTACATATATGTAGTTTTGAAAATCGTATTTATCTTTATTTTTTGCATTAGAATATATTTGCACTAATTTTTAAACATTTTTAGATAAAAAGTCAAACTTTTAACACTATGGTCTGTGTACTCAAAGCTTAAAAGCACTTGAAAATAAATACAAATGTAGATATTTGTGCATATAACAAAGGGCTGGTTCATTCAAAACGCCAAAATGACGGTTATATAGCAACAAATGTCGAGTTCTATTGATGGTTAAAGTAAAGAAGTTTTTATAAAAAACTCTTCATTACAAAGGTAGTGTTTGAAACTAAATTAATAGTTCAAAATATAACGTACAAAGAAATGTCGAACGTTGAGCGTTATTTATGTAACTTACTTTAACATAATAATTCAAATAATGCTCCAGGCTAGCTTATATAAACTTATTTATACACAAAAAAAACACAAAAATATATAATAGAAACATATTTACAAATTATATTAGGGTTAAGAGTATTCTATCGTACAAATAAATTTACAATTTTAAGTTAAAAACTCACAAATTTTAAATTTGGACGCCACAATATTTTTTATACTGAGAAGGTTTAAATATTAAAACCCAGAAAAATAATCTTAAAACTACTAGTTACAAGTTATAGTTCCTACGCTGGGTAATGTAACATAAGTAATTAAGTCGTAAATAAAAACTGACATTTATATTGAATATGCGCCTAAAATTCAAAGTAAAAACCAGATATAGAGTGAAAGCTGCTCAATCCTTATGGTAACTTAAAAATAATAGAACAACGGTTTTTAAGTACCTCAGCGGTTCTCAATAGAAGATACGTTAGTTTCATTACAAAATTGTCATATGTGTATAAGTTGATCAATCAAGTTCAACGGAAGATGATTTAAAACAATGGCTACCAATCACGACTAAGGTGCATCATCAATTGCACACGGTTTCTTAGGACTGTACCAATAAAAATAAAATTAACTTAAGATTACTAAAGTGAATTGATAAAAGGTAATCTAAGAAGAGGAAACTTCTGAGTTTCACGAAATCCACTTATAATGTTGTAATATCCTACAAATAGAAAACTGCCTAAAAATACAAATGAACGAACACAAAATCGTTAAATAACCTTAACTAATATAAAAAGAACTTATTTAGATTGAAATATAGCTATATAAAATGTATACTAGTCACAAAAATAACAACTTTCCTTCAAATTTGATTGAAGATTGTAACCGTTACCGACATGCCAAACGAATAGCAATGTCAAATATATGCTTATTCCAATCATGGTAATAATTTTTTATAAAGGACAAAATAGCGGTAACGGGTAGACGATTTATTTTTTCTGTAGGATTTATTTGTAGATGATATCTCGCATTCATCCAAGCTTTTTGAACTTTTTGAGAATCCAGAAATTTACAAAATGTTTTGAAACGAATTGCGAACTATTGTGGAACAACAATTTAAAGAACACCAAATATCAAAAAGACTTATTCTTTTAGACACTTTATCAAAGGTTTTGGTGACAACAAAGTGATATTGATTGTCTTTTTTAGATTTAGGCATTGGTTTTAGAAGATTCATGCTGACTAGTTGAAAAGGAAAACTAATAACATTTGTACTCTTTTGACTAGCACAAATTTTTCTAACGTATATACTAAAAGAGTAGCGCATTTTGGACCAATAACAAAATTCGGAAATTCTTAACAAAGTTTTAGTAACACCAAGGTAAACTGCTGTCGAGTCATCATGACAAGGTTGCAAAATTTGTTCTCTATTTGCAGTAGGAACTACTAATTGCCAATTAGATATATTCGACTCTAATGAGAATACAGACGGTACAAATTTCTAAAAGCAGTCACCATCGACTTTAAAATATATATATTTTTCAGGAGGATTTATAACTTAATCAATCATATTCAAATACATTTTATCGGGACTAAAAGACCTAATGCTACATCACTCCACAAAAACCTTAAAAAAGAACGGTAAAATTGACACTTATCTAACATAAACGAACCTAAAATTTGTTCCATGCATTTTTGCATTGTTTGCGGACAATTAAACAAATCGAAGGGCATTACAACAAATTCGAATAAACCTTTACCAGGAACACAAAAGGCGGTTTTAGCACAAAAACATTTTTCTAAAGGCATTTGCCAGAAAACTTTTTAAAGATCAATGCTACTTAAAAATCGTGCGTTACGTAATCGTTTCAAAATTGTATCGGTACGAGGAAGTGGAATTTTTTTGTGACACTATTCAATTTTGGAGCATCGTAATATAACCTGAAATCACCAGTTTTTTTTAACATGCAACACACAACTACTTCACGGACTATTTGATGGACGAATAACACCTAGATCTAACATATTATCAACTTTGTTACGAAGATGTTTTTGTATAACCGGAGACAAAAGATGCTGACGTTGCTTAATTACGGAGGCATCACCTGTATCAATATTGTGTTGTAATTCATAAGCGCGACCAAATTTTTTAGAGACTAAATCGATAAACTTTGACATTTTCTTAAAATATCTTTTTGCTACGATGACAAAAAAGTCTTATCAGTTATCGTAGTCGGATTTCTAACAGAATTTAATGAAACAATATTTGCAAACAAATTATAACACATACAAAAATCATGAAACACTAAACATAAAAAAGTAAATCAAAATTTCTAGTAATGATAGAAGCTTTTCTAGCCTCTTGATGGGTGCCATTAATGACACTAAATCAATAGTTCATAATGTAACGTACAAAAAAAATGTCGAACGTTAGGCTCTATTTATGTAACTACTCTAACATAATAATTCAAATAAAGCACCGGGCTAGCTTATGTAAGTTTATTTATATACAAGAAGAACACAAAAATATAAAGTATAGAGCAATGAAACACAGTTACAAATTATATTAAGGTGAAGAGTATTCTATCGTACAATTAAACTTACAATTATAATTTGAATGCCACAATATTTTTTATACTAAGAAGGGTTAAATATTAAAACACAAGAGAAAATAAATCTTAAAACTACTAATTATAAGTTATTTACCTACATAAAATTGAAAATTGGTTATCACTTGTTGCATTTTATTACTTTGTGCGTGATCATCATGTGACAAAATTAAACCAAATCAAACGTATTGTTGCGAATTTTATGATTAAAACTAATTTATTTAAACGACTAAAAATATTTTTACTTATATTAGAAATATGTACACTTTTAAATTTACCGAACTAATGAAATCTAATAATATTTAATAAAAACACTTACAACTAATTTATATCACTTACAGGAAGATAAGATAAAGTCCGCGGTTAGCTTCACACAATTGTTTACACTAAAATCACGTACGAGATAATTTTCGGTATATTTATGTACACACACGACACACGCTAATAATCTTCTTAACACTGCTGTATTCGCATTACTGCAATAACTGACCTACGATTTGTTTCGTCGGTATATATACACATAAGGAAATCGTTCTCGAGTGTTCCCTATTTTTCGGTATATCTTCTAGAAGATGGATAACAGCTTTTAGAAGGCTCTTGCATTTGCAAATAACTTCTCGAACGTTTCAGTATCGAACAAATTATAGCTCGTAGAAAAATGTGTCATAACAGAAAAACTAAAGCCTACATTCCAAAAGTTACATCACCATTGCGTAAACAACTAATAAAATACTTACTTCTAACTAATTACGTTTTTTTTTCTACTAAAACAACTATAGCATAATGACAAATACCGACAAAAAGCGAAATGTTATAGCATAACGAAGAAAGCAGAATCCACGGTTCAAATTTAACTTGTAGACATTTTTTAAAAATTTTGGAAGTGTAACGGAAGATGACAAAAAAAAGTTACCCGTCACGCATGCGTAATGTGCATCATCAATTGCGCACGCAGTGAATCTAAAAATGTTAAATCAAATCAGAACTATTCAATCACAAAAATGTATATACACATTACATGCTGGTAATTAGAGCGGACAAATTTTGGTCATAACATTACATGGGTTACCGAAACCAAAACACTTAAAATTAAAACGCAAAAAAATTTGGGACGAAAACTGCATGTATTGTAAAAAGCAAAACCTCAAAGAACAAACTGCAAACAAATATTCTTTTTACCTTTATTTACACTTCTTTTTCTGTTTACATTTTTTTCCCGCTCTTCTTAGCTGTTTCTTCCTTTTCCATACTTTTTCCATCCACTCCGCCCCTTCTCCGTTTTCTTCTAAGATTTCCTGTACTTTCTTAACCTTTTCTCTCCCTGCATTAATTCCTCATGTGTTTAAAGTTCTCCGTCTCTTCTCCACATAGTCTGCATCTCTTTTCGCGTATCCGGTTTTTTTATAATATTCTTCCCTGCTATCCTGCCCGCACTTCACTCTTCCTCCCTTTATCTCTTTCCAATATTCCTGTAGCATTTTGCATTTGGTTATTTTTCTCAGTTCTTCCTTGTATTTTATAGTCCTTTCCCTTCTTTCCCTACTCCTATTTTTTCTGCCTGCACTTCCTCTCTTATGATATACCCCGGTGTTTCTTTATTTACCCTTAATACCCATTTCTAGTATTTTACTTGTATTTCTTATACCTCTTTACACTCCTTTTACGCCCATATTTTTGTTTCACATATCACCACACTTTTTACTAGTTTCTCAAACAACAGCCTTCTTTATTCTACGTCCACTCTAAACAACTTTTACCCCATACTCCACGCGTGTTTTATAAACCTGTTTCCTTTCCTCACTCTTTTCTTCATGTGTTTTTCATCTTTATTATTCTGCTCCATCGTGTAACCTAGGTATGTAAATTTCGTCACCTGCTGCACTTCTTCCTTTTTCCATTTTTACTACTCTCTTTTTAGTTTTTAACTTTCTTTTCTAAATACCATTACCATTTGTTTTTCGGTATTTAGTTCCATTTTTTTTCAAGTAACTAAAAAACCAATTCTCAATATACCATTTTCTAAAAAAACAAATATAATACAATACAATTAAATTTGTATCTTATTTAGAAGTGAAAAGAATTATGCAATTGTGTAGCTATTTAATTAACAAGGTTGGTAAGGAGGACAATTAATAAACGACACGCGTGACCAAGTGCAGCGAGAGATAGCGTAGATCTCGAGATTATTAATTGCCTATTATCAAACGAATTGCGTTTTTTGTCAATCGTATATTCTTAATTTTTTGCATTTACAATTGTACCTACTTAACAACTGTTTTATTTTTTTATAAATAGTAGTGTGATTTTTAAGTAATGAGAAGGCTTCATACCTTAATGTTACTTACGTTACTTGTTATGGTTTTTTTATATTTATTTTCTTTAATAGATACGTTAACATCAATTAAATTTCAATTTGATTATACGTAGTTTTGAAGATATCAATGATTGCTACATTTGTTTGGTTTTATCTAACTAACAGTATGACCATAAAATTGAAGAAAATCACTCATCAAAACATTATCAAAAAGTTTTCTTTGGCAACAATAAGTGGGAAATTGGAATAATTTATAAAGCAAATAAGGTAAGTGTTTATACATTTAAAAATAGTTCATAGATAAAAAGTTTTAAAAATGAACATTTTAGTTCCAAAATTGTAAGTGAAAGTTTTTTACAATAGTGAACCAAATCTCATATACAAATACTTACGACAATTGGGTTTAAGTACAAAAAATGTCACGAATTGTAGTTTAGTATTGTCGTTACCGAATGATGCCTTAAAGAGTAACAAGAAGCTAGTTTACCTACTTTTTAGTAATAACAGTACTTAACGTTGAATTATTGTAAACAGCATATTTAAAATTGTCAATTATAATAATGCACAAGTAAATTATTCAGTTTACTTTTTGAATACATTAATACAATTTATATAATCTTATAAAAATATTAATTCACCTCAACGATTTCATTGTTTACAAAAAACCATGCAGTTACAGAAATTTCTTGAGGTAGCATAATAAAAACAAGAAACCCACATAAAACTAAGCGTTCAAATTCCATTATTACCAGTATGCGACAGGTAAAAAAGTTGTTTAAAAAATCTTGAAATTCAGTTAAAATAGAAAAAAAACGATGTTAAATTTAATATCAATATTGGACAGGTTTAGTTATAATTGTAGTAACAACATTATATCTCTGGTGATTTTGTATCTTTGTAAAAGGAACTGGATTTGTTGTGACGCTTTTTTAATACAAAGATTTTTGTAGTAGAATGTAAAAAATTCTATGTTTTTATTCAAAATGCTATTTGAGATTGACTAATAAAATGTAGTTTGTTAGAAAGCGTCATATCGCTTTAAAACTTTGTTTATATTTTCTTCGTCTGTTCTATTTGATGGTTCGCTTACAGATGGTATGCCTGGTTACATTATTGTGTGTTTATTTTTTTTAACTCCTCAATTTTTACAAAACAGAAGTAAGTTCGTAAGCTGGTTTACGCCAAATTATTGGCCTTTGTGTTAAGACTTTAGAAGAATTCTTATTCTTGTTCTTGTTCTACTGAGTTAATTTGACATAACGCAAAATACAGCATTATATGTGGTACATATATTTGTCTTGATTTTTAATTTTGAAACCAAAATATTGTTCATAAACGCTTCTTTTTAAAATTTGGAACTCAATTTTTACAAACGTAAAAAAAACTGTTTAGAGGATTTTTACAGTTCTTTGCAAGGTTTTCTATTCTTGAGTCGTGATAACATGTATATCTAAGTCGTACGTATTTACGTTCGACAAATACACAAATTAATAAATAATAAAGCAGTTGTACTCACGATTGTTCAGTTATGCTAATAGTTATCGGCATACCTAAATTGTCTTCTAAAATTGCTAAAAGTGGAAGGAAAAGGAAAAATTAGATATTACAAATAAATCGCTCCTAATTCAATGAATTAATTTTTGTAACCTAATGCGTCAAGTTTTTGAATGTCTTCAAGTTTAATGAACCATCACACCCTAAATTAGTGCGAGAAGTTGGTGTTAGTAACCAATATCCACCTTAGTACGTGCTTCAAGTTATCAATCTCAGCGAGATGTATTTAATAAACGTGTACCATTCCAATAGGGCAAATAATATAAGTTGTTTAAGTAACACATACAAAACGTACTCAAAAAGCTCATTTATTACGTTGATGCGTAAATAATTAAAAAAAGATCTCACTGAACGTTAGATGTTTTACGTACCGTGTTTCTTATATCGAGAAGGATATATGGTTTTTTATTTAACATCCGAATGCCAAAAAAAGAATAAAATCACAGTTGATATTTTGAATGTAGCAAGGGGGAGTTCCCAGACTATAATCATACAATACGCAATCAATCAAAATACTTTTACATAAGAAAGGTTAAATTTATTTGATTGTTTGTAAGTGTACGTTTTTGCTAAAAAATGCCTTGCGTCGTATTGTATCTGTGTTGAAATTATTTGCGCCAGAATGTCCGCAACTAAACATTTGCGTTTTGCGTCGAAATATGCTACTTAAGGCTCCTATGCAGTAAAACAAAATTTAATTATTGTTTAGTATGCAACCAATAATACAAGTTACTTGATGTATATTTTTTAATTTGACCAGGTAGAAAGTTTATTACTACCTAGAGTAAATCCTACTCTCTGTAATAAACCAAATGTCTACTATTTCGTAATAACTTACTGATTCTATACTTTCATTGTGAATTAAAATAACATATTTAATATTTTTTACAATTTTTTTTATTTGTTTTACTTAATTATAATTAGTAATTACATTTAAATAGACACTTGACTATTTATATAAGTTTGATTATATGTATAACAGTGTATTATTACTCTTTAAACAAAAATTACATTAATATGTAAAACCAAATGTAAAAAATCAAATGCAGAAACCACATATTACGCAATTATTGTAGCAAAATTAAAGAACTGTCGAAAATACCCAAATTAAATGCAATCGTACGAAATTTAAAAAAAAAATGTACTACGATTTAGGACTGCTGTTACCAAAGCACTAAAATACAAGAAAATAGAAAATATACCTCCACAATAATTAAAAATTTGTAGTTTGAAAGACGACATTAGTAATGGGCCAAAGCATATATTCGGTGATCATGAAGGGTGCAAAATAAATCTTAACAAATATAAATATTTTTGGAATGTACCAAAACCGGAAGAAAAAAACCTATACGAATATTTAAAAAAAAAACAATTTGTTTGAAGATTTTAACAAATGCATAAATAGAGTAGCTAATCATGCGTCTACTTTATTACATGATGTAGATAGTAACTATGCTGAGTTTTGTTAACAAAAACGGCGATTTTTTAAAGCTAGTTCATACAAGACTAAACAACGGGAAAACAGGGAAATACACAAAAAGATTCTGTTTGAGAAGAAAACAAAAACGTTTTCACAATAATAAAAAAAGATTGCAATATTAGTGAGCATAGAGTTGAAGACAAATCTCTGGATGAATTGTTAATTTAGAAAAAAAACAAATATTAGATAAAATATTAAAAGTAAACATAATCGAAATGAGTTTATCACTAGAGGACAAAGTTCCAATCCTGTGTGGTTTTAAGAAACTTGGTTTTCTTTATTGCAAGTCACTTTGGAAGAGTATGCAAAATGAAGATGGCTACGTCAACAGCTAATCTAGTCAAAACAATTTTACATGGTAATCCGATTACAAACTATTGTAAATTCATTCAACACGGAATTAATAATGAAGAAAACGCAATTAGAGAGTTTAAAGAGCGTTACAATCGGAGAGTTGTACAATGTGGTCTATTTGCAGATAATCAAAAGAGATAGTTAGCAGTTTCTCCCGATGGCGATGGGATGACTGAAGATGAGGGAATCATTGAAGTGAAATGTCCTTATGGAGCACGGGACACGAACGTCACAGAAACTATTAAGTTATTTCATACTGTACAGTAAAAAACAACGATGGTTCAGTAAATATTGGGTTAAAATCTAACCACAACTATATGTTCGGATTCAAGGTCAATTACACATAACAAGACGAAAGCACTGTTATTTCATTGTATTCACGAAAAATGGTATTATGTGCGAGAAAATTATTAGAGATGATAATTTTTGGTTGTCAAAAATGGAGCAGCAGTTTTGCTTTTCCGCATTACTTCCGGAACTTGAGGATTCAAGAATTGCACGAAATTTACCTATTCGAGAAATTTAACGCGCCGATTTGTAGTAAATAAATATAAATTATGTGGTTAATAATATATGTAATTTTCTTGTTACTTTTCTTAGTAGATAGTATTTATTCATTTTATTAATGAAATTGCCTTTTTGAAAAGTGCCAAATTTAATACTTCATAAATGTTTAAATACAAAGAATGTTTTTAACTGTAATTTCATTTATAGTAGTCTGTAAAAGTTTGTAAAAGCATCGAATCGTATTAACAGTTCTCAGAAAGCAAACAAGTTTAAAAACCTTGCTTGAGGGGATCCCAATTTCGAGCGGACGCTGTCGTTATAAACGAGAAACCGTAGTCTTTTGAATTATGTGTAATGTTGATTGCCTACTTTTAAAAAAGTTTTTTCAAAATATTTTGAATAAAAAGAATTTTGAAACAGTATTTCTGTTTCAAAATTCTTTTTGAAACAGAAATACTGATGTTCCGGACTAGCAATAAACAGGCTACATCCAAATATAATAAGAAAATTTAAATACTTTCTAGCATGTGTCTATAAAATGGTTAATGTAATATTTCAGTTTTTTATTAATTATGCAGTAATCAATTTTTGTTTTCTAAAAACAAGTACATACAGGACTGTGTATAGATAAGTTGTAATTAATAAGACATCGATTACCTCTTCGTCAATCAAAACTAACGTATAAAATGGATTTAAAATTACGCAAAAATTACATACTAGTTAATACCATATACTGCAGTAACATAGGTATTAATTTTCTTTCTACAAACAAAACAGTCTTAAGGCGGGTTGCACAAAGCAAATCAAAAATGTAACAACTGATTATTTCTCAAAACAATTGCTACATAACCAATGAAACCACGTTTATTCGTGATGTAACAATTGATTTCAGAAATAATCACTTGCTACATTTTTGATTTGCTTTGTGCAACCCGCCTTTAAAGTTTTATTTTAATTAAATTATAAATGGACAAACACCAATTACTTATAAGTTGATACATTAAAAAAAAACATCATTTGTAAAATATATTGTTAATTTAAAAAATACTAAACACAAAAAAAACCTCGATAAATAGTAACAAGTTTACTAGTTTGTAGTACCAACCCAAAACCGTAAAAACATGTGCGGCAAAACTAATGACTAGAAATTTTGTATTGACAAACACTGTAATGAATTTAGGGTAAATGATGTAAGTATTTTTTTAATTAAAATTTATAAGTTTTTAAACATCGTCTACGTTCTTTATTAGGGAACAATTAATAATGACAATTAAAGATTAACTAGAAAGAACTAATGGTTAGAAAACTTGATAAATGGTGCAAGATGGTTTAGCTATAGCATTTGCTCGATTTGTCACCTGATGAAGAACGTAGACCACATTCAAAAGCTTGCGAGTTATTAATTACATAAATACTGACACTATATTTACTCTAAAACAATTTTTAATTAGGTTTTATGGTAAAAACGTTATGTCTAACATATTTTTGTTGGTACTACGTGTTTGCATGATTGTGTGAATGCATAGATAAATATAACAATACCTATCTTCTAAAGAAAAACACATATACATAATGTTTTAAAGTATCCCTTTTTTTACGCTTACAAAATAATTTTTATTATTATACATATTATAACAATTATAAGTTTTTTTCTCTACATATATTAGAATAATTTGTAAGAGAAAGTGTGTGTGTGTGTGTTAACTAACTTACAAGTTTTGTAAATCTTTTTTTATCCATTGCTTTTTAAACTCTGAAATGTTCATAAATATAAAAATAATTTTAATTTTTAAATTATAAATATTTTAAAAAAAAATTAAAATAGTGTATTATCAAATTTATAGTTTAATCGCAAAAAATACTTGATCCTTCACCTATCTTACAAAACAAAAAATTAAATAAATTGGAATACTTAGAAACAAAATTTTTAATTTTCTTTGTTTGTTAATTAAACCATTAGAGTTAGAAATATTAGTTTCAACAGAATAACAATAAGTTTTCAGTAATTATCATAATCATTTCTATTTTAATTATAGAACTACTACTATAAATCCTTAAGTAAATTACAGCAAAATTTTAATATCTATTGTAATACGCTTGTCTTGAAAAGCTTATAATAATGTAGATGTACTTCGGTTCAATGTAGTGAAACTGATTGATACTCAACTTAAATATTAATAGCTTTTGTGTGATTTAGATCAACTGAAAAATCAATTGCACTATCAACTATTTGTTCTACCAAGATAATTACGTAACTCATTGTAACGTATGCTTAAAAACAAAAAAGACATTAAAATTAAGTATTAATTGGAATAAAATATGACAATTCTGAAATCTTCAGATAACAACTAAGAACTACTTGTGTAAAGTTTGTACTAATATATTTAATATTATATACATAAACTTTAGTTTTTTTTTTAATTTTAAGGTTTTGCTTTGTTTATAAATAGCATAAAATGATTTTAAAGATTATTTGATTATCTGTTTCTTTCAAGTACTATTTTGTAATACAAATAAGTAAAATTAAGAACACATTACCATAATATTGTAACAAACTTTAAAACTCAATTTAGTTTAAAAACAATTACATAATTTAATTTAGATATGAGAAATGTAACTACTATTAATAAAATGTAACGGCATTTAATAAAAACAACTCACAAATAGTTTATATATCACTACAATAGGTATTTACTGTTTGCACTTTTTGTTTATCTACACTGGTATTTATTTTCACCTCATGCACTATTATTTAGTTTATATTATTAACTGATTTTGGAACATGTGGTAATAGAAAACTAGTATTTTGAGTTTTTTGTGATTAACTAAACTTTTATTTTTATTTTTGCGGCCTGTAAGACGTCGGACTTGATTCCATATTTCCTGTTTCTATGATGCACTTTTTTTTCTACTGTGCCAAGATTTGTATTTCATTTAAGGATTTTCTTCTGCTTGCTTCAACTTCCTCTATTTTCTCTATCTACAATTTTTTCGGTGTTTCTGTTCTTAGCTTCTTTTCATTTTTTTGCTTCTCTCACTTTCTTGGCTATATTTTCTAAGTTAATTTTTGGTAAGTCGCCATACCGGTTCAATTGTCTTTTTTACAATTTTCTTATAACAGATTTTTGCTTTGTTATATTTCTAATTTGTGAGTTCTTTACTCTATTTAATTCGGTTTTACCACTATTTTTCTTTTGTTTTTAATTTTATGGCGTTTAATTGGAATTCGTGTATTTTCATTGGCTACACTCTCGACTTTGTGATTATGTCTATATGTCTATTTTGTTTTTTCTGTAATATCAGTTTATTTATTGTGTTTATTGCTTTTTGTTTTCTTTTTGTTATTTTAAGGTCTAGTTTTCCGTCATTAACTATCACACTTTCTAGGTATTTATAAACTGTTACTTCTTCAATAAATTGTTCCTTGTTTGCATAAAATTACTATTTTTTTTCATGTTCTTTGCTTGCTATTTATTATCATTACTTTGCTCTTACTTGTGTTAATTTCCATTTTTAAGTATTCCATTTCTTTACACCCACAAATCTTGCATTTTCTTTAGTTTTGTATACTCCGTTTTGTCTTGTACCTTCTTTGTTTTATTGTATTTATATTATTTAAAATTTCTTTTTTTTCCACATAATAATTTCGTTTTTTGAAATAAGGTTTGTCTTAGATTTTTCCCATGCTTCTCCCAATTATTTTGTTCTTTCTATCTCTTTTAGTAAGTTATCAGTTTCTAACCGGTACAATGTCGTGGTTGTTTCATCTTTTAATTTTGTTGTTTTTTTGTCTAATTTTTTTGTTTATCAGGCCATTGGTATATTGATATTGACAACACTTTCTGGCCTAAGGCCTTTGGCTTCGATTGTCTGTCTTGAGATAGGGTTAATTAATCCCTGATTTTGTGTTCCACTAAGTTTTCTCTACACGTTCTACCTACGTCTTCATCGGGCGTTGTTTTTTAACTTTTTTCTCTGGTTTCAACATAAATGTTTTTTTCGTTAGATCGTCATTGATTAACCTATTTATGTGTCCGAACCACTTTAACCTATTTTGGTTTACTATCACTTTAATATTTAAGCGTTGCCACATTTTTTTTAGATCAATGTTTGCTTGCTTTCTCTAGTTACCATGTTCTTTAATGCCTCTAAAAATCTTTCTTATCATTATTTTTTCCCATATTTCTAGACGTTTCGTATTATACATTGTTAAAGTCTATGTTTCATTTTCAAATAGAACCACATAGTTTGATCTTTAAGTCTCTAGTAAGGTATTTATCTAAAAAAAAACATTACTAACCGCACCTGCACACTTGCATCCCGCCGTGATTATTCTTATGATATTTTTAGTATGGTTGCCATTGCTGGTTAATTCTGTACCTAAGTACATAATTCAATTAGTTAGTTTAAACATTTACTTTTTCTTTCCGTGTAGAGATACAAATTCCAGGCTTTGGTGTATTTGTGGTTTATTATTAAGTATCATATAGTTTGATATTTTTAGTTAATTTCTGAACCAACTATCGATGCCTGCTTTTTTTTAAAAATACTTTTTAATGTTTTTTTCGTTTTTGCAAGTAGAACCACGTTGTCTGCGTAGGTGAGACATTGGTATGAACTGTTTATTATATTTCTGTTTACTGTAATGTTACCTTTTTGTATAATTTGATCTAATGTAACGTTAAACAGTGTTGTTGATAATAGGTCTCTGTATTTTAAATCAGTGTTGCTTTTATATGTACTTGATTCTCGTTCTTTATATTTTACCCAATTTAGTGTGTTCCTTAACGTCATGATTACAAATTTACAACACAGGCAATTTTTTTACTACATTTTTCGTGCATTTGATTCAATACAAATATGTGATCTATCACCAACTTGCCCTTTTTAAAACCAGCTTGGTATTGACCTATTTTGCTTTCTACAAGATTTTGAATTTTTTCGTTTATTAGGTGTGGTAGAATCTTGTATACCACGTTTAGTAGTGAAAAAGTCTGTTATTGTTCGGTAGTTGGTTGTTGCTTTTTTTATGGATAGGATGAACTATTGCTGTGTGACGCTTTTGAACCATCTTTTTTCTTTCCAAATTACCGTTATAAGTTTGTATACTCTTTTAATTAAATCTACGTCGGCACGTTTGAGTAGTTCTATCACTATTTCATTGGAACCTGCACTTTTGTTATTTTTTATTTTATTTAAGGCATTTGTGAATTCTTCAAAATTTGGTATTTTCATTTGATTGACAATACTTGATTTTAAATTTTCTTCTTCTTGGTCAATTTTAATCTTCTACATGTTACTTTTAACTCAATTTGCCCAGATTTCTACCATATGTGTTTCATCTAGATGTAATTCCCCTTCTTTATCTCTCAATCCTGTGACTTGTATATATTTTTTTTCTCTATCTTTATCTTGATATGAAAGTTTCTTAAATATTTGTTTGTGTATGCTGTGAAATTTTCCCTTTTTCTTGTACCATTTTTTTTACATTTTTTTTGTCGAAGCAGTTCTTTTTTTACCTAGATCTTTTTTTTTAGTTTTTTTTGCAATCTTTTTTATCACTTTTTATATCATTTTACTGTTTTTCGATATTATTGTTTACACCTGTTTATTGCTTTTTTAATACTTGATGTGTATTCCAATTCTATTGCTACAATATTTGGCTTTTATATTTACCATTTCGTACTGCGGTTTTTTTGTTAGATTTGGGATGGTTTGCCTTATAGCCATTTTTACTAATACATGGTCCGAGCTAACGTCGGTTTCTTTGCATGACCTTACGTTTACAATACATTGTCTATAAACCTTAGTTACTAATAATCCATTTCGTTTTGTGTTTTTTTATCTGGGCTGATCCATGTGATCTTATGTATCTTCTTACGCTGAAACGTTGTACTTTTAATTACCATATTTCTACAAGCTGCTAAGTCTACTAACATTTGACCATTCTTATTTACAGTCTAATGAAGACTTTTTTCTCTTGCCAACGCAATGTTCCGATTTTATCTTACTATTTTAGCATTCAAGTCCGCAAAAATAATTGATGAAATTTTAGTATTTTATCTAACACTTTTTCAAACTTATCATAATATTTTCCTTTTTTCTCTATTTCTGCTTCCTCGGTGGGTGCGTGAACATTAATGACTGTTAATTTTTGATATTTGTGTCTGTTTCCTTCAACGAGGTCTTTATTAAAAAACCTGTCCCAAATCTGTTATTTTTCTCTGGTTCATTTAGTCACACAAAATTGTCTAATTCATAATGCTGAGTTTCTTTAATGTTTGTTTCTTGCATTGCTACTACATCGTAATTATACATTTTCGTTTATGCTATTAGCTGTTTGAATTTTCTTGGTTTGCTTAGCCCACATATGTTCCACGATCTTACCTTTAATAGGTTTTTCGTTATTTATTATTATCCTTTCGGTTTACTTTATTTTTCTTTTGCATTTTTCTGTCATTTTCGTCTGTGGTGATTCCAATGTCCACGTTGTATGCTCTATACGTTTTTAATAATAATCACTGCAGTCGTTTATTGTTTCCAACTTTCCTGTATTTGTGTTTTATTTTTACCAAATTTTATTTAAACAGATTTTCTGGTAACTCATTTTGGCAGAGTTACCATTTTCTCGTTTGGTCTTTGCCAGATCTAGTAGTTTTTTCTGTAGTTTTGCTTCTGTTTGTGTTAAGTCGTGTTCGATATAGTATTACAAACCTCTTGATTTAAAAATTTTCGAAAAAATCAATTTCAACTTTTAATTTATAATCATGAAATAAAACACTTTGATCGTTGTTTTATCAATTGGAAAAGTATTATACTTTTCTAATTGTTTAGATTAAACAACGATTAAAATGTTTTCTTTCTCTCAATGTGTTTTTTTCATATTTTTTTTAACTTCCTAATTCTATTACTGTCGTTAATACTTTTCCTTCTTTGCTTTTTAGTTTTTGTATAACCTTAATTTTAACATCTGTTTGTAATGTGTCCAAAATAAATTATTCGATTTTTTTCTGCATTTAATCTGTTTTAATTCGTAATCTTTTAGTTGTTGCATCTCTTCTTGATAATTTTTTTTATTGCCTTAACTTCCTTCATCAATTCTCTCATCTTTTCAACCAAATTTGTTTCTTCTAGAGTTTTTTTCGGGGTTCTTATAGTTTCTTTACTTTTCTTTTCTGCGCTGCTATTTTTTTTTCCAACACATCTTATCTCTTTCTTTTTCCGTCTTCCATGGATGATTCTTTGCTTTCATATTTTTTGGTGTTCGATGTAAGGGCATCTTAATGTTTTATGTGATCGCGGTTTGCACGCCTGTAACTTTTTCTTCGATCATTAAACTTCTTTCTATGTATAGGGGAATTTGCATGTTCAAGGAACAGATCAATGACAAATTTTATTAAAACTTGTGCATTCAATTTCTGTTGCAATACAATAATAAACACAATATCAAATAAACAAATCTGTTTACTAAATGCACAAATTCAATAACCAACAAAAGAAATATAAACCAAACAATTTATAACATATGTACAAAGATTACAAGTTTATATACATGAAAATAAATAATTATCATTTAGATAAATAACTGCTACTAAGTTTTCTAATTTTAAACTAAGATCAGATCTGTCTTTCACAAGCCTATCAACTTAATTATTTACAAAGTTACAATGCCAATTTATAAAAATCAATTTTGATCTATACAATCGAACAACGAAAAGCAAATTTTTACTAATTTTACGATGTTACGTCTTACAACGAAAGCTAAATATTACAATAATATTTACAAATTAGCGATTTCTTTGTCTGACGACAAAGGCTTCTATTTAAATTTTTAAATTTCAATATCAACGAAAGCGATGGTGAAGAGATGCAATCAATGTACATCCTTCGAAACCTATACGATTAACGAAATAACGAATTTCATACTTTATGTATGCAATGGTTTGACAAGGTCAAACATTGAAGTTTCCTTATCGACAATACGATACTTAATGGAAATTTACAACTTCTGTGAGTCCATAAAGTGTAATTCTTCAATACAATAACAACGATTTGCAGACATAAAAGCGAATTCCATTTATGCTACGACGATATCTCAATTGGGATGCTACTTCTAATTCTAACGAGATTTACGATTTACTAGGTTGGATCGACATTACAATAAGAAGACGACGCCATTTTTCTATAACCAAATGTGCCATGCTACATTTCAATTTTCGACTAAATATTCGATCCAAATCGATTTTCAAGAACCGAATGTTAAAAGCTATTAACGACAAAACGAAATTACAAATTACAATAAATTCAACAATGTTAACGAATTCTTACCCTTTTAATTACAATAGGAAGGCTTAAGAGCTAAGTCAACGTGTTGGTTTGCGAAAAACACAATTGAAAAAGAACGAACGATTGGTATTCGCGCATGACAATCTTGCGCGACCAACGATATTTAAATTAACCAAAAGTTTTCTAAACCATAGGCGTGCTATAAAACGTAGGGGTTTGAGCGACAATATAAAATTTCAAAATCAGGCGTTACAACATTTTTAATAACAGTTTTTGGACACATATACTACACCAACACTTAATGTAACAAGCATGCCAAAAGAACTGTCCGACTTGAAGAAAACCGTAGCCATTCTTATTACTGCAGTTAGCCAATGGCTTTGAATATTTATGTTCAAAATATTCGTTTTTGAAGATATTGGTGAGAATAGTTGTCTACTTCCTTCGGTTTTGTGAGAATACAAAGGTTAAAATTGAACAGGATCGGCGAAATGGCCTATTAAGTAAAGCGGAACTTACATTCGCTAGAAACCATATTATCAAGATTATTCAAAATTTACAATTTCTTACTGAAATTCATGCAGTAAAGGCGTGCAAACCAATCAGCAAATCTAGTCGTCTGTTATCTTTAGGTCTATTTTTAGATCGAAACGAACTTCTTCGAGTCGATGGTAGATTAAGAAACTGAATAAGAAATCATTACGACGGTCGTCATCCTATACTTCTGCCTGCTAAACATGATTTCACTAATTTTGTTATAAGATAAGAACATTTAAAAATTTTTATGGTGATAACAGCACTACTTTAGCTTGCATGCAAACAATTTATTGGCTTGAAACAATGTAAGGAAAATCATAAATGAATGTGTTACATGTTTTTGCGCCAGCCTTCACGCCATTCTTAATCAGTGGTGTCGACTATTGCGGCCCATTTGTAATAAAGGAAGGCACTCGCAAAAGCAAAAAAACGCGTAAGGCGTACGTCGCAATCTTTGTTTTTCTACACGTGCCGTGCATATAGGAGTTGTATCTGTCTTAACAAGTGATGTCCTCATTGCTTCGCTTAAGCGTTTTATTGCGCGAAACGGAAAAATCTCAGATTTGTACTCGGACAACAAAACGAACTTTGTAGGGGCTTGTCAAACATTCATAAAGGATAGCTATAACTCAATTGTAGAAGGTTTAGAGAGCTCCATTAATTGGCATTTCATTTCTTCTAACTCGTCTTATTTTGGTGGTATTTGGGAAGCTGCCGTGAAATCAGCTAAACATTATTTAAAACGAGTAGCAGGTACAACTTCACTGACTTTCGAAAAAATATGTACATTAATGTGTCAAATTAAAGCTATTTTGAACTCCAGACCACTCACTTCTATAAGCAATGATCCCAATGACCCTGCATTCTTAATTCCTTCTCATTTTTTTATTGGCGGCTTACTGTTGGCACTAAATGAGCCTGATTATCAAAACTCGGCTATCAATCGCTTGGATCGTTGGCAAAGGATCGAACAGGTGACGCAACATTTTTGGCACTGCTGGTCTACGGATTATCTAGTGCAATTCTATAAAAGAGGTAAATGGAAAGTTACCAAGGGCTCTCAATTATAAATTGGTCAAATGGTTATTCTTCAACAAAACAATGCGTCGTCGCTTCAGTGAAAAAGTGCTGATGCCCAAGTAGCATCAAAGTGAGAATAACTTATACTGCCACTTCAGTTTAGTGATTATTACGTATTTAACACTTTATATGCAACTTCTTAGTAATAATAACTTTATTCTATTGATTTATAGTGGAAATTACGTGGATACATCCTTTCTTATCCACTTTGTAGTTCTGTAGCTTTGTGGTGAAAAGTTTTTTCAACGTTATTTTCACTAAGTAAAATCACTTATAAGTTTTTTTAACTTTAGAGTGGCAAATTAAAGTGGCAACCACTAAATCGAATCACTAAAATCTTACTTTAAAATAATAACCACTTTAAAGTGGCTATTAAAGTTTTGGCCACGTTTTGGAAACTTAAAATATACCTAAAATGTAGGTGCACTCTAGAGTGGTATGTTGTCGTTGTTGTAACGTTTTAGCCACTTCCATAAGTGATTTTCACGAGACATTTTAGATTAAAGCCACTACATAGTGACATTTACTTCTGAAATCCACTTTTAAGTTACAGTAACTAAATAGTGGCCTTTTTGTTGGCGCATGTTTATATTTCAAACTATAACCTCTACATTTAACAGTAAACTTGCATTTGTTGCAATTTTGCTGTTAGCAAATGTTGTACAAATTCAATAATAAACATGTAGTTCATAAAAACTTAAAACAGTTTGATCGAAGTTAACCTAGTTGTCCATTTGTAAAATAAAGAAGGGATCTAGATGAGAAAGTAAACAACATTTAAAAATGAGACAGAGATATAAATACATTAAAGCAGTTTCTGAAATGTTCAGGGCCACTAATGGTCACCACGCCGCCACTTGGCAGCGACGTGGATTTTACCTGGCTGTAATGTTATTTTATAAGTGATAAAATGGTTGTAATCACGTAACGACCACCCAATATTTGTTCCCCATTTTGGTGGTAGCCACGGTATAGAACTGTTCCTGTAACGTGGTAGTGACTAGTGGCACGTCACTCTACAGTTCCTACGACTGTGGCTGCCACGTCGCAATCACTAAAAATGCTAGTTGGGTGGTGTAGTGCGAGCAGCAGTAAAAACTGCAAGTGATAGTGAGGTGTGTCGAGCTGCATCAAGACTGTATTATTCCGCTTGAAAATACTGATAGTACTTAAAGATAAATACACACTTTAATTTGCTAGTGACAATTATAAGAACTTTGAAAGGGTACACCTTTTAACGCGGGCGGCATGTTCGTTGTAGTTAGAATTTTTATTATAGTATTAGTTATTAGTTAATAAGGATGTTTGATTATTGCACATTTGTTTTTTCTTAAGAATAATCCTTGTATAAAAAATGGTATAATAGATAATTATGTCGGTACCAATAATATTTCCACCTCCTTAGCGGTTGGTTTTTTTTTTGTTAAAACTTTTTTGTGTAATCAGTTTTATATATAACGGAGAATTTCCTTTTTTTTGTTATTAGCGACCAGCAATAATCGTCCCTGTAATTAACGGAAATAGAAGGTTGAATGCAACCTAAAAACTTCATTTAAAATTTTCTATTTCAATTTTCTAGTTCTATTTTTGCTTCCAATGTAATAGCAACCTGCAACTCTTGGTCTGAGACGGTTACTTAGAATAATAATTAAAAAAATATATGTAGTATTAGTGGTGTTTGCAAATATAATTTTTATATTAAACCTCGTACGAATACATTTACGAGAAAGTGCGTGTAGTTGTGCAGCAGCTACATATACAGTGTATTTTCTGCATTTATTAAATCAGAACACATCTACGACGAAATGTAGTTCTCAAAACAAACATGAAATGTTATTTTAAAATTTTAAAAACGTGTATTATGATAAAACCATAAAACGAATTCTAAGCAAACAAAAAAAAACATTGTAAGAATATAAACATATTTAACTCAGTTATCAAAATCGTTTTATTTAAAAACAAAATACACATAACAAGTTAATTTTATCGTAATTTAAAACATTTTAGTGCAATTATGTTATTAAGCTTTAAGAAAGTTTAAACTCGATATTGATTATAACGTTAACCTTAAAATGTTATTCAGTAATTTACGGTTAATACAATTTGTTTCTAATTAATTGTAGTTTGTAAAAGTCATAAAAAAATTAAGCGTTTATAATATAAAAATAAAACTGGTTATAAATATATAAGAATTGTGTATAATAAACATACCGCGGTTTTTATAGCGTCGCTACGGTTGAAGATCTCTCAAGGAAATTAAAATTGATTTTCTAGCAAATAGATCCAATACTTGAAATACTTTTGTAAACCGGCGATAATAAAATGTTTAATATATCATTTATAACGTAGCGACAAGTACGTACTGTAGTAGGTACTATAAACGTAATTACTTAGACGGTAATTGCATTAGTATCCTATAATTGCATTTACTCAAAATATCAAACTTTGAATTTTGCAAGCAAAAGTAATTAAAAATTTACAGTAACAGTATTTGTTTGTATATATTAATTACTGTTACTTCGCTTTGATAAAACACAACAACGTACTTTGAACCTTACATTAGCTTACATATAACTCTTAATTATTTATTTAACAACTAAGTTCTCCCTGAGGATTCACGTTCTTGCAGTTAATATCCATTTTACCTACTTTCTTAGTTGTTTTACGTTAGATTTGAAAAGCTTAAAGACCTGCTTAATCAATTTTTTATTATTAAAGTCTTTGCTGCAAGTTACACACAAGGCTATTAAAACTTGTAAAACTCCGTTTAAAGTAAACAACTTTTAGGAAAAATAAAAGTTCTCCTTTGTCGTTTGTGTTTAATTTTTTATTCTTTCCAACACGTTTTAATTTTTGATTTAAAAATATTAAATAATACAAAGACAATTTAACTGCTTACACTACCGTAAAATTTTAATATTTAAATAACCGCAAAAAAATAATTCTAATTTATTGCATTTATTTAATTAATCTATAATAAATAAATTAATTTTTTTATACAAAAAATATTATTAATACGATTTTTCATTTGGGATAATTCCCGTGTTGACGTTATCAAACAAGCTGATTTTTGTCACACGTTACAGTGGACATCTTCAGAGCCCGGAACAAAACTTTTGTTGTGGGTTCTGAGGATGTCCACGTCGACGTATGATGGAAGCTCAGCTTGTGTGATAACGACAACACGGGAGTTATCCAAAATGGAAAATTTTATTACAAATGCAACACGTTGTTATTTAAATACAAACATAAATAAAGATATCATATACTTCTTTAAATTAAAACGGTTAGCAGTCATCGAGAAACATAAAGTTAATCGATTAATGTTTAGCATAAGGTAATATATAAAATTGTTATTAATTATTTGTATTTCTTAATTATTATATTTTTTTTATTATGTAAAAACTATTGTATAGTTTACTTTAAGGAATAAAAGCACAAACTTTAAATGTGCAGAAATATGCATTATTTTTAATACCAATACGCACTTCAAAATTCAATAAAGCTTTTAAAACCCAAAACATCACCAAAAATTGTTTTCTATCATTAAATTTTTTTTATATTTTATTCAAAACTATTTTTTTAATTATTAATTGGTTATTTAATCAAAACCTTTGATTTTGATATAATCATGTTCAACAATGAGAATCAGAATTTTAATAAAACTGATATATTTTACAGTTGTAGAATCTACGGTAGCTAAATTTTTTTTTATCAGTGAATTAAAAATCAACGACTAATGACTATTTTAGATACAAAATTTAAAAAGTATCTTCGACCAAAAACTAGACCTGCTGTACCAAACGATTCAACTATAAGCAACAATTTTGCTGTTCTACTTTTTGTTGCCAATATAAGTGACAAAATTGGAAGAATACTGAAGCATTAAAGTTGCTTATAATACTACGACGAAAATTAAAAATTTGTTGATTTTTGTTAAAGATAAAATTTCACATAACACTTGTGGAGTGTATCAAGTTCCATGCGCTTGTGGCAAGGTATATATTGGAGAAACTGGTACAACTATTAAAACTAGATTAAAAGAACACAGAAGACATTTTTGTTTATTTCAACCTCCTAAATCTGCCAATGCCGAACATGCACTAAACACTTTACATAACATAAACTTCAAAAAAACTATAACGATTGCTAGGTTTTACATAACTACACAAATACGTCTTGGAATTTTGAAATCTTAAAACCATCGTTTCTTGAGAATACGATTTACGATTTGGTAGTATCTAAGAGTTTTCTTCCATTGCGTCTATATAAAAATTATAGCATTTTTGTCTGATTTAAGTATTTGGCGCAATTATAGCTTCTTCTAAACAGCAACTGACGTTTGTTATAATTAAAGTAGTAGCACTAGATCTTGCTAAGCAATCAACTTCTTTATTATATTTAATTCCAGAGTGGGTGTTAACCCAGATAAATTCAATTTTATATTCTAATTCTTGAAAATTATTTACACATATTTTAATGTTCATCACATGTGAATTTTCAAATTGTATTAAAAGATGGTATTTGTTAGTAATTTTCTTTAGAACCGATAAAGGATCTGATTCTATTATAATTCGTTTTTTCTTTTTTAATTTATTTTCTAGCACTTTAAAAATGGCGCCGTAAATAAAAGAATTTTTATTTATTTAAAAAAAAATTTTTGCCTAAATGAAGGGTAATAAATGCACACTCAATGTTATAGTTGCCTTTAGAAATATCGGTGTAAATTTGAAGCTGTGTGTCGAACTTACTCATAACACAATTAAATATGTGTTGGTTTAAAGCATGAGTTTTGCTGTATTTTGGAATTATAATAAATATTTTTTTTTGAATAAATTATAATTATAGTTACAATTATTGATTGTTGCTATATTGCCAAAAGAAAAATTCTTGAAGTTTCTAAAACGGCACGAAAGACTAAACATACTAATGGACAATTTTTTTTGTCAATATTTGTTGATGAGATTTTCTACATTTAATAAACATATGTTGTCTATCATTTAAGGATGTTTTATATATACTTTTAGAATATGCACATGCAATAGATATTTCATTGTACGGGCATTCTAATTGTTTCTACTTGTAGAGCTCAGATTGGTGTCAAACGAGATGCACGGATAGCACTTAGGCTGTGTTTGAAACGATTTAAATTTTTTTAATTGATGTCATAGGCACCGATTCATAAAGATAAGAATCGTAACCTGTAATAGACCTGATGTAATTTCTATAGAACATTAATGCTATTTCAGCTCCCCACCATGACTTCGAAACAAATTTGAGTAAATTAATACTACTAAAGACATTACAACATTGCTTAAAAATCCAAAAAAATTATGCAGTATACTATAATTAAACTTAGTATACAGGGTGTTAAACTAAGTTGAAACACCAAAAATGGCAGTTAGAACTCATTGAAACAATTTTTTTTAATTCAAATTTTTTATTTAGAGCCCCAGTTCATAGTTAACGGCGTTTTTTTAAAGCTTTTAAGAGATATTTAATAAAAATAAAAATCTTTCAGCATTTGCTTTCAGTTCTCTAAAACATTTGTATTTACAACTATATTCTATTTTATCAAATACAGTATTACTTTTTAATAACGGACAGCAACGGGGTACGAAATATTGTCCGGTATAGAAAAGTGTCTGCTAAAGAGAGGGTAAATTTAGTGGAGTACAACTACATATATTTTGAATGAGACATTAAAAACAAAATGATTTACGTATTTAAGGAAACATCTATTACAATAGGTAATTCTTAAACTAAAAAATGCTAACCTAGTTTTTAGCGATTGTCAGGTCGTTAGGATAAGTTTCTACCTGTAACTATTAAAATTATAAACAAGAATTTCTGTTTAACTAAATTATGCAAAACCGCATTTTTTAAATTTTATTAAAATCATATTTTGAGTTCCGCTGTAGAGAAATAATTCTAAAGGCAATATGAAAAAAAATTCTAATTTTATTGTCCGTATTCGTTCTAGTAAGTTTGGTAAATTAGAAATTATCCGTTAAAGAGGGGTGTCCGTTGTTGCGACCAATCAAAAAATATAACAATATGTGAAAACCACTTGATCAGTTTTGGAAATAAAACATTTATAAAAACCTTGAACTATCTACTTAAACATTTGTCTAAAACATTTTATCAATTTGTTCAAAAACAGTTTTTACTCAAATTAAATTACAGATAACTTTTAACAAACTGCAACAATCATTTCAAACAAGTAGGTTTGCTGCATTGGACATATTTTACGGGGCGCTAGGTTTTATGTCTTTTTAGAAGACTTTTAATTAAGAAAGAAATGAGTTCGAAGCTAAAGTTTTTACCAGCACAAAATTAAACATTAATTTTCAAGAAGTATTTTGGGTGTTTTATACTTTTGTTACGTACCCTATAAATACGTTTTTTGATATTTTTTTTGCTTCGTTTTTACACAGAATATGCATTATATTAGCTAACATATGTTCTGTATTTTATTAGTTTTGTTTTTGTAAAAATTTAAATATATTTTTAAATACTTACAAGTTTATTAGAATGTAAACATTAAGGAATTTGAGTAAGTACACCCAACTCAACAAAAAACGAGACACCTTGGTTAGTTTAATTGAAATAGTTAGCGATGTAAACTGGGCTTGTTAGCAAATGCGATCGGTATTCATTCGTGGCCGTTTGCGATGGTTTTCAAGATATTCAAATTCAACAAATAATAAACATTGACAATACCAGAAGGTCAAATCGTATATCCGCAATAACTAAAAAATCAATACATTCTTATTTTTGAACGGTTTGGAACAGTAAACTGCACTTTTATCCTTATACGAAATATTTTCGTATGTAAATAAAAAGTTCCTTATTGAAACCGTTTATTCAGGTTATTTTTTGAACATAGTGTATATTACATTCATGTAACGTCTCATTAATAACATGAGTATAAGCTATTGTACTTAGGTTTTAATAACTTTTTAAGTAGATGTTTTTTTAAATTTCTCTTTTGGACCGAAATGTCAAAAAAAGGCAATTATAATAAATGTTTTAAATAATTCGTATTGCACTTATAAAGACTTATTAACAGTAGAATGATTTTGTGTCAAAAAAGATATTTGCTGCATTTTATTTTTATGCAAAATATTTTCGTGTATAAATCAAATTGATTGCAACGCTGAACTATTTATTCTTTTGTTTGTCAATGCATTTTTGCACCTTGCTCTTTTTCTGCATTTTTAGTTTAACAGTTTTTTTAAATAACGTTAATACAATAATTTTTTTGCGACACTAGTAGAAAAATAAGACTTTATTTAAGTGTTGTTAATGCGTATGGATTTAAACGCGTATAATCTTTGTAAGCATAAATAAATCAAACTTAATTTGTCATTGCATTTTTACATTACGTTCTTTTAAAGACGAGGGAGGTACTATTACTAGTATGATAAACAAAAAACCTATATCCTGATTTACTTTATTACGATAAATAATTTTTTTTTGGAAATTCAGTTACTATTTTTTGTTTTTAAGCCGCTGGCGCTGTTCTAGTCTAAATTTTAATTGGTTGGTCTATTATTTATTATATGCAAATTGTTATGTGAATTAATTATTGTAAGAGTGATTGTAGTTTTTAGTTTAATTTATCATTTAGTAAAAATATAACATTAAGTTAGTAAGTTTCTCTACATGTTGTTGATAATGCTTGCACATACGAGTGTTGATTTGAAAGCTCAAATAATCGCGTAAAAAAGTATGAAGCAGCTATAAAAAAATTCTTAGCAAGGACAATAAAAGAAGACGTTTGGAATTTGTAAGACGTTACCTCAATGAAGCGATAGATTTTTAAAATTGTGTTGTTTTTTTCCAATATAAATCTTTTAAAAGATCAAATGACGTACTTATAAAAATGTATCGACTTCCAAGAAGTCGTTAAGGAGTTAATTACACAAGCTCCAAAAAGTATAGCGGACTCTTTTCAGTAAATGTATGGGGTTAAGTTCCCATGACCCAGCCGTTTGTTGGGTGATTAATAGTCATCTTAATACAAAAACCTACTTAGATGTTTTAAACAAGTCAGCTTTCTTAATCAATCAAATCAATATAATAGAAAACGTTTGGAGCCAATTGGTTTGTACTAACAATTAAATGCAAATAACTGCTTGGGAGATGATTAGTGATGATAACCTAAGTGTTTTTGTAGCATCAATGCCTAGACGTAAAATATTTTGTTATTCTTAATTGATATTTTTGAAATGTAAATAAAAACGATTATTTATCGTATTATAGTAAGGCAGGATATGGGTGACAAGGTAAACACATTTTTTTTAATTCATCATACTAGTGAAGGTGACTCTCCTGCTTCTAAAAGCACGTAGCGGTTAGAAATTCAATGACACAGTAAGTTTGATTTATTTATTCGTACGAAAATTGTATCTATTTTTTATACACGAAAATATTTTGTATAAAAATGAAATGCACCAAATATTTTTTTTTGACACAAAATCATTCGACTGTTAATCTTTATAAGCGTGTTAGCAGTTATTTAAAACATTTAGTATAATTGCCATTCTTTAAGATTTAGATCAAAAGAAAAACTAATAAAAACACACAACTTAAATTATAATTAAAACTTAAGTGCAACAGCTTAAATTCACAATGTTATTGTGTTACATGGGTTACTTTTATTTACACATGAATATATTTCGTATAAAAATAAAATGCAGTTTACTGTTCCACATTATTCAAAGATAGGTATATATTAATTTTTTAGTTTTTGCGGATAAATTATTTGACCTTCTGGTATTGTCAATGTTTATTATTTGCCTGAATTGCATTTTTTAAATAATTTTGCAAACGGCCACGAGTGGTTGCCGGTCGCATTCGCTGATAAGCCTAGTTTACAACATTAACTATTTCAATCGAACTAACTAATGTGTCCCGTTTTTTGTTTAGCTGAGTATACATAATAAAAATATATAAAAAACGTATGTACATGAGTTTGCGAGAAAACTAAAAAAAAAATTAGGGCGTGTACTAGTGTACACATGTAAGAAGTGAAACTTCTTTATGGCCTTATTTTTCGCAAAATGATCTACATGCAACTTTTCAGAAATTGGTTAAATAAAGTTAAATTAGATAAAGTTTAAACAAAAGGATTTTATTATTATAGACATGAATACAAATAATACAATTATTTCACTTTAACTTTTTGCTACTAAGATTATTACAGCATTTCATTAATTGTAATAGAATTATTACTATCATTGTCATCGTTATTATATATTTTTGTAATTAATGGCTTATGGTAACTGAAATATGAAATTGAATCTATAAAAATTAGTTAATTGATTTACAAAAATTAATAACATATTTCAGAATTTATACTCTATGCCAATTAATTGATGTTCATTAAATTAGCAGTCGTATTAATTAAAAATGTGACGCGTAACGAAATAAGCGACATGCTATCCCTACTGCGTTGGAGAAACTGAAAGTACTCTTCGTCTGAACCAACCGTGTTTCACTTTAACTTTTTGCTACTAAGATTATTACAGCATTTCATTAATTGAAATAGAATTATTACTATCATTGTCATCGTTCAATCAGAAATTGAGGTTAACCTTAAATATCTTAAATTTAATAATTAATGGCTTATAGTAACTGAAATATGAAATTGAATCTACAAAAATTAGTTAATTGATTTACAAAAATTAATAACATATTTCAGAATTTATACTCTATGCCAATTAATTGATGTTCATTAAATTAGCAGTCGTATTAATTAATAAATACTATTTTAATGAAATCATATACATTGACCGATAGTTACAATAAGAAACTGAGGTTAACCTTAAATATCTTAAATTTAAAATTAGATAAAGTTTAAACAAAAGGATTTTATTATAATAGACATGAATACAAATAATACAATTATTTCACTTTAACTTTTGCTACTAAGGTTATTACAGCATTTCATTAATTGAAATAGAATTATTACTGTCATTGTCATCGTTCAATGAGAAACTGAGGTTAACCTTAAATATCTTAAATTTAAAATGTCATCTTTCAATCAGAAACTGAGGTTAACCTTAACAAGTATTAGAAAAATAGATATAATTACTTACTTTTGTTAAAAATCCACTGGAATTAGAATTAAAATAAAGCCTTTGATTTTGTTGATCACTTTAGTATTGATATATTATTTATCTCGTCGCTATTGTGTTTCAGAAATAAAAAAAAAAGATGGCGCGTAAAGGAAAAATGTGACGATAAAAAATGTGACGTGACGCGTAAAATGTGACGGTAATTTTTTTTCCAACGCCGATAAAGAAGTTTCACTTTAATTATTAAGCAGTTAAGATATACCGGAGTTGATTCAGGTGTAAAATTATTAGTAAACTTAATTACCCTTTCTTTAAAATTGTAATAAACCATTAACAATTATTAACTTCATGAAGAAAGACACTATAAAACAGTTTTTTGAAAGCGACTGATGTTTAGTGATGCTTATGTGCACACTTTAGCAGGTTTCTAATTTATAAAAAAGCATACAATTATTTAAGTTTTGTAATTTATCAAAATTTTTTTTAGAGTTAGTGCCGTTGGGTAAAAAACAAAATTTATCAAAAAAGCGTAGACTGTATAGTACAATAGCTCTGTGTCATGATCTTTCCTATCTGTTTGTTGTATGCAATAATCAACAAAAGAATTTGTTTAGATATACGTCTAAAATTTATAGTTAATGACTTATGAACAAAATTACGTAAATTATTAATATTACGATATGTATTTCTTGCCAAAAAAATAAGTTTTTTTGTAAAACAAAAAGTTTATTCAAATTAACATTCGTAAAATTCGAAGGAAAACAAAATTTATGAGTCTGAGTTTTTCTTCCATGCCGCTATAATAAACAAAATATGAATTGACACACTGTATATACTATACGTAGTTATTGTCACTTTCGGATTTATACCGTATATTTACTTTTGTTTTTAGACTTTGGTATTTATGTTTGATTTAAAATGTTTATGAAATTTCTTTAATTGTGTTTTAAAAAGCAGTTTGTTAGTTTATAAACGCGTTTAAATTAATCGATATTTTATTTATAATATTTTGAGTGTTTCATCAAAGTCTTTTTAAGTTATTAATATTTCTTTTGTAACTATAATTTATTAGCATTTCATTTACATATTTGACCGCTGGCGCCGTTGATCAAAACAGTTTTATTTGACTTTATTTATTAAGTACTTACAGCCAGTAAGATTTTGTTTTAGTAATAGTTTGTTTATTTTAAAGTCATTTAGAAAATTTTTGTTGTCTTTGTTCATCGCCATGTAAAAGTTTACAGAAATCTATTACCAAATATACCGTCAACATTAACCTCGTCGTAGTTGATTTACTAAAACACTTATGTTAACTTTAAACACGTTGTCTGGTTCGCTTTCAAACTAATTGAATTTGTAAGTGTATGCGCACCTAAACGTGCAATAAAAGATTTGACATAATCAAGTAAATTTTATTGCTTGTATGTTGTGTTGTTTTTAAGAAATATATTGTTTATTTCATAATATTATTTGATACAACTTTCCATTCTGAATAACTCACGTGTTGCCATTATCACACAAGCTGAGCTTTCGTCACACTGCTACAAGCTTATAGGTCTTACGAACCTTGCACGGCCAACTTACACAGTCGGACATAGGGGAGGTTTACATAAATAAGAGTTAAAGAGCGCCAGATCTTTTTAAGCAAAACTTTTGTTTTGATCAGGGCAGAAGGTCCAAGTTTGTAACGAATTTCAGGTTAGTAATCCCTGTTACACTGGTTTTCGTGTAACCAACAAAAAGAAAGATATGTTACCATAAAGAAAAGATAAAATATGTATAACAACTTTAATTTAATAACGTAAATTATTAACAAAGAGTCTCAGAAATTTTGTAGTACATTCTCAATCTATACATGCCGGAAGTATCGACAACACACAATACATAAGTTTACAAAAAAGCAAAGTAAAATTACATGCCAAATAACTATGGTTCACAGCATGCGATTACACCAAATAATTACTGAAAATATCTAAATAGTATTGAAACAGCTATTTTAATTGCGTAATATAAAACAAGCAAAATTCCGTTAGTGACTTTTCTGGCACCGACAAAGTAATTAAATAAAACTTACCCACAATACAGTACCTACTTGCTTGAAAAAACGTTTTCCTCATTGAGTCGGCCTGGAATAAATTTGAATAGCAAATTGTATTAATACAATGACTCACGAAAGCAAAAATCTACAAAATTGTTAATTATTACTAAAAAAATAATTACACATAAGAACCCGATTATCGAATGCTGTTGCATACATTAAGTAAAAGTTGGTTACGCAGTTGCTTGACGCATAAGGAGTAGAATCTCGAAGAAAACTTCTTGTCGAGACTTCGTTTTTTGTTTTAAGATAGGCCTTCCAGAGTTATACTCGTCCCATAAAGGTATTTGTCGATATTAACCCCTCATCGATCGATAATGCATCGAAACATACAGCCACAAACGTGGCGGGGCGTGCCTAAACGTGTTATCAAATTAAGAAAAAAATTACGAAAGAATTCTAAAAACTAATAGCAAAAGCTTACATTGTGACGAATAAACTACACGAAATGCGTTTTCAAATTAGAATTTTATTTCCATTAACGCCGTTATAAGATTCAGAGCAATTTAAAAATTATAGCCTAGAATATGTCGTTACTGCGACGTGTGACGAAAGCTCAGTTTGCGTGATAACTATTATTTAACTTGTTTTTATTAAACTGTGCAACGTCATTTAATTACTTATGTTTTTTAGTTTGTATTGTTTTAATTAATTACAACTATTAGTATGCATTTTTTTCTAATAAATGTTAGACTTTTCAGATTATAACGATGCGTTTATTCAGTTACCTATCGCGCATTATGTTAAATTTATAATTACAGATGTAGTGTCAACACACTCTATAAGGTAAGTTACTCCATAAGTGTTATTTAACGTGCCAACGCGTTTTTTGTGAAACAAGGAGTAGAGGTTTGTTTTACATTTCATCTTTGGCGCCTTACTGCCTTCTGATTCGTATTGACTTTTTAAAATTTTTTAAATATTCACAAAGTTTAATTTTTTATGCAGATTTACATCTATCGCTATCTGAACTAGTCTAGTAACCATATTTGTGTTACGTTTGTCAGCAAACTTTTACTAACATCAATAAGTCTATGTAAAGAGTTTTAATTAACACGTACGTAAATATACATAACATTTATATATTACTTTTATAATTAAAAACGTTAACATTTTAGATTTTGTTTTAATTTTTACTTATTATTAGTTTATTTTAAACATTTTAAATAAAATACTATTTAAATTAAAAAGTTTAAATCTATAGTAGTAAAATAGTTTTTAAAAAGTAAAACAATTTATTTTAACCTTCATTGTGTAGTATAACCAAAAGGATTACATTTGATACAGCTTAAATTCTCCAGAATTACGTTTTGCGGTGACCACTTTAGTACTATCGTTTCATCAAAGATGAAATTTATTACATTGATAATAGAGTTAATTTCATCAACCAAAAACTTGTTTTCTATTTTTAACTTAATTTTTTTATCTAAAAATATATTTAATAAATAATATTAAACGTTTGTTAAAATTTTGCAATTTTGATTCGATTTGCCATTTTTTTCTGCTAATACTCAAACGACGTCTGAGTGTCGTTAAAACTTCTTAAACTTTTGAGATTATGTTGTGAAGATAATATGGCGAATTAGTTATTGGTAGAATGATCTTAATATTGAACTGTTTGCCATATGGCGTTGAATTCTGTAGCATAAATGCTGGTATGTTAGTAAAGACATTATGCGTAAGAAGTAAAATTTTAAACAAACGCAGCGCTAACACCTGCTTTTGTTTTTGAACTATTTGTTTATAAAATGTAAAAGTAAACATAAGTGTTTCTTTTAAACTTTCAAATTACTCGGTATTGTTTGCAATCATTTTTTCACAAATAAAAGTTAAAAAGTTGAACTAGCAATACATCAAAATATTAAGAAAGTACTAATTAATGAGTTGCAGGAAATATTATTTTAAATATTTTTAATTATATTATCATATTTTAGACATTCAATACTAATTTTAAATATTGTTAAATTTTTTTATTGAAATAAAATATTTTACACAATTTATAGCTTAGTCTATTTTCAATTATGTATTATCTATTGCACATATTTCTATAATCTACAATAGACTATCTATTATACGTGTACACAGATGTTTGTTTAGAATGTACAAAAGCTTGCTAAAACGATATACAAAAATATCAATACGGAGCTACAACAAACCGTACGCGTTTGAAATATGTCACTATTACGTGAAGATAAGTCTAGTCTAGTGTTTTCAGTAAAATCAAAACGTACTGAGTTTATAGAACTACTATAAAATTTATGTATCCATTTGATAACGTATTTTATTTACATTTATTTTAAACAATATTTATTGTGTTGAGATAATGCATTTATTAAATTTCTAAAGCTATCAAATTATTTGCAATTAGATTTTAAAAAAATTTAATTAAATTACCATTTAACAGTTATCTAATGTACATATAAAACTAAATTAATTTAATATTGTATGTACAACGAATCATTTTGTAACTGCATCTATAACGTGTAATTCACTCAAATGTAAATTAAACGTTAATTTTTTCCAATAAAACTTAAAATTCAATTTGTTAGATTGTAGCATTAGTTGGTAAATATTATACAAAATGTTAAATACATTCCAGTTAACTTTTAAGCCAATTTCGGTAAATACTAAATCTGCAAATAATAATTCTTTAACAATCCGTAGAAAATTAAATGTAAAATTACAATAAAAGATTAAAATTTAAATATGTAACGTAATTTGCAAAATTTATATACTTAGACAATTAAGTGTCAAAAATATCTCTTAAATGCTATAAGTTGTAACTTTAAATTGATAAGTAGAATTAATAAATGTCAAGCTTAAGATATTTGATTTTAAATGCTAAAGTAAATATTTGTTTGTAAAAATCTACATTACTTATTATATGTTAAGCAATTGTAATAACGTATTGTAACGAATTTTATTATTAAAACTAATTTATTTAAACTACTAAATATATTTTTGACTTGAATAATCTTCTTAACACTGCTGTCTTTGCATTACGGAAATAACTAGCCTACGAGTTGTTTGTTCCGTATTTATACACATTTTGGAAATCCTTCTCGAGTGTTCCATATCTTTCGGTATACGTTCTAGAAGATGGATAACAACTTCGAGAAGGCTCTTGAATTTAAGAACGTTTCACTGCCCCCTCCTTAGGACTGTTCTGTCCCAGAACAGAAGACTGGATGCGACACCGGTAGAAAGGATTGTGGCGATAGCGGCAGCTTCCTCCATTTCGGCAACTTCCTTGACCATAAAAGCAAGAGTCAATGGACTTTTCTTGACCCGATATTCTTCTTGGTTGGTAACTACAGACCAACACTTGAACGCCATAATGTTCGCCACAGATTTTTGTATGACGGCTTGGTACGTGAGTATTTCTTGGTGACCAAATAGAAAACGAAGCGTCTGTCAGTTTTTGTATAACACAAGATTTTAATAACGAGCGACTTGTTAATATTAAACCATTAGTGTACAGGAACGAATTAATATCGCGATCACGCACTTGTTAAAAGAAAAAGTTTAATAAACACTATATCGAATTACCAACTGTAATATCGTCCCACGTCTGATAAGAATGAAACAATTTTAAAAACGATACGAATTTAACTTACGAGTTACTATTTATTACGGGAGCGGTATTAAATTATTAATTACACTATAAATGGCGACCGCGCACCGTGACACCAAATGTAACAAATTTTATTATTAAAACTAATTTATTTAAACTATTAAAATATTTTTACTTATACTAAAAATATCTACATTTTTAACTTAACCGAACTAATTAAATCTAATAATATTTAATAAAAAGACTTACAGTATAATTTATATATAGCGCTATTACTGACACGAAGATAAGATAAAGTCACACACTTGTTTAACACTTGTTTACGTTAAAGTCACGTACCAAATTATTCACCGTAGGTTTATCTCACACGCGTAAACGACTTATTTATTTAGACTTGAATAATCTTCAAAACACTGCTGTCTTCTCATTACGGAAATAACTGGCCTACGATTTGTTTGTTCCGTATTTATACACATTTTGGAAATCCTTCTCGAGTGTTCCATATCTTTCGGTATATGTTCTAGAAGATAAATAACAACTTGGAGAAGGCTCTTGAATTTGAGAACGTTTCAGTATTATTTGCCAAAAAAAACATGTACTACATTAGTACAGCTCAACTATAAACATATTTATTAGATTCTTTTAATTATAAATCTTAATAAATATTTTTAATTTAAAACATCAATGATAGTTAGTAATCTGACATGTTATACCAAACATATTCTAAATGTTCCTAAAATAATATAATTATTCTAAAAATTTATAGAAATATCCGCTAAAAATCTCCTGAGAATAATTCCAAGAATAATCTTATGAATGTTTCAGAAATAATAAATCTTCAAATATTGATAATTAAATGTATTGTTACATATATATTGTTATCAATTAATATTATAGATATCTAACGGACTATGAATGTACACTTAATCTGATTAATAGGTAGTTATTTTAGAAGGTGAAATTAAGCACTGAAAGTTGAATCTCATGAGGTTTTTTACACTCCAAACATGCTTATTGGAAAAACTCAAACATTTCATTTCTTGTGAATCAACACTAATACAAAAGTAATACTTTGGCACTAAGGCGTTAATTGTTGGACTCGTTGAACATGGTAATGACAAATATTATACAGTGTTCAATTTGCAATACTTGTACATACATAAAAAAGCAAATATTAAAATTCTGATTTTACTTGTTCTTCCGCTGCTAGTGCATAAGGTAGTGTTGTTCGCCTACAGTCTTCTTAGGTAGGAAGAACACCTGTAGCATTTCTAGTATCATTAAGTTTTTGCACAGACTAAAAACAAAAGTGTATCAAAATTAATCTATGCAAATCATGTAGCATCAACTGAAGAAATGGAGACAGAAATAAAGCTGATTGTAAAACTAAGTTCTAAGAAAACAATACTTGTCTACTTCTCACAATGCAATTTCTTTTGTTTACTTAGCTTGTTTTGGCTATACTCGCAAATAAACGTAATTGAAAACACAAAATACATTTTATTCAGCTAGGTTAGTCTCAACACGAAAACTCTGCTGTAATTATTTTATTAACGGTTTATTTTGTAGATGATGGAAAATTAAAGAAAACAATAATCAACACAATACATCAAGAAGTTTTAAAACACGGATCCCGCAGCATTTACCGCATAGTTAAAATCAACAGTCAATTTCAATTTATTTAAATAGTCAAGATCGGATTGAAACTTTAATTGGAAGTATATCAAAAATGAACCACTTTAGATCAAATTCTTAAAGAAAAAATTTTTATTTAACACCACAATTAAACTACTTCTTGAATTTTTAGTCGTATTTCAAAAACACGCTGTAAGTATGACTTGCATAATTGCATTTTTCGTTTTTTACTAACTCTAATGAAAAATGTGCGTTTTGGGATTTTAATTATATTTAGGCGTGTACTATAAAATTGGTTTTTTCAAATTAGAATTTAGAAAATTATTTATTTGAGTTTACTAATCAAATTAAATATTTGAAGGGTGACTGTTTCGCAACAGAAATGTTTTAGGTTACAACATTATATTAACAAAACAGTAATAGAAACTAACAAATTTAGAAAAACAAAATTATTATTAAGATCATAACTTAAATTGTAGTTTTTAATTTTTTTTTCATTTTGGGATTCAAACCTGCATTACAAATGTGCAAAATTTCATAATCTTTTGTAGAATGAACTTATTCAGTAACAGAACGTATTCAACGTATTAAAAAAAACGGAAACACCTTTTTTTAGAGTAGAAATCTATGATCAAGTAGTGCGACCAAAAATAGTTATTTGTATCACTAATACAGAAAGTGCTAATTTGCGAGTATGAGCATATTTGTAGGCCGAGGTGGAGCCAAGGCCTACAAAATGCGAAGTTTTTGTGTATCAATTTATTAAAAACATTATTTAAGTATTGATTTTTAATAACATACCCTAACAGCACATAGACATCTTAAATACATCTCAGAGACGCCAAGCCAAGGCATTCAAGACATCTTGCAGACATCTCATTACGTCTTTAGACATCTTTAAGACATATTGAAGACGTCGAATGATAATAAACTGTACATCTAGAAGACATCTTATTTAGACATCTTTAGGATATCTCCTCAGAACATGTTTAGAACAAAAAATATTTTGAGTAATTTATTTATTTATTTATTGTATGTCATACTTTTTTAAAAAGAAAACTTCTTCTATTGGAGGTCTTTTCACGCAGTTTTCTTTGAAATTTCAGTTTTTTTGTGATTTGCACAACCAAGCTTGTTCAACAAACCTAAAAATTATATTTTGATTTATCCTAAATTAGAGAATATGTTAATTTGTATAATACAGTTTTTTATAGAGATCGGACGAATATTTTATTGATTTATATGTGTAAACTGTATACAATATTAAATTACATTTTAGCTGACAAATTGAAATTAGAGAAAATAATTTACCAAATTTAATGTATTATTATTATTTTTATATTTTACTTACGAATTAAAACTTTTGAAATATTTAATTTAAAACGGCTTGTTTCTTCCCATCCAGCTGTACCTGAGAGTGCTACCAATCGCAGAAATGCCAACACTAAATTCTAAAAGTTTCCGTAGTGTATCTTAAAAACACTTAAATTCTTTCTTGCAAACGTTAAAACAATATAATACACCTACCGACAAAGGCTACAAACAAACATTTTGATACAATTCTGCCATTTATAAAGAAAACTTTGGAGAATCTTAAAACTAATGTTTTTAAACCGTCTTAAATCAGACGTCTTTAAGATGCCTTACAGCAGATATCGTTAAGACGTCTTTCATAGAGCCACAAACGTTCAGATATTAAACAGGCATAAAACAGACGTCTTGAAGATGTTGTGTGCTGTATGGGTGTGTTGATAAAATTGAAACCTGCAATGACAAAATTCAATTGTTTTTGAAATTAATTTGACAATTATATAATATTATTACAATTTAACTTAGATGAAAATAAAACTATTGTTGTTTTTAGCAATTGTAAAGTATAAACAAATTTGTTATATTTAATTTAAAAAATTTGGTTAGCGTTATTCTAAACAATAACACAGATAATGATGTATGTTAATAAATCTGTCAGATCGACAGATTCTTAGTGCCAACTTTTAGTTATAAAATTCTACTACACTTTTCCGACCTAGGCCGGAAAAGTAAAATTTTCGGCCGATTATAATGCTTGTAATATACATCAAAACGGACGGAAGCACAAATAATACTTTACAGTACGCTTATGGATGTAACTGAAAGCGAAAACACATCGAGGCTAATTCCTTTATGGAATTGTACACTTCAAAAAGCAATTGAATATTTTTAACGATTTTTTCAATTATGATTTACTAAATATGATAACAAATAAATGTATATAGTACATAAGTAAATTATAACAAACTTCTCAATTTGACACCTAAATAATTGGAACAGTTTCTAGAAACAATTTTTACTATGTCGTTTGTCAAACTTTCAAAAACACGTTTGTACTGGAGTCTAATTTGTTAATTTAAAATATTGGAAGTATAATTAGTAGAGATAAATGGGATGAACAAAAACTTGGTACGCTTTTCAAGATTCGACCAGTGGTAGAACACTTGACAGTAAAATCCAAAAAAAATTCCTAAGAAGCAAATGTTGGTTTTAGCTAAGCAAATGGTGCCTTTCAAAGACCATTTAAGTTAAAAACAATATATTCCAAAAAAAACTCACAAATGGAGATATGAAATATATGTATGTACTTGCTGAATCCAGTAGCGTTACATATAATTTCGCAATATATACGAAAAAAATATTACCACGTACAAGTTGCTTTGACATTGGGTCTAGTGAAAATAGTGTGTCGATTCTATGTAGAGATGTTCAACCTTCAAATTAGTTTTTGTATATGGATAATTGGTTCACGTCGATTCAGTTATTAGAGTATTCATGAGCTAAACAGCAGAATGTCTGCTAAATAAAAGCAAGAATACAGAAATAAAAAATATTGACCGTCTCAGTACTAGAAGAAGAGAAAATGTCACGCAACTAAATCTATATCTCAAAAAAATATTAGAATGGTGTATTTTATTAGTCTATAGTACAAGAAAAACGAGGGCAATGCAAAAACCCTGCATGTGATGCAAGTTCTGTGTATTATTGTAAAAAACGCGGTAATAGCGAAGGCTTCTACGGCCGGAATCTATACTATGATAATAATGTCTTCCGGGTTTGAACCGTGTCATTGTTGTTGTAACCGAAGTTGCCAACGTTTCGTCCACTTTCGTAAACTTGAACCCCAAGATCTTCTCGTGAGCTTTGATGTTACTTCACTTTTTACTAAAGTTCCTATTAAGGATTCGCTTATTATCATCAAACAGATTCTGTCTCAACATAGCAATGACTTGAGTTTAGTTCCTTTTATTGATAAGTGTCTATCCTCTACTTACTTCCAATTTGATAACAAGTTTTACGAACAGGTTTTTGGTGCTGCTATGGGTTCTCCTCTATCACCGGTGGTAGCTAACATTTTTATGGAATCCCTTGAAACGACTGCTTTAGAATCAGCAATATTAAAACATAAAGTCTGGTTTAGGTATGTTGACGACACGTTTATTGTTTGGTTCATGGTCATCTCAAATTGTCTAAGATTCTTGATCATTTTAACAATCAACACTTAGATATCAAATTTACTATGGAATTCGAAAGTCATGGTTTTCTTCCATTTCTTGACGTTTTTGTGACGCGTAAGCAAACCCACTCATTCGGACAGATACCTTCATGCTTCGTCTTATCATCATCCTGCACAGAAACGTTCTGTTATTGAATTTTTGGTTTATCGTGCCTTTCCTATTTGCCAACCTGAGAATCTAGACTCGGAACTCCGTCATTTTACTAGAACCTTAGGAAACAATGGTTATGTGAAGCGAGATATTCATAGAGTTATCAATCGTCGTCTACGACCACGTACTCGATTACCTAAGGACATTTCTACTCCCGAATCCAACCCGAAACTAGCCTTTTTACACTACATTCATCAGGTTACAGATAAAATAAGGAAACTTCTTCGTAAGAATGGTATTAAACCCACATTCAACTCGACAGACAAAATCTCTCAGATCTTACCTTCTCCCAAAGACAAATTTCCTACACTTTCATCTCAAGGTGTATACCAAATTCCTTGTTCATGTGGATTAGTTTACATTGGTGAAACCAGTCGTTTCGTCATTACTCGCATTTCAGAACATGATTGTTGTATGAGGTATATTTTCAAGTCTGCGGTTGCTGAACATTATTTTACTACAGGTCACAAGATAGATTTTGATAATGTTTTGTTGATTGCCAAATCTCCATTTTTTTTCAACAGGAAATTCTGAGAGAGCATAGAAATCATCAAACACCCTAATAACTTTAATCGCGATCATGGTTTTGAGCAATCCCTTTTTTGGTTCTCGGTCATTAGTCATTTATCGAAAACACGCCCCTTAACAACCGTAACCTAATCAGCATCGAGCTTAACCGTCCGTGACAAACCTTTTCCCTTATATATGGAAACTATTTCTTGTTAAGTCACTTTGTTAGATTCTTGTTTGCTTTTTTAAGCTATCGTTTTCTTTCTTATTTTGTCAGAGTTTAGATTATGGCTTGTTTTACAAGTTGATAACCTAACTTCTAGTTAGATTTCTGTTACTTGTTTGAGTTTTGCGATTTATCTCACGCCCTGATGAAGCCCGAAAGTGGGGAAAACGTTGGCAACTTCGGTTAAAACAACAACAATAACACGGTCCAAACCCGGAAGACATTCTTATCATAGTATAAAAAACGCGGTGTTTATTTATGTATAAAAAATTGTTTTTATAATTTCATCATAAGTGGATGTTGCTGTGTTTGAGAAAAAAAATATGTATGTCTGTCTGTTCTTTATATGCCTAATCTAACTTTTTTGTTACATTTCAAAATCATCAAATATATCAAAAAAATAAGTAGTTTTTTTGACATATTGTGCTATTAACCTTAGATAATATTATCAAATTAATGTAACTTTTAATTCCTTTAATTTATAATTTTTGGGCAAATATCGTCATTACTGGGTTAAAGTTAAAATACACATTAAATGTAAAACATAGTATAAACACAAATATGTAGTATTAGTGAGATTTTTGAAATTGAGTACAAACACAAGTTCTTCCAAATTTGGTGTCTGACAGTCAATTTGCCTTTCTTTCTAGCAAAATTTTTCAGCTCTTACTGCAAACTTATAAACTTTTCTGTTTTTTAAATATAACAACTGTAACTCAATTGAGCTTTATCAATAGTTGTGAACGGTGTAAAGTTCAACTCGCACATCTTATCTTATTAAAAATAATAAAGTAGGTTTCTCAGATCTAAAATCTTTAAAATCAGTGTTAAAAGACTCTTGAATTTTTACAAAGTCTGTGACAAAAAACGCACTGTTACTGTTACAACCTGCATTCTTTCTGTAACCTTTTAAAGTTTTAAAATGTAGTAACTCTCTATTCTCCATGGCCTAAACAAGTAATGTTAATTGTTGTTGCAACGAAAGTATCGCTTCTAAAAGAATGTGTGCAATATTACCTTTCGGTTGATGATTTTTATTCAAGTTATTTAAATGTGATGTCATATCAACGAAAAATAAAAATTTGACAGTCACTGAGGATATTCAATTTCTTATCGAATAGGAATGTCTAAATATCTTCAAGGCACAAAGTGAAACGTTTCAGTACTGATTCTCTGAACAGCCAAAGCACTTTGTTATGCCAAAGAGAATCAGAATATTGGCTATTTACTTCTTCTAATAACCCAGGAAACTTTCTGTGAGAAAGTTATTTTGCCATTATTTAGTTTACTATGTTAGTGATTAAATCAATCACACATACAAATCCTTTTGTGAACGTGCACAAAGTGCGTTTTGATAAATCACGCAGTGAAACAAATGATTTTACACGTCATACTTGGTGCTCTATCTGTAGCAATAAAAACCAATTTATTATGATAGATTTTATTTGTCGTTAAATATTCCACAATAACAGTACATATATCTTTACCACGAGTTTGAACCTGAAAGGGTAGTAGTGCTAATAATTCTTCACAAAAACATCTTTCGGTTTAATACCGCGCTACTAATGTAACTTGCGCTACATCTTTTATATTTCATGACTTATCAGAAGCAATAGCAAACGCAGACGATATTGTCAAGTTTCTAATTTGCAAATTATCCTTGCTGACAAGAGAGTGTAGTTAATTTTCTTCATTTTGTCATTCTTATTTTTGAAATCTTAAAAAGGAGATCCGACATATTTAAAAAACATTATTTAACATGTTCTCTATCCGTGAACAGTTTTTCATACTTGGCTATATACTGAGTAACAGGAAAACTGGCTGCGGTAATATTAGTACAAGAATGCATCCAGCCGCTAAATAAATTTGTTAATTCTTGCGTTCTACAACGTTATTCCATATTCCCAAGGATATACTTTGTATAGGCTTTACATATAAACCAACAAAGTTAGTTTTAATTAATTATGTAGTTCGTTGATAAATATCATCAAAATTGATTTATTAATTGTTTAAAAAATTTTGTACAAAAAAAGCACATTTTTATTCTTGCAGTAATTGTTTTAGCATCAGTTATTATGCTAATTACATATATAACTAATCAGTTCCTGGAAAATAGTTTTGTAAAATTTGTCATACTGAAGTAAGTAATATTTGTTTTATTAAATAATTTTTAAATTTACGTTTAATTTTTTTGTTTTACTAGAAAACTGCTTTTTAATAATTATAAAACAAATGCATTTGTGATTTGAGTCACTTTGCGATTCTATGGTTCTAACACTAAGGACTATTTTTTTGTTTCATTTATTTTCTAGATCTATCTTGAAAACTAAAATTTTTTTTACTCTCAAATCCGTTTTTTTCTAAAATTTGCCATTTTTGATTTTATTCAAAACAAGCAACAGTTTTGATATACAATAATATATAATTTAATAATTGACGTGGCTGGGTTTTACCTTTTATTGTTGTCACTAAAACAGTATTCAATTTTTAAATTTTTGATATCGATGTAGTTAGTTTTAAAATTCCATATTTGTTTATAGATAATGGAAAACAAATAGTTTGTTGACATAAAAATGTTAAAATTTTATTTTATTGCCTGAGGAGACTAAGCTGCTGAAGACGCGTTTAGCAGAAAAGTTATTCTTATAAGGATCAAGCTATAGTACGTTCAACTGATAGAAAAATAACCGTAGGCTGTTGTCTTAAAAAACAGTTAACATTTAATAGTAAAAAAAATATTTTTAATAATGAAAAATAGTTTTTTGTTTAATTTGAACTACAATTTAAAATAGATATGAATCTGTTACAAACAGCTTACGTGTATATGCAGTTGTCTTGCTATTACATAAAGTAACATAGCAAATAAAACAACTTTTTTTGCGTTTTAAATACCAACATAGTAATAAATAAAATAAAGTATTAAATTTATTGGTGCTTAATTGCATTACTAACAGTACGGATATTTGTACTTCAACCAATAGTGATTGATATTAAAATTGAATTTTCAACGCAGCGAGTTAATTTAATGAAAAATACACAAATTAAATCCATTCATGTATGTAATATAATTATAAATTTAAGTAATTTATTTAACTGTTCAAATACGTCTAATACCATAAATAAATAAATTATATTATGAAACATTTTTTGTGCATTAGTCCAATTATCTATTACTTAGCATTTATAGCATTCTAAACATTAATTTAAATTATAATTATAAATATTTTTATTTTTGTAGTAAAATTAAGTTCTTAATTTGTAGATGGAAACATGTGATATGATGTAATATTTCATTCTAATTTGTTTACAATTGTAGTAAGTAAATATATCTACAAATAAAATAATCATTTCAGGTTGGTTTAATTTTGTGCGGAAACGGTTTATTTAGATTTAAAAAAGTTTTACGTATGGCTTGATCAAATTAAATTCACAAAAAAATATAGAATTATATCACTAAGCAAAAATAATTTATTTTTAATTGCGTTGGTATAAATTAAAGTTTTAAATTAAATTTAAATTGAAAATCATGTTTACATTTCATTCAAAAATATTTTATGTTTTCTTTTGTATGAAATTTATTTAAACGTACATTTTTGTTACCATTATAACTGAAATGAATATAATTTACTTGAAATCCATACTCTTAATCTTATAAATTAAATTAATTTTTGCTACATTTCATTTAAATCCCTACATTATGCAAGCGTTGTATTTCTTTATTACGTATAATTTTTTTTTATCAAACAAATTTATTTTGTACAATTTTAAGAGATTTAAAATTTGTTAGTAATAAACAAAAGTTTAACGGTAGATAATTACATTTTCCATACAGTTTACAAACAAAACAAATGCTTTTAAATATGCAATAATTGTTAAATTATTTTTATAAAATTAGAAAATTATTTGCTTTGTTAAGTGTATTTAGAAATGATAACTTTTGATAATAAAAACAATTGTTATAAATCGTTTTTTAAGCAGATGAAAATATTCAATTTACGCTACTGATTACCCTGTATAGAACAATATAATTACACACAGTATATTAAAAATTGTTTAGAAATTCTTTAGTTTTTATCTTTTAGTTTATTTTTTAAACTAAATAATGACTAAAAGAAATAACAAAGCATTAAACAAGTAACAATTTGACATATTTAAATGAAAAACTAATAATTAGAAGATTGTTAATGAGGTCGAAACGTCAACAAGCTGATTTTATACCAGCGTAATTTAAGTAAGTTTTTAATATACCCCGGGCAAAAATTACTTTGTCAACGTGTCAATTTTTAAATGTACAATATGAGACGGCTCCGATATCATATTTAGTTTATGTTATCTAAATCATTTATTAATATAAAACTATAGGTTTGTCAACGCATTTGTGGAAACACATAAAAGTGTTTTTCCACTGCTGAGAAGTACCGCCACATTACTCACGTACTGGTAAATTGCCCAAACAATTGAAATAAAGTACAAAGTTATTTGCATTAACACCCACTTAATTATTTACAATTTATTCTATTCTCATTGTTGTATCTTTTCAGAACGGTAACTAATTTGCCCGATCTTGTATTTATTGGCAGCTGTTTTACCTCGTTTGAAAAGATCACATTTTCCATTTAATATATCAACATTTTAAAGATGCTATAAATCATCATTAATTCATGTTTCAGGGCAAGTATTTGTAATTTATTTAATGAATGTTTAAGGTTACATACTCAAAAAATATCTTTTTAATATTGTAATGTTAAAATTTAAACTTACACACAAATGAATGATTTTTGAAACATATTTTATTGGTATAGGCACATGTAAACAAATTATAATTAAATACAGAATCTATTTAACTAATATAATTTGTCGTTAAAGTTGAAAGTTGCATCATAACGATCTCACAAATAGTACCATTCATGATTAATAAAAATAAACATTAAATATCTTCAGTAGCCGATCGTCCAATGAATAATAAATTTTTTAGTTATAAATTTAAATACATACGTCAAACATCTACAAATAATAATGTCACATAAAAAATAATAACTATTATTAAATATTTTTCAGATATTCTTTATAATCTTAGTGGAATGTAAAAGAACTGTTCTAGCATTATGTTTTTGGGTGACTAAAACTCTTTTTTAATATTCGATAATTATGTTTCATGCATAAAACCATGTTACAAAAATATTTAAATAAATTAATGTTATGTAAATAGTAGTAGTTTATTCAAAACTTATTTGAATTACGCAGGTATAAAATTAGCTTTTACATCATTTGTTAATATAAAGCGTTTGTGGAAGTGCAGTAGTGTTCTCTCATTGCCGAAGAGCCCCAGAATTGCGAAACGGCCGTCCAATGGTTCACTTTGGTGGCATTTTTACATTAGATTGACAGTTTTACCTTACAATGTTTATACGTTGTGATTTTAGCCCGCGGTTTATTTAAAACTTATTTGTTGTTACGTGTGTATAAAATCAGTTTCCAACGTTTCTATTTCTATAGCCATTTACACACTATTATTTATGCATAGTAAATTTATACTATGAGATGGCTCTGGTATCATATTTCACTCATGTTAAATTAATGATATATTTTCTGAGTTGTCAAAGTATACAATTTTACCGTATGGGTAGTCTTCGTTGTCTTGTTTACAAATTATTGGTTGATTGTTTCTATTTTTGTCATCTTTGTTTAAACTTTTTTTTCCACATATGTTGGTTTAAATCAATTTACGGATATAATTTAATGTTTGACTAAAACTAAGAAACGTTTGTATCCCGGTTTGATAACTTCTCTATCATACTAAAATGTAAAGGTTTCCGCACTTTATCTGATTGCACAAACAAAAATTTCCACTTATTTAGATCTTTAAGAACAAAAACTGTTTGTTGAAAATGCCAATTAGTTTTCTAAAATTGCAATTGCATTTTGGTTTTTATGTAGGTGGCAAATTTTTTAACTGCTTTTTGTATCCATTCAGCAAGTGTTGCTAAAGTTGCTACCAAATTGGCAGTTAGAGTTGTATTGATATCTTCCTTAATTGTAGTTTGTACGCCGAGTAATAGTAGAAGCGCGCGAGTGCACAAAGTGTTTCAATAGTGATGTATTATATTATTTATTAATTAATTATGTATGTATACAATTTATTTTCATTTTTTCACATGCAATGTTAAAAACCAAATGAATTGAAAAACGTTTTCCACATGTTTCTGCAATAACATTTATTATAGTAGCTTCTGGCTATTAGCTAGAACCATCGATAATTGTAAGAATATATTGTTTACCTTCTGCAATCGATAATAATTGTTAAAAAAAAATAAGTTTGCAAATGTATCAATTAAAGTATGTGCGTGTTGGTAAACTTTGGCTCGCTGACATGGCATACAATTTTTAGCGTACATGTTTACATTTTTCTTCATACTTTGTCAGAAATACTTTCAGGTTATTTGTTTGATGCTACTACGTTTGCCCGGCTGAGATAGATTATGTGACCTCTTGAAACACATGACACATTTTATCTACCGCTTTCGTGCCATTTTCTTTGTTTTCTAGCTATTTGTTTTGTAAATTTTTAGAAACACTGTTTTTGCTACACTCTTTATTCAGGTCTTTTAAAGTCTTCCACGTTTCTTTCCTCTTTCGGCAGATTTTTAGTTCAATGTTATTTTGGGTAACCGTTTTTCTATCATTCTGTTATTAACTGCTATACCAAATAAATTGTTTCTTTTGTATCTTTTCTATAATAGTTAATTTTTTATTTGTTATTTCTCTTATTACTTTATTTCAAATTCCTTTTAATTTTGATTTCTTAGACAATTTTCAGTAGACACCCATCTATTTTTGATGCTAGTATTTTCTTTTTACTAATATACTGGGCTTCAGAACCATAAATTAATGTGCTTTTGATAATTGTGCCATAAATACGCATTTTTGTCCTTTTCCTTATATTTGTTTCTAACGGGATAGTGCGACGCTTACTCCAGACGGACCTATATAAAATATAAAAGCCAAGAGGACGGTTCGGTTCTCGGGCGTCATATTTCTTAAAAAAGTTTACTCTCCTGTTAGACAATGCTTTCCAGGTAATTGCAATAAAAACACGATGTCCAAGACTTCAAACGGTTTTAAAATCAGAGCTAGGTGACGGAAAATAAAAGTCACCAGTAAAGAAAACGACTTTATTTACACTCTTAGCAAACGGTAACAGAACGGTAAAATTCGGCGAGCTAATCAAACTGAAACGTAAGCGGCGGAGATGATAACCAAACATGCGTTAAGTGAGCGGAAAAGATGGTGACTAAGTGAGCGTTTGGTAAGCAATGGCGGTGACCAAGGAAGCATGGGCTAACGGTTTTAACCTCTTTTAATATGCCGTCTGTGTCAGTGTATGGCGATAAAGAACTTAAACTGTTTGCGTTGGATACCTCGCGATCACTGCGTAATTCAGCAATTTCTTTTATAAATGCGTCCTTATGAGCAATTCTGATCAATACGCTAATGCTTCTATGCAATTTCTTAATTGTTAAGCATCCCGTACACCTGTCTTCTCGTCTTTTTCGAACGTTGTGTATAACTCGTAGCATAAAGGCGGGCGGCCACTGCGAGCAATACAAAACTAAGCTAAACAAAGCTAATTTTGAGAAAATTAGTTACCATGTTTTTAAGTTTACGCGCGGCCACTTAAACAAAACTAAACGAAAATAAACAAACGAAGATATGAAATGTATCTTTGTTTCGTTTGTTTTAGCTGGTGTAAGATTTTAGCGAGGTTTTATAAGAGAATTTCTAACCAACAAAACTTTAGCTTTTATTATTTTTGCTTAGTTTCGTCACACGTTGTAAATGTTCAAAGCAAGAATATCTCTCAATAAAGGCAATTTTTTTTTCAATAACCGTGTAGGTTGCTAGTTTTTATTTTTGTTTTTCAAGAATCTGTGTTTTTCTTGTATGCACCCAATAAACACAAAATTGATAATGTTTAGTAACAATTTCAAAACAAAAAATTTATGATTCACTCTTGTTTCAAACATAAAAGAAACCTAACTGCAATAAAATAGCTATAAGTCCATCGCTGTTTCACTTATTTGGATCAGTATAGTTTCGGTATTTTAAATTCAAATCTGTTGCAAACTAAATTTTGCATTTCGTTTACGTTTTAAAAGCTTCGTTCTTGAACTGATACTAAATGATCCATACATGTATGATTTTTTTGTTTCAATAATGAACTAAAACAATTCTTTCAATAATATAATAATACATTTTCGAATGCACGTTTCAAATTTTATTGCACAATAAATATTTTTAAATACAATATCACATTGAGTTTTTTTACATATTGCAACTTTCCTGGATGTGGTCTTTTCACGGAAGCTTCGAAAACTGCATCAGTTACTGTTGGGTAGCAACTTTTAACTGCATCTGTAACATAGAAATAAATATTTCATTTATATACATACATAATCATAGAGTTACACAAAATTAATTACATTTTTTTAATCAAAAACAACACAAACTTAATATAAATATCACTTTAGCAATCATTAGAAAGTTATAAAAACACTGTGAATACTTTTAGCTGTACATAATCGTATAGAAAACTTGAAGAATTGAACTGTAATTATAAATCCTAAAGTATCATCAGATTTACGCAATAATCTACATTTACGCAACCATGTGTGTTAATTTACATTTTTTTATACAAATTAAAACAGGATACATAAAGAAGAGAAATGATAATAATATCGATTACATTTATGGATTATAATAAAATGTTCGACTTACCGTTTATTGTTCCATTTCGTAATTGTACACACAGCATCACTTATCAAACTGCAACCGAACAAGTGAAAAGATATCAATTTGCAGCGCAAGCGTTGACGACAGTAATCAAAAGTATAGCAACGACTAATGCTGACTTATCACAAAGTATTCGTTTTTCCTAGAACGATTCCACTGTTTTGAAAATACTTCAATCTTATTTAATCGATCTTTAAACAATTGTAGTTATTTAAAAAATATTCGGTTTTAATAAATCAGTTTTTAGACGGTTCCTGATTATGGGATAAAAATTGCAAGTACTGAAACGGTTTAAAACTGATTGTGAAAAATCGGAACTCTTTCAATTTATTCACTGTCAGTTACATGTAAATGATATAAAAATGGAACTAACACGAAACAACGTAATGAAACAATTGTTTTAATTTTGTGACTGTAACAGTTTCAATCCGTGTTTACTGGGCATGTAATGTCCACTGCGATATTTCTGTAGTTATCCAGTTTGGTGCGTGCCACCAGAGTTGGTTGTCCGCCAAAGCTTGAGGTGTTGTGCTTCGTCAAAGTACGTCAGCTACGTTTTCGGATGTTTTGACGTGGTTCTATTCATTTTTTCAAATTAAAACTTGTATTTCTGATACTCTATTAGAAACGATTGTCGTCCAACGCGGTGGATCTGCTTGTATCCAACAAAGTGTAATTGTAAAGTTGCTCCAGTAATAGCAATTATCTATTTGTAATTGCAACGCGTATCGTACGCGGTAAAACAGCTTGACTTAAAAAACGGCGGTTTCAATCTTGGTAAGTTTATCGTGCGTGTTGGAGTCATCTTAGATTTTGCGCAAAACAAATTGCTAAATAAATTCCTTTTGTAGTTGCAAGATATCAAGCGGCGCAAAATCTTAGTAGTTGTTTGGTAGTGACATTTTTGCATAAAACTTGGCTTGGTATTTTTTGGAAGTTGTGTATCCGATAGAGCTTTTTTTGAAAATCTATCTAACGCTTCTTGAAAGGATCTGGTAATGGTTTGTCCAAACCTAGTTTTTCTTTCCACAAAGCTTGCAGTAATATGTATCTTTTCTACGATTATTATTAGAGTTACTAATCTAAGTAGGTCGTATATTTTACTGATTGCTGAAAAAACTAACCCCTTCGTAACTCGAGCATTTTCGGATGCGCATTGCGTGTTTCATAAATTTCTAGTGTTTTATTATCATCCTTGTTTAATACAAAAATGTTTATCATGTCGGGGGATATCCATTGTGAGCGTCATTTGTTTTGACAATTTATGCATCGTTTGCTGTCAATTTCCTTAGATTGAATTTAACCATTTGCAATATTTTCCATGTTTCCTATCTCAACTTTTGCCTTTATTATGGAACTTGTTCTTGTTATCAGATCGTCCACATAGAAATCATTTTATATTATTGCACTGGACTCTAAATGTTTGTCTTAAAAAAACTAGTGTTTGTTGCTTTAAGCACCGTGTTGCAAGAAATTGTGAAGCCGCCATACCGTATGTTAATGTTTTTAATTCTCAACACGTCAACGGTTTAGATGATTTTTTTCTCCAGAATATTTTTTGCATTTTATGTTGCGATTTATTGATGTCTATCATCCGATACATTTTTTCAATGTCAGCACACATGACGTATGTGTGTTTCCGGAACCCCAAAATAATCTCAAATAATTTTCGTTGTGCTGTTGGACTAAGGTACTATGTATCATTGAGAGATATTTCTGTGTCTGTTTTCAAGAGTGCATCGAAAATTGCACGTTGCTTTGTACTGAGACTGTCTGACTTAGTGATTGCATGATGTGGAAGGTAGTATGAAATTTCATCTGTCTCTTCATTTGTTTTTGTCATGTGACCGAGCTTGCGATATTTGCGCATGAATGCTGTATACTATTGATGTATTGAAGCATTCTTCGTTAATAGTCTTTCTAATAAATAAAATCCTTTTAAAGCAAAGTTACGAGAGTTGCCTAATCTTTCAAAGTGTTTCCGTAAAAGAATTTTAACAACAAATAACTATTTGCATTTTTCTTCTTCGCGCGACTCAATTGGTGGCACATTTAACATGTTTTTAACTTCTCAAAACTTTGTCAATGTAGTTTGCAAGGTGCAAAATGCCAATGTGATTTTATGTGAAGAATTTGGAGTTTGCAATGTTACTTCAAGTATCCAATCAATTTTCGTGTCTGTCGCAGTACGGGTTCTATATCACCCAGTTGAAATGATCTATTCTCCATTATTTCTCAAATTAATGTAGTTCCGACAAGCAAATCAATTTTGTTACTTTTGTTAAAATCATCGTCTGCCAATCGTATGTGTTTCGGTAGCTGAAGTATGCTTGCGTCAAAGGAAAATGATGGCAAGTTGTCCGTAGTTTAAGGTATTACAAGGCATTGCATTTTTTGTTAAAAATTGCTTTGTTGTGAGTTAGTTTCAACATTTATTTTGAAGTTTATTGTTGTAGATGTATTATTGCAAATTTTTATAACGCTTGAACTAAATTGTTCTTTTGGTAGCCGTAGTAAATCGCATGTTTGCTCAGTTACAAAGTTTAATTGCGAGCCGCTGTTCAATAGCAATCTACTGCTGCTGTAGAAAGCAAAACGTGTGTGTTCGTATTTGAAAATATTGATTTCTTAAGGCAATCGTAGCTTTGCTGTGCTATGATTGTGCTGGTGTGGAGATCTATCTTGTATATTGCGTAAAGTCGTGCTATCACAAACGGTGCTGCTGCTTGTTGATTCGTGTCAAACTGTGTTGATGCTACGAGTTGTACGCGTGTTGCTTGTCTTAACGTAAAATAAGATGTGATCTAGCATTTCCTGCATCCTCTAGATAAACAAGCTCTTGTCATGCGACATGAGTTTTTATATACTTTGACACAAATCTTCCAAATCTTTAAAAACCAATAGCTTAGTTCGACCAGCTTTCACGTATTTTCAACACTCAGGTGTTCTGTTTTATCATGATATAACCGATATCGATTTGCCAACGCGTACACTTAGACACCACCCACAGTGTCCTTCCATTTGGCAGCTTTTGGTAAACTTTATTTGCCTCTAGTATTCTTCAATCTTTGAGTAGTTGATCGTCTTGGAGTTGAACGCATAAAGTCCAATCACCTTCGGTAATATCAACTTGTGTTGTCTCCAACGTTACTGGATAGCGACAAAGTGCATACACGTAAGATATGCGGGCTGGTGGTCAATATTTAACATGGAACTTAAATTCTTGGACTTGTTATCACCACCTACCAACTCTCGGTAACAACTCCTGTTTAGAGAATGTGGTCACAGTGCGTTGCAATCTGTGATTACTGTAAATTGTAATCCCAACAAATAGACACGAAAATGTTTCACAGCGTACACCTTTGTCATAGTCTCGAGTTTATAAGAATTGTAGTGACGTTGGTCAATAGTGGCTGGTTTACTCGTTGCACTCTGTCGTGATGCGTTTGTAACAGTATTGCGCCGACGGCTAGAGAACTTGCATTCGCATGAACCTCAGTTGGGAGAGAAGCATCGAATATTGTCAAAACTGGCCTAGAAGTTAGCACACGTTTTAGTTTTTTAAAAGTTTGCTGCTGCTCCGCCTCCTAACACCACTTATAATCTTTACGTGTTAACCTGGTCAAGAGTTTGACCATTTTGAAATAATTTACGGAAATATCAGGACAGACCGATAAATTGTTGCACTTGTTTAACTGTTTGTGGGGAAGCAATTTGCAGAATGGCTTCAATTGTACTGTTCCGGGCCGTACTTCTTTTTTGCTGATTTCTCGCTGTAGATAGTTAATCTTCCTCTTAAAAAACGAACATTTACTAACTTATAGGCTTAGATTGTGTTCACGAAATGTTTCTAATAGTACGTGTAAACGTTGCAAGCCGTCTTCCACGGTTGTTGAAGGAATGATTACATCATCTATATAAAGGAATGCGATTTCATTTTTAGTGATCCTAACACCTCGTGCACCTGAAACACTAATGGTGTATTGCAAAGGCGAAAAACATTTGTAGAAACTCGTAATAAGAGTCGGCAGTAATGAAAACCGTCTTGTTCATTGAGTTCTCGTTCATAAGAACTTGGTAGAATCCTTGGGTTAAGTCGAGTCTAGTACAATATTTGTACTTGCTGCCATTTTGATCTACTTCTAAATGGTCTAATTGTTTATCTATGCGTGCGAGCGAATATTTATCCTTAATGGTGATTGAATTCAAGCGTCTATAATCGATGCACATTCGGTAATCACTCGTTTTCTTCTTAGCAAGTAACGCTGTGCTAGTGTATGCGCAATTGCACTCTCTTATAATGTAAGGCAAAAACAATTTATTTATGATTCTTTGTAGACTTTTTTTTCTATGCCAGACATTCGATATGAGATATAAACAATATGTTTGTTTGAGGTTAATCTAATTTCCATTTTTGTTGCGTTTGTTTCCTCTAACTCTGCTGTGGTTCTCGAAACTCTGTTTGCAAATTCATGAAACAATGATTTGCATTGGGATACTCAATCTGGGGTGATGTCATTAAACGTAAGGTTGAAGTTATCGTCTTCTCGTGTTTTACAACATTCCAAATAGCTAGGTTGTTTCAAAGGACCTCAGTTATATAAACATTTTTGATGTGACTTTTATGAGCATGACGCTTGGTAGATTGATAAAGTCACGTCCGATGATGCAATTGTATGAAATCTGGTAGTCTCCCATTACAACCATCTTTAATGTAACTTGAGATTGACCAACATGCACTTCAATTATAACTGTCCCAATACTCGTCACACAACTACATGTAAAACTTTGCAACAAAGTCTTTTCTGTGTCTTAAATGTTTATTGGTAACTGATCCGCCACACCTTGTTTTATTCTTTCTATCTTTTCTTAACTTTTTGTGTCTACTAAGCACTTAAACTTTTTTCCATTTAACATCACAGACATGTTGTAAGGATTTTTCGTAAGCTTATTAATGATCCTTGAAAGGACAGTTTCTTTATACGTGCCCGAGACGTTTGCAGCCGTAACACTCAAACTTTGGGTTTAGACATTGTTTTGCGTTATGGGGTCTTTTGTAGTTGTAACGCTCGAGTTCACCTTTAGTTATTCTATCCGGAAGTTCTGTTGGACGAAACACGGTATCCCGTTTTACTCATTCTTTTAATGGCACCTTTTTAAACGTACTAAAGTACACGTACAGTTGACTGGTGTCGTAGAACTGCAACGACCTTGCTGATCGCGCACTGTTTTTGTGGGTTATTCTTTTGATGACTGCATCTGCGAGGTGAGGTTTTAGTATCCGTAGTCTTAGTGCTTCTAGTCAATCTAACTTGTTTAAACAGTATTCGTTGAGATCCATCTTTGATACATGCCGTCTAGTGTTGGCCACTAGTTTTATAATCTTAATATTGTCCTAGTTGTAGCATTCGGTCAACTTCTCTAGTCATTTAATTCAAATATTAATTGACTGTTTTGACTTTTGTCGGAATCAGCTTCTCTTCTTCAGAGTAATGATTGAAGTTTGACCAACATTCAACATAACGTAGACGCTTCTCCAGTTTCTCTATAGTTTTCTTCTTACTCTGTCGCCTTTTTGCTGTCTATTTATTTCTTTTCTTGCGTTTTTCTTTAGACAAGTCCGTCAAACTTGAACCAAAACTAGACGACGTGCTTCGTGTTTTTTTGGTTTTCTTTGCGACGTAAACTAAAATCTACATTTTGTTTTAATTTATGCCGCTTCTCGGGCCTTTTGTAGGCCGTTGGCTACTCGCGATGGTTGGCGTCATGCTCGCGACTTGTGATACCAACATTGCGCAATCTCACACTTTTAAAATTTAATAGTTTTTTTGCACTTTTGAGCACTAAGTAATCCCACTGCTGATTTGTAAAAAATTAATTGTCTTTGCTTGGATTATACTTTTAGTTATAAAATTTTAACAAGAAAATGAAGTATCATACTCAGTCGGAGGAGATCGGATGCCTTGTTTTGTCTTACACAATGTGGGTTTGTAATCGAACCTGTGCAATCGATTTGATTAACGATAACTATTGATTATTGTTGGGGACTTATGTGCGATTGCCCAAGACAATTTTACACAATAAAATTATTTAAAAAACATCGATATTTTCTGTAAAGATGCATTTTTTCTCTTTTTTAATCTAGAGCTGATACAAGAAAATCGGTAGTATTTGTGATATTACAATATAAGACTTTTTAAATCGGGTTTAAAATTCTAGGCACCAAAAAGTGTGTAACTAGTGGTGGTTACGAATTTTTTAAATAAAATAAGACTAAAATTTAAAGAACAAATTGACAAAGCGGAATATTGCCTAAAGCAAAAACATTACTTTCACCTTCTAGTTTCCGTTTTAGCAAGTTTCATTATATATAGATAACGTATACTGAAAATTATTAAACATTTTTTCTAACTAATAAATTGAATAAATATATGTAGAATTGCACAAAGTTATTAGCTTATATTATTATTAGTACATTTCAAAGTTTCCATTGTACACACAAATTGGAAAATTGAAAGTCATATTACATTTCAAATTTAATTTGCATTTTGAAAAGGAAACGCCGGCGGAAAGCGTGTTCTATCTAGAACGATATTAGTTTGTATTTTAACAACTAATTGCTTGTGTTTAATAAGGTACAATCATGTCTACGGTTATAGTAAAAACAAAATTAAAAATTAGTTTTAATACATCTCGCAATTGCATTATCAATAAAGTTACTTTTAATTAATTATTTATAACACCATCATAACAATACGTGTGTTATAAAATCACGATAATGTTGATTTGATGAGCATGTACTAAATTTATCAATTCGGAAATTGTGTTAAAATAATTGATTTAAACGTTTGAAATTTAATATTAGTTTACGTTGTAATTTCCGGGTTACAATTAAAATTGCGCTTGTGATTTGAATAAATGCTCTGAGTAGGCGTAATCTTTTAATTATCGAAAAAGTTAGAAATTAAAATCAATATTATTATTAAACTGTATTTCTATAATTACTTCATTTTTTCAAAGTTGTAATTACGTTTTTTAAAATATGACGCTGTAGTCGTTAATTTTGACATTTTTATGTTGATATTTTTTTTATAAAATTTTGTTTTGTTTAAGCAATAAAAATAATACACCTTGTTCAAACAAAAACTATACAAACGCAATTACAAAATTTTTTATTAACAGATAAAAAACTTTAATAAAATATAAATTGAAAAGGCAAATTTCTATAAAAAAATGCTACTAATAATTGTTGGTTTTAACTAAAATAACAAACTACATCTAATAAATTAGTAACATTACTTAATATAGTTTCTCTATAACATTATTTAATGTTTATAATATCAACTAATAATAATATTTGTAATGTATTTTTTAATTAATATTTATGCTTAATTGAAATCTCAAGACCGTTTTACTTAAAAATCTAAACATTATAGCTGTATTAAATTTAAATTTTTACCAAACAAATATAAACTTAAATAATTAAAAATTTTGGTTTCAGGTATCTGTTTTAGACTATTTAAAATACCGAAATATAGAATGAGGTGTCATTAATTGCAATATTAATTTAAAAAAACAACATTTTAAACAATTGATAAATATAATAAATGTTCTATATTTTAAAAAGCTTTTTTTGAGTTCTAATAAATAACAAATATAAATATAATTAACAATCAAATTTATTGCAATTATTTCAAGTTAATATCTCCCAAAATACAATTTAAATGAACTATTAGATTAAAACGACATGGTGTTATTTGAAATTAGTTTAACTGGTTGCTATAAGTGTATTAAAACAGTATTTCTTAGTTATTACACAAAGGATTTTGCTATTAATATAGAAGTATTAATTCTCTTTAAATCTCAAGATCTAACGTAATTCTAGAGTAAATTTCGCTTAATAAAAACTTTAGTAACTGTAATTCAATTTATTTTTAGGATTTACTAAATGTTTAATTACTTATATTAATATATTTTATTTAATCGTAATTTAAAAAACATTTTTTTTAAGTTTTACCTTACATTTTATTTGTGAAATTGTTTATTACGATATTAAAAAAAATATGTTTGTGTAATGTTTCTTTTAAATAATTATGTGCGTTTAAATTATTTATCCTATTTTGAACATTATTTAGAACTTGTATTGAAACATAGGTATATTAATAATTCTCTGTTGCGTTTTCTTTGAAGTGATTTACCGATGCAGTAAATAGGCAAAGGTCGATCGAAACGCTTTAAATATCAATATGGATTATTTAATTCAATCATTCGAGTGAAAAGCGATGCTGACGCAAAAGTAAACGATTTTTAACAAAAATTTTACTTTATAATTGTTCATTCAAGTAAATAAAATACATATTAACAATTTTATTTTAAATTGATTAAGATTACTTAACTTAAATTGCTCAACATTTAAAAATGGAATTGTTCCATGTTTATTTCTGGTAATGGATTTTTGATGATGCCATTACTTTAATTTGATATATCCTAAAAATTCAAACAAATTAGATTGAATTTATCGGTTTTCGATTTTTTTTTAATTTGATTTACAAGAAGATTATATTATTTGTTATTTTAAGTGTGTTGCAAAAAAATGTTAAAATGGCAAGAATAAATTGATTATAAATATTATAATTAAACCACATGTAGGAAACTGTGAAGTTGTTAGATAGTAAATATTACAACCGCAAATTTTAAAAAACGTATTTGAATTATACGCGGCGTAATATTCCTATCTGTACTACGCAAGTGCAAAAATTTGTTTATATAATTGCAGAAACCATCATCAGATAGCAGTGGACAGGTGTTTCGTCCTGTTTGGACTTATTACCACTGGATTACTGTAATGCAGTTTCCACAACCATATAAAACAAATTTAACACCCGAATGTGACAAAAGCTCAACTTCTGTAATAACTACAGCACTGGAATTATCCAGAATGGAGAATTGTAATACGAATGCAACCCGTGAATACCTGAATTTTACTATGACATATTAGCTGGTCTTGAATTGTCCTTGTCAAAGTAAAGAAATCTATTCAATATATATTTTGTTTCAACGTCAGCTACAATACAAAACTTTATACCAAATTTATTAAGTTTATGACTTATATATTAGGTGAATAGACATCTGGTTCTTGTAGAAAATTATTCTTTTTTGCTCTTGGTTTATAGCACATGATACAACTGCTTCATATTATTCCTATATATATTCTATATTTTAAATACTACAGCAAACTTATCAAATTTTTGACGATCGCGACGAGTTGATTTTAAGTTGAATCAAATAAATAGGTTTATTTGGTTAAATGTATCTTTAGGAATTGTATCACAAAATAAATTAGGAACCCTTATCTTTTATTCTACAAGTGATCTACTAAAAATTTTTAGCACGATATATCTCACAAGCGTACAAATAAGATATAGACGCGTCTAATTCTTCTAGAGAAGTTGATCATAATAGCCTAGAATAAATTATTTAGATGTCCACTGCAACGTCTGACAAAAGCTCAGTTTATGTGATAACGATAATACAAGAATTATCTAAAATAGAAAATTGTAAAACTATTATGTTACTATCTAAAGATATTATAATAAAATTAATGGAGCTCTTTCTAAACAAGGAGAAGAATGTAACTGTAGATAACATTTGCAAAAAGAGTCAAAATTACTATTTGGAACTGTATATCAATGCAGAAGGTTTACAAGGATAGTAAATATAGAGGATTGCTCGATCGCTCGATTTATTCTGTCGATGTCATATGACAAGCTGACGTCACGCGTAGACCTCGCTCTCAATACTTTTATTACAATTTTTATTACGATGCACGTTAAAAAGCTTCTAAATATTTTCTTTAAGTAAATTTGACAACTTTTGATTTAATAAGCAATGGCAATAGTCTTCATAATCAAAATATTTTTTTTTATTAATGAGTTTTGTTGATTTTGTTATGATTTATAATTTTTTAAAAGTAACAAATTACGTTTAAACGTTATAAAGCTTTAAATGTTTTTTACTTGAACGGAAGAAGACCTACACAAATAATGAATGTCTTTAAATAAAAATAGTTTTGTTTGATTAATTTTTTTGGAAACACATAAATTAACTGTCTGAATTTTTTTTTAAATTCATTTTAATCAATTTGATTTAATAAGTTTAATAACTCATTTTACAAATCTCGTTTATAACTTTTTGTGTGAAGTGATTAAAACAAATTACATTGGTGTTAAGGTTCATTTGGTCAGTCCGTTTACAACACTTAATCCATTCATTTTTAATTGTAGAAGACACTATAAATCGATACCTTTTAGAAACCTGTGATATATAATCTTGAACTTTTTCCTTTTTGTTGAAATCGGGTAGTTATGCAACTAAATAGAGCGCACCTTGCTTCTGACATTGTAAAACTACATCTCTATATCTAATATAATGTAAATCAGTTTAATTCTCAAGTTAAACCAGGATAATTAGATATTTTTACAAACAATTTGAGGAACGCTTTTTTATATATAACAAATGTGATAATTGTTATTAAAAAAATTGCGAAACTGTCGTATTTAAAGTTACGGTTGACGTCACGCATCAAGATTTACAGGGGTAGGGCGAGTTACATTGCGAGAATACGAATTGAGCAATCCTATACATTTACTATTATTGGAAGCTCTATACCATCTGCTGAAAAAATTTTTAAAATAATTTGCATTATACGAAAGTTTTTGTATGTGACAATAGTTTTTTAACCTATTATTAAACAAAAAAATCAAAAAATGTGTGCATTTTTAGTAGTGTTCATAAATTTCCAACGATTGATGTAGAACACAAAAAACTACCAGAAACGGCAAAATTCTACGATACTAAATATAATGTAGATGTTTTGGACAAAATGGCAGAGAATTATACAACTAAATCATCTTCCAGAAGGTAGCTTTTATAAATATTTTTCAACAAATTAAATTTAACAGCAATAAATTTATGGATAATTTACAATTTATGTACTAACAAAACATAAATTGTCGAAAATATATTTTAAAACGTAACGTACAAAAAAATCCACTACATATCAAGAAGATGGGTTAAAATCAACAAACAAGCAAAGACAATGTCAAAAAAAATCAAAGACAATTGCAAAATTTGTAAAAAGTAGCCTGTAGCAAATGCGTTAGCATTATAACTAAAGAAATTGTATGTTCAAGGTGTGTTTAAATACGTATTGTCTTAATATCTTCAAAATAAAAAAACTTTGAAATAAAAGATTATTATTTTACCTTTACAATATAATTTTAAGCTATAGTTGCTAATAGTTACCTATTTCATACTTAGATATAAAGCTATAGGGTTTGTCGATGTAATTGTGGAAATTATATTGGTGTGTTCTCCTACTGCTGATGAGCCTTAAAAAGGCGAAACGGCCGTTCAGTTGTTTAATCTGATGACATTTGCACGATTGCATTGACATTGCTTTACCCACAATGTCCTTTACGTTGTGGTTTTATCCCGCAGTTTTATATAAAAGTATTTTGAACCACGCAAGGGAAAAAACTAATTTACAACGCTTACTACCGTTATGTCTTATTTACAGTTATCTTTTATACATAGTAACTTATACTATGCCATCAAAGGTTGCTAAAGGTTACCCTTATCATACTTGGATATGAAACTATAGAGGTTTTCGATGCAATTGTGGGAATTACATTGGAATGTTTTTCTACTGTTGCTGAGCCTTAAAAATTCGTTTTTTAAGATGGCAAACGTTGCTAATGGTTATTTCTATCCTACTTAAAAATAGAGCTATAGAGTTTGTCGATGCAATTGTGGAAATTACATTGGACTGTTTTCATATTACTAATGAGCTCCAAACAAGCAAAGCGACCATCCAGTAGTTTACTCTGGTAGCATTTGCACAATTGCATTGACATTGCTTCACACCCAATGTCCTTTACGTTGTGATTTTATCCAGTCGTTTTATTCAAAACTATTTTGAATTACGCGAATACAAAAATCAGCTTTCAACCATCTCTATAGCCATTTACTTAACTTAAAAATCAACTTACAACGTTATAGCTTATTTACCGTTATTTGTTATACATAGTAACTTATACAATGAGATGGTTCTGCGATCAAACGTTGCTAATAAAATTACTTTACTTAACGTTGTTGGGCACAAGTAGAGAACAAGGTCGTCGTGATTAGATTTTACTTTTACTATTTCTACCAGCATGGAAGAAAGTCAGTTATTGCTTATTGTAGCTTCAAAAATTAGATATTTATCTTTGAGTCATTAGATTGTGTCGCAAAACCCAAGTCAATTAGTAACAGAATAATTGGTTTTGATTGAAAATTTGTTTGCATTGACATAAGTATTTAGGAATTTTAAAACTTCCAAACGGTGCAACTTATATTTGCTGATTACCTGGGTATGTACATCTTCTCGATAACTTTAAAAGTAAACTTTAGGTTTCTTTATAACAATTTGTGTTGGATTTTGTTTTCTCTGGCTATTTAAGAAAAATTTTTATGTGCGATTAGGACTCATTGCAAATCTTGTATCGTCTACAACTTGGTTGTACACCTGTCGAAACAAAATATAATAAACATGTGTTGCAAGTAAATATTTTAAAAAGTACTATATATCGGACAATTTGGAAAGCCAAAAGCAGATTCTATGTATAAACCTGTTATAAACAATTTTTTTTAGCCCTTATCTGTCCACTCCTGAACGTAGGCATCTTCTATATTCTTCCACGCTGCTCTGTCTTGTGCCACTTGGAACCACTTTTTTCCCACTTGTTTCTTTATGTCGTCGAGCCATCTTCTTTGCGGTTGTTTCACGCTACGTTTGGTTTGCTTTGAACGCCAGTGTGTTGCTTTAATAGTCTATTTGGTTGGATCCTGCCGGGCGACGTGTCTTGTCCATTTCCATTTTAGTTCGGCGACGCGTTTCATAATATCACCACTTTGATCTTTTGTCGGATTTCCATATTTTGTATTTTGTCTCTGAGACTAATGCCCAGCATCGTCCGCTTTATCGCCCTTTGATTTGTTCTTAACTAGTTGGCAGTATTTTCCGTTATGGCCGTTGTTTGTAACCCATAAGTTGCAACAGGTAGAACGCAGGTATCAAACACTTTGTTTTTTAGATTTATAGAGATGTTATTGTTTTTGAATATGGATTTAAATTTACCGAACTGAAACTTAGATCAATAGATTTATAGAGAGTTTTAGAAATACCATTGGAACATTTACTCTCAAATTTCTCTTTGTTTTTGTGATTTAAATATTACAATTTCTCCTTGCATTGCACAGAAAACAAAAAAATGCTCAAAGAACACCTCCGCACATTATCAAAACTTTTGGTTGCTGTAGAGTTTTGCGAGTCGTTATCTTGCCAACAAATAAACCACAGTCATAAACAACTAAAAATATTTTACTTTTGACTACGCAGAACTTTATGGAAATGCAGGCTTTAATACAAACAATATTGTAAACACTCTTTTTAATATAAGATACATAAAAAAACAAAATGTTATTGCATTTTGCCAGAAACTTATTATGTACCAGAAATAATAACCTTCCAACTGTTCTTCAGATACAAACAATTAAAAATTGTTGGTTTTTAATTTTACTGACAAAAAAAATTATTGATAATGATTGGAAAACCCAAAATTTACAAGAATTGCAGCAGAAAAATTGTAGGTAAAAAATTTTTAGTTGTCATATAATAATTAGGTGTTAAAGTTTAAGTTTGATTAACTATGTTATGTTTATTACAAAAAATTTTTAAATGTAAAACAATATCCTTTATTGTATTTCTTGTTAAAACTTATTTCTGCAGTATTCTGTTTATAAAGTTTTTATACAGTTGTGATTTGTTTAATTAATTAAACAAAGTTGTTATAAGTGCTACCTACGGCAACGTTTCGCTGTTTAAAGTGACAACTTCATCAAATCAAATCACTAGAAATTAATTCTGTATTATTATTAACTTGGAAATTAAATAAGTAAAAACATTAAAAACATTTGCAATACAAGTTGTGCAAAAAATTGTAAATCACATGCGTTTTTATAAAACTCTGTATGCAAGGGTGCTTTTTAAACTTTTTTAACGTTGTTAATTGTGTTATTAGTTTTTGGTGATATAATGCAAACACAGTTAAAATAGATAGTGTAATTACATGGCATAGATGAGCAAATCCGTTTTATTTTTCAGTTTTTAACCAACGGCATATTTTCTGCCGCTACTAACGTTTCACACAAACTTTAGTTAAACGATTTTTGCATCAATAATACTTAAGTTTGAAGTTTCAGTTTTTGAATTATGTATGTACGTGCATATCCAATTTTTCATAGTGTTCTAATAAAAATATTTTGTTACAAACAGCAAAGAAAATCGCTTTACTATAAGTCATGTAACACTTAAAAGTGCACACTAATTTTTGTCATTGTTTAATTGTAACTTGCGTCAAAACTTACACTGATTGAAAAAATACTTTTTGTGGTGTTTTTATCGTACTAATATTTGTTAGTTTATGTAATTCCGTAATGACAAAAAAACTCTAGATACGCAAAAAAATCTACGTAAAACAAAACATAAATGAATGCACTTAGAGCAAACACCAAGAATCTCAAAAAAATTTCTAATAAAACAACTCTTGTAATTCAAAAAAAAATAATAAACAAATCAAGAAATTAAGCAAACATTTTGGATTTTTCAAGCTTATTTTAGTCAACCTATCGTAGGTATGTTTTTATACTAGGAACGCACGCCTAGGTTTTGAGCTTTTGACACTTTCCCTATTTTTCTTGTGTCTACTTGCAGAAGAAATTTAAGTCTTGCCACTTAACTCTTGTGTTGAAGGCGATACATGGGCGAGATCGACAAAGCTTATATATAAAGTTTAAACAATCTTCTTAGCGCGCTAACAGCGGTATCTGTTGACATGTTTACGATAGCACATAGTTCTTAAACATCCCGTTTTTTCTACTTTGTCAACGCTGACACTGTTTCGAACACGTATACGGTGCGTATCTACTTATCTCGTAGACAACCGCACATTGCCTCTTGTTTTCCTCGCCACCCGCTTACACCAAAGCGTATTTTATGTAATTTTTGAAAAACACGATAGCAAAATCTAAACTACTTGTTTACACAATGTTGTGTAAAAGGCAATTTTTATCTACATAAAATTTCTTTGATGATAAGCAAAAAATAATTTTAAATATAACTTTTAGTCATATTTCATTAATTCGTATATTAACCTAACATATAGATATATATCGTTACAGACTATTTTATAGAACTTAATGAGTTCTTTAATTTCTCTATAAAAAGTATTTAAATATCTCTTACCGTTCAGCTCAGCGTTCGTAAAGAACCCATAGTTTGACCATTTTTTCGTCGATACGTTACCACAAAAAACTTTTTTATTTAAACGGGATAATATATAGCTTATGTTAACCCTAAAAATTTAGTTTAAATATTTGAGAAAGAATTTCTGAAATTGGATGAATAGTTTTGAAGGTTACTTCGTACACACAAAGTTTACTTTTTTATAATATAAGTGTGGATTACTTTTTAGTACTAGTAGTAAAGGTTTTTATTATTAGGTAGGTTGTGAAATAACACCTTTTAACCACAGGTAATAGTACAATAATTTACAAATTTAAAGAAAGTGATAGCTTTATAGTAAGTGAATGTTGAAATTCACGAGTAAGCGTACACAAACACATAAATTTACTTTTCTAACGTGTACATGACAAAGATACGCAATTATGAAAAAAATAATTATATGTTATCAAAGTAGGTTAATTCTTTGTTTGCATAGGAACAAATTATATGAACAAGTAAATAATTTGTGAAAAAAAGTCAAATATCAAAAATGAGTTAATCTAACAAAAATTATTTAAAAAATTTACATTTGGTATAAGAAACAGAATTCAGTTTATTACGTAAAAAGTTTGAAACGAAGTTCGTTGTTTTCGAAGAACATCAGCAAGCTTTCTGACTGACAAAGAAGCTTTGAAGAGACACGGTAGCAGGCGTAGTACTGCTGGTGCAAAAGTTTATGTCGAGAATAGCATCAAAAATAAAGTAAAATTTAAAAAAAAAACTAATAGTTTGACTGAAGAACAATTAGACTTCTGAAACATCAAAATCAACAGAAGGAACAAACAAAAAAAAAGTAATAAATTCTAATTTTTCTGCATTGTAGTCAGTATCTTCATCAATAAATTGTTTATTTACAATTAACGCTAATAAATAAAATGAATGAAAAATAGTGTTGCTAACTGAAATAGCGACGAAAGTGTCGCTAACGAGAAAAACTCCACTTTTCTTCACAATTTTTGTTTGGTTAAACAATATGTAACTTTTGTATCAAGTACACGAAAATGATATTTGATTATTAATTCGTACATCCAGTTCAATACCGCCATAAGTGCAAATTGTTAATATTTGATTTTATGGCGGTATTTGAATGCTAACATGTTGGACTTTGAAATGAAATACAGCCACAAGTGATTAAATTTTAAAATATAGCGTATTTGCAGATATGGCCTTATGAAATTCAGCCTAGCATTCATTGCTATAGAACTACAACGTCATATACGGCGGTGTTTCACTAAACTCTCTACATTTTGTTTCTGTTCAACCACCATAAGTGTTAGTTGTGGCATTATTGCACCGAAGTTTCACGTTGTAATCATAAACCTAACCTTAAAGAGCGGTAGTAGTTTTGTTTTCGCCGTTTACTAGGTCACGCGGTGTTAGATTTAATCAGAAAATCTAAACAAATTTTGTTTAATAATAATCAATTGTTAGTGTTTTAAAATGAATAGAAGATCAAAACTAATAGTTCAGCGAGCTTTGCAACTCAAAAAAACAAGACGAAAATTCAGCACTATCCGCAATAAATCTTTTAACTGCTGAGGTAAGTCATTTCAATTGTAATCTTTCTTTAAAATAATTACCTCTAACGTTTTTGTATTACCTATCATGAGTGCGAAAAGTACGCATTGGTATTGGTATTAAAATAAATTAAAGGGTTGTCTTGTAGTATTGACATTTATTGTTTTTTAGCAATTATTAGAAGCAGCAAACGGACTAAGGCAAACACAATCACCAATCTTTCATGTCACGATAGAGTCGGAAATCTTTAATCCGCCCTATGATCCAGTTGAAAATAAGAATTATGTGCAATTGTCAATCACAACATACTTACGATGAGGTAAATTTAATAATATTTTGATTGGTAATTTAGGACAAAAGGAAAGAACGTTTTATTTGTTACAGGAAATTACTCTGCAGACACTAGAAAATGTTGATAAAGACGCATCCAGCAGTGTTGAGAATCAAATTTTAACGGATACCCAGGCTTCTCACTACACCGACAATTTTGAAATTTTTGAGACGTTTGATTCAAATAATTTGACTGACGATGACTCAGTAAGAGATAAGGATTTTATCCCCACAAGCAGCTCCTACAGCAGTTCCGAAGAAGAATGCCATAGCTCTGACAACGAAACTCAAGAAAAAGATTATATTGACAACAATATTAATTATATTCAAGAAAAAGAAGACAATTCTAAAAAAGAAGAAGAAGCTGCCGACCAAGATAAACGAAACGAGCAAGAGATGCCAAACGAGATACAAAAACCAGAGGAAACGGAAATACAAAGACAAGAAGGTAATGTAACGATGCAGCTTAAAGCCAACAGCCAAAAACGTTTACGAAGATCTAAACCATGGAAGAGGTATTTAAAGAAACAAAAAGTTAGTAATGGCAAAAGCTACATATCGGAAAGTAACAGACAAGTTCAAGAGAGAAAAATTAAAGCTTCATGCAAAGAAAACTGCAGATTCAAATGTTTTATAATTAATAAAGCAATGCGTGAAGCTATATTTAATAATTTTTTGGGATTATGTGAGAACAGTCTTCAGAGGCAATTTGCTGCTTTTCACATGGAATTAGTAAAGCTGAAATACAGACGGAAGTACAAGGTCGGAAAATATTGGCAATTTTTTTACTATAAATAGAGGGAGAAGGAGAGTTTGTAAATTATTCTTTATGAACACGTTAAATGTAGAAGATAGGTTTGTTAGAACAACTTGGGCAAAAGTTAAAAAATGTACTAAAATAAAAAAGGACGAACGGGGCAACCACAATAGACGCAAGACACTAGACGACAGCATAAAATGTTCAGTTAGAAACCATATTAATAGTTTTCAGGTTATCGAGTCACATTATCTTAGGGCAAATATAACAAGGAAGTTTATAGATGGGTTCCTATCTATAGCTCAAATGTACAGATATTATAAAAAAGAACAGGAAGAAAAAAATTTGCCATTTCCCAAAAGATGTACTTGCGAAACCATATTTAACAAAGAGTTTAACATCTTGTTTAATCAACCTAAAAAAGACCAATGCTCCATTTGTGAGTCATATAAAAATGGTAATAAGGCAGAAAAATGTAATCATCAGGAAGAATATGACCGTCATGTAAAAAATAAAGTAAGAAGCAAGAAAGCAAAGCAGAAAGATATAGCTATGGGTAAAGAAAATAATAATATTATAGTATCCTGTTTCAATCTCCAAACAGTTTTACCTACGCCATGTAGGAATATATCTACATTTTTTTTATAAATGTCGTCTCAACTGTCTTAATTTCAGTATTTTTCTAACAAGTAAAAATGGATTCTGCTACTTATGGCATGAAAGTATTGCAATGAGAGGATCAAATGAAATTGCCACATGCCTTTTAGATTATCTATCCAGTTTGCCTGCATGAAAAGTTGTTATTTTCTATTCCGATAACTGTGTCGGTCAAAATAAAAAATTGTTATCTTGATGTATTTATATGCCATTAATAAGACGTAATTGAAGAGTATCATTCATAAATTTTTAACTGTAGGTCACACTCAAAATGAGGGTGACTTGATGCATTCAGTTATTGAGAAAGCCAAAAAAAGAATGCTAAGAAGTGGGCCTATCGATGTTCCGTCCCAATGGCCACCATTGATCAGGGCAGCTAAAAAAAAGACAAGTCTTATAAAGTTAGAGAATTAGCTACCGACGAATTCATGAATTTTAAAAGCATGGCAAACGGTCAAAAATTTTCCAAAAATTCTGAAAATGAAAAAGTTGTATGGAGCGATATTCACGTTTTTAGAGTTGAAAAATACTTCTCTGATACGATTTTTTATAAAACAGACATCGATTCTGACGTCTATAAAAAAATTGACTTATCGTCTCGCCGTTCATACAATTTAAGTGAATTTGTTCTACAAAAAGCATATTCCACACATCCAGTTTTAAAGGACAAGACAAAAGAACACCTTTTAGAGTTGTGCGATAAGAACCTAATAGCAAAGGTTCACCAGTCTTTTTACCGCGATTTGTTGCGTTAATAATAATTAGTCTACATTGTTATTATAGTTTCTTATATTTTTATATCTATATTACTAAGTAGTTTTAGAATGAAATCATAGTAATAAATGTTTATTTATAAAAACTTAGCGTTATTACGTTTATAACTCAAAATGTCTAAAATGTTAGAAATTCAGCACGGTATAGTCTTCTGACAATAAGAACATTAGATTTTATTGTTAGTTATGGCTGTTGGGTGATAATAATATTTTAGTGCAATATCGCCATATATTACAAATGTCCTCAGATTAATTAATGTTTTTTGTCATAGTATTTAGAAACTAATTTGTTTTTACTATTAACTGCTTGAATTTGAATTAAATATCCTGGAAAACAACAAAAATATCAACAAAACGTTTCAAACCACTCTCTTAATCTGCGTCTCGTATAAAAAGTGGAAATTTGCAGTTACGGTAGTATTGAATTGGATGTACGAATTGCTGTTTATAAACTCGTTAAATTATATTTTTTAATAATTCTATAACAATTTATAAAATCTATCAAGACAAACAAGTTTTTCTTAATGCTGTTTGATTCATTAATTAGACGTTAATTTGATGTTAAACATGTTATGTAAATCTAAATAAAATCAATGTTTAAAATAATAATGTTTCTAAATAATTTTAGTTAAAAAAAACTTACGTTATCTATGTGTTTCTGCATTTTAACTTGCAATTAATTCAAAATTAATTAGTATTAACCTTTTCATAACTGTTACTATACCTAACAAAACAGTTTCTTTTGTTTTATATTTTGAAAATTATTGTGTTTAGAGTTAAATTTTTAACCACGGTTGAGAATATTATTGTAACCCTAGTGACGCAATTAAATTCCAAAAAACAAAAACGTTTTTAAATCTTGGTGTATAATATATTAATTATCACAACACATCGTTATAAAAAATTATTTAAAATTCGAAGTAGAAAATAAAATGCCTAATCCCAAAAAAATTAGTATAAAAAATGTTTGAGGCTTTTGTGTTTTACTTTATAAAAAGTTTTTTTTTAAATTTTAAAAAATGCTTCAGGTTTTTTGCTTTTATCGAAGATTTTGAAAAAACCTATATCTACATTTTATTTAAATTCTATATGTTAAACGGTTTTTTTACATTTAAACTTTATGCATAAGAATATTTGTTTTACAATTAAATTAGAAACCAATAAAAGTATTTTACGATCTATTTTGCAGTTTTCTTCTACCTAAACTAATAGGAACGTTAGAACTTAATTCTCAACCGTTGTCAATTGATTTTGTTAAGATACTACAGATGTTATTGGTAAAATATTGTCAAAGCGCAACATTTTCTATAAAAACGTAAAAATTTGTATAAAAAAACACCAAATATGTAGTCGTGCGTCAAAAACTCAACTTGTAAGCAATATATTCACAATAGAAGATTGTAGTAAACTTATGTTATTTATAATTTTTTTTAATGCTCAATAGGTAAGAATAAGTTTAAAAATCAATAACAAATATACTCTGTGAGATTGAAATTGCAACACCATGATAGGGTGGAATTTTGTAACCAAACTTGTCAGGAAAGTTTAGCTACTCAAAGGTAGTAAATTACAATTTGATTCAAATAGATCAAGTAGTAAAATGGCATATCTGACGTTTTTTTTCAATTATTACATTATAGTGTGTATTTCTTTTAGTACTGATTAACTTTAATATTGTTATCTCTTGTGGTTCTTCTATTTAACGTGTTTTGAGAGTATACATAATTATGCTTAGAGTGCAACAGCATAAAAATTACCGCCAATTAAGCAAGTTCGACAGAGGTTGAATTGTCGGCTTACGTGATGATGGTTTTTTGTACAAGAAAATTGCAAAATGTCTTAACCGGAACCAATGCACTATCATGTGCTCTTATTAAGCATAGACTAGAAAAAGTATCGTCGTAAACAAAAAAAGTGGGAAACGGAGGGAAACAAATGACCAATTTTTTAGTACTAAATCAGTCGCCGATCAATGATTAAGTAATGAAAGTTGTCCTGTAGCCTTTCAAACAGTTTACCTTTAAATCAAAAGTTTTGGATTGCAATTATATCGGCCACATCTTGTATTACCGCTGACGGCTCAACAGCGACATCAACGTTTGGAGTGGTATAGGGACTCCACTAGAATCTGGAATCGCGTAAAGTAGTTTTCAATGATAAATTTAAATTCTTTTTGGGGAAGCATGATGGCCGTATGAAAACAGACGAAGACGTGTAGAACGGCACAATGTTCAATTTTTTGTTGAGCGACATGTCCACCGTAAGTCTCGTTTGGGATTCATCCGAGGCAATATGAACGCGCGGTGATATGTTAACGAAGTGGTAGAACACCACATTTAAATATTTTCTTACCACGACCACATAGATCTCTCGACCTTTTGCTTAATGAGTACGTGTTGGACATCTGGGCAGAACACTGAAGAATTTAGTGTATATTCCACAGACACAAAAAGCTCTTTGGCATAAATTGCTTAGGATACAATACCTCAAGGAAAAATCGACCACCTGCTGGAATTAATGCCACAAAAGTGAGGAAGTCAATAGAGGGAAGCCAACATATTATTAAATAAAAATTGTGTTTATTTTTGTTTCTTTTCTTTGAAGTTGTAATCATTTACTAGCTTTGAGTAGCTAAACCTTGCTGTCAAGTTTGAGCACAAAATTCTCACCACTTCTTGGTGGTGCTATTTCAATGTCACAGATTAAATAAAATTAGCATTGATCAATAATATAAATTTAGATATATTTTATTGTTTTTTTTGTAGTTCAAATATAATTTACAGATAGCATTTATTTTTATGACAAACATTTTTTAAATAGATTGCTGCTATATAACATATTCTTGTAAATAACCTGTTGAAAATGATACTTGTAATTACAAAACCGTTTTTTAAAAAGTTCATAACATTTGCAATTTTTATGCTAAATTATTTATACACGTGTACAAATATTTGTAAAACTTTTATAATAAAAAAATAGTAATATACATATTTAATTTGTAAATTACATTTAAATAGAATTAAATATATGTTGCGGTATTATACAAACACTTTTCAAATTAAATTAAAAACAGTTATATAGACACTGTTTAATCCTTGTAATTATTTTTTAAATTAATCTCAAAGAAACGAATAAACAAATTTAATTATTTTGCGTCACGTAATTAAACAAGTATTTAGTTTCCTTCTGTATGCAACACAAATAGTGTAAAACAATAAATTGTAGAAACTATTACAACAAATATTATTGCTGTGAATTAATTTTAAATTATGTTAAATACAAACACACACACAAATTTTACGTCAGTTTTTAAACTAAAAGTAATAGCTTCTTTTTAAGTGTTAACATTTATTCGCGCAATAAGTGTGTAAGTTCTTAATTAGAATTATTTTCATTCCAGACCTTGTGACAGAAATGTGAAAGACGTGGAGTTAATAGCCGCGCGATTAAGAAGAGTGGAGCAATTATATCGATTACCGAACTCCGTGTTGCAACAACTTGCTCTTTGTGGATACTACGAGGATTTGGAAAAAGGAGTTACACGTAAGTACAATAATCTATAAATTCTAAAATTCGATTGCTTAATTAAATAGTTCACTAACAACAATAATATTTTCTTAAAGTTTATTCAAATTACTCATCGTCATTAGAGCAAAATCTACAAAATGTTTCCCCTATTACAGAAACGTCTCCGCTATAATTAGCTTTTCCTGCCTAAAGGGAATAACGTACCGCAAAGATGCGGCACGCGTGCAGTAATATTATCATCGCCCCTTTAAATTCCTACTTAAATCTTCATTTTTACAAAGGAATTTGTGACACGACACTTTTACCTTTGTTATACTACAGTTTATTTTTATTTTTTCAGACAAAGATCAAATGCATAAGCTAATAACAAAGTTGAAACTTTTTGGTGTTAAAGTAAACAACCGTTGTTACAATCAGTTTTGAGTTAGCATAATCATAATTTCTAGTTTAATTGGTATTAGTTATCGATAAACCTCAATCCTGACTTCAAGAACCGATAAGACTCAAAATTAATCACGGACTGTCGTAGAAACCAAAATTCAGACTGTGCAAAAAACATTTAGTTAAGCTTTATTTGAGTTAAGCTTATAATATTAACAAGTTCTAGAAATAAAATGATTTTTTTTAATTACATCAGTTTTTTATTAAATCAAATATATTTAGAAACTCAATTTTAATGCTAATTTGATGATTACTGAATAACAATAAGTTTTCTGACTACACAACAAAAAACAAAATTAATGATTGGCATTTATACGAATAAAACAATTTTTTACACGCAGTAGTAAAAAGTTTATAAAAAATGCGTAGACAATGTCGAAAACGTAATGATGTAGAAAATATTAAAAATACACAATTTTTAAAAACTTGTTAACAATGTGTACATATACTTTGTATTAATATTTTTTTTTGATGTGGGTGCAGTATTAATTACGGGTGTACATTACAATTATCTTATTTAAAGATAGAATTATATTTGGCTAACGATCTACCCATTATTTTTATACAAATAGAAATACTTGACCAATCATAGAAAAACTTAAGTAAATATAAAAGCTATAGAAAAGTTTTTAATTAACGTAAAAGCATCGAATTCCAACTATTTAGAGCTGAGTTAAATGACAGCGTTTAAAAGATGATTTTAATATTATTGAAAATAAATATTTTAAATTTACTCAAATCATTACATATATCGAATTATTTTATTAAAAATTTATAATGGTACAACTATTTGTACAAGCAAAAGTGTTTATTTTAAAAGTACAACGCAAATATAAATTTTCAATTACCGTTTTCTGTCTACATGATTGAGTTTTTCCCAATATTATTCATTACGATATCATTTTCCGACCTATAAATTTACGTATTAAAGTTACTTTAGAAATAATTTTTTTTAATACATGATTTAAAAAAAATAATTTAAAAATATTTTTAATTTTTTTCCTCAAACTAACATTTTTTTTAAAGACGTGGGTAACAGAGTCGCATTTTTACATCACTCTTCATTTAATTAATCTTAAGACTAGAAATAACTATCACGTAGGTTTCTAGTTAATTGCACGCGAATTGGTGAAATAGTTTTTGTTTGCTATTTTTAATTTTTGTTTAGGTCGGGATGGGTCATTTACCCGAAGTTTGGGAACAACTAGACTACCACGGTGCATTTTCTGAATGAAAAGCGTTATAAAACTGAATAATCCGATATACTTAGAGGTTATCTTTATAAATGCGAATACTATAGATAATGCAATCAACCGTAAATAATATTGACCGTTTACAATAATAAAGTCTTTTTCTATTACTGCCATTGTATTAGTATCTTTATCTTTAAACTGTTAAATGTTTATTTTACATTTATATTCAGTACTACTACTAGCATCAGATAAATTTAAAGCAAGTTTTTTTCACATTTCTACGCTTTGCTTTTGATTTTTTTTATTTTCTGCTTTTTCTGAAACTCTTTTTCTTGATTTTTCTTTGTTTTAAAATGTCTAGTTAATGTTTTTATTTTTAATGTAAATCCCCCCTCCAATACGTTTTTTTTTAAACAGAAATAAAAAAAAACTTTTTGCAATTTTGGTACTTAAAGTCATTAGTTGCTGTTTTTGCGTTTTTTTAAATTATTTTTACATCATTTTTTGGTTCTTTTTGAGTGTATCGTTACATTCAGAAACTGTTAAGACAAAAATTGCCTAAATAAAAACAACATAAACAGGGTTATTTCTTGGTGCTTTGTGGTAAGGAGTTCAGAATAAAAATTTGTGCCTATTTCAGAAATGTCAATAATTTAAATAAAATACTCAAAATCGGTATGGATGCTAATCAAAAAAATTAACTTTTAGATCTTTGATCATCCATCAGGTTGGTTACAATCCTAAATGAAAATACCTTTAGAGTTGTAACGTTACAAATCTGAAATTATAACACAAAATGAACGCGCGCGCGATGTGATTAAAAAACTTTAGTACAATTAAAATTTACAAGTTTATTATAAAATAAGTAAAATAAAAAGAGAATACAAAAAATCAGATAAATATAATTAAGCAACAATAAAAATAAATGACAATAGAAATAAAATTTACATAAACTTAACAAAAAATTGCAAAAGTACAAGCGTTGAGTTAAAATATAAACAAAAAACTATTGATGATGCAGTTCATGGTTGCTTATTAATAAGGTGAGCAAACAAACGTAAAAATTAAACCAAGAAATAATAAACGTAAAAAGAAAAAAATGCGACGGCGGCGCGACGTATGTTATTACTGAAATAATAACGTCGCAATAATAAATGAAAAATTGTATAAAGCTTAAACTAAATTAAACCAAAATACACAAATCGATGCTTATGAATCGGTTCAATTTGTTTATTGTTTTATTTAGTATACGAAATTTTATAAATCAAGGTTAGCAATAATTAAACAATTTATTATAATTTGATAAGTTCAAAACTCTTAAGTTACACTAAATTCAAATGTAATTGCAACGAAATATTTTGCAATATACGTAAATTGTAAATACTCAAAAGTAGTTTTGTTTTCTGATGAAAGCTGCGGGTGGCTGGATCCAATAGTTAGACGGTAATTTTAGTATTGGACATAATGCTAATTTGGGTTATATTGGTTTCTACGATCCAAAACATTATTCAAACATGAACTTGGCACATAATCATATTACGGAAGAACTAATTTGCATAACTAAAAATTTTCGAAGTCTGGTATCTTTCAACCCTAAACACACAACTTCACGATTCTAGAGGGTCAAAAACCCATTGCATTACGCGCCAACTTTTAGTTCTCGATATAATTTGTTTTGGAAGTACTAAATTATCAACACTGCTCTAATAACAACGACTTATTTATTTATAAACTTTTACACGTTCCGATGACAGAATTATCAAAAAAGATCGCATATGATCAAGTGCAACAAATAATTGAAAAATGTATAAAGTTATGACATAATTCAACAGGAGCATCCAAAAACTTATACTAATAATGAAACAGTTGTAAATGCAACTCTTAATAGTGGTAAAATAACCAAACTTCTATAATATGGAATGTCAGAAGGAAACATAAATTATAATAAAATCTGAATTTTATTAACACAAAGGAATGACGTAGATGATTTGAAATACGTCAAACTAATTAACTAAGCATTAAAAACGTGACTAATTGCAAAAATCCAATTGAAACGATTGTAGATACGAGGATTTGTCATAAAGTACGCAGAAAAATCCAACGCAGGTTACAGTATGGCCATTAGTATTGTTTTTTTTTCGGTTTTTTTGATACTTAAATTTTTAAATTTCAGCTTTGATTGTATAAAATGCGTCGACAATTAGCAATTCTAGACGATCATTTGAAATATTTGATAAAGCATTTCTGAAACCATTTGTTGAATACTGCAAATAAAGGCAACTACTTTAATGATATTTAATAATTTTAACTTAATTATACTTAAAGAATTGGCGGCGTTTTTATGGAGTAAATCTTAGGGTGCCGCAGCACTCACTTTCAGAAATCCGTTTTAAAAACGTTATAAGCACTGTAAAAATTTTAATTTTACAAAATAACATCAATAAACGGATTATCACAAATATCGTCTTTATCTGAAAATTCCCAAAAGTTCACATTCACAGTCATAGTCTTAACTTTCAAACCGCCACTGGTTTGCTTTAGAACTATACCAGGAAAATGTTGCGTATTATATTTGACAAAAATCGTTTTTTGATTATGATCTAGTGGTTTCGTTTTTATGATTAATCTTTGGTTTGTCTAACTCACTGATCTCTATAATAATATGGATAGCTGATACTTATGAGAAAAAAATTTAAATATGGGATGAGACTGCGTGGAAGACAGCGCCACACAATACTGAGATTAGAACTAAATTAAACGAATTTTACTTGACAACAGTACCGCTATTTTTCAAACCAAAAAAATTTTATGATCATTCATTTTGTTCAAATTACATAGCATTTTACGGAATTCCATAAAATTGTATAAAACTTTGTGAAATTTACGGACTTTAATCAAAGTATATTTAGTTTTAATAAGATTATACAAAAACCACACAGTTAAACAGTAATTCTAACTAGCTTAAGAATTAATCACACATGCTTAACACACTTGTCAATTTAACCATCAAACGCAAGAAATCAAGAAAATTAAGGAACATAACATACATATTGAAATATAGAATCCAAAGCACAAGCTAGTACTGATGCGCCCAAACAATTTTCAAAATATTTTTAAACATACTAATCTATTTAGAAAATATCTTACAAAAATATTAATATTTATGACAATTGCACTGATAATTAAACTGTCACAAAAAAGTATGGTTACCGCTACATTTTAGTTCCTGTCTCAGTAATGAGTGGCGCTGATGATTTCTCTAAAGGTGTCAATGTCATACTACAGTATCAGCTATCCATATTATTATAGAGATCAGTGGTCTAACTGTTGTTTTTTTTATGTTTTGTTTTTGTTTGTTCAGATTTTTTTATGTTTTGTTTTAAATATTATTTGTCAAAGTTTTTTAATTTTATAACATATTGTTATTGTAAAATACACTTTAGGTTTTTTATTTATATTGCAGTTTTTTGAGACAAGTAATTGCCTTTTTTTAGTGTTTTCTGGTCGAAACAAAGCATTTATAAAATATTAAATATTTATTTTATTCTTTGTTGTACTAACTTTGAGATTCTTAATGGGATTGTTTCTTGTTTTTTTTGCCGTTTAATTATTTTTTTTTAAAGTTTTGTTTTTTATTGTATATTCAAAAATTGGTTAGTAAAACGTGTATTTTGTTAAAAGTGTGATTTTCGTACCGTATAAGTTTCGTCCTAGAACGCTGACTTTTCGCTACATCAAAAACGGTAGCTATCAATTGGGTTTCTTTTTGATAGATTGAATTATCCAAGAAACAAAAACTATTTTTCCGTTGCCTGTGGTATGGTAATCGTTTAACGTATGCGCCCGGCAAGACTTTCATTGCTAAATATTTATTAGCATCCACGTTATAAATGAGTGTAGTAGTGTTATTAGCAATTTCGGATACCCACACGTATTCTATTAATGCGGAGATTAAAACACCTGTTAGTTCATATTGGGAAAATTCTTATGATGACATCACAATCTATAATGTAGTGAAAGGGTGTTGCTTCTACGTTGATTAAGGATATCAAAACCTTTGATTAGTTACTACAATTCTAACCGCGTTGAAAGTCCATTAACCAAAATATCAATATTAATCTGGGGGAAACTTGGCGCATCTGATTTTTTCTCATGGACTGTATAAACTAGAGCAAACTTATTTGTGATAACCCCATATGTATGTCATTGTTTATTGCAGCAAATTTTATTAAATTTTGGGCAAGGTGGCGCTAGCTAGCAGCTTACTTCAAAAAAAAAAAAAATAAATTGTAAGTACCGCATTTCCTGTTTTATTTCTTTTTATCTATGTTGTCAGTCGTTTACACGTACGACTGTACATGTATCACGTTGTTGTTACAATTAACTACCAAACTTTTTTTTGTGGGTAATATTAATATTAAAAGATGCGCTCAGATTTTATTAGTTATCAAGACATTGCATACTTGTATTATATTTACCCATGCAAATTTGTTCTTTTGGAATCTAAACCGACAAGTTTAATTTTATGTACTACCTGTTACCCAACCGAAAGAGGCTTGCATCAACAATTATTGTCTATGATCTATACCTACATACTAGCCATTGATCGCATTTATGTCAATCTACCTTGCTTCTCTTTTGTAACCTTTCTTTTTGTAATAAAATCAAAATATATTCGTCTTACAATCTGTGTGTTGTCATTTGTTTTCTTTCAGTCTTGGATAGATTTCAACGATGTTTTTCATTCTAATTTTTATCCGTTTTGGCGCTTTTTTAATTTTACTTTATAATTAGCACATCGAAACCTGTGATCCGCTTGCCAAAACAACGGAGTTAGTCGCCAGCAATTAAGTAACGAAAAAATCATCGTTTTGAGAAATTACGACTTTGAATAATTAAAACCATCAATGCGTCATCTGGTTATTGCTTTAATAGTACTTGTTGTAACGTTAAAATACGGACCTGCACAATTTTTAAAATTTCAAATCATTTTGTCAGACAGGAAATTACGTTATTTAGACATCTTTCAGGATCTCGTGAACTGTGGCGCTGTAGTCTCTATATGTCAAAATATTGTTATTATCCGTCTTACAAACATTCGCCGGTACATTTTTTCTAACTTATTTTTGCTTTAATCGTTTTTATTGTTAATAGGTCTTTAGGTATTATTATAAGTAAATTCAATTTTGTTTAATAAATAAATATCTGATTATTTTTAATTTTTATTGATGTTAGTGGCTTTTAAATAGACTAACGTTTTTGGAATTCAGATAGACTTGTCAAATTTTTGACTTTTAGTTTATTAATTCCGATTTTTGACTCAAGGTCACAGTTCACGACATAATGAAACGCCTCTAACCTTGGTGATGCATTGGTTGATAACAAGGTCGTTGTGATTACATACTTCACTTTTCCTGCCATCACCAATGTGTATGGAAGTCAGCTTATGTAGTTTTGAAAATTAAATTAATCTCGAGCCATCGGATTATGCTACAAAACAACAGTCAATTAGTAACAATTATTTAGGTTAAATTGAAAATTTGTTTAATTGACATACCTAATTTTGGGGGATTTTTAAACTTCCACACGGTGCACCTCTTATGTGCCGACCACCTGGGTATGTACACCTCCTAGGTAGCTTCAAAAGTTAACTTTATGTTTGTTTATTGCAACTTATGTTAGGTTTAGTCTTACCCGGCTATTTGGGGAATGTTTCATGTGCGATTGGGGCTTGTCGCAAACTGTCGTGTGGCTCTATCGTGTTGGGTGTCCAGTCAAAATACATGTTGTAGTATATTTCAGTGGAACAATTGGAAGCAATTACTTACACGTTAGGATATCCGAACTAATTAGTGGATGCCCTCTCCATCCACAAGTGACCATCCCAACCACCGGTACGAGGTATATAATTAGTTTAGTCACGAAGTGCACGGTAATAGATGTTAATAAAATAAAGTACCATTCTGGTTAGAAAAAAAAAAGAAAAAGAAGAAGAAAATAAAACTTAACACTTACTACCGAAAAAAAAATAAGAACAAAACTAAACATAAAATAAAAAGAAAACCAACAACATAAAAACGTGACTAACTTAGTATACATAACTTGTGTACATAACCACTAATTTTAAACGTGCGTGTAATAATTATTTTTGTTTGTCAGTTTCATCGAATTGATCAAAACGTATTTTGTTTGTCAAACTTTACATTTGTTAAATGCCCCATTCACCGAGTATGCACATTATTAATTTTATTGTAAGTTTTGTTTTGGGAGAAACGGGTTATTTCTTCGTGGCGAATTTTTATTTGTTTTGTGTACAGAGTATATAAGGCTTTACATATATAGTATTAATTTTTTGTATATAGCATTCGATTGCGTCAGCCATTGACGTGGAGGTAAGCCGCGCTACCCAAAAAGGTTTTATTTTATTATTTAGTTACTATGTATTCGGTGAGTTGTGGTCTTTGGTGGGCTTAGTTAGGAATTATACAGTTATTTAAAATACTTTTGTGTTGCGATACAATATTCCTTTTAATTGTTATCATTTATTCTAATTTTGTTTTCTGTTTCTTTGCAATACATATATAGCCAAACAAGCATTCTTTTTTTTTGTTTTAATTGCGTGTGGGTTTGGAAATTGGATTGAGGCTTTGGGTTGGCCTTCCCAAAGCTGTCTCGTTCCATTAGGCTTGGCGCGCTCAATAATTACCATCAATTCTATATAGGAACCCCGCCCAGAGCTAGTTTTGGGGAAGTAAAGGTAAGTTTGCCACCAGTTCCTAGATTTTACGTGGCATTGTTAATCCCAAAGCTTTTGTCTATACTATTGTCAACAAAAGTTTAATTTGCAGTTTTGCTGAGCAAATTGTTATCTAAACTTTTTTCAGAAATCATACAATATAACATATTTTTTTTTCTAATCCAGTTGCTTATTCAATATTTTTAAATCTTTTTGACTTAAACGCATCGCGATCTCTAAAAACAATTCAAAGTCAAAAAATTGTTGTTACTGTTACAGATGAACACTTGAAGGATTTTATTTTAAAACTGTTTGTTTTTTTATTGGCGTGACTAATTTTGTATAACCAATGCTGTTCTCGTCAAAAGGAAAAAGTTCATCTGCACAAAATGCATTTTGTGTCGATTAAAAATACTGTGGTATTTAAAATTTAGTTTAGCAATTCCGCAAACTCAGCTTGTTAAAAATGTTTTTCTTATTCTTCACACGTCATAAAAAATACCAACGTATTATAATTGTAAACGACAAATAACATAATATTCATCCAGAAATAGCATAACTGGTAGTTATTTATTTGATTGTGTAACGGGCGAATCCTAGAGACAAGACGGAATTCGGTGATTGAAGTTATGCAAAAATTTTAATTTTGGGAATAACTTTTGATTTTTAAGGCAATACTAAACTCTAAAACTCTTCAAATGCTGACCCATAATAATAATCACACAAGGACACGTAAATCTCTCGTTCTATTACATTAAATAATGTTAGCATTCAGAATAATTAAATTTCTACTAATGCAAAAAAAAATTAGTACAATTTTATGATTTAGCAATTTAAAATGTACCACTGCGGTAAAGATGGTAAGACCGAAGCTCTAAATCTTTCTCTGCAAATTTATTTTTTACTAATATTTATCAAACTTTGTAAATCTCACTAAAAACAAAATTATGACATAAAGTTTTGAAAGAACGAAAGATGCACTAAGTTTCTCACAATTGTGAAGTGCCATTACAAATTTCTACTAAATAGGGTAATTTTCATTTTACTTGTTTCAGAAACACAATAAAAAATGAAAATACTTAACACAAATCCTACAAATTGTTTAATTTGTAAAACTCAAAAATTACTTAAGGTTAACGTTAAATTAAAAAAATATTGAATTACTAGAAGAATAAAACTAAAAGGCATAATATCAAAAAAAATGAATGTTATAGCTTAAGGATTTTGTACAAGCAAAATCTACAACCTACTATAACTACAACTACAGTCATGTTGAAGAAAATTATTTACAATACGTAATAAAGCATTGATGGATCTAAATACGTTAACAACTTTGACAAACTTGTAAAATCATTTTTGAATTTGTTCATACCAAGACTTTTACAAAAGTGAACTGACAGATTTAACACAAACGTGTATACCGATAGGCCCATTAAGAACGGATGTCGGTCATACCTCAGAAACGGCTTAAAGTCAAGTATAATAATGATATAACAAAAGTCGCCACAATAAACGCCTGAAAATTATTTATAGATTTGTAGATCGACCGCTAGAGGGCGTAACAAAATATAAAAAGTTTTACAGGTTTACAACATTAATTTAATTGACGTCTATTAAAAATGAAAAAAATTTAAACTATGCAAAAAATTTCACATTTTTAATTAGAGAAATTGTTCTATCTTGCAAATAAAGTCTAGTTCTGCTCTACTAAAATTTACAAATTTAGTCTTGTTGAAAAATGCTCTCTATTTTTAACTAGATATTTATTAAATTTAAACTAGCCTAGCAAGTACATCTGAGAAAAAGACAGCTATTTAATTTTATTTTGTTTAATCTTTAACAATGTATTTTGTATAACAGTAATATAAATACATTAAAGAAATTACCTTGCATTTTGTGAATCAACAGTCTGAGATTCTGGAGTTTAACTAATTGCCTCACATGCACAACATTCACATTAATAAATTAAAACTTACCTAATTAGAAATTTCTAAAAACAATTGAAATTATTATTACTGAATAAATTCTGACTGAAATGAAAAAAGTTAATGCATGTATTTATTGTTCAGACAACTAAAATGACCTATAAATAAAAATCGTAAAACATAAAAGTTGAAAACGCGTTTCAAAAGTAATAAAAAACGTAATTTGTTAGCTTTACGCAATTTACAGCTTAAACAAAATTTACACCAGCTACTTAGAGTAATACGACTAAAACTGTTATTAACTTAAGAAACGCTATAAAATAGTGAAACATTTAATTTACATTTTTTATTGTTACTTGTAGTTGTACTTAACTATCATTAATTTTGTAATTGTAGCAAAATAATTAAATTTGTATCTACTAAAATTTTAATAACCGTTAAACATGCTAATGTGTATGTTTTATTTGTATATCTAAAATAGGACTACATATTTAAGGATTAGTTTCCTTGTGGCGTTAAATCAAAACTTTTCCTTTCAAGATGTGATTTAAAGTGGCCCAGTTTTGAGATGTTTGCAGTTAAAGTTTTCAGGCCAGTACTGACTATCTAAACAATAGGAAATTGACTGTTGATTGTAACTATGCGGTAAATGGCGGGTAAATGCTATAGAATCTGTAAAAATAATTGATGCATTATGTTGATTATAGCTTTCTTTATTTTTCCATTGTCTACAAAATAAATTATTAATGAAATAATTCAAACAGATACTAATTTTTATTTCTTAGCATTGATACTGACTTAGGTTAACAAAATGTACTTTGTGTACACGATCACGTTCATCTTTGGTTGTAACCAAAACAAGATAAATAAATACAAAATTTAGTTTCGTTAGAACTGAGTTTGACAATCTTTTTTACTGCTGCCTTAATTTTTCTACAGACTTATTTAGTTGATGCTAAGTGATTTGTTTAAACGTACTCGTACTTTATAATATACAATTAAAATGTTCTCTTTATTATGTAGAACTGTATTATGTACAGTGATATGGTTTTAATGTACGGTGAGATAAATTTATCACTTCCACACCACATGTAGATTGTGTTTTGAGCGATATCTTATTAGACAATTAATTTCGATAAATTTTATTTTAGCGTGTGTGCAGACTTAGAGAAACTAGGGGTGTTTTTCTTACCTACAATAGCCGTTGTCGAGAAAAACCATTTCATGTATTAGCAGCAAAAAAAAATAAATCTTTTAATAAAATCAAAACTAATATTTGTTTTTTTAATGCATGTGTAGTTATTGCAAATAGTAGAAATAAGTCGCAAAGTTAACGTGTCCTATAGTACGGTGGATCGTGTTTCGTATTTCAAGAATTAGACCGTTTAGCAGCCTAAAAAATACTTGTTTTGAATATTTAATTTATTTCTGTAGTAGTTTTTATTAATTGAAGTATACCTGAATTAGGTAACATTATACATTTAAACATCGGTAAATACATTATTTTATTATCTAGTGTATTGGAAGATAATGTGCAGGTGTAGCCACAAGTAGGGATATTCAAGGAAACGTTTAAATATGGGGAATATAGAATTCTGTACAATACAAGAAATAATACTATTAATAATTGCCGGAAACAGCATTATAAACAAACTAAGTTTTAAACAAAAAACAAAAAACATTCTTAACATCCTGCCGGACTTGAAACGTTACTTTCAACAAATCCATATACAATATTTAAGCCACTATGACTAATTTTAAACATTACACTTCATGTTGTTTAGATTGACTTATAGTATTTATGGGTAATGCACAACACGGCTAGTTTTATCACTGTGCCATTAGCAGTTTGATGCTGACCAGTCTTGTAACCCCATCCGTGCCTAAATGTTGTCGATTTTTTTTTAATTTGTTGGTATTTGTTGAGCCAATTGTCTTAAAATTTTGGATAATTTGATAACGAATCTATAGAATGGGAACTTAACACTGCTTTAATTTGCTTAACATAGTGTAATATTCCCCAAAAGTAGAAAATGCGTTAGGTGTTATTCGTTTCAAATGAAATTTCATAGATGTGACTTTGGCTTCATATTGTCTACAGAAGAGTGGCGAACAAAGAGGAATAAAATGCCAGCCATGTCGTGTTATGTAGTTTTAAAAGATTTGTAATTTTTTGTTAATTTGATTAATTTTATAAAAATGCACTAAAATCTTTTCATTATGCATTTTTTTTAACAAAGTTGCTACGAATATCAGAGTAAATGTTTACGGGCTGGCCTCTGCGCAATTGAAAACGCTTAAATGCGGCCAAGAAAGTTTCAGCTGTTAAATCCGTCACTAATTCAAGATATAATGAATCTTGAACCTTTACCTGTTTTTGTTTCTTTATTATAATTGGTCTGGCGTAATCAACACCACAGTTGTAAAATGTGGGTGATTCTGTAATGCGAATTTTTGGTAAATCTTTTGTCATAGCGTAACGTTTTCATTACTGTTATTATTTGATTTTAAATTATCTGTATTAGTTTAACTAAATTTGCGTGTAAACCTTCTTTTATTTTTATTTTGTGGAGTCGCTACTTTTCAGGGCGCGACAGCCTTGAGATTCATTCAGTACTTAGCGTTCGACGAGTACGCATGTGGTACTTCTTTTGTTGAAGCCATGTAGCTTTTATTTTACCTTATATCTACAATATCTTTATTTAAAAAGTCTGTGTTAATAATACAGGTATGTCTTTCATTTCTATTTTGTTGAATTTATCTAATTCCCAGTTTTTATTTGTTTTAGACTTTTTTTTTATCTACCGATTTTATCTTTAACGAAATTATCATTATCTTTATAATTTGAATGGCTTTGGTATATGAATAATACAATGAATACCAATGATCCGAATCGATTTTCGTGAAAAAAATACACTTTGATCATCAATTTTTGATGAGAAATTTCCCAAGGCTATCCGCCAGCTTTAACTCTGCATTCTGTTGGATGACATCAACGTGAAAATTGATTCGTATGCGTGAGTTACTTTTATCTTTTCATTCCTTTTCGTTGATTAAAAACTGCTTTATCAACAAACTTGGGTTTTCTTCTTTGTTTTGTTTTGTTTTTGAATATAGGATTATAAATCTTTTGAGATTGAATTAATAAATTATTCTTGGTTTACTTTTATTGCAGATAAGACTTTAATAGTTTAGTCTTAAAATCAAACTATTTGGCATCCCTGACATCGGAAGTTAATTGACCAATTTTGACAATTTTTCTAATTGTTTGATTGATTTCTTTACATCGTTTGTTAGCGCACTCTTTGCTTATCTAAACTACCTGAGAGTTGCGTTACAATAGGATGCAGTGAACACCGTTTTTCACGGAAACATGTTACACATTTACGGTCAATTTTGTGCAATAGGCTTTTAGCAGCTATTGACTAGTATGAATCTTGCAAAGACGACAAAAGTTATTTTACCCCACAATGCAATAATTGAATGTGTACAGTTTTGTCAATTAATTTTGTTAATCATTGCGTTGCCGAGAGAATTGCAGGATGTCATAGTCCAGATTTGAATGTCGAAGGCGATTTCCTACACGCAAGATTCTTTTTTTTGCCTATAAAAGAACTTAATGCTAATAGTGAACTTGTTTTATTGATACACTTATTACGATTTAAATGACTTACTTCGATTGCATATATTTTTTGTTGCGCGATTTTAATTGTTTTACAAAGTGAATTTTACGTTTTTGTAGCTGTTGAAGGACCTAATTTGTGTTTTAAAGTAGTTTTTAAGTTAGTATAAGTCTGAAACAAGTAGAAATCCGTTGTAGTTTATATAGCGATAAAAATTTAGAAAGAAATGTAATTCTGTAGTTAAATGTAAATTGACGCAAGCATCTAAATTGCTTTCAAAAAGTATGTTTTGAACCGGTCACTAATTTTTTTCAATCTTAACCATGCTGGTCAGTGCCACCACAATTTTAAGTATATTTTTGAATATACTATGAAGACACTTCTCTAGATAAATTCGCGAGATTGTTTTTTGATCTGATGTGATTCCAATTTTTTCGTTTGCTTAGATTTTGACTTTGAATAACTCGATTGGCAATAAAAGTTTTTCATTTGTTTGGTGCGCACAATATCCAACTTAAAGTGATCGTAGAATTGCACTAACATAAATGATTACTGAATTGAATTTTGAATGGTTCATTAACTGTATGCATTAATCTCGCTAAAAGTTGAGCTCCACATAATTCTAGACGAAGTAAATTGATACTTTTAAGAAGTGCAACCCGAAGTTTGGCACATAACAAACTTGTTTGTATTACGTCTGAAGAATTTATAGACTTGATGTAAATGCAAGCTCCATATGCTAACTCTAATGCGTCAGAAAACCATTGAATTTCAATTTTGATTAAGTTTTGACATGTCGCTGTATTTTAATTGATTCTAAATTATGTAATTACGTCTTGAAATTTTATCCTCCTTTTGTTAAGTCTTTTGGCAAGTTTCCATTCCACGATATTTTTTCTTGTCAAAGCAGTTGGAATATTAACTTGGTTTGTATGATTACCGAGCCTAATAAACTCAAAGTGTCAAAAATTTGCCAAATGGTTGATAAAATAGTTTGTTTATTAATTTGACAATATACATAAAACCCGCGTATGTCGTACTGGAAGTTATCGCGCAAAGGAACCGAAACTGCCTCTAATGTTTTAGTTTCATTATTATTTGATAGAAATACTAATATCTGTTGGAGTTTGTTTTTGTTCTTCTAAAATTTAAATTTAAAACAGAGAGACGCATTTGCGAAGTTTTGAAACTACTTGAATTTAGAATTGTCGAAATTTTGTTTTGTTAGTTCAAGGCATCTTAAATGCTATCGGCGCCTGTTAATAGGCCGGCGACATAAAAATTGCTTTTAATTGATTGACATGACTATGGCTACAAATGTTAATAGTCTAAAAATAGTTTAAGTAAAACTTATGCAGTTTCATAAGTAATTGTATTTAATCGATAACATAATATGGGCATATTTGGATATGGTTTCTGTAAGATTATTTGCAAATTACGTTTATTTAAAGCTATTAGTATTTGCCGGTACATTTTTTCTGTCAGCAGTAATTACATATGCATACCTAGCAAAATTTTATAAAATGGATTACGGAACCACTGCATTGTATACCATTTAACAAAACACCAGAATCAGTTTTTGCAGAACTAACAAAAAATATGCGCGTTTTGATTGTTGAACAACATGCTTTAATAACAGTGTGGTGCGGAAGACAATAATATATAATATCGTTAAGAGATGATTTCTTTACTTTACTTATATGGCCTAATATTTTGTATTCTTTAAGAAAATTAGAATGGTTTTTTTTTTAATTTTAGATGGTTACTTAATTTGCGCTCTAACAAATCAATTCTTTTTAATGCGTGTTGTCTGGAATCACCTATGTCATTAATATTATTTTTAAATTGGTTATTTATAATAAAACTACTGTCTTTATCGTGCGATGTAATTTTTATAAAATAACCTTCTCAAAAATGTTCGCCGAGTGTATAAAAAAGATCATTATTTTTGCATTTTTTCAATTTCCAAAATTTTTCTAATTGATTATGAATTTTACCGGTTTCTGTGGTATTTTTTGGATTTTTAAGTGTTAGCAATCCACTTAAGATCCAACCTAATTTTTTGTAACACGGGTTTACCCTTACCTAATTTATGTCAAATAATATGCAATAAACAATTATTTTATGTAATGTATATACTTTCTTTCAACTCTCTCTAGAGGCGGCGCTTTCAGAGCTAAATTAAAATTATAAATAATGAACATATATGTAGTTTCGGAACTTTTTTATTGGAGATTTTTCTTCTTTAACAATCTTAGCTTTTGATTTGCTTATAGTTTTTGAGTTATTAATAAAAAACTAATTTTTTTTTTAAATTTTTATACGGTTATAACTTTTGCAGTTTATTTATGTGCTAATAAAACATTTAAATACATTTTTTAAAACGCAATTCTAAATCCAATCAGTTATCAGTCATATTTTAGAAGCTATTTCAAGAATTAACATTTTGCACTAGACTAATAATTGCACTATATAGACAATTATTTATTTTGTTAAATTTAGCTTAAGTAGATTTAAAAAACTAAAAATAAATGATATAATTTCTTGTCTTTAAATAATATTTATTACATAATTAAATTTATATAAATGTTTAAAAATAAAAATTACAACAGGCGCTAACTTAAAACATAAAAAAATTAAATATTTAATTTAAAAAACATTTAGAAACTTTATTTCAAGCAAACAAAATCAATTGTTTTAACTCAAAAAAGCTTTGATAACATAGGATTGGTTCTGTTGGCGCACATACAATTAAACGTTTGTATGTAATATAATACTAATAAGAATTTATATTTTTTGCAATTTTTTAAGAGACCTATTGTTTGAAAATCTTATTTAGATTGTAACATTAAAGTGTTATAGATTTTTATTTTTATAAAAAATAATAAAGATACGCAAGCAGAAACAGTTATTACAATCAATTTAAAACAGACATTTTTCCACATAAATTTTTGCAATAAAATAATCTACCAAATTGAAAAATTGCGTGTTAAAATTTAATTTAATGTATATATACCTAAATTATTAAATTATTAGACATTTATTAATAAATACATTTTTTATTTAAAGGGTATTTTAGTTTGACATATTATTAAGTTTTTACTATAATGTTTAAAAGTAAAGTTGAGGACATTTGTCAATCTTTTAAGTATTTGCATTGCTAACTGGGGTTTGATTAAAGTATAAATAGGTCACACGTATATACACTAGTAGCGACAATCACACGTCGTAATGAATATTTAATAGAAGGTAAAAGTTTTAACATTTCAAATAAATGTGTTTTCTAAATTTAACTATAAAGCGGTGTTGCGGAAGTAGGAATAGGTTTAATAAATTGTAGTGCAGTTACAGTCAAAACTTGTTTTAGAGTATCATAAATGTATTGTATTTGCAAGATTTATTATGTTTTTATACAAAAATGCAGTCTAGGTAATGTTCTATTGTTGTATTATTGCCACTACGACGCAACGTAGTTAATAACATATCATCTAACGTACGTTTTTATATGGAATTTACAATTAACTAAACAAAACACACAATTTAAATCCGTTCTAGCAAACAGTTATTATTCATAAATTTGTTATATATGATAGAAGACTGTTGGTTGCTTATATACAGGGGCCGAACGTTTGTTCAATAAATTCAACAACAGTTATTAGTTTGGTTTTGAATAACAACAATAAAGTTAGAGACTAAAAATATCTAATAAATGTAAAAATACGATTTTTTAAAGTTTGTTTTCATTAAATGCAGAAAAAAGTTTGCAAAAACTTTTGTTAATATTAAATTAGAAAAAGAAGTATAGAAAACCAAAATATACAAAGAAAACATAACTACATACAGAATTATCCTATAACAATGTCTCTATCTATTTTTGCAAAAAATAATGAGAAATGTTTAAAAGAATATAACATTTATTACCTAATTACAAAGAATACAATGTTTTCGTCACTGTTTCACAATTTTAAAAAATAACTTATTCAATTTACAAATTCAAAAGTAGTAATACCAAAAATAACGTGACAGTCAAACGAAACAGATAGCAACATTATTAAAAATATGTTTAAGTATATTTTTAATCATACAAACATACAGCAAAAATCTGAAAAATAGTTATTAAACAATTGCAAAAAAAGGACGAATTTTGCATAGAAACTAAGCAAAATTTAAAATACCATACAAAAAATAACGATTATTACCTAGGAGATAACAATATTTTGTACAAACAGTTTAATGGAAAAAATAAAGATTTAAAATGTAAAATATATGTATTATGGTGATATTTCAAGTCAATTTTAACTAATCATGCGGATCAAGAAAAGACGTGGAAGTACCTTAGCCAAAAATGCGGACCGAGATTTACAAATACGTGATGAATTGCGTATCCTGCATCCAAAGGAAAACGCCACCGCATTTGAAGAAAGCTCTATCACAGAATTTTTTTACGCTTAGTCATCTATTTGAGAGAAGTAACATAGAAATAAATATATATTAACATTTTAGTAGAAAGAATAATTAGAAAACATAATACTTAGGTATGGATTGCCAGAACAACTAATCACCGACAAGGGTAGTCATTTTGTAAACATAATTTTTAAAGATCTGTGTAAAAAACATGAAGTAAAAAAAATTACTAAAAGTTCGTTACATCCACAAGCAAATGCAATTAAACGTTCACATCGCGTTCTTAAAGAATTTCTGTCACATTACGTTGCAAAAGGTCGTAGAAATTGGAAGGACTGGTTATGTTATTTTCAAATAGCGTATAATACAAACATTAATTCATCAACAAAACTATCGCGAAGTTTTATGATTTACGGACAAGATGTTTTATTACCGATGGAAAAATTAATAAAACCAAAAAATTAACTACGTCATTAGTATTAATTATGTAGAAGAAATGTAAGCTAAAATTAATGGTGTTTTTAGAAAAACAAAAATAAGTTTAGAGCAACAGAAAACAAAGAAAACAATACATCAAAAATACTAAAAAAGCAACAACCAAACTAGAAAATTTAGTGTTTTCATAGAAATTACAAGGAAAAATATGAATATAAAGAATTGCTACAATTATAGACAGAACTTCATTGTGTACTACTACTGCAGTCTACCGACTACATTCCTAAGACTTAGAGCAACGATTAGATTGGAAATCAACTAATGAAGATGTATGTATTATTATTTTAAAATTACTTATTGTTATTCTTTAGTAAACTATCAGATCTCACCAATAGAACTGATAAAATTTGATTTAGAGGCGGCAAATGTAATTGAACAACTAAATTTTAAATCAAATCTTTTTAAAACATTATTGAATTACAAAATTCTTAATTTAACCAAAGTTAAAGTTCAACCAACGAATGTTAAAATTTGATTTGTTGGTTAACAAAATGAGGCATTAGTTGTTGTTTAACATAATTTTAAACTGTGTACTTTAAAACGGCAATAACTATTAAATAGGTCAAAGAAATAAGGTTTAATATACGTTAGTAATTACTTTACATTTTATACATTCAGGCATTGCATACAATAAAAATATAATATATAATTATTTCTAAAGAAACCTGATGAAAAACAAAATCATTTAAGTTAGTCAGTCCGCAACCAACATTCGAAAAACTAACAATAATAGTCCGCAACTAACATTCAACCCAAAATTAATAAAAGTCTTCACCGAGCGTTCATTAGAAAAATTAAAAATATAAGTCCGAGAAATTAACCATAATCTAATAGTAATTAATTTTAATAAATTTATTTACTATTACAAGTATTGAAATACCTAGAAATCAAATAAAAGTGATATATTAAGGTAAGTACCAAATTTTTAATTATTATCTAGGTTAACACCGCGGACTCTTGACTAAACGACGACGATTCAGCATAAGTTCGTAATCATTATTTTGAATTACAACCAACTTTAAGTCAAAATTATTGTAACCGCTTGGCTCACAGGTTGTAATATAAATAGTTGATGCCATACGTAATACAACAGATTAAGAAACAATACAAATCGTTAAATTTCTTCAAAAACATAACAGATTAAATATAATAAAAATTCGATAGATGGCAATATAAACTGAAAATTACCATTAAAAGTGTTTGATGGCAGAGCCATCTTATAGTATAAATTTACTATGTGATTACAATGAACTGTAGATAGCTATAAACGATGGTAAATACGTTAAGTTAGTTTAACACCCGCGAAATTCAAAATAAGCTTTGAAAAATTCGTCGGGATAAAACCACAACGTAAAAGGACATTGAGGGTGAGCAATGTCAATGCAATTGTGTAAACGCCACCAGAGTGAACTACTAGACAGCTGTTTCGCCCTTTTGGGGCTCATCAGTAGTAGGAGATACACTCTAATGTTGTTCCCACAATTGCATTGACGCCCCTTATAGCTTTATAATTAAGTACGATGAAATTACCATTAAAAGTGTTTGATGGCAGAGCCATCTCATAGTATAAATTTACTATGTGATTACAATGAACTGTAGATAGCTATAAACGATGGTAAATACGTTGAGTTAGTTTAACACCCGCGAAATTCAAAATAAGCTTTGAAAAATTCGTCGGGATAAAACCACAACGTAAAAGGACATTGGGGGTGAGCAATGTCAATGCAATTGTGTAAACGCCACCAGAGTGAACTACTAGACAGCTGTTTCGCCCTTTTGGGGCTCATCAGTAGTAGGAGATACATTCTAATGTTGTTCCCACAATTGCATTGACGCCCCTTATAGCTTTATAATTAAGTACGATGAAATTACCATTAAAAGTGTTTGATGGCAGAGCCGTCTCATAGTATAAATTTACCATGTGATTACAATGAACTGTAGTGGCGTTTACACAATTGCATTGACATTGCTCACCCCCAATGTCCTTTTACGTTGTGGTTTTATCCCGACGAATTTTTCAAAACTTATTTTGAATTTCGCGGGTGTTAAACTAACTCAACGTATTTACCATCGTTTATAGCTATCTACAGTTCATAAACTGAAAATGTTTGATTCTTTATTTTTAATTTTATATTGAATTACAATTTTTTTGTAATGGGGCTCGTTCACATCAAGTGACGAACGGCTACGATTAGAACGAAGAAAGTTCCCCCGGTTGGTAAAACAACATATATGTAGTAGAATTCAGGTTTTTACCGGTCGCATTCGTAATACATTTTTCTATTCTCGATATTACCCGTGTTGTCGTTATGATACAAACTAAGCTTTTTTTACAAGTCGCAGTGGACATCTTTAAAGCCTAGAACAAATTGATTAATTGCGCCGTAAAATCTTGCTTTTATAAAACCGACTTCCAATCGATAAAACTGGTTTTCATATCTCCGGTAAAGGAAAACTAAAATCTCGGTTAATATAAAAAGATTTTTAATTTCAATGGATTTTCTAGTTTTTTGTTGATAGTAATTAGAAACATTTGCCAAAATGTTTAAACATAATTTAATGACCCGTTTCTAGCACGTGTTTTGCAACCTTGACTTTAAAGATTATTTAAGACGACTACATCTTTTTTAATACGAATTCCCACGATTATACCCGTTTCTCTTATGTCTGCACGACCACAAAAGCAAGGTATGCTATATACGCCGTCAGATTGAAAACGAATAACGTCTTTTGCCGGATTTAAGAGTTGGTCCAAATTAGGAAGAGTAGAAAACCGAGTAATAATGTTGTGTTTAGACAACATTTTTTCTATATGGTCCGTGATACTTTGACATAGGGCAGATAAGCGATAGACACTGGTTGAGACATAGATTTTGCTGATACTCTTGGTTATGCAGACGTAAACTTTGTACTAAATTGTTCAATGCTTTTTCTATTGTAAATGTTTGGGACTAACACCTTGGTAACATAATTTAACTAATTTTAAAGATTATGGGGTTGAGTTAAGAAAACAGCTCTGTGTAGTAAAAAGTTTACTACTGGTGATTTTTGAGAAGGGCGATGATGACACAAAAATGCGGAACGATGCGGAATCCATTTCTATCTGTATGGATAGGTTTTCAATAAACTAAATGTTATAATGAACCATCTTCATTTCGATTAACCAAAACGTCAAAAAATTGTAAAGAAGAGTTTTTTTTCTAATTACATAGTAAAACAAATATCTTGATAAATTGAGTTTAAATGACATAGAAACTCGTTTAGGGTAAAAATATCATGTTGCTAAATGACAAAAATGTTAACGTATTGGTACCAGCACTTGGGTTTTAGATAAGATATGGATAAAACTTTTTTTATACATTTTTCATAAATATATTAGCGACAACCGGTGAAAGCGCAAATTCCATGGCAACATTCCTGATGTTTGTGGGTAAAACTTTTCTTAAAAAGTAAAAATGTAGACGTCAAACATTTTTCAAAAATAGTTACTATGTCGCTTAAAATTTTTGTTTATTGAATCAAGTACCAGTACGTTAGTAAACAAAGACTCGACATCAAAACTATACAGAATGTCAGTCGGTTGCAAACGAAAACTATGAACTCTCCCGAATTAAGTAGAAACCATCTTCCCTGTTAAAGATTTTAATAAACTTGTAAGATATTTAGAGATTTTATAAGTAGGTGAGTTTTAGTATCTTTAAGTATTAAAAGTTTTTTAATGATTTTATCAATTGACGACTCTTTTATAAATTTGAGAATTGCTCTTTTAATAGATGAAGAAGGATTTTTGGAAATTACTTTATACAACCCGTCAGCTTTAAGAATTACTATAGATTTATCTTGCTTAAAATCTTTTAATGCAAAAAATTTCGATTTCGAAATATTACTTTAGGGAATTCTTGACTTAGGAAGCATTTTTATAGTTTTAAATTTTTATCTCAAAGAAGACTAGATAGAAGTTTCTAATCATGCAATTTCTAATTTTCTTGGAGAACAAATGTGCAATAAAAAAACTACAAAATTTTTTTGTAAATCAAGAATTTCTCTAAGTAACATTGCAAAATCGAAATTTTTGGCATTAAAATCTCTTAATAAACAAGATAAATTTATAATCCTTCTTAAAGCTGACAAAGAGAACGTCACTATTCACTATAAATTGTTTATATCATGATAACAAAAATTAAAATCTCTGACAGGTCGTATAAAGTAATTTCCAAAGATCCTTTTTCATTTATTGAAACAAAAGAGTCGACAATTAATGAAGTAGATAAAAAACCTAAAGATTCTAATATTCGTCTTTGACCTGTTGTCAGCGGTATAAACATATCCACTTATAAAATCTATAAATATCTTGCAAAGATATTAAAACCTTTAACAAGGAAGACTAAATCATTTCTACTCAGACCGGGGGATTTTGTTCAGAAGTTGCATAATTTTTGTTTGCAACCGACTGTAATTCTGGTTAGTTTTGATGTCAAGTCTGTTTACTAACGTGCCGGTACCTGATTATATTAACAGTATTAGATTTTTATTTAACGAGAACAATACTTTAAGCGACATAGTACCTATTATCAAAAAATGTTTGACTTCAACATATTTTACTTTTCGAGAAAAGTTTTACTCACAGGAACCGCCATAGGATCTCCTTTCACCGGTTCTTGCTAATATATCTATGAAAACTTCTAATAAAAAAGTTTTATCCACATTTTATCTAAAATCCAAGTCCTGGTACAGATGCGTTGATGACACTTTTTTGGCAAAATGATTTTTTTACGCTAAACGGGTTTCTATTTCATTTAAACTCAGTTTATCAAGATATTCGTTTTACTATGCAATTAGAAAAAAACTCTACTTTACCATTTTTAGAAGCTTTAGTTAATCGAAATGAAGGTTCATTATGACGTTTAGTTTATTGAAAACTTACTCATACAGATGGAAATGGATTGTGCTTATCATCACACACACACTTCAAATATTATTAGTAGTGAACTCTTTAGTCCACAGGGCTGTTTCCTTAAGTCAACTCTAAAATCTTCAAAAACAGTTGAATCATCTAGCCAATGCGTTAATCGCAGACAATTACAATAGAAAAAGTATTAAACAATCTATTATAAAATTTACGTCTGCGAAACTAAGAGTAACAGTCTAATGTATGTCACAGTGTCTATCGCTTATCTACCATATGTGAAAAGTACTATATAGATAAAAAAAAATGTTGACTGAACACAATATTGTTACTCGGTTTTTTACTCTTTCTCAATTGAAATCCGCTGCAAAGCCTTATTCCTTTTCAATTTGACGGAATTTATAGCATTCCTTGTTTTTGTGTTTGCGCATACTAAAGAACATCAAAAATGTAGTCGTCTTAAGCAACCTTCAAAGTCAGGGCTGGCGAAACACGTGCTTAAAACGAGTCATTAAATTATATTTAAAAACACAAATTTTTGCAAAGTTTTTTAATAGCATCAGCAAAAAATAAGAGAATATATTAAAATAACTAAAAAATTTTTTAATATTAACGAGGTTCTAGTTTTCATTTGTCGGAAATTTGGAAATCAATCGGAGGCCGGTATATAAAAGCAAAACTTTACGGCGCAATCAATCAGTTTGCTTCAAACTGTTCACTGTGACGTGTGACAAAAACTCAATTTGTGTGATAACGACAACACGGAAATTATGTAGAATGGAAAATTTTATCAAGGTATATGTATTTATTTTATGTATAAATGTGATAATAAAAGAAACCAACAATAAATCCGTAAGTTATACTACAGTCCTAGTAATGTTGGTGGCCGATCTAAATTTTATTACAAGAAATCTTGGTAGAACTGCAGTACACACCAAATTCTTATAAAAAATAAAGAAGTCAAACTATAGCATACGTTTACTAATTACTAATACTAAGGCTTTCAAAAACGTTGACTGAAAATGATGGCAGAATTGGTGTCAAATTCGTACTTAATGTTGTTGGTAGAAATCTCACTCTTTATTATTAATAAGTAATTCAAAGTCTCTAGTTTTTACAATTTAACTATCTTATGTCTATACGTGAGTAATACAACCGGGTTTTACACGCAGGATAACTGCGAACAATCTACGAATTACACGTAGCTGCCTGTGTAACAATATTTTATACATGGTGAGTCAGAATATGTGGGAAGTAAAAAATTACTTTTTTATTAATAACTTTTATACTAATTAAATGTAATTGACTATTTTTGTAGTTGTTAGTGAGTACTTAAAAACAAAAAAAATAAATAAGCAGAAGATGAATTTTTAGAGTACCTCCATTGTTAAATCCACTGGAACTTTTTAATATTGAAGTTTTTTTTTTTCTATTTAAAAATTGTTTGACAGGAAATTTTATTTGCAAACTTTTTTGTCTAGTCAAATTTTGATTAAACGTATCGTTACGAGACGTTACGCACTTTTGTTCCCTAATCGTGCTATATCGAATAAGTAAGCAAAAAGATTGCATAAAGCAATTATTTTTACCATTTTTTCTAGAAAAACGTTTCAGCGGCTTAAGAAAAGATTAAGAAAATCCGGACCTTTCAAAAAACAGACTCAATACTCCGGTCGTCAAAAGGACATTATTCCTTTTTTGGAGAAACAATATTGAATTGGATAAACGATCATCCTAATGACAACACGAGACGAATTTCTCTAAGATTCAATGTCCCTCAATCACGAGTGGTTCGTCTTCTAAAACAACTTTTTATTTATTTAAAGCAAAACGATTCGTTTAATCAAAACTTATTAAAGACAAAAAAAATTTACAAATAAAATTTCCTATCAAACACAATTTTTAAATAAAAAAAAACTTTAAGATTAAAAAGTTCCAGAGGAACTTAACAGTGGGGGTGCTCTAAAAATCCATCTTCTGCTTATTTAATTTTCATTACATTTTCACTTTTTTTTGTTTTTAAGTACTCATTAACTACAAAAAATAGTCGATTACATTTAATTAGTTTAGAAGTTAATAATAAAAAAGTAATTTTTTTGCTAACTTTGAAGACATAATAACTTTTTACCTGTGCATGCTAGGATGAAAATTTATTTAAACAATCGTCCTTATTTTATGCCTATTATTAATAGTTATTGTACTTTCCATCTATTCTGATTCACCCTGTAAAATCAGTACATGTCTTACTTTATAATTTTTATTTGTATGTAATTGCAAAGTGACTTTTTGTGAATTTGCATTTTGTTTGACAGTAAATCGTGTAATTTGTTAAAGAGATCTAAACTTGGAGGTACTGGAAATATCTGCTCGCGTAAGTTTGTAGCTCCTGGCAAAGTCGCTGATACATACCACATTTCATTTTCTTTATATGAACCCAATATTTAGGTTCTTGTTTTTTTTTCAAGCAAAGCACGTTTTGACTTTTGTGACAAACTCACTTTGCGTTTATGCATTTGTTTAATGCAACACACTTCTATGTATTGAACTTGGCGGAATATTCAAGTTATAATAGTCCTTACGCTTTTCAGGTACGTTAGTCCGTACGTGGTACCTAGTGGAATACTATATAAGAGCTATAAAACTTGTGAAATATGCCAACGATGTAACATATAGAACATTCAAAAATTTATAAAAAGTATAATAAAGGAATGAAACGCTTATGTGAACAGAATGGATTCTGATTGATTACCAAGTGTAGCCAGAAACAATTTCCCATATGCCATAAGAGTGGAACGATCATCTAAACGATGAAAACAGCTAGATCTCAACATGAGTGGAAACATCTTAGCCAAAAATAAAGAAAACTACAGTAGAAAAAAGTTTTAATCCTATTGTTTTATATTCGTTGATATAAAACGATTTTTCTTTAATTTTTTAAATAACTTTAAAAATTAAATAGAATTTATCAAAACGTACAGCTCACAATAATTAATTATTGTAAAAGGTAGAACAAGTAAATTTATATTAATGTAGTAATTACATTAATTTAATAACAAAATTAAACATTTTATTTGCCGTAGTTAAGCAAACTTTTAAATAAAATGATTTTAAACAATTAACAAAATTAGTAGTTGTTTATTCAATACTTTGTAACTGTATTTTAACATTTTGTAAATAAAAGATATTTGCACCACTAAACTTTAAAAAAAATATATAATGGCAAAATTCAAATTATACAAAATTGCTTATAATTTAAATTACTTAATTCAGGAAGTTACAAGTGAAAAAATATAAAATTTCTGATGTCGAGTAACTTCTACTAATAGAGCAACTGTAAATGAAACGTAGTATTTGGGTTTAATAAACGTTCTGTTGTATGGTATTGTGACAGCAAACAATACCTGCGCAGTTTTATCTTTCACGCACAGATCCTAAGCTAAATTAACAAACGAATACAAAAGCTATAAATATCCTTTTGGGAGAAGGAATTACTTCAATGACTGATAAGACAAATAAATTGTTTCTACTTATAAAACCTTGATATTATTTATTAGAAATATATTTCATAAGATAAAAATATTTAAAATAAAGAAATTTATATGACGTGTTTTTGTATTTACTTACTGCTAATTAAGTTAATATATTTATTTACGTTAGTAGCAATACATTATTACAAATAGATCACAATATTTTCGCAAATATTGTAAAAAACATTTTTTTTAATGATAATTAATATGATATATTTTTAATAAAATTAATTTTATTTATCTTTTATCAATATATTCTCTAATAAATTTTTTGTAAAAAAAAGTAAATCATAAACAAAATTGGTTGTTTGCTTATAATTTTTTACGAACAGATTTCACAATTGTTTTCATAAATTGTTCATATATTACAACATTTTTTTAATTAAATTCTATTTTGTTCATTAAATTTTATTTTGCCTGATGACATTTTATTCTACAAAGAAATTGAAGCTGTTGCAGAATATATGTAGCTCTGTATAGATGAAGCTAACACATTAAGCATTTTTATTTGAAATTGTAATTTATATGTGTACAAAGACTAGATGTAGACAGCACTGACGATTGTTTTTTTGTAAAAAATATAAAATATGATTCAGATGAACAAAAAGCTGTACAGTTGCAGTTTGGAACTTCAAATAATAAACTAATATTCTTGAAATGGTGCAATACACAACAGCTGTATTCATAAAAATTTACATTTAATTTACAAAGCTCTATAAACGTATTTTAGCGTAAACGTCAAAAAACGCTGTTCACAAATCTGTTTTAGCTTAACAAACTTTTTGTAACAGTGTTGTAACTTAGCAACATTTAAAATAGGATTGACTCTTTTTTAAACCAATTTTAACTTAAAAAATTGTGTGTTAAAGTAAACACAATTATTAATATCTATTAATATTGTAAACAATATCATTGATATAAATTGCGACTTCGACTGTGCATGCAAGTGAATTTTGTCATCTTGGCGGTGTTACAAATCTGGTGAAACGTTCAAAAAGTTATCTGCAAATTCAAGAGCCTTCTGGAAGTTGTTATCCATCTTCTAGAAGATATATCGAAAGATAGGGAACACTCGAGAAGGATTTCCAAATGTGTATAAATACCGAAGAAAGAAATCGTAGGTCAGTTATTTCCGTAATGCAAAGCCTGGAGTGTTAAGAAGATTATTCAAGTTGAAATAAATAAGTCGTTAGCACGTGTGTCTAGATAAATGTACCGAGAATAATCTTGTACGTGATTTTAGTGTAAACAAGTGTGAAGCTGTCCGCGGACTTTATCTTATCTTAATTAGTGTAAGTGTTTTTATTAAATATTATTAGATTTCATTAGTTCGGTTAATTTACAAGTGTACATATTTTTAGTATAAGTAAAACATATTTTTAATAATAATAAATTCGTAACACTACTGGGTACTTTTTGGCAACACGTCTTCATAGCTTTACTTATTCTAATTGTTTTTGTTAAGTTTATTGTTTATATTGTTTTAAATGTTGTTCTTAAAATGTATTTAAGTTAGATATTAAGCTGATCAATATGTTTTACACACTGATCTGTGCCATACGATCGGAAAGAGAATTCTACTGATTTCTTTTAGGTATAATTTACATTATTTATTGATTTAAATAATTTTTTCTTTGGCATTTAATAAAAATACATTCAAGAAATATGTATCTTATGCAATACCATACTTTTCTTTATACTGCTGTTATTACTGCATCGTTTACATTTTTTTTACATTTATAAAGTTACTTAACATAATTACCGCTACTTATGTTTTTAAAAAGTTTGAATTGTAATTAATTACACCAGACTTGCAAAATTACCTAACCAATAAACTATGTCAGAATTTTCTTTTGCTTGCTGGTGTCCGCATTTTTGATTTCAATTATATCCAAATATCTTCTTCAAACCATTTTTCTTTTTATTGGTGAGTTTAGAGTATGTACTTTTTGTTATGTTTATAGGTATAAACAAGAAGTTGCTACGTGAAATTGCATTTCTGAAAATTTGATTAGGTAATCATAAAGTTTAATTTTTATAACGTAAGAAAAATGTACCGCCGCAAATTCACTACTATCTGTCATTATTATTATGATAATTATATCTTGACACATGTAATCAATAAACGCAAGAAATAGTTCTAATGTTTCGACGATACCAACGCAACTCATTAAATCTTCTTCTTTCTTTTGAGTACCAAGGGTTTACGAACTGTTTTTGAATGAACGAAAGGTAAACCGTTCGGTAAGCCTTAACACTGATTTAACTAAAACAAATTTAAAGAGTATTTTTAAATATCTTATTTTATTTTGGTACTCTAACAAGTACTTTAAAGAACTTGTTTTAGTTGTCTAAAGTTACACTTTATAGCACCCGAACTGTGGTTTCGTTAGATTGGCAATACTGAAATTTGACAATTAAAATACAGCAATCCAACTATCCAACATGTCAAGTTTGAAATGTTGCCAACTTATTCTTAAAAAAATGTTTTTTTCTAATTTCTAAAATAAAAATAAATATGTAATTTAAGTTTATTTTAACATATAATTTCCGAAATAGAAAAGATAGTATAAAGTATATGTTTACGCCAGTAAACACATTTACTCCCACTTAAAGGTAGACGAGGATGGTGCATTAAAATTAAGTAAGTTAGGTAGGAGGAGGGGCAGTTTTTTAAGGTCAATATTTATTTTATAAACCAAAAGAAATGTAAAGTTAATTTAAAGTTTTGTTTAATAAATAAAATCAAACAAAGTTCTTCGAGTATTTAAATTTAGTAGGAAGTTTAAAGCGAACCTCACGTTAAGTAACCTACATAAATGGTCCTTACGAGCCGGATTTACGGAACTGAAAACTTCCGACATACGTTATAAAACACGTAACAAAATCAATCTACCAGACCAGAATTCCAAGAAACGGATATCCAATGAAAATTCCATAACAGTCCACATGCGGTGAGTGAGTCTTTGGTTTCAAATCCTGATTCTATTAATTCCTAATTTAGTAATACATATTGTGTACGATTCCTTTAAAATGTCTAAAAGGGCAGAAGAAAACGGCATACGGTGCGTGCTTATATTTAAAAACTGTTAACACCATGTATGCTTAATTGCTGCGAAATCTAAGGTAGCGCCGTTAAAAACGCTCACTATACCCAGATTAGAGCTGTGTTCAGCGACGCTTTTAAATGGTATTAACTTCACTTAAACTACAATTCAATAGTATCCATTATTAGTCGGATTCCCAAATCGTACTTTCGTGGTTAAAACTTCCTCCTAATACCTGGAAAACATTTGTAGCGCACCGCGTAAATGAAATTCAAACCCATAGCGATGTCAAGCGGTGCCATTATATAAACTCAAAAAATAATCCTGCTGATATTATTTCTCGTGGTGCTACTTCCGCAAAATTGTTAAATTGTCAACTTTGGTGGAGAGGCCCAAACATAGTAAACGAGCTTCCAAATAATTCCAATACCACTTTGCGGATGTAGAAAACTTGCCAGAACAACGTAGCATAGCATTAGTTACTGTATATGACCCAAATAACTGTCAGTTCAAGTTACTTGAAAAATTTTCTAATTTTACCAAATTTCAGAGGGTTATTGTCTATTGTTTTAGATTCTTTAAAAATTGCAAGGTTCCTAATGACACGAATAAATCCATTTTGACTGTTCAAGAATTAATTGTTTCTAAAAAATTTATACTTATTTCTACATAAAAACTAGAATGTTATCGAGAAATTACAAAATTATATAAATTCGTGTTTTAATTTTTTTCGCTACTAGGTTGTTTTACGTACGACGTTCTTTACGACTACATTTATTATTTGTACGATGCTGTACGTGTAATTTCGTTTTAATTTGATTTGAATCGTAGGAAATTTAAAGATTGTCATACGTTATGTTTGTGTGTTACGATATTCTAGTTATGGATTTGTGCAAATAATAAATCAATCAAGAAAAATTACGAAAATTTTGAAAGCTTTTATACGCATTTCAAAAAATTACGCAATGTTACGTCATCGTATGAATCAGAAGTTACCACGTCATGGACCGCAGTCACAATTTAATCGCGCAACTTGAGCTGAGTTAAAATAAATTTCAATTCTTATGTATTTGACTTTCGGTACGTTTAAATATGCAAATATTATTTTTAATTAGATAAACTTTTAATTAGATTTTGTTATGATGTTTATATTGTATGTAATGTTTTAAGGTTTTAGTATTTATCCCAATTTATAAAAAAATATTGTGGCGTCCAAATTTAAGTTTATGTTGATTTTAAATTCAAAAAGAAATGTGACTGTACGATAGAATTCCTTTCGACTCTATTTATAAATTTGTAATTAATGTCTTATGTCTTATGGTTTTCTAATTGATATTTTGTTTTTAGTGTTAATAAATTTATGTAAGGTACCGTAGTGCATTTTGTTTGAATTACGATTTGTGATTTTAAATTTTATGCGTTATGCTTTTCGATAAATTACGTTACAATGTTTAAAAGTGCAGTGCAATTTTGCTGTTATAATGAAAGTGTGTTTTCAAATTTACTCGTAAGGCTGTAAAAACTACAAATAAAATGGTATGCTAAATTTCTAAATGACTAACAAGGTTTTGGTGATAGTGATATTAAGGACATATGTAAAACGTTTGTTATTGAAAGTAATTGCAATACGGAGAAGTGAATGTAATCTAAAAATAATTTATATTTGTGCAGTGAAAATTGTTTTTACTGTCGTATTACAAAACCTGCAAACATGTAAGAAATCCGTTACAAAATTCTTAGCAAAGTGGCTTGCTGTTCGATCGAAGGATGTATATACTTTAAATTTTTTTAAAACTTTTTTGTCTTTAAAGAGATAACATTGGATCAAAATGAAATTTACAAAATAACATTAAAAACATTACATTGGATTACTTTTATACACGTCAACAATCCAATTACAAAGATATAAACTCTATATATGCAGCAGTAGAGAAAGTAAGAAAAATTTTTAATATTTTTTAGATGTTTTATGATCCCATGAATAGAAAGGAAAAAAGAAATATATATATCCATGAGCAGCCGTCAATTACATATTTGGTATATTTATATCAAACTGTTCAAAACTGTAAAAACAAATGTTTGCACTGATGAAATGTTAGTTTCAGAAAAAAATGTAGGTTTAAAATGTACACTTATATTTAACTTAACTTAGTCAGCATTGAACCGTGTTAGATCAATTTGAATCACTAGCAAGTGTTGCTAGTAATTCGCGCGCAAATCCGGTTTCCATTTAGCTACCAACAATTTGATTACTTAAATTTAGTGGTAAAAGCGAAAGTAAAGTCAAGCCGACTTTAGTGATGTATTTATTAGATTAATTGATAAAAATAACAGACTTGGAGCAACTCAAAAATTTTATTGTTTGCGAGCTAGTTTAGAGGGTGATTCAGCTCGACTGATCAAATCAATTGATTTTTTGCTAAAAATTATGCGTTAGCTTGAATTGCGTTAATTGACCAGTATAACAATAAAAAGGTTTTAATTTATAATAATATAAAGGCTTTGTTTTAATTGGAGGCTATTCAAAAGGAATAATCTCTGAAAATGAGGAACATTTTGGATACTGTCTCAAAACATTTAAGATCAGTAAAAACCCTAACTTTCTCTGAGGCTTTAGGTGAAACTCTAATTATGCATTTGATTACTAGCAAATTAGATCCTGCAACTTTACGTGAATGGGAACAAATAAAAACGAAGAGCGGATCTACTTGAAACTCTTGACTTAAAAGCAAATTTAAAATTTATGCATAAAAATAAATCCTTATAAATCTTTTGTTGTAACAAAACTTAGTGATTGCATAATGTGTAAAGAAAGGGCATGGTATCTAGTTATGCGATCAGTCACTTTGTAAGAAAATGTAAATTAAAATATCTTTGTAATAAATTTAATAAACGGCATGTTACACGAAGATTCAAACCCCGTTCGAGTTGACGGTCAGCAAATAGTTGCAGTATTATAATCTAATGCAGAAGCTGTTTTGATACCTACATCCTTTGTAAAGGTTTTAAATGCAAACGGGAAGCTACACGTTGCAAGAATTTTATTAGATTTATGTTTCCAATTAAACTTTATTAGCAGTCTTTTACAAAAATTAAATATACCAAAAGTTGATGTTGATTTTGATGCTATGGATATAAATCAATCATCTTCTAAGATTAATGTAAAATGTAATACATTAACATCATAACGATTTTAAATTAATTGTTTTATATTTTTTTTTGTTTGGTATTACCCAAAAATACTTGCGTTTTACCTGGTTCTTAAATTAATGCAAACAACTTTAATATTCCCGAGTAAATTAAATTAGCTGACCCATCTTTTGATACACCAGGCAACATAGATATTTTATTTGGCGCCAATTATTTCTGAAACTTGATGTGTGTAGGCCAAAAATCTTTAGGTGTTGGACTTTCTACGTTACAGAAGAGCAAATTTTGTTGGTTAGTATCTGAGTCAATTCCTTCAATAGGTTCTTCACGAACACCATGCAATTTTAGCCAAACGATTTATTGTCTCGATCTCTTTTAAAGTTTCTATTCAAAAATTAGGTAATTCACGCGATCACTTCGTCATCAGTATGTCAATGTTATGAAAGAATATCAGCAGTTAGGTCATATGTCGATTGTCACTCCTAAAGATAATAAAATTTCGATTTATTTGTTTCATCATGCGGTAATAAAAAAAAAGCAGAGTCAGTACAAGGTTGCAAGTTGTATTTGATATGTTGGTCGCTTCTTCCACTGGTTAATTCTTTAAATAATCTGCAACTGACTGGAGTTTACATATAACTTGAATTGTTTACAATTTTATTAAGATTCAGAAAAGGTCGTTATGCGATTTCTGCAGATATTCAAAAAATGCCACGTCTATAACAAAGAATTTTGTCGCGTAACTCTCCTAATAAACTTTTCTTAACCTATAATTTAAATACCGTCACATACGGTACCATTTTTGCATTATCTCAAACAGTATGTAGTCTATGGGAAACTAATGAAAACTTTAAAAATTCTTAGTCAAATTATTAAGTCGGATTTCTACGTCGAGAACTTGTTGACAAGCGTAAACGAATTTGAACAGTATAAACGCAAATAATTATTTTCGGGTTTTGAACCGCGTTCCATATTTACACTTTTCACAAAATTTATAAAACTTGGAAAACTTACAAACTTTGAAAAATTTACAATGTTTGACGTTTCGACAATCATGTCGCTGTCTTCTTCAGAAAAAACTGAAACTGAAGATATAGGATCCTAACAAGCTTTTATATTACGCCGTTCGGGTCAATGGTTCGTGACGGTTCCGATTTATTAGTTTTCCGGAACATGTTTTTCCATATTGGCGCTCGATCGATTCCATTATCCCTATTAAAATTGTCGTACTTCTGGATTTCAATGGCTTCCTTGTATAGTCTAGGCCAGAAGTATTGGGGTTTAGCCAACATTGTTGCCTCTTCAAATTTTATCCTGTGACCGGTGTCCCGCTTACGGGAAAAAGCATCCATCACGTAAAGAATTTCCAGCACTTCGTCTCTAGAATTAAAGAAATTAAATTGGAACCAGAATACATTTTAGTCAGTTCTGATGTGACATCTCTCTTCACAAAAATGCCACTACAAACAACACTGGAGATCATCAAGACCAAATTACGAAAAGCGGATTTGGATGAGGAGTTTAACGGACTAATTGAGCTATGCTTAAAGTCCACGTACTTCTTATTCAACAATATTGTATACGAACAAATTAAAGAGGCAGCCATAGGATCACCACTTTTTCCAGTCATCGCCAATATATTTATGGAGGATGTTGAAGAAAGAGCATTAGAAACCGCTACCGTCAAACCAAAATGCTGGCTACATTATTTGGACGATACATTTGTAATTTGCTCTCATGGAACAGAAACACTACACAACTTTCTGGATCACATCAACCAGTTAGATTTCAACATCAAATTCACCATGGAAAAGGAAACAAACAGAAGCATTCCGTTCTTGGACAACAAATTAGTATATCAAGTATATAAAAAACCTGTTACGTGCATAAATTTAAATAATGCATTACCCTGTATATCAGTTTAATTAAAAATTACTTTTATATTTCTCGACGCCATCTATCGGGTTCGTTGGTCACTTTGTATTGAGTAGGCGACATCCGGTGACAGACCGGCATTTTGACTTTAACATCGTGCCTGTTATTATCTATGTCTGCGTGAGTGAAAAATTAGTTTTCTAAAATCATCCACGTGTTGGGACACGATGGAAATTAGTAGTTTCCTTAATTAACTAATTTATTCACGTAGAGTAAGTGGATTGTGTTCTTTCTTCAATTAAAGGTAATTTTTATGTCTTTTGTCAGCGCCATATGCTACCTCCATGAATAGGGGTATTCTTATCGTTACCTAAAATCCTCAAGGGAAAACTATAATCGGAAGCGGAAGATCCAAATTACTGGATACGATTGAATTCTATTCGGAGGCAATTAATACCTTGATGACTATCACCTTTTTCGGAAGATCCTAATTACTGGATACGATTGAATTCTATTCGGAAGCAATTAATACCTTGATGACTATAACCTTGTTCGGAAGATCATAATTACTGGATACGATTGAATTCTATTCGGAGGCAATAACTTAACACCACCATAGACGGAAAATTAATGTAACAGCATACGATAAGTGTCGGTTCGATTACTGTCCCTTAAATGTCTCTTTTGTTTGTAGTTTGTGAGTCGCCAGGTAGACACGATTATTTTTCAGGAAGTTTAATTGCAGGAAGCCAGTAGGAAAAACGTTTTTCTGAAGGTACCCTGGATTTTGGTAAGTCAACTTTTACTTATTTATTCGTTGTCGCTACGGTGCATACTCACGACTTATTATATTTGCTAATCGTACGTTCGAATTGATTTGTTACTTGTTATTGTGACTCAATTAGGTTAAGTAAAGGACTTATCGCTTGCTGCTTATATCCACCGTCAATTATCATTATTAATCCCAGTAAACACGGATTGAAACTGTTACAGTCACAAAATTAAAACAATTGTTTCAATACGTTGTTTCGTGTTAGTTCCATTTTTATATCATTTACACGTAACTGACAGTGAATAAATTGAAAGAGTTCCGATTTTTCACAATCAGTTTTAAACCGTTTCAGTACTTGCAATTTTTTCCTATAATCAGCAACCGTCTAAAAACTGATTTATTAAAACCGAATATTTTTTGAATAACTAGAATTGCTTGAAGATCGATTAATTAAGATTGAATTATTTTCAAAACAGTAGAATCGTTCTAGGAAAAACGAATACTTTGTAATTAGTCAGCATTAGTCGTTGCTATACTTTTGATTACTGTCGTCAACGCTTGCGCTGCAAATTGATATCTTTTCACTTGTTCGGTTGCAGTTTGATAAGTGATGCTGTGTGTACAATTACGAAATGGAACAATAAACGGTAAGTCGAAACATTTTATTATAATCCATAAATGTAATCAATATTATTATCATTTCTGTTCTTTATGTATCATGTTTTAATTTGTATGAAAAAAATATAAATTAACACACATGATGATGATACTTTAGGATTTATAAGTACAGTTCAATTCTTCAAGTTTTCTATAAGATTATGTACAGCTAAAGCTATTCACAGTGTTTTTATAACTTTCTAATGATTGCTAAAGTGATATTTGTGATAAGTTTGTGTTGTTTTTGATTAAAAAAATGTAATTAATTTTGTGTAACTCTATGATTATGTATGTATATAAATGAAATATTTATTTCTATGTTACAGATGCGGTTAAAAGTTGCTACCCAACAGTAACTGATGCAGTTTTTGAGGCTTCCGTGAAAAGACCACATCAAAGAAAGTTGCAATATGTAAAAAACTCAATGTGATAATGCATTTAAAAATATTTATTGTGCAATAAAATTTGAAACGTGCATTCGAAAATGTATTATTATATTATTGAAAGAATTGTTTTAGTTCATTATTGAAACAAAAAATCATACATGTATCGATCATTTAGTATCAGTTCAAGAACGAAGCTTTTAAAACGTAAACCGAATGCAACATTTAGTTTGCAACAGATTTGAATTTAAAATACCGAAACTATACTGATTCAAATAAGTGAAACAGCGATGGACTTATAGCTATTTTATTGCAGTTAGGTTTCTTTTATGTTTGAAACAAGAGTGAATCATAAATTTTTTGTTTTGAAACTGTTACTAAACATTATCAATTTTGTGTTTACTGGGATGTTACTTACTGATAAAGTTTTATACATGTTATGGTAGTTACACTTTTGTTTGACGTGTAGTGTAAGTTGCCGATCCTGCTGCTATTCTCTTTTTTATATTCTCTCCAGTACCGGCTTATATTTGGCTATTTAACTGTTAATATATTTATCTTAATAGAGTAATTAAAGTACAATTGTTGTTAACGACGTAGTTTCTTTTTTTTTCGTTTCTTTCAGCATTACGAACCTAACATCTTGTTACAAGTGATACCATTCTGTTGTGAGCGGACAGAAGAGTTACTTTGGGATAAGCTCTGGCGCCCTTAAATATATTTAATGTATCTAGGAACCTACCCCTCTCCCCGAATATTGCGAGTTGGCCGTGCAGGTTCGTAAATAGCAAAAGCTTGTAACAAACCGACACATACTGACAGATACCTCAACGCCGAATTACATCATCATCCAGCTCAGAAGTTTGCAGTTCTAAAAACTTTAGTACACAGGGCCAAGGCGATCAGTGAACCGAACACGTTAAGGGGATTCTAGTGTTGGAAAACAATTTCGGTATGTAGCCTTCAATTTTTACGTTTTGCCTAAACGTATGCAACTTACACTACTTCTTGTAACCGATAAAGATAACATAAAAACAAAGACGGCACTAAATCGAGTATTTTAGTCATGACAATACAAGGCCTTGAAAGGATAGTTATGGTATTGTACGAAATGTGCGTTATCAATACTTTGAAGGTGTTTATCGCTGCAGTGTAATTTTTTTGCCAAACAGGATTTATTCTTTATATTTATATTTTTTAAAACTATTTTAACTACTTTCGATAAATAGTATAACTGCATATTAAAATACTGTATGCCTTGTTAATTTAAATGTAATTAAAATACAATTTGAGAGGTTTGCAAAAATTTATAAAATACACATTTATATGTATACAAGGGTAATAAGATTTTACCGATTCATTGTAATTTGGATTCTGTTTAAATTATTCTTATTGTTGTAACTTCTCAGTGAAATGGGGAAAAAAAGCGTAAAGACAAAAAAACTTTCAGTTCCTACAAAAATTAGACGTCTAATAATGAAGAGGATTTGGAATTCTAGGTAAAGATCATTTCGTTCTTTTTTGTTAAAATCTAATATATTTATGTTTTACTATTTGAATAGAAAACATGATTTGAACGACGCGAAGAATCTGGACAATGAAATTAATCTTTCTGTAGAAGATAAACGTGTAGAGAATCTAAATCCTAAAGTCAAACGTATTTTAAACGTCGATCATTTGAGTAACGAAGAACTGTTGATAGAAGAGAACTGTTCAAACCCTTTAAATGAAAATGAAATACAACTGCATGGTAGAAGAATAATAGATATATCTTATTTTTTTGATAAAATACAATCTATTTCACATCCTGGCTTTGACTGCACATTTAAAAATTTAACTTTTATAAAAGAAAAAAGAATAGGTTTTCAAAGTATTATTTTGATGAAATGTAAAGTATGTGGTGTCGTTGAATCAATTTCTACAGAAAAACCAAATTTACAATGTAATATAAATAAGTTGAGGGCAATGTCAATTGGTGTTGGATACTGCCAAATGAACGAATTCTTTTCTTCGATAGATTTACCGTGTATGTCAAATAGTACATTTTGCAAATATTTTCAAGATGTATCTAAACATATTCAAGAAATTTCATGGAACAGTTTTAAAGAAGCCGCGGACGAAGAAGCTAGAATAGCTAAAGATGAAGATTGTGTTGATGAAAATGGTACGCCAATTATCACAGTTATTGTAGATGGGGCCTGGAGCAAAAGATCTTACAGAAAAAATTACAATTCATTATCTGGAGTGGTACGTATTGAGTATGGCAGAATCAATATACAAAATTAAATCATTATATTTAGGCTTGTGTTATCAGAGCAAAAACCAAGAAAATTATATTTCTTGGTGTTAGAAATAAATATTGTGTGATTTGTGCTAAGTACGAATTTATGAAAGAAGATCCACATCAGCATATTTGTTATAAAAACTGGAATCAAAATTCAACATTAATGGAATCCGATATAATTGTAGAAGCTTTTAAAAACTCTTTATCGATGTATGGATTGATATATGGTCGATTAGTTGGAGACGGAGACAGTAATGTTTATAAAAAGATAATCACTGCTTCACCATATGGTCCTGCATTTCACATTGAAAAAATTGAATGTAAAAACCATTTGATTAGGAATTATATAACAAAATTAAGCGATATAAAGTCAAACACATCTTTAAATATTGACAGTAGAAAATTGTTAGATACAAATATTGAGAAAATTAGAATATCTGTTCTCAGTGCAATAAAACATTGGATACCAAATGATAATACTATTACATCTAAAGTAGGACATTTAAAAGAAGATATCTTAAATACACCACACCACGTATTTGGAGATCACACTAATTGTCAGGAATATTACTGTTCATCCGAAAAACAAAAAACAAAACTCGAAAATGGGGAGGTATGTACTATATCTAAACGTTGAACAAAATTAATTTATTTTGTACAGATAAATAATATACCCAAATTTAAAAAATGTGGAATATATGACGAAATTATGCGTAGTACTCAAAGAATTGCTAACAACGCCTGGAGTTTGCTACATAATCTTAACACAAATACTGCTGAGTGTTATAATTCGTTAGTTGCAAAATATGTAGGCGCAAAAAGGATCAATTTTTCACAAAAAGGATCTTACGAAATTAGATGTCATGCAGCTGCTGTTTCTTTTAATAACCCTGCAAATTACCATAAACTTATTCAGCGTCAGATCGGTAACGTTCCTGGTCATTATACTGAAGATTATTGTAAAAAAGCTATGAAGCGTAAAATTCAAACAAAGAAAAGAATTTCTGGTAAGAACATTTTATCTGTAATCAAGTTTTGTACTGTGCGTTTTTTATTTTTCCAGTGTATAAAAAAAACGTATACGATGCGCAGGTCCAGATTTCAATTATAGTTTAAACATAGACGATAATCCTGATATGGAACGTGATAGTTACGAAAAATTAAAAAATACGTTTTTGAAGAACTTATATAGTGTTGACATTGCTGAGGTGGAACGCAACACTAGAGATCAATCACTTTCGGAGCTTTGGATAAGAGAAAGAAAAATACGTCTCACAGCATCGAATTTTGGAAGAATATTCTCTATGAAACAAAAAACGTCTACTTCAAAAGCAGTTGAAGAAATGTTGTATTCAATATTTTCGGGAAATGTTCATACTAGGTATGGCCAAGAAAACGAAAATAAAGCTATTGAATTGTTCGAAAAAACAATTAGTATTAAAACAAAAGCAATTGTAAAGATGCACCATTTTTAGCAGCTACTCCGGATAGAATATTGGAAAACGAAAGTGCAATAATTGAGGTTAAATGCCCTGCAAGTTGCAAAAACTTAACTCCAGAAGAAGGTGTTAAATTAAAAAAAATTAAATTTTGTACGGTGGAAAATGGTTTATTAAAGTTAAAAAAAAATCATAAATATATGTTGCAAATTCAAGGGCAAATGCACATAACAAATAAAGATTCATGTTATTTCGTAATATATACTCCTAAAGGTATTAATGTAGAAAATATTACAAAAAACCAAGAATGCATTCAAAAATTATTACCGAAACTAGAAGATTTCTATATGAATGCTCTACTTCCTGAAATATTGGATTCTCGAAGAACAAGAAATTTGCCGTTGCGTGATTATTATTTAAAAAAAACGTATTAATTGTTAATATCTTTATAAAACTTAATTTGATAATGCTAATTTAGAATTATATGTTTTTGTTACAAATTAATTATTAATAAATCCTTGTATCATCACATTTTCGAGTGGTTATTTTCTCTATATTTGACAGTTTCACACTTAAAAATACATGAATACCTGCTTACCTACCTGGAAAAAATAATTGTGAAAGATTGATAATACATATCTACCTTTAGGCAATTCGACATCTATAACAAATAGTTTTCTAGTGAGCGCGTATACGTAAAGTAAAATTCATACTAAAACAGGAATTACTAGTTGCGACATCTAACATTAAAATAGTAAAGTACTTTATTAAATTTATTAAGTAATTAGAGACACTTATTAATAAAATTTTTATTGGAATTACCTACGTGTTAATAGTAGCACACGTCATTATACTAGAAAATGATTTTCACTTACAATTGCATCTTAAAACACGAGTTATTCGTTGTTACAGTAAATCACATTTTTTAAATAAAATTAATAATTTTTATGCATTTTCATATGATAGCGGTCTTTTTTATACTCCTCTCTAAGTTTTGTGTAAGTTTCAAAGTGATAAATTTTAAAATGAATTTAGGATTTTGTTTTAAAAAATGAGATGTATGTTTTCTGCGTTTTTCATTATTTTTGTAGATATAAAAAGGATAACAGTGTTTTAAATATAATAGCGAACTAGCTATAAAAAATACCTATAATTTGATGTATAATAACCTATATTTAATGTGCAAATGTAGACGCCTTTTTGTTTACAAAAAGTACGTGATAGTGTCAGTACTGTAGATTTCCCTTAAAGACCGAGCTAGGTCACCTAACAAACGCCTTAATAAAAAACGGTTTCAGAAAAGCAGACATATATCGAGCAATTAACAAACACAGTAAGAAAAAACCAAAAAAGGAGGAACCCGTGACAACTTCTTTCCTTCCTTATAAAAAAGGCTGCACGGATAAAATAGCCAGGATACTTACTTACCTGGTGTAACAAAGATGATTGTTTAAGTTATTATATAACGACAAGTCACAAAAAAACAATACTTTCAGAAATCGCTCAAATTTTTGATCCGTTTGGCAAGAAACTGTAAGATGGGATTTATAAGAAATGGTTTAGTTTTTAGGAACAACTTCCATTATTAAACTATTTAAAAATCCCCCCCAAAAAATTCACGGATTTGCAGATGCGTCAAATTATGCTGACGGAACAGTTATATACATTAGATTTATTAATCAAAATATATGCGTTTTTGTCATCTTGCTGTGCGCAAAGGCCAAGATGGCACCAGCCAAGGCGACAGTTATACTAAGGCTTGAACTGTGCGGAGCATTGTTGTTGTCGCTACTTGTGAAGCATTTACATTTGTATTTTAATACAACTTTTGACTCTTGCACTCTTTGTTGTGATTCAGTTAATCTTTTGAAGCAATTTGTTTGTAACCGAGTGCACGAAATACAAAACTTACATATACAATTATGTATGGCCACATGTGTCTAGTACAACAAATTCAGCTGATCTCTTATCAAGAAAAAAAACCCATGTGAGTTATTAAAATCCAACATATAATTTTACGGGTCACCATGGTTGAAGGGAGATTCTTTTTCTTAGTCAATTTTAAATTATAACCATTATATCCTACCAGAATGGAAGCAAGTTAATAGAAGTCTTGTTTCAGTTAATTATAATAATTTTAGTTTAGTGAATATTTTAATCTATCTCATTGGGAAAGAATGACTGCGTACTGTTTGAGATTTACAAACATTTGTTCCTTGCGTAAATCCTATGGTCGCTTAGGATGCTTTAAACCCGATGAAATTCAAAATTCACTCTTTTTTTATTAAAATTAACACAAGCGAATTCATTTCTACGTAAACAATTTAACAGCTTAATCTTTTATTCTTGCACTTAGACGTTTTGCAATCCGTAGAGAAAGACCTCAAAAAGTATATTCAGACAACGGCAGTCGCTTTGTAAGGGCAAAATTAATTATATTATAGTATTATATATTACAATATTACTGCTAGAAATAAAGTAAAAACAAAAAAACACGCAATAAACTAATTAGTTTTAACGAATAATTTTCTGGTATTACGTAATTAAATAAGTGCATGTTCAGCGTTTTTACGAGACTTAGTTCGTTTTGTTGCATTTTAGTTTTAGGAAAATTAGTTATATAAATAGTTTAAATAAATCCAATTCTTAGTTTTCGTACAATATCAACACAAAATATAAATATTCTAAATGCAAAATTTAATTAAGCACTGTTAGTTAATGAATATTAACTCATACATATCGCATTGTTTTATTACCTTACTTACGTAAATTAACTAACGATAATGAACAGTAATATGCTAAGTGCTGAATAAATAAATAAAAATATGAATCCATTTCTTTTGCATTTTTTAGTGTTGTTTTTAAATAATTATTGATTAATTATAGAAATGTGTAATAATTTTTTGTTTAAACATCAACTTGTTATTTTATTAACATCAAGTATGCACACGGATTCTTAAAGTTAAAGTGTAAGTTGTTAAAGTGATAGTGTAAAAAGCAATTGAATCGGTTGGAAAATGCCGCATTACTGGTAGAAACAGTAAGAAAAGGTCGTTTGCATTCCTTAGAGCAACTCGGTATTTAACGAGACGTAAAATGTTTGATGCGCTCGCGAAAAACAAAACCTTTTAAAGAAAATTCGCACGTACAGGCTTTTTAATCTTTCGATGTACTGTCTGATCTAAGTTAAAATTAAATTTTGCGAAAGTACTTTTAGGTAGACCGTATTATAAATACAATTTTAAAAGATACTGAATTTTAAATTATCAATTTTGTAATATCTGTATTTTTATTTCAATCTGTCTTTTCATATCTTCGTACACGTCTTGCTTATTGGATTTTTGCATTTACGTTTTTTATTCGTTGACAATTTGAATTTAAAATTGTTTTATTTTATTTTAGGATTTTATTCAAATTCCTGTAGTAATTTTTAAGCTTAAATTTTAAATCGTTTGTTAAATATTCTACTATTGTTCGTTTTTATGTAGTTACTTTTGCAATGTAAATTTTATTACTTAATTTGAATAATTAGTGTAGTTTTAGGTCATATTAGTATTTCTTACACAATCACAAAAGGAACCGGTATAAAATATTGTTTTTTAAGTTAAACATGATTTAAAAACGGTAACAATTAAAGTTTTACTATTCTAATTGTTGATAAACAAATGAAGTTATTTTTTTTAGAAATTGTACTATAATTGTTAAATATAATACATTATGTCTTGGCTAACACGTAGTTTTGTCTAAAACTATGTGCAATATAATTAAAATGTTAAAATTTAAAATACGTATCTTAAAAACCAAAAACCTAATGGATTATATTATTTCTATTTATAAAGACAGTGAACACAAAGTAGTAACGTTGTAATTAATGTTACTGTAGCTCTTTAGAACAATCGTCTGGCTTAAGAGAGGCAAAGGAATTTACTGCTACCACAGTGTGGGTTAATTAAAGTTACTAGTAAGTATGTATAATACATTGTAAGATTACTAACTAAAGTATAGCGTTAAAACAAAGCATTAAATTGAAATAGTCACAAAAACTAACATTTTTGTATCAACACTCAAAAGATAATAGGCATTTTTATAATTTGAACAGATTTGAACTGTATTTTAATTATTTTTTATACCTTTAATTAAAATGTTTATGAAAAAAAAATTACAAGTGTATATTTTATGGTATAAAGTTTTATACATGTTTTTTGTTTTGCATTTTATTATGTACATTCGCCTTCAACCAAAATGACCGCTTAAGATCGGACCTATTCACATTCTAATGTCTAGCTAAAGAAATAATAGAAATACCAGATTAATATTTATTATAAAATTATAAATGTATTTAATATTTAAAAAGTGTATTTTAGAGAATTTATACCTTATGCAAGCTATTAATTCTAGAATTTTTGTTTATACCAGATATTTATATAGAATATTGCTTCTACTAATACTACTATCATTACTAGTGTATTCATAACATATTTGCAATTACTATGCATAATTGATTAAATCATTTTAATAGTGGACTGATTAAAAATACGTCAAATGATCAATTAAATAAAAAACCATAACGTTCTGTTCTTTAGCACAAAACGACCTTCAGATTCTAAAATGAACACTATTTACATTTTTTGTGAAATAACGATTTACTTAATCGTTATATAAACTGAAAAAATCGTTTTTTGTAGTAATGTCGACTATTTTAAATCATCGTTTTAAACTAAACTAAATTTAAACAAGTTTTAAGTAGATTAATACCTAATCGCTTCTCTTATTAGTTAGTAGTTTTATTATAGAAATATGTTTATTTAATACATAAAACGTTTCAATTAATATTTCGTATATATGTCGTTAACCTGTTCAGCATCAAATTAATTAATTTTTTGTAGTAGTCGGATCCTCAAAAACGTTCTCAAAGTTCATTTGCAACTTGCGCTACATTATTTAAATTTAGAGGCGTAGCGCCCTAAAGCAAATATGATTTGTGTTCCTTCTTTTTTTTTCTCACAAATGTTCCAATAAAATTCTAAATTTTCTAGTCTTTATTATTTAATTTCAATTTTGAACATTATTTAATGACAATTGATTTAAAATTTTTAAATATATGACATATTCACACAGTAATATTGAATTAATTATACGTGATTATGTTATAAGCTACATTAAGACATTTACAAATCTTAAAACTGTTAATCGGTCAATTAATTTACCGAGATCAAGTTGACCAGCAATTGGTTGTTCAATTGATACTGTTGCCAAAGAGCTAAGACGGGATTGAGACATACTGCTTAGTAAATATTTTTTGGGAGAGACTTGGGTGTGAATTAAGAGTAATTTAACAACTTCGCGTATAGAAGTAATTTGTCTCAATTGAATAAAATAACACATTTTAAATTTGATTAATTGTGGTCCAAAACTAAAAGAAATATCTGAACAATTTGGAATCAACCAAAATAGTTTCATCAGATGATGCGACAAGATATACTAGCGATAAACATTTAAAAAGTCTACATAATTTACGCACGGATTTAAATTTAATATTTAATTGAGTAAATGCTATGTCAATTACTTTACTAAAAAACTTTTTCTTTAAAACCTTCTTTACTATTTTGAATGGACTCATTCAGTTTGTCAAAGATTTTTTTTACTAGACGCAATATCTTTTTGGCGAAACAAGGTTAAATGCTCCAATTAATTGATAATTCAACTGCTTTGTTTTTAACAATATAGGGTTAGAAGTATAGACAGGATCTCAATTGAATGCTCTACATCTTTATGAGTAGCATTTTGGAGACAACATTAATATGTTCCAGTACTTTATTTTGTCAATTATCAAGATAATGCTTAAAAAATGTTATAATAAGTTGTCAAACTTTTAGGTTTGTGTTCTTTGTCTTGGCTTCTTCAGTTTAATTCCAAGTAGGCTTATATTTTAATAACAACAAAATAGCGAGAACGTAACGCGTCAAGAGCCTGAACACGGGAAGACCACCGTGTTAGACACAGGCGCGGCTCTTTTCTATTGAAAGTCAGTAACAAGTATGTAAAACCCATGCCGCCTGGTATTTGAAATCCTGTTTATAAGAATTAACAAGAATTAAGGGCTTATTACAAAGGCAAAAATTCAAAATCATGTTTTTTGTGAGAACCATGGACTACAAATTGCAACTTTGCATAGATGTTTTTTTAAACCTTTTTTACTGCCTGATAAAATTATTTGGTAAAATAACACTATGATAAGCTGTTTTAAAATGTGCGCTCCCTGGCTCGCCCTCAAAATTCGTGCGCTCGAAGCAGTTTGTTCCAACTGCTCCAGGATAGCTACGCCCCTGTTTAAATTGCTTGTCAAGGCGATTGTTTGTCTATGTCCTGCCAAAGACAATCAATTTATTTGCGATATCATCAAATATTGAAGTTATCTATCAACAACTGGAAATTAAAATATTTTGAAAGCCCAACTTTGAGCTTACTCATTGTCTAAGTTCTGAAAAATGTTTTAAAGGATAATTGATTCCTGTGTAATGACAAAGGAAGCGTAAATTCCGGAGTATTTATTTATAAATAGTGCAGTAATTTTCAGCATGTGTGAAAGCACCTCTACCTATAACAAGTTTGCAACAAAGATCATTAATTGTTTAATAAGTAATATTTGGAATTTAAATTACGAGTTCTGACTATAGTCAATAATTTAGTATTTAGTAGAGCGTAATTCAGTATACTAGTTTATTTCAAGTAGACATTGATCAGCAAATAATTATAGTTGTTATTATAAAATACATATAGTTAAGATTAGTATAAGTAATTAATTGTTAAAAATAATCAAACATGGGTAGAGGTTTTGGGCAAAGAGATTCCAGTGTAGAAACAAGGACTACAATTACTCGAATGGCTGCTAATGGAATTCCTTAACGTGAAATTGCTTTACAAAATGGATTATCGGTAATATTTTTAGTATTTGCTTATAATAAGCCTCTAAAATAGACTGAATCATTGATTAATTACTAATCTTAAACATCCTTAAAAAAATATTTTATGTAATCTTTAAGGAAAGTTTTCTTAGTTTTATTTTATCTCATTAACTAAAATTAGATTATAGTATTAATTAAAATTATGCACACGTTAATGTATTATTACAATCCAAAATCGACATCAATGTTTTCCAAAATTTGTCGTGTTTGAATTTCTTTCTTAAAAATTCTGTTGGTAATAAACAATCAGGATTCAGAATAAATTTAAAAAAAATATTTTAAGTGGAAAAGAAACACACTTTGAACTTTAAATACATATACAGGTGCGCCAAGTTTGTCGGTTCGCTTCGAAAGTTTGATGAAGAAGGAGAAGTTTCTCTTTTAACGAGACCAAAAGGAATAGATAGAGCAACTACCATAGAGGAAGATGGAAATATTCTTAGGTGTGTTCAAAATTCTCCTTTTATAACTGCTCCGCGAATTTGAGAATAAGTTCATTTAAACTGCAGCGCCTCAACAATACAACGCAGATTAAACAACGCGGGATTATTTGCAAGTAAGTCTGCGACAAAACCTGAATTAACAAAAAGGCATGCTCAAGCAAGAATTATATTCTGTCAAAATAATTTGTAATAAACTGGAGTACGGTGATTTTTACGGACGAAAAGGTATTTTCATCGACACAAGAATCATCTATGACACTTTGGCGACCACGAAATATAAGATTTAGTACCAATTATGTTCGTAAAAATCGACAAAGTGGAAGAATTTCTGGTGGATTTTGGGGGTGGATTACAAAAGCTGAGCCTGGTGAATTGGTTCTAGTTTCTCCACCACCATTTACGTCTAAAAGTTACGTTCGAGTGCTAGACGAAATTTTGATGCCAAGTGTGCGAACACTTTATCCAGAAGAGGAATTGGAAGAAATTGTTATTGTCCAAGACAATTCGCCAATTTATAAAAGCAGAATCGTAAATGAGTGCTTAGAAACGACGTAATTTCTTTAGAATGGCCAGCAAAATCTCCCGATTTAAACCCCATCAAGAACATGTGGGCAGCTATGAGCAGAACTTGGACCAATAATCGCCTTGACATTCCGGCCAAAAACTTAAATAATATAGTGCAAACTAAACTGCAAATGCAAAGTTTGGGAACGTTTCTGAGGATCGAACTTCTGCGAAAAATTAATTAACTCGATGCCAAACAGGTTAACAGAATGTTTGGAAAATAACAGTTTATATACCAAATAATAATTAGTTTGAGTATTTTATTTATAATATAAACGTATTTTTATAATATATGTATATACTATATTTAAATAAATGTGGTTTGGTTGAAACAATGATTTAAATTAGTCGATATTACTACAAATATTATAAAGTAATCGTTATTTTACGAAAAATGTAAATGATATTAATTTTAGAATCTGAAGATTGTTTTGCACAAAAGCACAGTACAATATGGTTTTTTATTTATTTGACTGTTTAAAGTATTTTCACAGTATTCATATTGAAGTATTTTGCTAGTAAATACATTAGCACAGCTAAAATTTGTTTTTAATAATCAGACCAATATTAAAATTATATTAATTATGCATTGTTATTCCGAATGTGCAATTAATATAACATTAGTGATAGTAGCATTAGTGGAGGCAATACTTTATATAAATATTTAATAAAAAAATGATTAACTTGTGTGTGATATCAATTCTCTAAAAATGCATTTTAAGTATTAGATACATTTAAAATTTGAAACAAATGCCAATCTGACGTACCTACCGTACTTATTATTATTTACAGATCACTAAGCTTAAATATTTATTATTTTATTGAACTATGTATGGAATAAAATTACAATGCTTTATTTGCTTCAAACCTCTAATGAAAAACACTGTACTATTAGAATGTGAATAGGTGCGGTCTTAAGCGGTCATTTTGGTTGAAGGCGAGTGTACGTATTATATATTGTTGTCTAACTATTATTGTTTCAGTTTTATAGTTACCATTTTTAGAAATCGCAATATAAGCAAAATGATTATGAACTTAATTTTTTGTTATTAAGTTAATATCAAATAAAAAAATTTTAATTTAATTTGTTTCAATAATAAATTGTAAAAAAACAAAAACCGTTTCAAACAAATTTTATTGTTACGCAATTAAACTTTACTATACTTTTTACTTTTCTTTCAAAAAATTTTTTTTTGCATAATTTTACGTTTCAAGTTCTCCTGAATCAGAAAAATGTATTTTTGACAAAAAAATAACAATTTTTCTCTATATTGTTTTGACTTGTTTATACACTGAGTGTTGTATCTTCCTTACATTATCTTTGGATGTACCTACGATAACTCTTCAACCAAAAGTCCTAGTAACTTGAAATTTAGTATAGAGCTGGCTTTTCATATTCGCTCGGTTTTTAAAAGAAAATTAGAAGTGGATGTATCCGCCATTTTTAACAGTTTTTCTTATATAAATTTGTACGTATGTAAATAATTCGAATTATTTTTACAGTTTCTTATAGAGATAATTCTTTCTAACAATTTATTTAAATAAAAATGTTTCTAACATTGACAGTATTAGATATTTTATTTATAATTTAAAATGAATTCAAATATATAATATAGGTTCGAATCCTGTCTGCGACGATTTTTTTTAGAAATAAAATCTTGAAGGAAAAGCAAGATACGTTAAAATAATAACTTTTACTGAAGAGAAAGCAATATTAAGGCGCAGAAATATGAGTTATTCGATATGACAACACAAGCTCAATTTGCCATATTTTGGTTATATCTTAATGAAATCGAGGAAAAAAATTTCAAAAAAATTATAGCGTGCTAGGAAGTCAATACAAACGTGTAAATATCACTTCAAAGTAGTTTTAGGACAACATAACTTTAAAAAAATATGTAGACAATCCGTCATCATTCATTATAGGAAGGTTTTTTAAATTTCTTTTTGTTAATTGTATACAACAAAATTAAAGTATGTGTATGCTAGAGATTATTAGACATGGCAATGACGTTATTGAAATCCAATAATTTACAACTTACAATTTACTACATACTAAATTATATTAGTTTAAACGAATCTGTTTGGTAGGTCTGGTGGTTTGTGTTTCTTTAGTTTGTATAGGGTTTCACTATTATCGAGTAGGTTAACAGCCAAGGAATTTGGATGATATTCTAGTTTATTTAGGTTTAACACTGAACTTCACTATCAACTTTTTTACTGTCTCAACTTTCAGGTCGTTGAGAATGTTTGTATTTCTTACAAAATATGGTGCATCACACATTGAGTGTAGCACTTTATTTTGAAATATCTAAAGTATTTGGATGTAACAGTTTGCTGTTGTTCCCCAAAGCTGAATGCTATTTGTCCATATGGATTTAAAGATCAAATTGTAGACTTCGTTTGTTAATGATAGTTTAGATTTCATGCCTAGCAACCAGTAGTGCTTACTAAACAATATTTCAAATTATTTTATTTTTTTCCATATGCGAGATTTCCAAGCTTTTGTCATGAGGTAAGACGAGATATTTAACTTCACTAACTTGAGTTAATGAAATATTCACGATTTAATAGAATATCATTTATAAGGAAGGACTGCTGGATTTCTTCTATACTTGGTGAATGTGAAATGAAGCAATTTAGTTTCATTAAGTTGGATGCGTCATCGTTTGATTCACGGAATGAATAAATCTAAGCTCTGTGGAAGTAGTTGGCGGCTATTGTTAGGTATGTGTGCCTTGTTATTATGATCTTATCGTCGGCAAAGGTGAGAGAGTTTGGACTTGGTATATATTCCGTATGCACGAGATATAAAAACGGACCAAGGACGCTTCCCTGAGTTGATTGTATAAAGCGCCGTTTGGCATTAACCAATCTTTACGTGGACTTAACGTTCTTGCAGGTACGATTTTAAAATAAAATATAGTAAGTGAGGTAATAGTTTCTTAAGTTTGTACTTGAGGCCTGCAAGCCACGCTTTATTAAAAACAAGTTTTTGTCGAGAAGAATAGCTGTGCAATATTGTTTTTCTTTTCAAGCTTGATTTATATTATCAACTATTCGGTAGGCCTGGTAAACAGTAGAGTAATCCTTCCTAACCTAAATTGATGGTCTGGAATTATGTTATTTTTTTCTAGGATAGATGTTAGTCGTCCAGATAGGAGTTTTTCCAATACCTTGCATGCCACAGACAGTAAGCTAATGGGTCTGTAAGAGGTAACTTCATATGCTGGTTTTTTAGGTTATGCTTTGTAAAGCATAGTTAGCAACATAAGACTCTAGCGTGGTACTTTTTTAAGTAGTTTACCAATAACTAAAACAATGCTTGGAGCTTTTTTAGGATTGAAATTGTATCTGATTATGGTTTGTACTTTCTTAACTGTAAAGCAGTCCAACGACAATGCTCATTGGTATGGCATATTTAAAAAGTTTTGTATTTCTGCTTCTTTTTTGATAAAATTTTGGAAAACGATTGGCTGAAAAACACTCTGAAGGTGCTACGCAAAAAAAATTGCTTTTTCTAGATTTGATTGTGTTTATGATCCGTCTGTTTCAGAGGAAGAATAAACTGTTTTTGGGCTTTTGTTTTACTTTCTTATGAGCAAAATTTTGGTGTTTGTATGTGTCTGCCTTTGTGTGTGTAAGGATGTACCTACGATAACTCTCAAATCAAAAGTCCTAGTAACTTGAAATTTGGTATGGAGCTGGTTTTTCATATTCTCTCGGGTCTATCAAAAGATGGGTGTGATAAAACAATTTTTTTATACAATTTTGTACGTATCAAAATCATTTAATTTATTTTTAGTTTCTTATAGATAATTCTTCCTAACAATTTATCCAAATAAAAAAAAATTCTAACAATAACAGTTTATTAGATATTTGATTTATAACTTAAAGTGAATTACATAATATATAATATAGTTCTGTTGTTGCTTGTTTTAAGTTTCTCTTGTCAGATGCGTACCTTATATTTTGCTAGATACGCCGTAGTCTTTTTTTTGCTGTTTTTTTTTACTATAATGGAACACCATTCTTGTTGTTTTTTGTTATCAATTATTAGTGTATTAATTCAGTAGCAGTTTTTTGAATTAGTTTTGTTAAATCTTGTATGACTAACTGGATTTTATTATTTTTTGGAGTGGAATTTTTAAGTTCAAGTGGCAATATTTTCTTTATAAAGATTCCAGTCGGTTCTTTTATTATACAGTTTTGAGTCATTATATCTAGCAATGATCGTGCTGTTTACAATTGCTATAATTGGCGTGTGGTCAGAGGTTAAGTCAAAGTTTGATGTAATTTTAAAATAGGTTGAGGCTATGCCTATAGTTATAATGAAGTCCAACAAGTCAAATAGTTCACCTTAGTTGGTAGACTAGTACGTGAATTCTTATGTTGAAAAGCACCTTACCTTTACCAGGTGGGGAACTTCGGAACCCCCATAGGCTGTGCTTTGCGTTAAATTAAATTTAAAATATGAAGCAAATATTAAATAAATTTTAAAATAGAATTTATTCGATAAAGTTTATTTTTATTAATTAGATCGTGTTTTTAAATATTCAAAAATTGTTTACAACAAACACACATTAAGTCCCGGTTTTTCAAATAAGGTTTAACTTTGGATTAACTAACTTACGGTTAATTTTAAAATTATGTCATATTATTGGTTAGCACAAAATCAATAACCAATAATATGACAGAATTTTAAAACTAACTGAGTTTAACCTAACTAAAGTTTAAATTATGATTAAAAATAAGGCCCTAAGATTTGCATAATTTGCTGTACAAATATTTTAGTGTCATTTGTTCACAACATTTGTATAAGAGACACAATATAGTGCTCAAATACCTGTTAAGTATAAAAACATCACTTTTATAGCAAAAAGGACGTCAGTAAGTTTTACGGTCATCCATAAAAGTACCTACAAGGCATTCTACTGATTTATACCGGCAGGCTATAATTCTTATTCCACTCTTGTTAGTACTCGACAATTAATTTCAAAGTCGTGCAAACTTTAAATCGTCTTACAATGCATCGAAAAGTTTTAGTACAATTATTCTTTAACTATACATTAGTTATAATTAGTCGATACTTTAAAGGAAATTGTTTTTAGTACGTATAAGACACCGTTTGAAACTTTTTGAATTAAATACACTTTATTCTAAGAGAAGCGTAACTAATTAAGAAGTTGTATATTTTTTGTTTAAAAAAAATGCACATTTTATTTTTATTTTGTAAAGTAATTAAAAGCAAAATTCAAATTATAAAAAGTATCATAAAAGTAATTAACATTTAAAACAAAATCTTTCCGTAGGTAAGTTATATTTTAAAGAAATTTAAATTTTAAAATAGTTAATTTCAAATTAAATTTTTATGATTTTTATTTTGATGTTTTAATTTTTTTTAATTTTAAATTTAATTCAACTTATATTGAAGAAATATGCACAACAAAAAAAAGACAACTTAAAAGGAATTAGAGAAATCATGTTTTTAAGATACTTTCCAAATAAACGTATAAATTAGTATATTAATAAAATTTAAAAAAAAAACTGTTATATGAAACAAATTAATATTTTATGCGATTAAACATAAATTACATTAATAAAAGTAACAAATTATTGGTTCATAGCCTGCAGATGTAAATTACAACTTTTTCAATTTATTGCTATACCAGGAAATATTTCAAATTCATTACACAAATTTTTACGTAAAAATGTTTTAATTAAAAATAAATTTAATCAAATACAAATGTTTACAAACAAATAAAAACAATGCAATAACTTGCATTGTTAATAACATTAAAAACTACAGTTTTATTTTATAAACGATTAATTGTTTTTATGGTTCTCCAATTTTTTTGCTAAAATTCCAACAATAACTGTTTGTTATTTTTACGACTTAAAAGGTATTAATATTTTTCTTACAGACTTTTGTCCGTTATTTAATTTATTTCTTTTGCTATTAGAAATATTGGTTGTAATGTTGGTACAATTTATAAAAGTTACATTTTTATGATAAACCTATTGTTTTGTAAACGTTCTTTAAAACTGTTATAAAATTATTAGAAAATGCAGATATGTTCATTATTAACCAGTGGTTCATAATGATAAAGGTTGATAAAGTAACGAAAATTATAAGTAATGCTTTTAATTTTTTATTTTTTACTTCGTTGTAATTTACTCATAATGCCTAGGATACAAGATACGTAAACATGCACATAACAACCATTACGTTATGAGAGAGCGTTATAAATTTATAACGCAGCAGCAGATTCATTGTGATTGTAAAAACAATTTAACAAATACATAATAAAACCTCAAACTATTTGTCGTTTTAAATTACTAGATATATTTGAAATAGAAGCTTATGTAACTGTTTATTTTTACTTTAATTTTATATAAAGTGAAAAATAAAATCTTGTATGCACACTGACGTTACTAAATGATTACGCCATCAACAATTATTTAAAAATACTAAAAACCCAAAGTTCTCTAAGGTTTTACTACAAACTTTGTTCATTTTTCTCTTGTTATTTTTTTTTGAGCGTGGCTGCAACTGCTTTTCTAAGAGACAACAGTTTTTTGACGTGTTAGGAACTTTCAATTTTTTAGTTGGCATTTTGTTACTTTTTACTGCTTTCGAAGCTGACTTCGGTTGCTGTTTCAAGACTATGGCAGCAGCCGCTTGTTGTTTTTTGTCGACGGCAGACGCGGCGTGAACTATCGTCTGTTGCTGTTTTGAAAACCATGGTTTTTCTTAGCTTTCTTATTGGTGAACGAGATCACTTTTGGTTTTTAAAATTAATGCGCAAGTAACGCAGCTACTATCTAAATGAAATGTCTAAACTCTAACAATGTGCCATTACCACAGAGAAAAATTTTCATTCATTATGATCTAGGTTTTTGTACGACCATCGGTGCTAAAAGTGTTGATGAAGTTTTTGCACGAGTTTGTAAAGGATTAATTAATTATTTGGTATTTTCTGTACATCTGTTTTGCAGCTTTAATTAACGATCTTTGCACTAAAAACTGAAAAGAGTAAAGTTGTTAGGTTTAGTTGTCAGATAACAAAATGGTCTAGAGTTTAACTCAGAGTCTATATAAGTTAACAATGTGCACAGTTTTTCAAAAGTTTACCAACAATACGTTTTAAGTAATGTTTAATTGACTTAACCCGAAGTTCACCTTTTTTGTTTTGTAAGTTTTTGCTTTCTAATTGGTTATTATTATTATTATTAGACAGAGAAGACAGACAGATAAGAGCAAAAACACTTAATATAATTGTGCACGATTTGTCTATCCATTGTAACAATCCTTATATAACTTGTAATTATCAGCAACAATTTTAAATTCATTTCAAAATTTTTCCCGCTTAAAATAGGCCACCAACAACGCTTTGTACTTTTATATCTTTATCTTTGACCCCAGAGGTCAAATTGTTCTACATTGGACCCTGATAACACGATACATTTTCCATTTTAGAGGGAATTTTTGTTCGAATTTGACTTCACTTTTGCAAGTACTGCTTAACAGAACTCAAGTTTTTCCTAATTAGTGCTTAGTGATTATCACTTTCGTTATTGTTTAACGGATTTAACTAATTTTGGAAGCAACAGGGGAGAGATTAGATTTCCAGTAATTACCTTTCTGAGATTAATCAATCGTAACTTCCTCTACGTTAATCGTCGGATCTACGACTTGAGTTGCCGTTACTTCTAAGAACCCCGACCAACAACTAAGGGTGAGAATCATTATTTTAAATACAAGGTAGTAAAATTTCTTACTTGTCCCCAGGGTTTTTTTTCATTTTTTTCATTTTTTTCATCTTTCACTCGATTTAATCGTTTAATCGATTATTTGTTTTCTACTGTCGTACTTTCATTCACCTTTTTGTGAATTGGAAGTTTGGAATCACCAACCGTTGACACCGAAATACAAGAAAGGTCAATCAACCTCAAGTGCCAAGGTTACCTCCCAGTTCCGGACAATTTACTTTCGAAGAAAACATCTAGCAGATAAGATAAATTAATTTTTAGTAGTTTAGTTATTAGATTTAGTATCGTACAAATCGATATAAATAGAAACATTCTTTTCGTTTATACAATTACGTAGTAACTTGCTTACTTTGAATTCAGATTTTCTATTAGTATCGTTGGCCTGTATATTAAAAAAAAATTTGTTCATCGACGATTCTGTAAGCTAATTAAAGTTAAGGGGACATTCATACCTGGGGTGTTATTTACCCAACGACGATCGGAATAGAAAGCGATATTGTTTTACCGGATACGTCGAATGTCAGGGACCTGCTTATGCTTCTTTTTCTTGTTTTAATTACCGCCGGGAGTAAAGAATAATTAGTTGTCGAATAATTTCTTGCGCGATAACTTGCAGTTTACTCGTTAAACTTTTTACAAGTAACAAAATTTTCATATTACAGCAGATATCACTAACCAAAACACACGATTCATTTCTTTTGTAGTAAGGTTATAATTCAGACAATTATTGCTGCTAACCTTTTTTTTATAAAATCAAATAAAAGAATTATTTTATTGCTGCCAACTTTGATAGCAAAAATTAATGTAATCTAAACTTGATTAACCTTTTTTTTTATTGTGAATTAAATATTTTTATATACAGGTTACTACATAATAACAATAATTTAACCTTTGTACATTACGTGTAATAAGCCATCGAGAAATTTTGAGTTTTTTTATGTTTTTAAACATTGCTTTAAAGACATTTTGTTTAGTTATAATTAGGTGTAAGTTTATACAAGGTGTGTGTCGATTAACAAGGCGTACCGTCATACCAATTGTTTTTTTTTATTTCTCTCTTCCCCTTTTTTTTTCTTTTAGGGCTATAATTATCGTGGAGTTTTTCCAAACTTCAAGAGGGTCTGGAAGATACCGACGTCGCAGAAGAAACTCTTGTGGCGCCCGTAAATCACTTTTTTTTATCAAGACTCACACCATCCTCCGAGAGAGAGCTAGCTTGGACGCGACTAAGGTTTCCCGTTAATTCGATTTTTTTTTAAGATTGGTAGCCGTTTTCCTTCTTTTTTTAAAGCCACCAGATTTACGCATATTACACCATGTTTTCTCCTGACAACGCTAAAACTAGTTCCAAATAATAAAACCAACAAAAGCTGAGGGGGCCCATGCAGAGATGTAAATGTTTATATTCAAATATAAGTAAACGACCTGCTACACGAAAAATCATTCGTCGACAGCAATCAATTTTTTTATGCAAGTAGTTTTTTTGTGGTTTTTTAATTTTCTGAAAAATATACCTATTTTGCAAGAGGTTAGGTAAAACAAAACGAACTTTCAATTTTGTCATGAGTTAAAAGATGTTCACGAGTGAGTCAGTTTGAAAAATTTTTAATAGAATAGTTCTTGGTTTTACAAGTTACGAAAGTAGAGATAATGAGTTGTTTTTCGGATAATTCTACTCAAGTTTTGTTTGAAATACATTGTAGATTGGTAGTGTGGATTAACCAAAGATGTTTTTACCACCATAACCTAGAATCTTTTAATTTAGAAAGAAGTAAGTCTTGCAATAACAGGTCAACTGGACTTTTATTGGTCGTGTCTTGTTTAAAGACTGTTTTTAGTAACCTTTTGTATCTCGGCAACCCCAATACATCAAACATTTTTCTAATGTGTAGGAAGTTGAGTCCACCCAAGAAACATTAAAGAATCCACTAAAATAGTAAACCGGCACTTGAGATTAAATTGACCTAATTAATTTAATCGGATGAATTATTCAAATAAAATGAATCGATCTAATTTTCGCGGTTTGATCTAAATATGCGAGTTAATGGAATTTGGCTATTGGTCATTCTTTTTCTTCTGACCTTAATGTTAAACTTGTTCATTTCTGTAACAAAAGTTCTTTTTTTAATCATCTTGAAATTCATCGTCTTTATAGTGAAAATTCAGATAATTATCGTAATGAAATTCTTGATTTAAATTATTATCCTCTTAATAATAAATTTTAATTTACTTTTTTTATTTTTCATTTTCTTATTCATATTAATTATCTATGTTAATTCATTTACCTTTAGTTTAACTGATGATGACAATTTAAATTGTTGAAACTAGTTTTATAATAAATATAATTGTGACTTAAAAAATTCATATTTTATTAAAATATCTTCTTTACTTAGAAATGGATTACTTTAACTATATGTATATGTGTTTTTAATTTTAATTAACCGATAGAACACAAACGTTTTGAACTGCACATTTAAGTTCTCCCGCAATAGTTTTAACCTTTATCACTTTAATAACACCATCTACACTCGGATACAGGCGCAGTCTTTCATTTACAAAGAAGAAGATTGTTATTCTTTAAAATAACCAAAGCTCCCACTTTGACGTTGGACGGTTTAATACTACCTTTTATTTGATGCAGTCCGTGTAGATATTTCTAAGGCCAACGTGTCCAGTAATGTTACACTATTTGCTGCACTAGTTAAAATCATGATAGTCTATTTGTTGAAACGTCCATTACGTTTTTGTCAATTAAAGAAGTCAGAGGACGACCAATCAAAAAATGATCTGGGGTCAGTGGATTAAGATCTAGAGGATCGCTATTTATCGGGGTTAAAGGTCTACTGAAAACAGATTCTATTGGAGTCAACAGCATATAAAACTATTTGAAAGTCAATAACGCTTGGCCAACAACTCGTTTCAAATAGTTTTTAACTGACATTACTCCTGTTTTCCAGATTCCATCAAAATTTGGAGATTTTGGAGGAATAAAATGCCAATCTATTCCTTTTCTAATGACAACCTTGTAGATTTTTAAATTTATGTTAGTCAAAAATATGCTTAATTCTAGCGATTCATTGTTACTTCTAACACAATTTGTCGCGTTATCAGTACATATCGATTTTGGGTTTGCCTCGTCTAGCAACGAATCTACGTAACATTGCAATAAATTTTTCTGTCGTTAAATCTGACAAAAGTTTTAGTTTTAATCGATAGACAATAGTTATTTGTATCACTAGTCCAGAAAGTGCTATTTTGCGAGTATGAGCTTATTTGTAGGCCGAGGTGAAGCCGAGGCCTACAAAAAGCGAATACTCGCAAAATACTTTTAGGACGTGTGATACACAACATTTTTTGTGCTGAGCTTTATAGTATAAATTAATTAAAAGTAGTTGTTTGAGTATTGATTTTTAATAAATTTTAATAACATATGTTGATAAAACTGAAACTTGTAATAACGAAATACAATTGTTCTTTAAATTAATTTGACAATTACATAATAATATTACAATTTCACTTATATGAAAATAAAACCTTTGTTGTTTTTAGCAATTGTAAGATATAAGCAAATTTGTTAAATTTGTTTAAAACAATTTTTGTTAGTGCTACTCTAAACAACAGCACAGATAATGGTGTATGTTAATAAATTTGACATATTGACAGATGACGTTTATTTAATTAATGATTACTAGTGCCAACTTTTAGTTATAAAATTCTACTACACTTTACCGGCCTAGGCCGGAAAAGTAAAATTTCCGGCCGATTATGATGCCTGTAAAATACGTCAAAAAGGACGAAAGCACAAAAACAAATGTACATATACAACTTTTAGTTTTTTATAACCCTTGCTGCGTTTATCTCGCACTAAATACGATCCACCATAATCCGCTCCCGTATGATAAAATAGAGAAAATGGCAAAACACGTTCAACAGGTAATACTCCAAACACAGGTGTCACACTTTTTGAATCTGATTTGAAACATGAAACTCATTTACTAATTACATCTTTTCCTAAGTTTCTGCTTCTTATTGGCCAGTACCTGTCGCAATGACGACAAAAGCTGCTGTTGTCCACAATGAAGTAATCTTTAGTGATTTGTTTTTGTAATCCGTTGTGACAGTTCATTTTTTACAAGTAGATATATCTGATGTCTAGAATTGTACTGATGGTACATGTCTCCAATTGTCACTAACGTTTAAGTTTTGTATTTGTACCACTTAATTAGCAACAAATTGTTTCAGCAAGTACGGCTCCGTCCGCATCTATGCTATAGTCATCGTAAAATCAGACAATAACACACATTTTCTTATAACCAGGTTTAAAGACTCTTTAACGTTATGCATTAAACGAGTTAATACAGTAGTTCTAACCTGGGTATTGTTTCAGATCGCAATAGTGCTACTACAGATTTTGCACATACAAATCTCATTATAGGTACACCAGGTTTCTGTTCGCTTATTCAATATTCAATCACCAATAGGTGATTCCAAAGCATCTGCGAATTTATAATATCGATTACTACAAAGCAAACACTTATTACTTTTATCTGATTTAACAATGGCAGGTCATTTGCAAATTCCATCCATTTTGCACTTAGTTCTTTAAAAAGTGGATTATCCCAGTTGATTTGCTTTTGCCACAATCCTTGCAACATTAATTTTGCCAATTTTATAAGTGGAACCAACAATCTAAGAGCGTCAACTATGACTTGTAGATCATTAGAAATTTCTATTTGGTAGGTATATTAAACTGTCCGATTTGTGGTTTTAAATTAATCCTAACGTTTTTGTAGCAATACTTTTTTTGCCTACATAAAAACAATATTTTGTGCAATCATCTTCAATAATATCCTTCAGCACCCGTCGGTCACAAGTCAAGCATTTCTTTGAAGGAACTCGTAAAGGTAAAGTTATTCTTAATGTTAATTGATTGGTTTGGATATTCAATTGTATCTTCGCCACTCAGAAAATCGTCTACATACATTAAATTATTCAAAGCGTGTGCAATTGTTTATTTGGTTTCAGATACATCTAGGGTTATTTGTTTAATACACATAGTTGCCAAAAAAGACACAATTCCATAAGTAACTGTATACAACTCGTACATTTGCAAGTTTTCTGTTTATGCCAACGCCACAATATACTTTAAAATGTACAATGTTGATTACGTACCAATATGTGGCGATACATCTTTTTAATGTCAGATGTGATTATATACTTTGGTCGACAAAAATTGATTAAAATAGCAAACAAATCGTTTTGTACAACTGGTCCAACCATTAGCTAATCGTTATAAGAATAAGTTGGTTTTGGGCTCGAATCAAACACAGCACGTAATTTTGTAGAACTACTACTTTTCTTAATACCTACCGTCCGAAGACTCATTAACTTAACTCATGTGACCTAACTTGAGATATTCTGACATGAGTTTCATATATACAACATTGTAATTGTTGTTAACACGAAATTTGCTTTCTTAACTTAACAGTCATCTTTTCGTTCTAAAATATCAGAATCTGCTTTTCGAGGAATTTTTACTACGAACCGTCCTGCAGTATTTCTTAAGGTATTTTCTTAGTAGCACAAAATATACGTAATATATTAGTAAATAACATCTGGTAAATATTTCAATGGTACACTTTTTTATATTGGCTGTTTATTGTGATATTATATCAATAATTTATATAAAATCTATGTTTTTTAAATATTAGTTATAAATATCTTCTAAATAGGTATATGTTTTTTTAATATATGGCAGACATTAGATGTAAATGTTGTGTCAATATTTGTTTCCGATATATGGGAAATTTATCTTTTTAACCTGTTCTAGATGTATCTCACTGTTATTTGTGAAATATTTGTAAATGATATACCTACTATATATGTGTATGTTTGCAAATGCATTGAAACACTGCAGATATTCTGTAGAAACACGTTTATTTATAAAAATGACACTAACAAAATAAAATTATAAATATAAATTTATATACATGTTAAACATTTTATAAAAATAAATACACAAAAAAAATTGTATCTTAAAATTACTTATTACTATCATCACATATTACATAGGTACTACATAAATGTTCCCAATTTTGCCAAATATAACGCAACGGATTTACGTATGTAACATTTGATACATTAAGATATCGTCTTGTGATGGCATCTGAAAAAAAAACACACAATTAAATTTACTCTACCAAGTGGTATTACAAAATCTACATTTTATAATAATAATTATTATATGCATTAAAATGTATTAAAGTTATTTTAATTGGTATGAAATATACCGACAAGTGGTTTTAGTTTAAATTTTTCAATAAAGAAACTAAGAAGATATATATATTTTTTTTAATTTCGCTAACAGAAATTTTAACAGCATTATCGTTTCTATTTATTTAATCACTTCAATAAAACATCTATTATATATTGTAATATTTGTCTTTTTACCGACTAGTATGAATTAATGAGATTACAAAAAACTTCAAACATGATTAGTTTTAGAAGTCCACAATAGTTATTTGTATGACTAGTCCAGAAAGTGCTATTTTTCGCTTTTGTCGGCTTCACTTCGGCCTACAAATATGCTCATACTCGCAAAATACATTTAGGACGTGTAATACACAACATTTTTTGTGCTGACCTTTATAGTATAAATTAATCAAAAGCATATATTTAAGTATCTATTAATTTTTAATAAAATTTAATAACACATGTTGATAAAACTGAAACCTGTAATGACAAAACACAATTGTTTTTGAAATTAATTTGACAATTACATAATATTATTACAATTTCACTTATATGAAAATAAAACAATTGTTGTTTTTAGCAATTGTAAGTTATAAGCAATATTGTTATATTTGTTTAAAAAATGTTTGTTAGTGCTACTCTAAACAACAACACAGATAATGGTGTATGTTAATAAATTTGACACATTGACAGATGACGTTTAATTAATTAATGATTACTAGTGCCAACTTTTAGTTATAAAATTCTACTACACTTTACCGGCCTAAGCCGAAAAAGTAAAATTTTCGGACGATTATGATGCCTGTAAAATACGTCAAAACGGACGGAAGCACAAAATAGTATATTATATATCAAGGTTGAGAAGTGCATCATTATAACCTAAGCGATAGATTATATCGCGAGACGCGAAGCGTCGAGGGATATAAATCGCGCAGGTTATAATGAACTTCTCAACCGTGTTATATATACAATTTTTTCCACTACTAGAATTATTAAAACCTTTCTACCTGTTACTAAATCAAATTTAAAATTTAAGATATTAATTTTAAATTAAAAATCAAGTCAGTAATTCTGACAGTTGTCATTAGTTTAATAGAATTAATTTTGACGTAATTCTTAATTGTGATTTAAAACACAAAAATAAACAGATAACGTAAGTTTTTATTGCTAAAGTTGTTTAAATTGTTTAAAAACATTATTATTTTAAGCATTGATTATATCTAAAACATATTTAACTCAATAATATTTACATTTAATTAAGCGCGAACTTCAAATAACTTACTTTTTAAAATCAAATTAATTTATTAATTGAGCGATTTGAAAACTTAAATTAGCATTAAATAAAATCTCTTGCTCTTGGTACGCAGTTTGGTAAACTTTTTTTCGTTGAAACTGTTGTAGTATTATCAGAAAATGTAAATATGTTCATTATTAACTACTAGTTAATAATGAAATATTATTTACCTGCACTTAAAAAAGTACAACTTCACGGCCTTCTATTATACGTAATAATGCAAGCGTATACAACTAGTAGTGGAAAAAAGCATTTTCTTGGGATTGCTATTCGAAAAATAAGGATAATACTCAAATAAATTTTAGTAACTGTTTTTTACATATACAAACACGAAATTCAAATGCATATTAGTAAAGAAAACTTTTTTTAGTCTTGTTCAGGGTCTGTATAACTGTTTCTAACCTCAGTACCCAAAAACAGGTAAATAGTATACGTTTTCTATGTTGCAAAAAATTCTACGAAATTTACTAAAAGGTGTAAACACGTTTAGAATGTCACAAAAATACTTGGAAAAGATGACCTTTAAAATCATAAGTACCTACTAGCATTACTAGTAATTTTACAACAGAGTTACAATATCTTGTCTAAAATTTCTTTGCAGCAAATGTAGTTTATTATTGTAAAATTACTATAGTTTTAGTTATAACGCAATTGGTTTTTCAATTCAATTCAAACGCAGATGTTTCAATTTCATATTTGTCTTGTTTAATTTTTTTAATAATTAAATTGCGTTTCTTGTACAATTTTTAACAGATTACATACTATGATTCTGGATTACTTTTTATTAAAATATACGCACATAAAAATAATTTTTAAAATAAGCATATTTAAATTGTGAGAACGTCGTGTTAAGGTTTTTAGTAAAAATTAAAAATAAGTATAAGGAAAACGTTTAACATCTATAAATACGTAATTTTAAAAGTACAGTTAAAAATAAGCATAAAAAAGTTAGATACTGAGTAAACATAAATATTATAGCTCTCTACATAATTAAAATATATATTTTATGTCAGACAAACGTTGAAAAACATTTGTGGCTTTAGAATACACTAACGATATAGTTGGTACATATTTTTATAACATTGTTTTTATCTAGTTTCACAATATTTAGAATACATTTTCTACATCTTGCAATAAGTATGTAAAATTAAAATATTTACCCGATGTCATGTAAACCTTGAAAACATTTGTAAGTTTTTAATATACCAATGATATTGTACGTATATATTTTTAGAATAATAGTATTATACACTTTAACAATATCAAGAATATATTTATTACATCAAGCAATATTTAACAAACTTTAAATATTTTACCAAGATCATTAGAATATCATACATATATTTTGTGCTACTAGGGTTTCTACGAAGTGATCTTCACACGCTCGTTGCTCCCTAGACCATGAGTCACTTACTGATTGAATTGGTCACGATTTTTTTTTAAATTTGTGACCCGTTCTTTATTTTCCATGATGGAATCCGCATAATAGCGTCACGAAACGTCGCCGTTTAAAATTTAACCAAGTGAGTTTTTTGCTTCTCTTACCTGAAGGTGTAATACAAGTAAGTCATTAACAAGTATTAGAAGAAATAAGTTACCAAAAATCATTTAATTTTTAATAAAAGAAACACGTAATTAAAATTCAATGTTTCTTCGAAATTAAAAAACAACGTTAACAATTGTTTACAGGTTTCTTTTTTAGTTTTTTGTTTTATAATTTTGTTATTTTTACGGAATTAAATTAATTAAATTAAATAAAATATAATTGCCGCATTTTCAACTTAGTATCGTTGTTAAGTTGTTGTTTCAAACCCTGATTACCAATTATTGTTATTGTTATTTTTATTTTTTGTGAAGCTAGATAATTATTTGAAACCTTATTTAGTTATTTTAGAAAAATATTTATTACTTACACTAATAATAATTAAACTACAAATTTTTACTATAAAATGAATTAATTAACTTACTTAAAAGGTCAATACTTAATATTGTAAACATAATTATCTTTAAGTTTTGGTTCTTGTAAAATTTATTCTTAAAATTCTATGCATAACTTTATTGAATTTTGAGAGTTATAACTTTCGTCTCGCGCATTTAATCAAGTTTTAAATTTACTTGTTTAAAAATTTTTTTTTTTTGAGAATATCATGACTTTCTATAATCGATTCATAATAAATTATTTTTTTCACAACTACAACTGAATGTAATTTTTCTGAATTCATTTTTAATAACGACTTAAAATGTAATATAATATTTATTGTGAATTACCAATTTAATTCAAATAATAATTACCTATGTTAACAAAAAATTTAAGTTTTTTTATTACTATTTATTATATATGGCAGTAGCAATTCTATGTAATAAGCTACGTATTATAAAATGTGTTTCAGTGTAATATTAAATAGATTTTTCTCATTCTTTTACTTACCAAGCTTTGTGTATATAAAATTGTAAACCGGCATTCGTAAGTTTTAGAATTGCGGTTATTTACTTGAAGAAAAGCCAGACATTTTGAAACGGGTTGAGGTACTTTTATAGAATAAATTAGTTTTAGTTGTACTGTTACTGTTGTTTAAATTTTAATAAACGTAGATTTATAATAAAATACTTAAAATACGTTTCAATTTTATTTCTGGCAATAAGATATAATGCCAGAATTATGTGCGTTTAAATTTAAATATTGATAATACACAGTTTATTTACCCTGTGATACACTATTAATGTAAAATTTTTATTTAAAAAATTACATTTTAATATTATTTTACATTTTGACATAAATTTTAACTGTAACACAAGTTTTGATATTTATTTATTCATTTCTTGTACTACTACTCGGTTTTTACTAATTTTAGAACCAGATTTTGCTTATCGCAAAATTTGCAGTTTTTGAGTCACAGATTTATCGTCTACAATTCGCACGGTTTTTTTGAAGTTGATGTCATTACACTTATTATCTGTTAGAACTGCAAAAAACTAAATCATCGCGCAACTAATCGTCTAGCACCTAACCGTAAATGTTGCTACGGTTGCGGTAAATCCAATTTTACAGTGAAGACATATTCTTGTTCGGAAAAATTAACGTCCTTAACTGGCCGATTAGCACGCTTTCTGATTAACCTTTTTGGTACCACGAATCAATTGATTCATGTCTACGGCCCTGCTGGTACCATCATGCAAACAGTTGCTTTATGGCTTATTTTGCAACAAATTACGATGCATTCGCTTGATTCACGTTCTATGTATTCTCTTACATTTTGTGCTGGGGGATAGGCGAAGTCCTGCATTGCACTACCAGTTAGAACTTGTCAGATTGCGACGCTTATATATAATTTTTATTTTCAACAACAAACAACCTACCGTTTATTCGTGCCTTTCATATCTTGAATCAGCTCCAACTTGGTAAAGCAGTGGATAGAGGTCCGACTAAGCCCAGTGAAAACGGTCTGGGTTAAATTTAACAAGAAATAACCAATAAAGCGCCACCTGTTTTCAATTAAAAACTCTAACCACCACACCAAGGGTGGGTTATAAAAAACAGGAAAATCGTTGGTAAGAAGAATAAAGAAAAAAAGACACTTAAAGTTTAAATATATATATATATCAGTATACCCAGTAGATAAATAACAAAAAAAACTCAGTCCAACAACTATTAAAAAAAAATAGAGTATTGTGCTTAAAATCAATAAAAAATTCAACAAAACTTGAGGCAAACATAAATAACGAAAATTGTAATAACCAAACTATAACGCCTAAATAAAAATTCGTAGTTATAACAAAACATTAGATAGTTCAAATCAAATCCAGGCAGCCAAATAGATCGCTATAATGATTACAACTCGCAAAATCTCGAGTTCAGAAAAAATATACAATAAAACGCGGTTAAATCTATAGGGTACGACGAGTTATATAAGCTTATATTACCCCGCATATACCTGCAAAAAAATCACTTAACTAAATACTACAACAAGATAAACGTTTTATCATAAAAATAATTCGCAAACAAAAATTACTCAATCAAGCTGCAAAAATTTGATCTAATTGAGATCGCAAAGTATTAAATCGATTACTTATAATTACACGTAAATTTAATCTTATTCAAATTTAACTTTCGACGTTATAAAAAAAAAGTTATAGTTTGTTTAAATTCAATAATTGTGATATTTAAAACAATATAATTAATTTAAAAAAAAAATGGAATTGATTCAAATTGTTGGTCAGATTGCTTATGCAATAATATGTAACAAATAATGACATCAAAGAAAAATTTGAGCTTAGCTTTTTAATCGCCGTAGATATCCACGAAGTGCCGGGAAAACCAATCGCATTAAGATGGCGTCTGCATCCGGTGTCGGAATTTTCCGTAAATTTTTCTTTAGTAGCAGGACTACTAGAACCACATACAACGACACAAGGACGTACAAACGATTTCCAGCAAATAAACTTCTGTATTAATAACGTTACGACGAAGCAAACAGCCTAAAAAAAAGTGACAGACTTAGCACCAGGTGAACGCAACGTGCCGATAAAACATCAGATTAATAAGAAACATACCTTTAGATCTTGGGCGGCTGTAATTTGCGAATTTAAATCTTTAGAAGACGTCGGAGTTCACAAATCCGTCTCAACGACGTGTGCGTCAAACAAACAAAAGAATTCCACCAAATTTCTTTTCGAATATAGCAAATTTTTTAAAAGACGCGCAGTGTTAATAGGGAATAAATCCATTTACATGTAGAGCCAAAGTTTACTAAAATAAATTTGCACTCGAGATTTCCACTATAACACAATGAAACAACCGAATTCTTCAAAGAAAGTAATGATCAGCAAGCTTATTGATATCTGACCGTTCTAAAACGAAAAACACACATATACGCATCGCGAGATAAGAAACCTCCTATCCTTGAAGTTGAAATTTTCGAAAACAGGTAATTGATTAAATTGTAGTTCCGCCAAATAAAACAGCGTTGTAAAATTTCTATTCTTAAACTAATAATTTGCAAATCAACAAAACGAACAAGTCTTAATTGAAAGAAAAAAAATCTAATGATTTCTAAAATTGCTATACAAAGACTGATAAGTACAAACTAAAGAATTTTTAATAAAGAATTTTAACTAAAATAAAAACGTTACAAGATGTTTATTTTCTTTTGTAACACTTGGAGAACACGTATCAAAATATTTTGCTGTATTTTAGTGTTATAATAGTGCTCAGACTTGGTAAAAATTGTGCACTATGAGGAATTCAATTAAAGCAATATATCAGATTTTAACAAAGAATTTTTGAACTCCACAGTTAAGGATGGCATAGAATCTAGAAATTTTGGCAACTGGAAAATTGCTAAAAATCTATTTAAAGATGTTAGAGAAACGGATCTGATAGTACATAATTATGATTACGACATTTATCCCGCCATTTATTCGGTAGACATAAATTCACCAAGAAAATGTTTTGAAGCTATCGTTTTTCCAAAAACTGTTAAATAGTTATGTAATTAGACTAACACACGAACAGTTGTATATTTTGAAGCAAAAAGCGATTATGAAATGAAAATAAATTTTCTGAAATGGCATGATGTTTCAGTATCAAAGATGTACGTTTTTTATTGCGCAAATTTTTCTGATAGGACTGTTACATCTGACTCGAATATCGGATTATTTTCGTAAAAAAATGTTTGTTAGGGGACCGCTAGTGTTTTTAGCAAAAGTTATGAGCAGGAACAGGTAAGAATACTTTTGTTTTAACAGTTTGTTGATGCTTGCGGCAAAAATGTTTTACTATATTTGTGAAAATTTTAAAATGTTTAAGACTTGGCGATCCAAGATAGCAGACAAAGCAAAACACTTACCAGATTGGTGATGTTTTTTGCATATTTACGTAAAAATACTGTGATATTGTTGGACATAAACATAAACATAAAATATGTTAAATTGATGATTGGTTGGCAGTTGGCAGTTATGTTGGCAGAATACTTGCTTTCAAAAAATATTTACGTTACCGGGACTATAAGAACCAGCCGAGGAGTGCCTCGAAAACTAAATAAAACACAGTATCAGTCATATCAATCGTGTTTTATCGGAAGTAAGGATTTACTGTTAATAAAGTTTAAAGATAAAAAAGATGTGTACGTTTTGACAAGCTTCTTTTATAGAAAAATCTTGACATAATAAGAGACAAACACCGATTACTGTTTACAAAAACCGGGACATATTGAGTGTTATATCCAAAATATATGTGCTGTTGACGCCGTAGATCAAGACCTAGAATCTTACAATGCAGTACGCAAAAGTTTTAGGTGGCTCAAAAAGGTTGGCATTTACATGCTACAAAAATGGTACTGAATTCTAGAGTCTTATATGCTGTTTGTAATAACCAAAAGCAAATATCTATTTCGGATTATACCTTTCTTTTGTGTAATGATATTTTAGCTACACACGTGCCTAATTACTTCAGAAAGAAGTACGCAAGCAGATTTGCTTACCAAACAAAACAACAACAAAACAAAAAAGAAAACGCTGCAAAATTTGTTATAATAGAAATAAAAAAACTAAATATACCGTAAATTTTTGTCATAAATGTAATGTTACATTATGTGCACAAAAACATTTCATTGATTTTCATACCTAAATTTATTTCTGCATTTTTTCATAAATAATTTACTTTTAGTTATTATTTTTATGTTTTGTGTTGTAAGGTTTACAATAAATATTCTAAACACTATTTAAAACATTTTTCATTCATTAGCGAATAAGTATAACTTGCGCGCATCGACTGGTGTAATCTGGTACAGAGCAAGCTCAGCACCTAGTAGCAAAGACTTCTATTTCTCATGATGAAATACCTTATCTAAAGGTGTCAATTTATGAAAACATTTTTCTTAGGTCTTCTAAATTCTGAGTTTTCTCACTATATATTAGGTAAATAAGGTTGGAAAACTTTAAAAGATTTGTGTGCTATTGATTCTAGTCGTGTTCGCACTTGTGTTGTCGTCAATGGTGGCAAATGTTTAACTCATAGATCTATCTTTGTTCCTGTTACGTTACGGAATAAAACCTGTACAATAAAAAATTTAGTTATACTTGGATTTTTGGACCTGATTTTTGGTGAAAAATGGGAGTTGCTTCAGATTTGCGTCTAAACCACTCAACATCTAAGTCAATGCTATTCAAACGGTAGACCATTTGTTGCCTGTACAAAGTCGTGAATTAGAAACTTTTAATAAAAACACTTTGCGCGTATTGGAAACAAACTTGGGGTAACAAACTTAGTCAAACGTCAAATCAAAACCGATTCTATGCCCATTAAGCAAAAATATTTCGGACTTTTGAAAAATATGCGGAGAAAGATTAAACAGCAAGACAATTCTTACCGCTTTTTTGTCGATTACAGACGCTTAAATAAGGTTAGTTAACCTGATGCTCATCCACTCCCATGTGTAAGCTCCATTCTCGATAAGCTGACAGATGCTAAGTTTTTATCTACGTTGGATGTTATATCGACTAATTTTTGATACCAAATCATCTTGGCAATACACTAATTACGATTGTCTCTATTCGTGATTCTCTTTAAAAGTTTCCTCTCTGGAGACTATTGGCAAATAACTTTATTAAACACGTTCAGGTTCCATTTTCTGTAATTGTTGATACACGTGGTATGTGGAAATTAGTCTCTCCCAAACAGACGCAACGTTTTATGGCACGGGCATCATAATTCTTCTATAGCCGGTTACGATGGAATATCAAAAACGTTTAGTCGTTATTGACGTAAGATGAGAACTGACGTCGCTAATTATGTAACAAATGTAAAATCACTTTAAGAAACCCTGCTGGTTTATTTGGTAAACATTTTTTTATTGACAAGCTTTGGAAGCTTATTTGCATTGACCTCATTGGTTCCTTACCTCATTCTCGTCAAGCTTTCTGCTATATTTTAGTCGTTACTGACTATTTCAGCAAATTTGTTTTAACTTTATTTTTTCGTACCGCTACTGTTTAAAAGATCAGTAAACACTTTGAAATCAACGTGTTGTTAATTCAATTTCGCAGCAAAAAGTTTTCACGACTTTTAGATGGTTATCGTTGCCGTATTGCTGTACTGCAGATTACCATCATCAGGACAATCCTACGAAAAGGATCCATTGCGTTTTCAAAACCATGTTTAGTTCTTACGTCAAAGATAACTATGGATTAAAAGCAGTATCTACATTACATTACCTCATACGCACTGTTAAGCACTGTGACATTTACCACTCTGAAGATGCAAGCTGCAATGTCTTGCGAAACGTCAGTTTGTTTGGGTTCACTAAGAACAATACGGCAAAGGCCAAGTTCTACTTCTTGTTTTGGTTTTCAAGGAGAGACTAGGACCAAGTCTAAGTCTGGGTGTTTAGCTAAGACGCGGTCTAAGCCGAAAGTCGCTTATAACCATAAACATAACAACCGCGAAAGCTTAAGATTTTATATTAGTCAGGCTTATAAAAACGCAAAATAAATTCTACGATCTACAATGTCGTTTTTTTTTGTTTTTAAAAAGCTTTCTTTTTTATTTTTTCTGCTTTCTACTCTCTTCATTTTTTATTTTTTTTAAGTAGTTTTTATATTTCCGCCATTAGTTTTTCTTAATGACAGTTTAGGTTGTATTGCATAATATGTGATTATATTTTTTTTAGTAAAATTTTTTGTTTCACTACACATAATTTTATCGCTAGCACAATTTTTACCAGAAGTGATTGTTCTAGATACAATTTGTAACGAATTTTAATATTAAAACTAATTTATTTTTACTTATACTAGAAATATGTACACGTTTAAACTAACCGAACTAATTAAATCTAAGAAAACATAATAACAACACTTACACTATAATTTATATCGCACTTACACGAAGATAAAGTCCGCGAATAACTTCTATTTATCTAAACAGCGACATTTGTTTATATTAAAGTCACGTAGTTCGTATCTTTATCGCACACGCGTTAATCACTTATTTATTTTAACCTGAATAATCTTCTTAACACTGCCGTCTTCGAATTACGGAAATAACTGACTTTTGATTTGTTTAAACCATATTTATACACTCTCGCGAAACGTTCGCGATTGTTCCACATCCTTCGGTGAACGTTCTGGAAAATGGATAAAACTACGAGAAGGCTCTTGAATTCGAGAAGGTTTCACTATCAAAGAAAGCGTCTTGTGTTCATAAGTCTGAATAAATTTCCTCGTTTTTTTCCGTTTAAATAAATCAACTTGAAATATATGTGGGTTATAAACTCAAAGCTTAGGTTTTTGAAAGCTACATTTTTGCACTTGTTTATTAATTAACTCGTTGTGGTTTTTCTTTTTAAAAACATTTTTGTTATTATTTTGTAGTGCGTGATCATATTCAAAACACCTCGGTTGTGTTTTAAGTAGAAATAAAATAAAAACAATAAAACGCTTTTTTCTTTTGTAAAAAACTTTCTGGTTGTTAAATTTTTGTTTTTTAATAAATGTTGCATTTATTATATAGTCTTCATTTTTGACTTTTTAGTATAAATTGGTACAACCTGTATGCAAAAAATATTTCTGCGAAACAGTATTTATTATCTTTCTTTTAATAATAAGCAGTTTTGACAGTGTTAAGTGTTAAATATGGCCCACTTGAACCAAGTAAAAAAATGCCTTATATTTACATACTCTCATTGCAAATAACCTAACTTCTGATAATCAAAGAATTACAATTTTGTATTACGTGTTTCTAAAAAGTGTGGCGTTATCTTTTAAGCAAAACTTTTGTTAATTAAGAATACCTTGTATATTGATACTTAATTCTATAAACTGTTAATACACTTCAATACACTAATGCCAATTCATCGCCATGTTTATTGAGTCGGCGCACCCATTGGCGTGCATTTACGAATTGACGTTACATCTCCTTTTTTTACAAAATGAACTATAAATCAAATCTGTTAATAGGTTTGATTATCCTTCTACATCGCGTTGTTATTGGTTTTCGGTTTAGTACTCGGTTTTTGTTCACTTACTAGTTGTGTCTCATTTTCATCTTCGTTTGTTGTTTTCGGCATATATTAAGATGTCGTCTACAGCACATTTTGTACTATTATTTAGAATGTGGCTCATCAATTCTTGAAATACTTTAGCTGCTGAACTTAATTTAAAAGGTAATCTTTTCTATGGTGTCGCAAAAGTTAACTATTTTTATGTTCTTGGTGACAACTTTACTTGCCAAAATCTTTTTCTGCCATCCGGGTTCATAAAGTATTTTGCACCAACTATTTTTGCTGATAACTCTACTATGGTTTTGAGCGGATAGTGTCGTCTTAAAATGTTTTTATTTTTGGTTGGGTCTATGAAGACTCTTAATTTGTTATTCATTGTTTTTGTTATCATTGATTTTACTATAGGTGTTGGTTCTGTAATTTGCTTGATTACTCCTAGCCTTACCATTGTGTTTAATTCATTCTATACTTCATTTCTTATGGAAAGTGGTATCTTTTGTGTTTAACTTATTGTGAATTTTGAGTTATGGATCAAGCCGATTTTGGATTCTGAAGTTTTCATACATTCTAGTGCTTTATACAGGTTATTTAACATCTAATTTGCTTATCCTTATGATTAAACCTATTTCTGGTCACAATTTTTAATCCAATATTGCTGGTACTTTAAATTTTATTTTGTACCATTTATTCTTAATTTTGCACGTTAACAAAGTTTCACCTATTACGATTACTTTGTTATTGCTAAACGTAGTTAAGAATTTTGTTTTTGTGTTTTCAATATTGGTTTCTATCTTTAAAGCTAATTAATGCTTTTGACATTACATTACATGGCACACTCGTATCTAATTTTACCTTAAATTTGACATTTTTAACATGTGCATATTTTTTTATGCTAATCTTCATGCTTTGTTAATTTCAATCATGTAAAACGTGTCCGTTTCTGTATTTGAATCACTTTTTTCTTGGACAGGTAATTTGTTAATGTTTTTTGCTTTACGTTTCTTGTTTTTTGTTGTAAAACAACATGCTTCGTAATGATCTTTTTTCTTACATGTTACTATGATTAAATGCTAAGCAATTGTTTTTAACGTGCTTCTACATGAAACTTTGTTGTTAGCAAATTGTTTTATTGTTGTTTGCTTTATTCTGTGCACTTTACTACTTTGTCTTTGACCTATTTCATGTAGTTGCCTGGTAGCTTGCTCGCTTGACTTGCAAATTCTAATAGTTTTAGCTAAATCTAAATTAACTTCTGTGAACATTTTTTTGCGAACCCGTTCTAATTTGATTCCAAAGATAATTCTGTCTTTTAAGAAGTCGTCATGTAAATTTCCAAACTTTCAAGTTTTTGCCAAATTTCTAATTAGCGGGAGGTATTCGTCAAAAATTTTAGTTTCTATTTTGAACAGCTTTGAAGAAATTGTATTTTTCATACGAAACATTTACTTTAGATATAAAATAATCATTTTATCTTTTATGATCGTGATGTCATTTTTTAATTTAACAAATAAGCATCTTATTTGTTAAATTAAAACTCTGAAACATTTAGATAACATCTGCACCAATCGTTGCCATAAAGGGTACTGCTTGGAATTCTGCCGGTTTGAGGTATAATTGAGTTGCTGTTGCGTACCATTCAAATTGCTGTAATTAGAATTTCCATGCCACGGTTTCATAGTTGTTTATAACTAAGAGCTTAGGTGGCTTTATACTCATTGCTGCATTTCCTGAATACATATTTGCAACGTTAACGGTTTCTTCTGTCGCTATTTGATAGTTGTGCACTTATTTGTATTTTCTTAACTTTTTTTATGGCTAGTCACACACTTTATTCCCGTTTCTGTCACCATGTTGCGTTATCTGTTAAGCAAATTTTTTTGTTTATTAAGAATACGTTGTTTATTGATATTTAATTTTTTAACTGTTGATACACTTCAATGCTCTAATGCTAATTCATCGCCATGTTTGTTGAGTCAACACACCCATTGGTACAAATTAATACTACACGTTGTCTTAATTAATATTAAATGTGCCAGGAGATAAAACTAATGCATTTTACATACAAACACCGAAAACATGGTAATTCGCACTAATTGTAAATACTATTGTTTTTCAATTGTGGTTATTTAAACTTTAACCTGTGATAGTGATATGTATCTCTGGTCTAAAACAATGTTTTCCTGAAAGGTAATTATTTGTACTTACTCGTTTTCTATTTATCAAAAATTTTCTTATTAACAAATAATTTCTAAATTAAGCCTATATTAATACGTACCTAATAGTTATAAACCGAATATTTTATATTTGATAATATTTTGAGGTGACCTGTTTAGGTCTCTAAGATAAAATTAAAATTTAAAGAACACTAGGCGTATAGATGTTTGCATAAAAAATGGATAATTCTAACATACTTTTACGCAGTGCTAAGCTTAAAACTGATTTTTCGCTTTCGTGTTGTGTATAAACTTTAAAGAAATTGTTTGGATTTGTTTAGCGAAGCAAGAATAAAGCAATTCAGTTTACAGATATCGGAAAAAGGATTTTTTGATCCTCGTCTAGCCGCGTTTAATGCAAGTTTATGGTTTCTTTATACTATAAACGTCATATTGATTATTGCTTTTTAACTATTTTAAGTAACGTATAAAATCATGAAAATGCTTAACATTTTTAATTTCTAGTAAAATTATATTTTATTAGATCTTAATGAATCTTTTATATTTTAAGAAAATGTATTTTTAAATAGAATTTAGTACTATTAATTGAATTTTTTTAATTACATAATTTATTTAAATTAATACAAGCGACATGTTTTGACGTAGGTCATCTTTAGTCCCGTAAAATTACTACACGTGAAATTGAATTAAAATTATAAAATTAATAATCTTGAAGTTGATCTAAATAAAAATGAATGTTAAAAATTACATAACAATAAATTGACAATGAATTCAAAGTTATAAATTACATGTATATAGGTAAATCAGACTAAAGTGATATTTTATTAGATAAAAAAAATTAAAGAAAGAAAATGAAATCTTAATCTTAAAACGCTTAAACAATTTTTAAATTTAAGTGAAGAATTTCTTATATGGAAAAAAATTATTTAATTTAGGTTTATTAGACTGCAAAGTTATTCTGGTGTAATTAATATTTTTTTTTTTGAAATTGTATAAGCAATTAAAAAAAATCGAAAAAATACCAATTTGTGCCAGAGGATGAAATGATGGCAAGAAAATAATTACAAAAATCACAACAAAACAAAAAGTAATAATCTTGTCAAATCAAAATAAATTATTCATATTAGTTATTATTAATCTTTATAAAATTACTGTTTTTTTGTGTAGTTATACAACATTATTCTTTAATATTATTAACTAAAAACTATTAAAAAAACATAAATATGAATGTTACTTATAAGGTTACATGTTGTTATTTTGTATTCATCAAAAATGTTTATTCTTAATTAAAATTAACGGCTGCACTGCTATAGACGCTACTGTTGTCATTTCATTTTACGGATGAAAATAAACGCGTACAGCAACTTTTACTCGCTCTTTACATGTTTAAAAACCACTGAAGACGTTCGTTATTTTAAGAGTAGTTTTCTTTTTGTTGAATTTTATTTGGTAGTGATTTTTATTACGCTTTTAGGGAAAGTGTTAGAAAAACGTATTCCAGGTATTAGTCGAATTTGGCGTTCAGGGTTAATTATGGAACGTTTTTAGGTAGGAAGGTCATTTTCAAAGATAGTCTCGTCACGTTATCTGTTTACCTTTTTTAGCGAGATTTGGGAGATTACCATGAAGTTTTTGTACCCTGCTGTTTTTGGGATATGTATGCAATCTGTGGAGTTCACCTCGTTTAATGTAATCAGAAAAACAATAGAAGTCACACCTGTATCAATATCGTATTACTTCGTTAAATTACTTTATGCACATATATTAATATAACGTATACCTGTTTGCATTTATATTTATTAATTTACTTATGTCAGGCTTGTACGTACTAGTTCTTAGTAACGTAGAATTTTGCTTTATATAATTTGTTTTAATTGTATTCATCAATTTTCAGTCGCATACTTTACAGTATTGTTGTTTAGTACGTCATGTTTTTTTTTTGATCATTTGAACGCAGTCATAGCCAAAGGCAAAATAACAATAACCGTCGTACATAAATTAAATACCACGCATAGTTTTCGTTTAAAACAAATGAATAGAAGTAATGGAAGTGACTACGATTGACGAAGAAACGTCGCTTTAGTAAGTTTTTGTACTCATATTTAAACTACATAGTAAACGAAGTAGTTTGATCGAGTAATCGGAATATTTAAATTAAAACCATTTACGTATAACATTTGTTAGCAATTGAATATCATTAGTTGTATGGAGGGCTGCCTAAACAAAGCGGTTTACATTGATATTATATCTGTTATATTACTGTATTAGTCGACAAATCTATAATTGTTATTAGTCTGCTTCTTTTTTGGTGGTTGCAGCTTAGATGCTACCCAATTGTTTCTTTTATTCTGGCGTAGTAAATTTTTTTTTGTTTAAGTTTCTAGTAAACTTTTTTGGGTTTTTCCTCTTAACTATCTTACTTCAAGACAGACTACCTTTCTATTTGAAAACAGTTATATCCTATTAATTGGACTCTTTGTTTGGTTTTGGTTTAGTTTTTCTTTTCAGTTTCCAATTCCCCTTGTCAACTTTCAAGTCTTGCAGTAAATCTTCCAATTTTTGGCAGCAATTGGTACACATTCTACGACTAATTTATATATTTTCTCTTTTCTTCTTTTTTTATATATCTTAAGCGGTTGGATGCGCACCATAAGGTGGTCTTTCTTTTTGTTCTTCTACGGAGAGAAGAACGAAACAAGCATTTACATCAAATCTTATCTTTCTTCGTCTTTATTGTCTTTCTTACTTACTTCTTTTTTTTCTTATTTGCTCTTTAAGGTTTGCTTTTAGGGCCAATTATTTGTTTTACTTTTTCTTTTTTTTTCTTAATTTTGTTTTTTTTTATTTTTAGTAACTTCTTTCTTTAGCGTTCACTGTAGCTATGTTTCTTACTTTTTTCTTTTTCAGTTACTTTTCTTGCTAGATTGGGTTTAATGGGTTTTTGTTTTGTTGTGCTTTGTTTGAAACTTGGAATACACTGCAACGTCGCTTCTTGTACTGTACGTACTTTCGTTTAGTAACAATATTAAATAAAGACGGAAATATTTACCAATTTCATAAAAATTATAAGTTTAACAAAGCAAAAACTGCGATAATGTAAAACGTAATCCTTGTATTCTGTTAATAACAAAAAAAATTGAACAAACTCATATAAGATATAAAACCAAAAACTAGTACATACCTAAAATTGTGAAGATTTGAAAAATGTGTGCCCTTGTTCACATAACTTAATACAATTAATTTTTTTAAAAAACTATTATTAAATATAATTAAGAAATTAGTAAAACCAGATAAAATAGAATACTTAATTTTTTTTATATAAGTGCATTTAACCAAAAATTTATACTTTGTGGTTTTTATACTTACATTACTCATACATAAGATTATTAATAATGCATTTACTATTGTTTCTTATGTGTACCAATAGATATAATTTTAATTACTTGTTTAATTATATAAACATTGTGGCAAAATGTATTAGGTCTAAATGTAAAGCATGTTATGCAAATTTATAACAAATTGGCAAAGTCATATTACATCGAAAACTTTTCGTAAATAGTTACTATCAACGCTTTTTTTTATTTGCTAGGTACGCTTAACATCAGTTACATTTTGCGTGCATTCGTGTTTATTAAAACGTTATTAACAGTTTGCAACCGTAACAAACAAACATAATAAAAAATTATAGATGTTATACAACGATAAAAAGTACAAGTCTTAATTGAAAAAAATATCAACTACGTTAATACTTAACGCAACAAAACATGTAATTAAAACGTAATACACATTTTTTGTTTGCTTCTTTAATTGCGCAATAATGTAATAAATACAACAACTAGAAATTAATTGCCTTATTGATTTTGTAGGTTACGAAGGTAACATATTGCGACAAGTACGTACAACAATTTATTACCCAACCTGAACAAAGCTTATATTTACCACTACGATAATATACTTAAAAGGATGTACAGGATAAAAATTAAAGATAATTTATTAAGTTAGTAACAAGATACTGTATCTTAATTTTGTTACCTTTATGAATGTACATAGATTGTTAGAAAAAAATTAATTTAAGTATTGGTCTTTTGTTTACAATAACTATGATTTTTTTTATATTTTTACTATGAAATAGATAAATATTTTAAGAAACATGTTTTTTTGTTAATTTTTTACTAATACTGAAAAGCTAGAATTAAAATAGAAAACAAAATTGAGTTTTGATAAAAGTTTTTCGAGAATCTGAAATATACAATACTATAATCGCTTTAATAACAATCATTTGTCTAATATAATGTAAGTTAAGATTAAAAAACAATAAATTTATTGTAAATGTTATTACATTATTATTATATATTTTAATTAAATATATACAAATATACAGGGCTTGCTAGTGCTTTTGTACAAATGGCAGCATAAATTGTTTAGTACTGTACTCATTTCTATTAAAATAAAAATATTTTTGTTTATACAGGGTGTTTAATTTTTGCTAGACACCATAAAGTGTTCAGAACAATTTTTTTAAAAATGCAGAATCAGATAGAAATGGTCACAAAACTGATGTTTTTTGAAATTTTGTGAATTTGTTTTTGTAAATTCGTAGATGAAAGTCAGAAGTACCTAAAAGTCTAAATAATTTATTTAATTTACTAATATTAATTAGATTAAAAGAATTTAACAAAAATTCAAATTTACAAGTACGAATAAATTTCATGGGTACGGAAATTTGAATTAGTGATAATTTTACAAGAAAGTTAGATGCGGAAAAGGAGGTAAGTACTAATTTCATATTTAAAAAAGGCTCGACAGAAAGGAGCGAAAGTTTTCTAAAAATATGATACATTAAATGTTTAATGGGAAAAATATGCTGTGAAAAAAATAACATGTAAGAAAAATTATTATGACGGTTAAGAAAACTGAGTAAGATAGATATAAAAAAGGGAAAAATAATGACGACCTAAGCAATGGAACGGGAAAAGAAGAAAACCATAAAAAACGTGAGAAACAAATAAAAAAGAAAGGAAAAATAATATTCAAGACATGGAATGTTAGAACGTTGGCAAAAGTGAGTGCATTATAGAATCTAATAAAACAAGTAAAAAATTAGAAAATCGATATGGCAATGCAAGAGATGAAGTGGATAAGAGAATTATGGAATTTGTAGATTATAACATATGTTACAATGGTACGGCTGAAAAAAAATTTGAAGTCGGTTTAATGATTAATAAAAAATAAATAATTAATAAAGGATTTCATACTGGTAAATAAAGATTAGCAATACTAAAAATAAATGAACAATGTCTTAATTTAGTAAATCTGAGGCTAAACGTCATCTCGTGGGAATGCAGCTACGTACGAATTAATCCACATGTAGGAAACTATATATTTCATAGTTTTCTGCATATGTCTTAATTTAGTTTTTATAAATGTGCATGCACCAACGGAAGTTAAAGCACAGATAAAAAAAAATTCTTTTATATAATGGTAGAGGAAGATTTAGAAAAACTGCAAAGACATGATGTTAAAATTTGTTGTAGGATACCTAAACGCAAATATGGAAAGGGAAAAAATATAACAAGAGATAATAAAAAGACACCGTTTGCATGAAAAAGAAACAATAAAAATAGAAAAAAACCAATTCATTTTGCTACAGGAAGAAAAATGGTTATGTGTAGTACAAGGTTTGAACATCTTTTACATGGATTTTAACGAATGGGTTAACAAAAAATCAAATAGATCATGTGTTAATAGATTCCAGGCCTGTATTAGAAGTACAAGAAGTTAAAGTGGCAGATGAAAACACAGACTATTTTCTAGTATTGCTAAAATATAAACATAAAATACGCACAAAAAAGGACAAAAGAGAAAGCAGAAAAATATAGTACAGTTTTAATAAGCTAATAAAGGATTAGGAGGTACAACGCCGCTTTACAGAAGTGTTACAAAACAAAAATTGGAAAAAAAATTAGCAATAAAAGAGAGCATGGAAGAAAGATGGATACAAACAAAGGTATTAATAACAGCGCCATCAAAAGAAATTTTAGGAAAAAGAAAGATTAAAAGAAAGCAAAAATGGTTTGATGAAAAATGTAGTAGAATACTAGGTGAAAGAAATAGTTTTGTTTAAGACTAAATATCATTGAAGAAAACACGGAAAAATCAAAAACAAAAAAGTAAAAAATGTATGGCGTAAAAAAGAGAGTAGAAACAGAAGATATTTTAAGAGTTGGAAAGTTTTGAACAGCAAAATAAAACAAAACAATTCTATAGAGAGGTATCTTACCAAAAAACGGAGTTTGGAGAAAGTAAAAATACAAAATCTCTGGGAACCAATAATAAAGCCATCAACATATGAAGAATTTGAAAAGATGATTAAGAGTGCGGGAATAATAAAGCACCGGGTAAAGATAATATAAATATAAAGCTAATCAAGTTTGGCAGAGAAGCTATAAATAAAAAAATGTATTGCATAATGAACGAAGTGCGAATAAAACAGTGCATGACAAGTGACTGGTATATGGCAATTATTTTCTCATTGCATAAAAAGGGACATAGCCAAATGCGAGTATTATAGAGGCATATCTTTGCTAAATGTAGGTTATAGGATATTCAACAAACAACGCAAACTTACACCACTTATTTATATATTTTAAACAGGCGTACACTTCTATAATCAGAAGAAAGTTATATGAAGCAATGAAAGAGCTATAAATACCAGAGAAATTGCAAAGACTAGTTAAGTTGTGCTTGACAGAGACGAAAACAAAAGTTAGAGTACAAAGCCATACGTCAGATGAATTTAACATTAAACCAGGGCTGAGACAAGAAGAATCGATATGTACAGCGTTATATATTAAATAACGTTGTAGATATCGATAGCTCAAAAAAAGTTATAAAAAAAATACCAATCCATCTTTAATAAAGGCTGTCAAATGTTAGCATATGCGAACGACATAGATATAATAAGTGGAAAAGAGATGATTTAGAAGAAATATATCAAGATTTCAAAGAAGTAAAAGAAGATATGGTACTAAGGGTGAATCAAGGAAAAGCAAAATATATGGTAACATTAAAAAATTACTCAAAACTTGAAAGAAAACAAGAAGTGAAAATGCAACAACAAACAAACTCTCAAGAAACTCTAAAATAAAGATTTATATAACAGCAATAAGATCAATTAGTGATGTACGTTTCTAAAACTTGGAACTTGACGAAACAAGAAAAAAACATACTTGGTAACGAAAAATATTAAGAAAAATATATGGACCAATATGTAAAAATAATTTATGTAGAATAAGGACAAATACAAAATAAATGACAATATTTGATAAGTCAAGTATATCCAAGGAAATAAAAAGTAGAAGAATAAAAGTGTTATGACATATTCACCGAAAACAAAAGAAATGTCAACAGCGCGTTAGATGAGAAAATGAAAGGTAGGAGAGGAAAAGGGCAACCAAGAAAAAGATAAATAGACATAGTATAAATGGATTTAAGAAAAATAGAGATACAGAATTGGAAACAAAAAAAAACGGAAAATAGTTAACAATTGTTAGAAATAGTAAGGAAGGCGAAAGAGAAATGACAGACCAGCTTCTCTTCTTGAAAATAATTTCAGGGGGTTAAGCATGCGGTTGTCCGCCGCAGTTAACAGACCTGGTTACTCTAGGAAGGCAATGGCTCTAAAGGAGCTTTAAACCTACTATGAAGAAGAAGAACTCAAATTTACAGAATTTATCTATATCTAAAATTTATGATTATTTAATGTGGGATAACTTTGAATAAAATAAATTACATAAATTTTTTTAAGCACGCACAAAGATGTCATACCATTTTGCAATAATAAGAATAATTAGCGGAAAGTAACTACTCATATCTACGCAGCGTTGCCAACTAAAATATTATGGTGCAATATACAAGCTATCAAAATAATACAATTATGAATCTGAATAAGACAAACCACCAGTAATATATCTTTGCAAAATTACATGAAACGATTTGAAATTAAACCAACGAGCAAGCAAAGTTTTTTTTTCCTTTTGTACTACTGTTGGTCTGCCTTTTATTCAGTTTCAGTTGTTGTCTTCTGCTTTATGGTTTACTGTTTTTACAGATGTTAGTTAGTTGTTCTGGTTTCATCCTATCTACGTGCTTGTTCTATTTTTTAGGTTTTATTATAACCTAAACGATAGATTATATCGCGAGACGCGGATATAAGTCGCGCAAGTTATAAGGAACTTCTCAACCGTGGTATATATACAATTATTTTTACTACTAGAATTACCTTTCTACCTGTTACTAAATCAATTTTAAATTTTAAGATATTAATTTTAAATTAAAAATCAAGTCAGTGATTGTGACAGTTGTCATTAGTTTAACCAAATTAATTTTGACGTAATCCTTAACTATGATTTAAAACACAAAAATAAACAGATAACGTAAGTTTCTATATTTAATTCAATAATATTCACATTTAATTAAGCGCACACTTTAAACAATTGATTTTTTAAAATCAAATTAATTTATTAATTGAACGATTTGAAAATACAACTTCACAACTTACTATTATACGTAATAATGTCTAAAACAAAATTGTCGTTATTGGGATAATGAAAATCCGCCTGTTGTACAAGGGGATTACACTCAATGTCTTCAGAAACCAAATGTTTAGGCTGGCGTTCTGGAAGATAAAATTGATGAACTCTTGTTTCTGAATGGAAACTTTACATGTAATATTTTTTCTGAGTTTGCTTGAAAACACAATAGAGCCGTTGATTGTTCAAACTTTGGTAAATCAATTAGATAGTAAGCCGCGATTAGATGCAAATCTGCTTTACTTTCAATTTGGTGCTACAACGCATTAACCCGTGCAAAGTAGACAGTGGCTAGATGAACATAATCCATTATTTAATTCAAGAGGTGGTTTGCGCTGCGTTATTCTTGGTCTTTTTGTGCATTTCTGAGTTTATTACTTCCTTAGCAGTTTTGTTTCGTCAATAAAGTCTAGAAATTTATTTCAATGGGCCTTTTTTAACTCATCATTGGTTAGTTTGGTTTGCCGAGAATCGTTATGCGTTGCATTTGATATGCTTCACATTTACGCAGCAGATGCTGCGAAGTCTTGTCGTCCTCCAAGCATTTGCAGCATAGAGGGCTACTTTGCAGTCCCATTTTATGCATATGTTTGTTAAAGCCACAGGCCCAGTTATTAATTCCGTGAGTTTCCTTAACTTTTGTCGACTCATGCTTGATAGTGCAGTTTGAGTATTTGATTGTGGCTCTGTAAGGAAGAATTTTGTGTACTTTTTCTGTAAGAGTTTTTCCATAGTTTTCTATGCTCCGTTGCAAGATGTCAGACATGATCGATATCGGACTATTTGCATATGATTTCAAGTCGATAATGTTTCTGACAAACCAGTCAATAGCAGCAACTTGAGCTTAAAAAGCAGACGCATTTTTACCCAAAGTTAGCGAAAATTGCTTCCCATGGTGCCTGCCTCTATATACTCCTGCTCCGGTACCATTTCGATTTTTCGTTCCATCTGTGCACCAGATAGATATTATTACTTTAAATTTCCTTGAGATTTAATAATTTTTTGTGAAGTCGGATCTGTTTCTTCGCGCTGTATATACCCGGTTTGTTTTTTCGGTAATTGAATTGTGTTTACTAATCAGCAGTGTATGCAGTTTGTCTTGTTTTTTTCATTACAACATGGTGTAATAGTGGAAGTAATATTAATGCTTCCATGGTTGCTGTGGGCGAGGTTCTCAGACATGCCATTTTCTGTACTTTGCTTAGCTTTGCAGTTGTGCTTTTCAGGTTGGTTTTGTCACCCAACACAAACGCACCGTATGTGATGTTGAGTCTTGTTACCACAGTATATAACCATTTGGTCATTGTGGGTTTCAATCCATATGTGTGTCCAACCGTCCGTTTGGTAGTATTAAGAATCCTGATGGTCTTCGTTTTAATATTTTCTAGATGAGCGTTGAAAGTCAGTCTAGGATCAAGAGTGAGTCCTAGATATTTGACTTCTTTTGCCATTGAAACCTTGATTTCGTATGTTATAGGTAGTTTATGTTATCCGTTTTTTGTCGTTTGGTAAACGGAACGATTGCCGTCCTAGTTGGATTCACTGATAGTTAATCTTTTTAGCATCATTTTTCGACGGTGTTTAGTGCACTTTGCATTATGTTCTATACAGTTGTTCTAAACCTCCCGTTTATGATAATGGTGAGATCGTCGGCGTATCCTAAAGCAAATACTACTCTGTTCATGACGAGGCACCACAGTAGGAGTGACAGCACCCCGCTTTGTGAGCGTCCGCCAGCCACTTTGGTTCCTATAGTGCTATCATACAAAGTAGTTCTTACCGCCCTGAGCATTAAATTGACCCAGTTTTAGACTAGAGGTGAGATTCCTTATTTCTTCATTGCCCTTGCAATTAAGGTAAAGGTAGTACTGTCAAATGCTCTATCTATCTATCTAAAATAGCAGCCAATACAACATCATTGTATTGGATTGCATTTTCGCATGATTTTTCGGATTGGTAAGCATACTGGTTTTGGTGCAGAGGCGATGCTTTTAGTGCCCTGTCCCGTATATACCTGTGTACTTTTTCAAGTAGTTTTAAGGTGAACAAAATTCAAACAAATTGGTTTGTAAGATTTTGCCTGAGCGTACGTAGTTCTCCCTGATACTAAACTTGACAATCCGGCACCTGTTTGGTATATGAGAGAGTGCTAAGCTGGTTTCGAGAATTTCGCATACTGCGTTTCAAAAAGCAGAAAATCTCTTTTGCCGCATGATGGAATAAATAAAACAACATAATTTATTTTGATTTTTGTATTTACAAAGTTAATCCTATGGTCTAAATTTAAATAATATTACTTCTTTAAGTAATCAACGCTTTGATTTTTAAATGATTTATGTTAAATTTTAACAACATCAAATAATTTACATTTCTCTATTATTGATAAAGATAAAAATTATTACTAGATTTGATTGTAGTAGTTATTTTATGTTACCAAATTAGTTGCAGTAATATTTTCAAAGTACACAAACAAATTGAAAAAGTTTACATAAACACCTTTACAAACAAGTAAAAAATTTTCATAGAGAAAAACTCACACAAAAGTACGTGCCGAACGTAATTATTGCTACAATTATTAATTACTTTTCAAGAAAATTGTAGAATTATTTGATCGTTTTAGCAATTACAGTTTCACATTTTTTTTTCAGAAACTGTAGTAGCAACAACTAATTTGTATAACACAAAATGGTAATTACTATTTAATACGCTTTTGTTTTGAATTACTTTGTTTTACATTTGCACATGTTATTACAAAAAGCAAAATAAAAAAACGTAATTAATTTTAAATTAATAACAGTTATATAAATGTAAATTTATTTATGTTAAACTAAATAAAGTTTGAAACTGAAGTTCTCTGTTTAATTTTCGATTTCTAACAAAGCACGAGAATACCAGTTAAAAGCAAAAGTCGGGTGCTTTTCATGACGCTTCCAGACTATTCACAACGATTCAGCACTTTTATGTGTTGGAAACTTACTTGAGGTTTTCGTTAAAAGAAAAATTCTACATTTTAGAAAAAAGAAAAGCATAACACAAATACATCCTGTAACGCACTGTAACTTTGTACTAAATTACTTTTTTGCATAACATCATCTAAAGAAATACGTAATATTTTATTTAAACAATAAAACATTGTTTTATTTAATGAATCAAACGCAATCCTTATTTAGAAAGTTTTTATTGCGCAAAATGTTTCCTTTTGATTTATTTTCTAACCACGTAAAGCGAAACGACACAAAAGAATAATGTGTTGAATTTCTAAATCCACAAAAGACTAGGACTACTTACATATTTATTAAAAAAAAGTTTGTGTTTTTATTTAATGCTTTATTTCAAACAATACGCTTGTGTGCTTTTTATGCTTTTAAGCACATTGTTTCTAATTTAACGTACTTTTGGGAATGGGTAACTATTAAGTGTTATTTAGGATTTTGCGTTTCGAATTACTCCTCGTTGGGTATTAAACGTCTTTTTATAATAAATACTACTTATTTTTTCTTTTGAATAGTAGTTTTTTAAGTTTAGTTAAATAATAAACTTAATATTATTAGACTATTGTAATAAAACATTTGCTATCTATTTAGTTAATTAATTATAAACAATACTTATACAAATTTGATGTATTTTGTAATATTTAGATACAAAAGCTTTATTTTCACAACTTTCTAAATTTAAAAAATTTGTTAGGGTAAAGATGTTTGTTTCTAACTTTTATCCTAATCAAGTCTTAACGCGAACTGTTTTTCGCCTACGAAACTTGTTGATCTTATTTGATTAATAAACAAGTAATGAATGATACTGATATTTTTAATTTTAATTTTTTAACATGACAATTATATATTTTTTTATCAACTCTATAGATTAAAATGCGTTAAATCTAAACATATATCGCCCGCTTCAAAAGCTTTCAGGTTTCAACAACAATTTAAAAAAAAACTTATAATTACCGTTTCATTACTAATTGTCTAATGGCAATATGCAAATATTAAATACGTTTAAAATTACCGTTTGTGTTTTTTAATGTTACAACACGAGTTATAGCATCTTTTCAGGGATGTACATGTAACATGCAACCAATTTTCCACTTAAAATAAGAGATATTGTCTTCTTTCAATAACACCATACAACCAAGTTTAATTATTTGTAGATCTTTGATTATCAATTTGGTTTGTTGTATATTATTTAAATACTCCAAACTCTATAGTTTCCAAAAATGCTCTAGTGTTTGTTGTATTTGTTGGTACTTAGATAATCTGTTTGATGAGACGTCGATTACACTGTTTTTGATAAATGCATTTAAGTTGCATTCAACAGGAAACTAAGTAGTAAGAGGTTTGATGTCATTGGAATTGTTAGATATAGGAGATATAGTACACAAGTTTATGTGATTTTACAAATTTTATACACTCTTCCCATAATCCACCAAAATTAAGAGCTCTAGGTGGTAGGTGCTAGGTTATCTCATAGTCTAATAAATAATTTTTAATAATGTTATTTTCTCTACACTGTGAAAGTTTTTTGTTGATTTTTTAAAAACGTGCTAGCTTCTACAAACTTCAAAACAATATTGTCACTATATATAATTATACTTTTAAGGTTTCCAGTGATTTCTATGTTTGTACAGAAATCTCGTATAAACTGCTTGTCGAACACTATTTATTGTTTTCACTCACGAATTTATTGTTTTCGACGTTTAAATAACTTATGACGCAAATTGAGTTACATTATTTATTGATAAATACATCGATTAAATACATTTAACAAATTTTAATTTTATGTGATCTTACTAACTAAGGTACAATCGCCTTCAACTAAAATGACCGCTTAAGATCGAACCTATTCACATTCTAATGGTATAGTGTTTTTTATTAGAAGCTTAAAGCAAATAATCCATTGTAGTTTTATTACCTGTATAGCTAAAAAAATAATAGAAATACCAGATTGGTACTATCAAATTTTAAATGTATTTAATATTTAAAAAGTGTATTTTTAGATAATTTATACCTTATGCAAGTTAATAATTCTAAAATTTTTATTTATATCAGATATTTATATAGAATATTGCCTCTACTAATACTACTATTACTACTAATAGTGTATTAATAACATATTTGCAGTTACCATGGGTAATTAATTAAATCATTTTAACAGTGGAAAATCAGATCGTAATTACTAAACATTTTACTACTTTTTATTATAAATACTACGAGTAATTATAAAGACAATTATTACTTATTCTAATCTAATTATTGGTACGAAATCTAATAGTGTGTCCTACAGCCAAGAGAAAACGCCCGACGTCACCTTCATATTGCCTGCACAAATTATTTAACCTCCTCTGCATATCTTCATACACATTTTTTTTCCTTTGCTGTGACACCTAAGTTATTCTGTTCTATTTTGATTAAGTCTGCAGTGACTTCTTGTCTCATTTTTGATATTAATTTCCAAACAGTGGGATGATTTTCACCAACCAAATTGGAAAACCTATTATTCCAACCTTCCGTCTGGTTATTGGTGCGATCTTGTCCTTGTAGAGTAGCTTGGTGGACATTCCATAAGTCAACTGGAAACATTGGTGAAATGTTTCTCATTCTCAGAGCACCATCATTATTATTTCCAACTCTTCTAAAAGTGCCGGACACATATGTAGCGTCGAAATAGTTTAGCAGATCTTCTGCTTCTGCAGGTGCCACCTCTCTTAAATGTAACATCCTCTTCGAACATCTCTTGGTGGCAAAAACGCTAATACGTCTATCATTCCACAGAAATGATTGAATGCTTCGTTTTCTTTATAAAGATTGACAACACCTAATTCTTGAATTTTACAGAAGGAATTTGGGTAAGATGGTAGAAGCATCCTCGCACTGATATATCTTCTCCTAACACATTTTTTACAGCTTGTATGGCCGGTCTTTCAAAATCTAGATGTACAACTTGGGGATCGCAGTATAACCCCCTTTCCTCGCATTTCTGAAGTACTGTCCTAAGCAGATATTCATACGTTTGCTGGGTTTTGTTTTGCAATAAACAAAAAACCGCAGTAGTGAACAAATTGTTAGAACGTATTCTAATTACGTACAACTGAGAAAATAGTAGCGGTGCCAAAGAAAAGTTTTCATCTAGATACCATTCTTCCGTAGTAGCAAGTAAATTCAAAGCACCATCAGTTGAAAAAATAATAACACGTTGTGCTGCATTAGGTCTATTATCATTGAGAAGAAATCTCTTGGGAGCAATACCGCCAGTGGTAGCCCAGTCACCTAAACATAAAGAAAATCTAAAACTAATTATATCGATTTTGTGAAAATATTTAACAATGAAGTAATTTCTAAATCTAAACCGGCATCACCTACAAATTTTTAAAGTTTTGGTATTTATTTCGCAAAAAATGTGCATACAACAAGTATAGTAATTTAATTTTTGTAATAAACATATTATTATAATAAAAAAGTTGCCAATGTATATGTCAATTATTTACTGATGGATGGAAAAGTTTCGTTAAAACCTGAAATTCTTTATTGTGATTAAAAACACAATTTGCATACCGTCTATGAGAAGAACCTGTAGCGTTGCTTGGGGTAAATTTTTTGATTTTTGCTTTCTGAGAGTTCGTTTTACTGAATCTTCTAAAGGCAGACGCGCCCTAGTCGTTTTCTAACTGCAGCACAGCTTCAACTGTGCGGGTTTACTTAGTGTGTCTTTTGCCCTGATTTTCATGCCGCCTACTGCTTTTGCCACTTTTATCGATTCTTCGTCCGCAGGATGGTTATGATTTCGTGTAATGCTAGGTTCTTCCTTGTTTAACGTTGTTAGAGAAGCGTTACACTGAAAACGTATATCAACATGTTTTTAAAATGTACGGTGTAACAATGATAATTGACGTTGAATGATAATAAATTCTTACCTTGAATGAACTAGCTTTGGAACTTCTCCAACGTAGAAAATTTTTGCACTCTCTATGTAACACGTACATATAACCCCTATAGCAAAGTTTATTACCGCCTTTATTTGACTGTATAATTTCCATGATAAGAAAACTTAAGAAATGAATTTATTTACAAGTATACTTACCTTATTTATATTTCTCTACCCCATTAGCTTCATGAGAATCTTACAAACAATAGTAATTAGGGACGACCCAGACAATTGTTTAACGCATTTTAAATTTAGTTTTGAATGAATAAGGATTAGCATTCTTAATACTATTAGTCTAATAAGAATGTTACAAGTATTTTAATTTTAGATTTAAAAATGCACTTTCTAAAAACAAAATTATTTACAAAGTTTAACTAAAAGTATAAAGTGCTTAAATACGATCATATACATTTTTATGGGCATGGATGTGTACAGTTTTTGTTGACTTTTACTCCACCGGACTATTTTTCCGTCGGCTTTTTTTTCCTCCGGATTTTTTTCCGGAGCTTTTTTGTATTGGCTTTTTATACCCCAACTTTTTTTTCCACGACTTTTTATTCCGAACACCGTTTTGAACACAGCCATTGGGGAAATGGTAATCGAATAAGGTTATATATATATATGTGGTTTTGGTGATAACAGGGAGTAAGTTAGTTGGTTGACAGTCGTTCGAAATGTAAATATCGCGGGTGATAAATTTATCTTTTTAGCTGTAGATAAAGAATTACCGCGGAAGTAATTGAAAATAGAACAGCGAATCTTCAAGTAGAAAAGCTTTCCTTTTTCGTATAATAATTACGGTTCATTGAATTCACTGGTTTCTAGTTTGATTTGGTAATTAACGTATTGTGGATTTGTGCGTGAGTTTGTTTCGCAATCCCATTTTTTCGCCTTGGTGGCGGATCATTGAGAAATCTTCCGACGGTAAATTATTCATATGGTTGTGGTACCCTATCGAGGTTCCGGACGACGTCAGCTGGCCTATGCTAACCAGGAGCTCGACTTCAAACAGTAAAGGTATTTATTGATTATCGATTGCTTATTTATACGTGAGTTCAGTGATTAAAAAAACTTTGAAATTAGTTGTGAGAATTTATTGATAGATATTGAATTTTTTGACGATTCAAACCACTTATAATGTTCATGTGTGCTAATTTTAATTTTAATGTTATGCACTAAAATTAGAAAGACGTAATGTTACCAACGTATAAAGGTTGTTCCGACATATAAAGTAAAAGGAAGATAATCTTATATATACGTACCATAAGTTTAGAATTGTCAAGTCTGTTTTTATAAATTTGCGGAATTTTTCTTTAATTATGCGCACACGGCCGTGTCTTTGCTTTTTTTCTCTTTAAAAAAAAGTAATTTAGTTTGTTTATTTTTGTTTTAAATTTTAATTTATTTTTAAGATACTATTTGTGTCAAATTGACTTTAGTTTTTTAATGTAGATTTCCTGTTTTATTGTTTGTCTAATTTATTTCCAATTATGTAATAAATGTTAAATTGTTAAATGTAACGAAGCTTTTATTCCGTCGTCCTACGCGTTTGTGAATTTTTAGAATATTTCAGATTTTTCGAGTGATACACTCTTAAGGTAAGTCCCATTTGAGTGTATTCATTTAAGGCCACTCGTGGTTGGCAAGGGCTTCTAGTTCATTGAGCTTTACTCTTTTCTAGCACCTTTTCATTTTGACTTTTTTATTTTGTGTTTTCGTCAAGTTTTCCAAATCAATCACGAAATTTTGAATACAACCCACCCCGTCTTCACTGAGCACCGGCATAACACCGTTTATGTTACCTTATTTTAGACAAGTGACATTGTTTTAACTTTTGCATGTAACAATATGAATACGTTGATTTAATATATAAAATATTATAATTAATATTTCGTATATATGCCGTTATTTTCCAAACTTTTGTAAACCTGTTCGGCATGGACTTAATTTTTTGCAGTAGTCGGATCCTGGAAAACGTTCCCAAAGTTTATTTGCAATTTGCGCTACATTATTTAAATTGCTTGCGAGAATGTCAAGGCGATTGTTTTTTATGCCATGCTTATAACTACCCACATATTCCCAATGGGGTTTAAGTCAAAAGATTTTGTTGGTCATTCTAAAATCTAAAGAAATTACTCCGTTTCTGTTCTTAAACTACTATTTTACTATTCTTTTCTTATGAATTGACGAACAGAACTTGTAAATAAAGTAACGAACAAAAAAAACACAAAACCAAACAAAACCAAATTTTTGCATTTGTGTCCTGAGTCTAATGCAATGAAAATCATTAAACTTAGATGCCAAAACCAACTTTGACCTTACTCATTGTCTAAGGTCTTAAAAATTTTTTACAGGATAATTATATGCTGTAATGACAAAGGCAGTGTAAATTCCGGAGTATTTAGTTTTCCCTTAATTAGTCGCGTCGGCACATTTTATGTGCCATTTTCAAAAAGATGGCCATAATTTTTTTGTAAATTGGCAACTGTCCTTACCTTTCTACTTAACCCCACTTCATAGTGTCTTGTAGGGTTGACTACAATTGCGCAACGTTCTCAGTGTAAGTTTGTTAGTTATTGGTGTCGGACTTAAAAGTGAACTGAGTGGCACACGAAATATACCGCGCGATTAATTATGTAAGTATTTTTGCTCTGTTTTTTAAATTTGATTTTTAAGGAATTTGAAGTAGTTTTTATTGTAAGTTCAACAATTATCAATAAGTTACATACTGTTACGCAATACCTTACCGATTAAATAGCGGAAAAAACAAAGATAATGAAATTACCAAGTACAAGCATTTTGTAGGTTAGTTCCAATAAGAAACGAAAAGTGCCTTACCGATAAAGAACTGCAACTTATCGCAAATGCGATGATGATTGAACAGTCTGAAGATGAGGAGAAAGCATCAGAAAATGAAGTTATAGATGAAATTGAACATAATTCGTTATCGGAAATTGAAGCAAGTGATGAGGAATATTCACAAAGTGATGAAGATGACAGTGTAAACTCTGATGATAATGATTTAAGCATTGGTGAAAGCGTACTAATCGGCAAAGACAAAACATCAGTATGGCATAAGGATCCGTTGGTTAGTAAATTTAGTAAAACACGTCGCAAGAATATTATAAAAATTCTTCCTTGACCAAAGTCAAAAGCAATAGACATTGTCGATAAGCTTAACGCTTTTCAAATATATTTACCAGATGACATCATTGAGGATATTGTTTTTTACACAAATGCTTTTATTGAAAGTATACAAAAAAATTTTGATCGTGTAAGAGACGTAAAAATAACACACAATACTGAAATTTTGGCTCTTATTGGTTTACTCTTTATTTCTGGAGTAAAGAAACAAAATCACACTAATTTCCTCGAATTGTGGACAAATGATGGTTCGGGAATTGAGATTTTTAGGGCATGTATGAGTTATAAGTGATTCTTATTCTTGCTGTCAGCTTTGCGATTTGACGACAAAAAAACCAGACCTGAAAGGCTTAAAACCGATAAACTAGCGTCAGTTAGACTTGTGCTTGACAGCTTTGTTACTAAATGTGAGCAAAACTATTGTCTTGGTGAAATGATGACGGTAGATGAAATGCTGATTCCGTTTCGAGGAAGATGGACTGGACTGAAGATGTTTGTCCTTTGTGATGCAAAAACATTTTATGTTACTAACTTGGAATTATACTGTGGTGTTCAGCCAGAAGGTCAGTATAACAAATCCAACACTCCGACAGATATCCTACATCGCTTAGTCAAACAGTAGAAAGGACAAAATAAGAATCTGACATGTGACAACTGGTATTCTAGTTATCCGCTAGCAACATCTCTTTTGAAGGATAAAACAACTGTAGTAGGCACACTAAAAAAAACTAAACGCGAGATACCTCCAGACCTTCTACCAAACAAAACACGACCGGCGCTTTCAAATCTCCTTGCGTTTCAGAAAGGTGTTAGTCTCGTATCATTTGTGCCAAACAAGAATAAGGCTGTAATTCTACACAGATACACAAAAACCCGAAATTATTCTGTTCTACAACTTTACAAAAGGTGCTGTAGATTGTGTTGACCAGATGTGTGGTAATTACTCTGTGTCGAGAAGAACCAACAGATGGCTATTGTGCGTTTTCTTTCAATTATTAAACATCGCAGGAATAAATAGCAACATTATGTACAATGCAAAAAATATTGAAAATCTTTGCATGTCTAGAAGAATCTTCTTAAAAAATCTTGGCATGTTGCTAATGAAACCTCATTTATCTGAAAGAGCCGGAATGCAATCTCTACCATCTGACATAAAGACAATATTATCTAAATACAAGCCTCAAAAACCACAAGATACAGAACCCCAAGAAAAAAAGAAAAGTGGTCGATGTACCTTCTACACTAGAAAAAGAAACAAAAATACAATCATAAGGTGCTCAAGGTGTCAGAAATTAGCTAGTAGCAAGCACGTAACAAAAACAATTGTGTGTGTTGAGTGCAATAACAACTAAAATGAGAACAATAGTGAAACTGAATAACTCAGATGTCTGCTATGATTATTATTATCCGCTGTAGTGAAAAGAGGGGATTATACGTCAGTCACATATATGAACCATATTAAAAATATTGAAGTATAAAGTCATTTCATACCGTATGAAATTTATACAGCTGAATTTTCATACTTTATAAATAATTAAAAAATAGTTAGCTGTTGCATTAACATACCGCGCACACAGTACATCTGAGCGGTGCATAGTCACTTTGACAGATAAATTGACGGTCTTTACACCCACAAGCATTCAGCTGACGGCAATTTTTAATATTATTAACAATAATGTTGCGCTATATTTCAATTTCATCAGGTATAAAATTGATTTAACATATATTATGGTAACACTTATTATTCGATTCTTTGCTCTTTTTGTACGTAAATCCATTTTTAAATAACTTAACTTCGCCTCTTGAAGTAATAAAAACTAAGCACTCTTCATTACACTCACTCATTTTAATTATTACACAAATAAAACATACCACAGTAACAGTCCACAAGTAATGATGTAAACACTTGTTGCCTATGAGTCAATTTATTTGTACATACCTACCTACATTGTCTTAAAAATAAGTTGCGCTTACTCACATAATATTACAGAGTTACTAAACGAGACCTTACTTAATACAACATTTGGTAAACAATAAACAACTAAATGAATATGACGTTAACTAAAACATTCGCTACTTGAAATTTGGATATGGTATAAAAATACTCGTAGCATCATTTTTTTAACAACTTTTACACCTTTGGCTCTACCGCGGGTGCGGCAGCTGACGCATATTTTATTGATTATTAAATCTTAAGCAACTACTTGTAATAAAATTCATTCGGTATAAAATTTCTTGGAAAAATTAACGCTACCTCCCCAGCTATTAAGACGTTCTGTACTGATCTAACAGGAACTGGCGTCCATTAAAATAAAATTCTTATCACTTGAACCTTTCCTCTCTCTGATAGGAATAGTTTTAATCATGATGCGAGCTGACTGTGCAAGGTTCATAAGACTACTAGAAGCTTGTAGCATTCTTTGCAGATGCGTCAAACACTATCCTGTGTTTTGTGACACTATTTTTTTAATTATACCATGATGCGTAAGATAATAAATTGTTTCATTTGTATGTATTTGATGTGATTTTAATTTAGTCATGTACTTCAATGATTCATATTCCTGCATAATTTTTTTGTAAAATCTAAAAGATTTGAATCACGCTACATTTTGTTTACTTGCTTAAGAAAACGATTTTTTGCAACTTTATAATTGTCACATATATTTTTAATAATCGTTTTTAAGTGGCAGCAAAATTTTGTACCGACCGCTTTCATCGCATTTGCAATGTTTAATAAAGTGTAAATTTGACATTAAGTAGAGATGGTACATTTTCAATTGTCTAAAATTTCTGTAATTGCGGTATTAATTGCTTTGTTTTATCATGAATTTTATTAATAAATAAACGGTTTTGATTCCTTTGTAAATGTACTTGAAAATTATCTTTAACAATCCATCTTAACTGACATGAGTTTTTTTTTTTATATTGGTTTATTATTGCCAAGTCAAATTTGATTAACACATAATAACTTAAATATACTACAGTTCTTAGCAGCATATCTGTTTGTAACGATTTATTAAATTCGGGATTTCTTAAATTAATATTATTAGAGTAATTAATTTTATGTGGCGAAAATCATTGCAATAGCAGCATATTACAATTACACAATATGATAGAATTTTTGTCCAATCATTCAAACGTAATTTCATTTTTGCTATAGCGTTGTACCTAAAGCTTGTTGTGTTTTGACCTATACCCATTATTGGTAATTATATTTTTTATGTTGACATTTATTTTTGTTTGTTAACTCGGTAATAATAGAATTGCGTTGCAATGTTGCACCAAGAAAGTATCAGTTGGTGGAAAAATGCATTTTTTTATTTATTTCAATTCATCTATATTGAGCACTAAGATTTACTTAGAGACTTGTGACAACCTATATTATTGCTGATTATTTCGAATAAGTGACATCGCGTATTAATGAATAGATGATGAATGATAGTTCGTTTAGTTTTAGAAATTTGTTTTGTTTAAATAAAAGTTTCCATTCTCGTTTAGTACCATTATCTAATTTTGAGAAGAACTAATAAATTAAAATTGAATTCTATTGTTCAATAAGTTTACCTAGATTTTAATTAACATTACGTTAGTTAAAAGCTTATATAAACATTAATATTTTCGTTTTTATGAGTTATTTGAATTACTTCAAACAGCAATTTTAAATGAATATTAATAATTATATTTTTATTGTCATAGCGTTCTTTAAGTAATTCCCAAGCTGTATTATAATAGCTATCGGCAATTTTTAATAATTCAATAACCTTCAGAGCATCACCTTGCGGGAAAGATTCTAAATAGTAGAATTTTTGCATATTAGACAAAGCATTATAGTCATTTATTAATGGCTTTGAAAAAATTGTAAACTTGCATATTTTCTGTATAAGCCTCTGAATGATTGTAATTTTAATAGAGGCAATTTTACACAAGAATTGGTAGGTACTCTACACTTTAAACCGTTTTCTTGTAAAACAATTGCGTTAGCACAAATTATTTATTGGCTATTAATAATAGCTTGAGCTGTAGCAACTGCAATTATATAATTTAATTTAAACGTTTACCTTTTATTGCTTTCGATTTCGCTTTCATCTAATGATTCAACTTAAGATTGTTTAAATGTTTCCCTCTCATACTATTTCAATTTTTTCTATACGTTTTTGTGTTTTTAAGACGTTCTTTAAAGAATTCTAAAATTGTATAACTGATTAAAAACAAGTAAACTGGCCTTTTACTTGATCTCTTCTTGTAATAAGGCATTGTAAGTAATGCACAAATTATTCATTCATAATTATGAACAAGTAAGGAATATGATTTGATTTACTGTTTCTTGTTTGTACTGACATATTTATATATATTTGCTTTGGTTTTTGTTTTTGAATGATACTGATATTTTTAAATTCAATTTTTTAATAACATTTATATATTTTTTTAGAAATTCTATAAATTCTTATGATCAAAAAACCTTGGATCTAAACATATTTAATTTGTAATAGTTAAAATCGTTTAATTGATAATGCACGCATAAAAAAGATAAACAATTTACGCTTTTATTGCTTAACTGAATTCTTAAATTGCTAAAAATGCTCTTACTATTTTATCGGTTGTTAGTGGTATGAATTCGTGCACTTGTAATTTGATTTAAACTAAAACTTTTTTTCAGTTGCATTTAAAATGTCTAAATTCTTTACCATTTAATCAAAGTTGTCATTCGGCGCTAGTGTTAGTGACATATTTACTTTGGTTTTTGACTACATACTCTAATTTTTGAAAGTGTCTATTTAGTTTGTTCATTCTGATATTTATCTTTTTTTCCTTTCTTAAATTTTGCTAGATTGGTTGAACGATTTACAGTTTTATAACACAAAGTTGGAGTATTATTTTTTTCTCTGTTATTACTAATAAAATAGATCTATTTCGCAAAGTTTGTAAATCAAAGTTGTATTTTGGTAAGCTTTAATTTCAGTTTTAATTTTTAAAATTAAATTGTTTTTTAATATTGTCTTTTTGAAATAGTCATAAGCAGCGTAAATAAAATGTTTGTTGTTTTGTATAAATTCATAGCTTAGCAAAAAACACGTGTATCTACAAAATTTGAAAAAATCGTAATATAATAAAATCGTGCCAAATAATCACCAATTAATAGCAAATTAATAAAAATTAAGGCTTTCATTTTTTATTAATTTAACACTTTGGTATTGTGAGTCAATTTCTTTTATTAATATCATTAATTAATTTTCCAAGCTACCTATATAATTAAACTACAAATAAACTTAAACATAGTTTTTGTTTTTCAAAATTTGTAATTGACTAATAAAAATCAAAAATATGTTCTTGTTCTTTAAAATAGTTACAACAGTTTCTACTACATTTTATACAATCCCTTAGTTTTATGTGTCTAGCTATAAATATTACACTTAGTTATATGTTTACAGTAAAACCTTATATTTTTCGTTATAGAAAAGAGTTTGCTAAAACGTGGATTCGAGTTATAAAAATGTTCGTTTATTCTGAGACATTTTTATTAAATACTGCAAGTAAACTACAACTTAAAAATGCATTTTACTTGAATACAAAATTTAAACAAATAAAAAAAATAAAATAAAAACAAAATAATTTAGGTATTTAAGTAAATATCTATTGAAATAGGTAACCCTCGAACAATTATGAAAATCCCAACGTGACTTTTAGTGATTAATAGGTCATTAAGAGCTAAAGCTTATTCCTTTAACTATTAAAATTATAAACAAGTATTCCTATTCACCTGAATAATTCAAAATCACATTACTTTAATTTTATTAACATAATATTTAAAGGTTTCGTTACGGAAAGGTAATTCTCAAGACATTATAAATGATAAGTTTTATACCAAGTGGAAAAAAAACTACTCAAACTGTGCAATTCATTGTAACAAAAGCATCTTAGTTTATAGAATACATTTATGTTAATTCTGTTCGAATTAATAACGTTTTAAATTTAACGCCTGACAACTTGAGCTACCGGGGATCATTGCAACAGATAGTATACAAACGTACATTTAAAAATTTTGAATGAGTTTTATTGAATCGATTTACCGATTAAACGATCAGTCATTTTTCAGTTCCAAAAAAGCAGTCGATTGATCAATTAATTCGTAAAACTGTTTTTATTGCTATCGCTAGGTTTAGCAAATTGATTTGTAAACCATTTCAACAAACCGATTTTAAACCGGTTTACCAATTATTCGTATAGTCGGTTTTTAAAACGGTTAATCGGTAAACACCTTTTTTTATTGCTATTGCTAATTGAGAAAAATACCAGAATTGAATTTTAAAAGAAAGTAAGACGTTTATAAACAAAAAATAAGGAAATGTAAATAATTAAAAAAGGTCTAATTAACATACAGTAATTAATTGTGCTCAGTTGTAATTAATATCAATAGAAATAATACCTTGATAATACATAAATGCACGAACAAGAGTAATTAATCGACTTATAGTGAAACATTTACTGATGACGATAAAACAACGAATAAAAATGTCTTCGGAGCAGTTAACTTATTACAGATTTTATTTGATCAAATAAATTAAGATAAAAAATATAAAAATTGATAAAAAGTTAAATAATGACAACTACATTTCAATTCTAATTTAAATGTCATTCAATAATAGACTAAATTTATATTTGTGATGAAAAATTATCGTTTTATTTAAAATTTTGTTTTGTTAAATACAGCATTCTAACTAAGATCAATTTTGGTAAATTTTGAAATGAAACTACTGAATATAAACTATTCAAAACATTAAAATCCTATTCGTTTGTAAACAATTTTAGAATTGACGTAATACAGTTTTCAATACTAACAAATGTGTAATTTTTAATTTTTAGTTTTAAAATAACTAAGGATATACGTAGTTTGCTAGAAGTATAATCAACAATAAAACAAATAAAAACTTAGTTTATAATAATCCAATTTAGTTAAAATTTAAATTTTAATTGCAAATAGTATGTTTACTTATGTTGGTTTATTTTCTCTATGGTTATTTTAGTAAAATTATTAGTAACGTTGTGAATACACAAACGATTGAAAAAGTCTATATAAATAAAGAAAGTTATTACGTATTATAAAAGTTTTTGCATCAACTGTACAGACGTAAAAGCACACTTGCGTTTAATAGTCACATTTTCATAGCTACAGTAAAACATGTAGAACGTAAAGCATCTCTACTTTTAAATATTTAATTTACTGTTTTTTTGCAATAGAGTTTTATTGCAAGTAGTTTAAAATTTACATAATCATAAACTTTACTATATAAAAATTCTGAGTTTGTTTTAGTGTGAGTAAATATAATATACCCACAAAAAAGGCAATTCAAAATTAATAAAAAAAACTGTCGGTTACACACAATATTAAGATTAGTTAATTTTAATTAATAGTTGCAATTACAAGTAATTATCTAGAAAGTATGTTTGATTTTTTACAACTACGTGACAAATTTATTAGTTTAATTTAATTTATTGTCTTAATAATATTATTATTATTATTATTATCACAACACAACTAATTTTCCTTTTTTTATCTCACTTTTAAGAACAACAATTAACAGTGTAGTTTGTTAAAAGCACGTTTAGCTTTGTTATTAGTGACTACTAACACATTGTTTCTAATTCGATTGAATAAAACCCACTGCTTCTATGTTTTCCTCGAAGTTTTTACTTTTCTATAACAAAAACAAATACTTCAGAAATCTCTTAGCAAATGAACAAAATAAATTGTATCTGTAAAATCAAATTGTTATTTGTTAATGTTATTTTATCGCATTGTTACTTTTGTTTCTGTAATTTTTCAATGATTGGTATTTGAATCTATATAAAATAATATTTTTATTTTAGAAGTTTTGTTTTATTTGTATTTTTAACAGCTACACTAAGAACGTTTCCACTTTTCTGTTCTATAATTTAATTATATAGATTAAAAATTATTTTTTAGCAGATACTTTTAACCCAATTTTTAAATATATTATAAATTTAATTATTTGACAACAATTTTAAACACAAGCTACTAACAGCAACATTTTAACTTATTTTGTTGACGGTAGCTTTAAAACAGTTTAAATAAATTGTATATGGTAAGTAAATTAGTGGGTGCTGTTTCTCATTTCTACAATTAATATAATCTTTATTAAAAAACGTTTTTGTTTTGAATACTTTTAAAACATTATTAACGATTAAATGTAACAGATTTGCTTTTACTTTTTTTAACCCGATTTTAGGTTGACTACCACACATACCACAAAATCAACATTTAGAATAAAATGTAGCTGTAAATATATAAATTAGTATATACTTTATGCAATACATATTTATATATCATTTTCATTTTGATGTTAATAATATTAAACCCTAAGGGTTTGTTGAAAATTTATTCATTTTAACTTTATTGTTAGAAAATTTGTTATTTTAAAACAAAGCTGGTCGTTGCTTTATAATTACATATTTTTTGTTAAATTTTACTCACGTTATTTATTTATAATTACACATTAACTTTGGATTTATTATACAAATTATTAAGAGTAGAATATAATTTTTTTAGAAATGTTTAACAAAAGTGATTTTTACAGTAAGCTGTAAGTTATTTTCCTTCTTAATTAGACTTAATACAATTTCTTTAAAGTTCTTCTATGAGAAAAGGCATTAAAACACTTTAAGCGTCTATTGAAGGCGACGTTTTGTGCAGCTAAGTGCGCACTTCTTCAGGCCTCTGTTTTATTAAAAATTTTAATTATTACATGGCAGGTAAAAATAACAGTTGTTAAAAGTAATTAATATTGCAATAAATTACACTTACATTTATAGACTTAGAAAAGTAGTGTATTTCGGACTGTACTTATGTTAATTTATTTGTATAGTTGTCTTCATAGTGCAGTTTGTTACACACCATTTGTCTATAAAGATAAAGATCTATTTCTCCCAAATGCAAACATATGTACAATAAATAAATAAAAAAAAACAGTAGTTGAATTAACTGTATAATAATTATAATAATAACAAGAATCACTGCTCTTCGCATTTCTTGCAGATAACTGCTGGAGTGTAGTGCTCTTCGCACACAAATTTACCACATCTGTTACAAAATCTTTGCAATTTTCCACCTGCGTAGGCGTAAAAAATTCGTTAATATTTTGTATCGGTCTATTGACATGCAAGCAGAAATAATTGGTATGCTCATTGCTCGCTTAAAGAGCACCAAGTTATAATAGCCCTAAGTACGCTTTTATTTCTTGAGAAGTTGTTCGTAAAAATTTTCTTTGTTTGCTAGTATTAACTGCATTTTACTTGCTATAAAAATTATTGACTTTACAATTAGTTTTCGTAACTGTAGTATCAATTATGTGTAGAGACTTAAATAATAAATATGCATCGGAAACAACAAGAGAAACAAGAGTTTTTTTAATCATATTAGTCCAACTTCGCTTTTTTTACACAAAGGAAACATTGACCATTGGATATTTTCATATTTGTTAAAGTATTTCGGTGGTGGCACATCCTTTTCATTTATATCAATAACCCTTTTAACTGCAGAATTAACGTTTACAGTCATATAGATGATTAGATCGTCGTGTTCTTCATCCTCTGACACGTCGTCATACTGTCCTTTGTCGTCGTTTTCTACACTTACAAAATAGCAACTAAATTGCTACTTCTTGATTCTAAGAAACGATATTTAATACAAATAAGAGATGCAATAGTTTTGTTGTTGGCAGACCGGACAAAATGGTATGATTTCTGTATAAAAAAGCATCTAGAAATCAGCAACAAAGTTCTCAAAATGTATCTTCTGGGCGGGTAACTGGTTATGAAAAAAAAATTTTAACTTGGATTAAAAAAATAATAACCTACTATGAATAACATAAACATATAATCATTTGGAAGAACTGTTTTTAACCTTCTTGTTTCCATGTTATTTATTAACGCGAACAACTATGTAGGGTAACTAAAGTACCCCACAGATTTCTTCAGGTACATAATGATTTTTGCTACTTTCTTAAAAAATGTACGTTTTTGATAAAAAGTAAAAAGACAGGAATTAATATGAAACTCGTGTATTAAAAAATAATTAAAAAAAAAACAAAATCAAAATAATTTGTAAAAAATTAAAAATTATAATATTTCACACATTATCTCCACGATCTGGACAACGATAAACTTTATTTTCCTGTCGATGTTTGCTACGCACTGGTTTGTTGCAAATGCTGCAACGTTTAGATGTGCAAGTTGTAGAGCTAAATCCTGAAAAAAAACTTTCGCTTGGTACGTGAATTTATCTTCTATTCAGAAATTTTTTATAATTTAATAATTTCCATAAATATTCTAAAGGGCCACCTTTTAGTGTAAAGTACACAAGAATATTCGCTGGTCATTTTATCCCCAGTATCTACTGCACTTTGTGTTGAATTGTAGAGCAAAATTATTTCAGGTTCATAACTCGGTATTTGTTCAGATATTTCTTTTCCATGAAATTGAGTAGGCAACAAAACTACTGCTCGTTTTTTGTAGAAGGAAACTATTGTCATTTTATCAGTAAATCCAAAAATGTTTAAACTCTCTTCACGTTTTTTATTGGGATGAAATTTTGGAGCAATTTTTAGCTTGTTTTCTTTTAGTGTGCCAGTGATTGTAAGTTTTTTCTGAATCAATTGATGTGAAGATCCGTAGTGACTCCTCTACAAGAGTAAAAATACGGCTTCACCATATCGAACACGACTCTCTGGTCTTAATTAAGCCATATCTTTATGCCACATCTTCTTGGTTTACATTTAACATACACATAAAATGGACAATTTTCTCTAAATTTAGTCAACCTCTCGTCTACCGTAATCTACTTGGTGAATAATAGAATAATTCTCTGTACAATTTTTCACAAATTGATCATGAATATTTCAAATAGGTTCTAATTTATCGTCAGTTATTCTTATTTCTTCTGATCTACTAGAAGTGTCATCAAATCTGATATGTCTAAATATTTGCTGAAAGCGATTGCGGGACATGACTGCAGTAAAAAATTGTTGCACAAAGAGCTTTCTGACCACATTTCAGAAACATAAAGTTTTTTTGTGTGGTTTCTACCACTACCAATCAGAATTGCAATACATGCATAAATCCCTTGATTGGTAACATTCTTCCTCTTCCTTTCATCAATAAGTTGGTGTTTATCATTCCATTCTTTTGTGCAAGTTTGAGCGTGTTTGTTGGTATTATCACATATTTCTGATATTATATCTTTTGTTATGAAAATTTTGAAAGCATCTTAAACCGTGTTTATGGTCAGGCTAGAGATTCAAGTCTTATATTTATTGTTTTTTCTTACAAATTTAAATTAGTACTAACCTTGCATTTTGGAGTCTTTCTCTACTATTTATAATATTATGTTGTCGACGTCTTGTAGCACGAGGTGGTTCAGTTTTCTATTGGTGATCATGTTTTGAAACAAACATTTGGCCAGAATTGCGTTCGTTCCCATCAATTTAACTAGAATCTTTGTCGTCATCAACATCTTGTTTATCATTATCCGATTGTTCTGTTCTATTTGTAACAGTTATTTTGTCCAACATTTCCACTTCCTCCTCAACATTATCTTCTACGTTCCATTCATCTTCGCTTATTTGTATTTTAATGTCATTTTCCACGCCTTCACTGTTTTCCTCTAAAAGGTGTCGTAATTCCTTGTCAGTCAAATATCTTTTCGTCATGTCTATAGTTAGATTCAACTTGCAATGCTTACAATGAATGTAAAATGATATTTAACCGTAATTCACGCATGCTAAGTATCTCCAAACTAAGTAAATCACGCCTGCGTTTTGTTTAGCATTTTTACCATGTGGGGTAATTTAGGTACCGCAATCATACTTTTCACATTTTTGTGAACATACACCACAAATAACACCGAATACTTGTAAATGAATTGTAGCTATATTTTTGAAGATTTAGCTAAACAGTTATAAATGTGTACTTAAAAAACTGCTCAGGGGTACCTAAATTACCCTACGTGGGAACGGGAAGATTAATGCAAATGAGTAGCCATTGTTTTATCATTTGGAAAAAATAACGTACTATAAAAAAAAGTATCAGCTGTATATAACTTCACATTATTAAATGCAACTAGCATTATTGTTCCTTTAATCGCAATTTACTAGTATCAGCAAATCCCTGGATGACATATACATTTTTTTACGAATACGTAACAAACGTTTTTTCACCATAACTAAAAAAAATAATATCAAAATAAGATCATTTTAATCATTCACTGTTCAAATTGAATTACAAAACACTCCTAACAATTGATGGAATGGTGATATAAAAGACGAATCGATCTACTTTATTTGGAAAAAATAAAGAAAGACGCCTCAAATAGGTGTTTTAACAAGCAAGAAACTGAAAAGGTTACATTAAAAATCAGGAACATATTCAAATTGAGGTGCCAACTGCTAACAACTCAGAGGAAAATATTTTATTCGAAAACATTATTCCAGAAAAATTCTAATAATCTAAATCAAAAGTTGACCAGCCCCAATTATCTGCATCTTCTGCTCATGATTATCAACCTTTTACATACACTGTTAACAAACCTCTACTATCTACATCTACTGGTAATCCCTATGAAAATTGAATGGTACTAGTCTCAAAAATATACCGAGTCTATTTAAAAATTGATTTGACCAAAGTCGGATTCAAAAGAAAACCAAAAAAAGTAGCCAACGGTGGCATCATCAACAAAATGAAAAAAAAAACTCAAAAGCAGGACGCAAATTAAAAAAAGTACTTAAAGAAAAAGAATGAAAACCAAAAACAACTCAAATCAAGGGAAACGTTATGTCGCCATCGTCGGTCTTAAAGCAACAAATGGAATTTGGAATCTGAAGAAGAACTTTTTTTTTAAATTGTCACATTACTTAGTGCCTTCTGGCATTGATATTTATTGCTTTAATTTTGTCAGTCTTGCACGTACTACTTTTTAGTAACGTATAATTTTGCTTTATGTAATTTGTTTTAATAGCATTTACCAACCGTCAGTCTTCAGCTTATAACTTATTTTATTTATTTATAACGTTTGAGCATACTGACTTAAATTTATTTTTAGTCGCAAATTTTATATCATTTGTAGTCTTTTGTATTGTCGTTGAGTACGTTGATGTAACATACGTCAACTTTCTTTGATCATTTGAAGGCAGTCATAGCCAAAAGCAAAATAACACTAACCGTCAAACATAAGCTTATATACCACGCATAATTTCGTTTTTAAATAAGATAAAACAAAATAGTGGAAGTCAGTACTGTTGACGAAAAACTGTCGGTTGGGTAAGTTTTGTGCTCATACTCTACTTTTTTACGATTCATTATGTACCAGCTTTCAATGTCTATTTATTTTTCCGGTGCTTCGGGTAGCTAAGTGGAAACTTTAGTAAATAATTGTTAACGCAAAATAAATACATATGCTTGTTATAAAAAGAATACAAAATAAATCTTAATACGCAACGGATAAAATAAAATAAAATAATTAACAAAATATCTCGTAATAATTATAAAATGAAAACGATTTCTGGTCTGGTTGGTAGCCCCTGTATATATCTATTCGGACGGGAAAGCCCTCCATCTAGCGGTGGTTACGGTACCGTCGGTACCTCAGTTATCAATTCTACAACAAAATTATTAACATGGCGTATTTCATTACCTTATTGTGTTGTTGGTTTATGATTAATGCTCGGCTAACGGTGAGGTGTGGTGACTTTATTTTAACAAATGGAGAACGGAGGTATTAATAGAGGTATTAACGGCAATTAAGGAAACATACAGGTAAGCAAGCGACCAAATTTTAAGACTCGACATCGGACTTTGATCTTGTATTTCCTAATTGAAAATTTCCTGAAAAGTAAGTAACGGCCCTGATAATTATGAAATTTTGCAAGCAGGTGTTCGGGGTTGTTACGAACAACTTTTAATTGAGTGGACGGTGAGCGGACCACAAAATGAAATTAAAAACTCTGTTTAATTGAAAATTCAAAGTCAACTACGTTAAATTCAATTTTAAATGAAAATGAATGAATACGGTGAACTCGGGAACGATTAACAGGTAAATTTCGGTGAATAATGAATAATCTGGTGAATATGATTCCACGGCGCAATACTAATTAAGGTTTTACGGTAGCTGTTTGTTTATAGCACGTCCAGTTACATAAAGTTCTTGACAATGGTTCTTTTCTTTTAACTAAAAAAATCCTTAAAACGGGGTTACCCAACCATTAAAAGATTGATACTTTTAAACAAGAGCCTTTATGTAACAACCAGGAAGGCGGATTAACTTAACTAGTGCTGATGCTCAGGCCAGGAGAATGCCTAACCTCCGGAGTATCAACACCTCCTACAGGAACAAACAGATACACGACTTTACAAATTTTGCACTTAATCTGAAGGATGATCGAGACGGTTACAAGGATTTCAATGAATGAATGATAAACCCCACGTAACCAAAGTTAACCTTAATTGTCTAAAAAGTGATCATACTTTAACCTGAAAAGTTGACAAGCATGTGGTATCTTTATCATGCCTTTTAGTCATTCATAAAAGTTAGTTCTACCGCGTGTCCTTAATGGTTAACTTATTCACAACAAATAGTTATTCCTAATAATACGCCAAATTGTAAACGTAATGGTTACTTTTTGTATAAGCTTAAAGTATAAAATATGGCGACCTATCTCGTTTCTTACCCACAGAGGTTGACTTTTGGATAAGTTTTCAATAGACAACTTTAATTGTTACTCAAAAGCCGTTTTAAAAAGTTAACTTGATGGTAACCATAAAAATTAACCTATTAAGAGCTTTCAAGTATAAAATGAGACTACTTGTTTTTTACTAACCCTATAAGTTAACTTTTCGATATCTTTTCAGAAATTTCTAATTAATGTCTTGAAATAGTTATACAACTGACATCCTACAAAATTAATTTAATCCTAAAAATTAAGTTTTTAGTAGCCTTATAGTACAGAATGAGACTACATGTCTTTTTAGTAACCACATAAATGTTATTTTCGGTGAGTTTTATAATCAATGTGTATAAAAGTTGTGAAACAGACATTCTAAAAAGTTAATTTTATGTTAATCCTAAAAATTAACCTTTTAGTAGAATGTTTTTGTGTAGAATAAGACTGTATCGCGGAAAAACGTCCTCGGAAGAAAAATCACCCTAAACCAAAATTACTTTTCTATATTCTAATAGTTACCTCTTACTATTATTACGACTTACAAGGAGGAACTAAGAAATGAGTTTACCAATTGCGTTTCTGATTTTTGGTGATTCTCATGGCAAAAAAGTACCTTTATTTTGGTTTTTTGTGCATTACCGCTTAGTTTTCAGATTATGAATTTTTAAAGAATTGATCAAAGTTAGTTAGTCGCTCCGTAAGCTCTAATTACAACAAATTCAAGGGTATGTTTTTTTAAATAGACAAACACTTATTTTAAAAATATTTAAAAGCACTGCAGATGGAACCTGCAGTCATTGTTTCGCTAATTATTTGTTGTAATTCTTATAAGTATATAGGATCCGTAGTTGTATACGCTGAGACTAATTATCTTAGAAAAACTTGTATTTGAAAAAAAACATTTTAGTGGAGTTGTAAGTGTAATTGATTATTATTAATTAGTGTTTGTAGGTTTAGTTACTGCTTACATTTATAATAAAAATCTAATTGGCTAACAATGAAATCCTTAGAAGTAAACTTTATTTAAGTTCCACCATTACCCTCGCACAACAGTTTTCTGGAATGTACTATTTTAATCCGATTGTCGTCATAAACATTGTTCTTTTTTGTTTGTAGCCTAATGATTTTTTAAATTTCATTTCAACCTAAAAATTATTTTTTTTAAACAAACTTTTTTATAATTTGTAATGTGGATCGATACAAAATCGTATTGACAATAGTTCAAACTATCGCCCTTAAATCGATAAAAAATATCAAATTTTTCTTCAAAGGCGTTTAGCAGGTTAAAGAGAAAGTATTAATAAACGCGATGGCATCTTAATGTTAACTGTAAAAACTTTTTTTGTCGTTTTTGTTTCATCCGTTACGGTAAATGATTAATTTAAGAACTTGTTTTGCATTGCGGCTGTGTGTCAACTGGGCACCAAACAATAGCCTTTGTGGATAATCCCTGTGTCGGTCTCTTCGACCATTCAAGGTCTTTTTCTTAGATATTGCAGTTTTAACGGAAATTTCATTTAAAAAATCTCATTCTGTCGATGCTGACAAAATTTTTTTAAAACAAATCGTTATTACTTTGAGCAGAGTTTAATATTCATTTCTGCTTTAACAAATCCGTTAAACAGTTACAATATAAACTTGGCCTCTTGATAGCAAATAAGAAAAATGAATTTTTCCAAACAGACATACCGGACAAGTTTTGTATTTAAGCTTCTTTAATATTGTGACTCATAAAGCAGATATATGCGCATCAATATCTAATTTTAAAAACGTAATACAGGCAAATTTTAGTGTTTCTTATTAAAGGATAGTTTATTTGCGATAAACGGTAAAAAAGTATTATTAATGTCGAAAGTGACAATACAATAATTGATATAGTGCTTCAAATGAACTTTCTGGAATTAATTCAACAGTTTTTTATTATGTAGCCATCATTAAAAAAAATTAAATTTCGTAAAAAAAATTGTAACTTAGGTTTTCATGTCGCAGTTAACAAGAAGGATATGACATTTGTACTGATTATTCTTAACTTCTTATTTAACCTCTTAAAGCACTTTTTTTTTTAAGAAAAACCACAAAAGAATCGTTTTTTTAAATTTAAGAAAATACATTTTTGAACTTTAGTTTGGCCAAAAGTAATAACTAAACACAAAATAACTGTCTATAAACACTTATCTTTGCAGTTTTATAATTTTTACATATTACATTACAAAAAAAGTCTTTCACTACTAAATCAATAATAATTTTCAAAAAAAACGTTTCTTTGTTTTACAACTGGACGAAAAGTAATATTACTCTAAGATTTTATAGCTTACAAGACAGATGTAAATAAAAAAAATCAAAAAGACCATTTTTTTCTTATGTTTCCTATAGCGATAGCGCTCGAATTAATTCGAGCGTGCCTATTTTGGCCCATTTAGCGTAATAGAATTAACTCGAGCATGCACGTTACGGGGTTAATTTAAACTTAACAAAAATAGATTTCAAGAATTATTGAATTAACATTAAACAAACGCCCACCGTTTGTAAAATTTAAAATTATGTTGTTGAAGTGGGAGAGAATGGGTATAGTAATTTAAATAACCACCGGGTTCTTTTAAGACTAGTTTAAAATTGAACGTCGTTTTTTTACCTGCTAGACAATGGTTCAAGTTTTGTTGATGTGCGTGTTGTACAAGTCGAGTGTTAACTTCGTGTAATTGTGTTATACTAAAAGTTCCAGTTATAAAGGTAAAACATCTTTATACATATTTTTAACAGACACAAAAGAACACATAATTCATAATTGCAGATGAACGGTCAGTATACAAAAAGATATAGAAACAGGCTTTCTCTAAATTTTACATGTTTGCCCTGATTTTAAAATGCCCAGATTTTTTACAATTTTCTAGATCGCTGGGAACCCTGTAAAAAATCAAATCAAATATAAATATTAGTGGTTTAGTTAAGTATTTTTTCTAATTTCAGCTTCCGTAAAATGAATAGTTTCCACAACTACAGAAATGGACGTTTTAGTGGCGACAAAGGTGTGGATTAGAAAATCGAGAAAAAGTGTGAAAAAGGGTTAAAGGCGATGACATTTATTTTAGATATTTTTAAATTTGTAAATAAATAATAAATATATATGTATTATATCGTATCGTATAAAATCTGTTTTTCAAGACTTGCACCTTTACTTTAATGTGTTTTATTTTCAAATGTTAACTATAAGATATCCGTTAAGCAGCCATTAATCGTTGAGCAACTGAAAAAATAGTATTTTTAAGCAGTTTTAAAATCCAACAATTATACATCTTTTACAGTTAACTTCAGGTTGATTCTTGAATAAGTGCAAAATTGTATATTTTAAACAGCTTTAAAATTAAATAGTAAAATACCGATTTAGATTAACTTTAAGTTATCCTAACGGGTTGAACGTTAAGCAAACAAAAATTAGTATCTTTCAGGGAGTTTTAAATACCAACCATTAACAATCACTTTCGATTAACTTTAGATTACCCTAACAGGTTGAACGTTGAGCAAACAAAAAATGGTATCTTTTTAGTAGTTTTAAAATTCAACTATGCACCGGGCATTTCGATTAACTTTAGGTTAGCCCAACAAGTTGACCAATGAATAACTAAAAAGAAGTATCTTTAGAGTAGCTTTAAAAGTGGACAATAAGTTGTCCGTTTCGGTTAATTTCGGGTTATCCTAAAAGGTTGACCGTTGCATACACGCAAGGTCAGTATAAGAGTATCCTATGGAGGGATTAAGTGGGACATAGTTCACCATTGGGTGTACTTTTGGGTACTCTATGATCACATTTGCCAATCCAAAGCGGTTACCTTTATTACGACTTTTGGTTACTTTTGGCTGTGTGGGACGAATGAAGCAGGTCCAGGTGAATCGCAGCGTAGTCGAAGTTAATAAATCAACAGGTCGTTCGAGTAGTCCAGGTAATAGCGGTCGTCGGCAAAACACAAATTAATAATCACGCTCGGTTTAGAAAGAATGTTTCTTGGTCAGAAAAGAGTTTTTGGAAACGGATCTCGGAGGAGAAGTAAGTCTATTTCTGGAAACGGATCTCGAAGGAGAAGTAAGTGTTTCTGGAAACGAATCTCGGAGGAGAAGTTAGTATACAGAGCTTGCGTGGCCGCATTTATACACTTGCTTGGTTTCGCTTGATCGTGTTCATAGCGGGGATCACCGTGCGAATTTCCTAAAAATTGCCATTCCGGATTCGTATCGTTACAATTATTGTCATTGTTGATTTATTTTGCGATAACATAATAGACGAGGTAGTTTGATTGGCTAATATATTTAAATTTAAAATTATTCACTTATAACACAATTTAATATAATTAATTGTATAGTGGGTTGCCTGAATAAAAGAGCCTATCGATATAGTAGGTGTGATATTACTATATTAGTCGAAAAATCTATAATTGTTATTGATTTATCTTTTTCTCTGTTGATTTTGACAACTAATTTTTCTTGTGTGAAATAAATATGTTGTTGTTAAAAGTTGTCTTTTGCCAATTTGCTTTTTTAGTGATTAACAGATTTAAACAAGTCCTCTATTGGGTGATATTTACTTAATTTGACGTCTTTTTAATTTAGTCTAGCATTAGCACACCAATACTTGCATTCTGCTTACTCAATCAAATTAAGTTAGCAGCTTGTCTTTAAATTGTAAAAAAAATTTCGTAACAAAACAAATAATGGTAAAAAAAGATCAAGAATGGCAACTTAATATACAACTGAAAGGAAAAAAAAATTTAAGTATCTCAAGCCAAGTATCTAAGAGGTACAATAGAAGCTAATGGTAAACAAGATATTGACATCGATGGAAGAGTATAGGAAACAATGAACACGTATTACGCAATAAGACAAGCGTTTACATAGACAGCGTTTTTTTTAAAAGCCAAGGCTTTTTTCTTGCACTCCGGGTGTGCAATCCTACTGCATCGAGACGTCTGTTAACCATTTTATACGAAATTTTCACATTTCAATTGTTTTCTACGTCACAAGCAATTTCTTTGGGAGTCTTTCGCCGGTTTTTCAATACAGCCCGTTCAATAAACCTGACAATTCTTGGGTTAGATTTCCGTTTTCTTCCCCTACCGCGTCAAAAACTTAATTCTCTTGTTTCTTCTTTTTTGTAATAGTACTTTGCATAGCCTACCTCGAACATTTTACTTCTTTCGTAATTTTAACTTGCGAAAGTCCACTCGTGTAAAGTAACGATTTTTGCTCTATTGACAATAATAAATTCTTTGCTTTAGACATTTTCACACTATAGATGTCAAAACAAAACTAAAGAATTACCTGATAATGTTTACTATTTATCTTATTGAAAATATTAATCTTATAATTAAAATTTTGATAGTTCCAAAAATCCTCAAAATACCTTCTTATGATTACATTAAAAGGTATTAAGTAATTAAATCATTAGAAATCTATTTATTATTTTGCTTTAATTTGGGTATATGTAAAATAATTAGAAATTACAACTTATTTAAGGTGAAAATTCAATTTGTTACACCTGCCTCACAATTTTGTTCACGACTGTATCCTCTTAGATATTTGTAAATTTACTTATAAACTTATTTTTTAAATATGTTAGTTATTTATACCTTTAGATGAGATGCTTATTGTTTTAAACATCTCATCTTTGACAGCACTAGACATGTAATATTATAATTTAGAGACTAAAGAAGGCCTAAATTTAGATGTCTTAAGCTGGGTTTGGTACACTCTTATTAAATTGAAGAAATTATAATTTTTGTGATCTGTATAATAAAAAACTTTATTGGTCTAAAATTTTTAACTGAGTTTAAATACCTAATACATAATTACTTTCGTCCCTGTTTGAAATAGAGATAGAAAAAAGGTTTTCCAAAATACAGCTCATCTTTGTTTCCTTCGGGATCGTCGTGGAAGAGAAAGAGAAAAACCTTTTTACGTTTCCTCCGAAACCATAGTGAGTAAATCAGAAAGTCGTTAGAGGGTGCTTTTATCAGTTAATTAATTGTGACTAATTAACTAATAAAAAAATGCTCCTCATTCTACTTATAGAAGCGCTCCATGAAAGTGAGTTTTGCTTTTGACGAGAGTTACATACGTTATTTTTTGTGTTGTTTTTTGCAAAATTATTTTCTCTATTTCGACATGAGAATTGCCGATTCTTACACTAAAATCCGTGTAAGAATAAGCAAATTCTTACACGAATTTTAGTAATGTTAGTTTTTTCAAAGTTGGTATCTTTGCATCGTAAGTTGACGTTACATGAAAAAGAAATCAAAATTATTGGAATTTAACAATTGAAATTCAAATTTTGATGCCAAGATAAAATAAAGGCGTTTTATTAATTCAAAGTTACTTACTTATAAAGGTATAAAGAGATAATTTCGTATGAGATTTTAAGTTAACACATAAATTTCAATATGTCAAAGTGTAAGTGTTGCCAATTCAATAAATTATTAAAGTTTCCCAATGTTGTTTTAAAATTAAAATTATACGAAAAATATTAATTATTGTATCACAATAAAGAAAATAGTATAAAACACACGTCGTAGAATACGTTTCAATCACTGTACCGCTTCATAAACTCACCGCTACGCGGCTCGTGTATGAAACTCGGTCTCGTGATTGAAGCGCGTTCATTCTGTAACTTGTGTTTTATTATACTATTCTTTAATTAAAAAATATACAAGAATTATATTAAAAACATAACAAATCAATACTAAATTTATTACTAACAAAATCTAGCAACTTTGAAAATCAAATTGAAGTTTTAAGTTAGTTAATGTTAATATTATTATACATAGCATACGCAGTAACGAATACTACCAACTCTAAAATATGTAATACTCTAACCTTGAATTTCTAAATTTTTTTAACTTTTTTTTTACATTTTAGATACTTCTAAAAATATTTTCCACGTGATTTCGATTTTTCACTTTGCTGCTCTAAAGTTTTTTTGTTATTACATAACTCTGCACATTACCAAACGTATAATGATGTTTTTAATAAAAGCAGCACAAAACAGTACTTTAAATTGCGTTTATTATTTATCAATTAAGACTAAGAAAGTTTAATAATTCTAGCTCTCGCAACCTATATAACATGACGTTTTGTGTCTAGCGATATAATATTTGTTGCAAGAGCTATAATAATACACTTCTTAATCTTTGTACAGAATGTGTTGTTACTTAGTAGTTGTAACTTATTAATTAATTCTTCTGTTACAAAATGTGACTGCAAACTTAAATTTCCGTGTAAGCATAAATAATAATAAAATAAAATTTTTCTTTTGGTAATTGACAATAACGTTACGAGATTCCAATTAAAGGTGTACACAAAATCGTTGTCATAACTAACGCATTTTTTTTCTTGATGGAAATATCAAATTTCTTTTACATCTCTTTAAATTCATTGTCAATAATTCGTTTAATTCCAAATCTTACTACAGAAACGTATGCGTAAACTGATACATTTAAGAAATTTTTACAATTACTTAACTTTCTATAAAAATTCTAATATGACCTTCGCATTTGAGTCACAAAGAAAATTATTTAAAAATTAAAAAAACGATTGTTACAAATCTTTAGTAAAAATTAATTAACGTTTATACTCAGTTTAATAATTTTTAAATTAATAGTAGAATATTTTATAACTCACAAATTGCTGTAGGCAACGAAAGGTCAAAACTTTGTAAAAAGACACTTAGGAGAGAATGCTGCAAAATTTTTTGTACACGGTACTGTAGTGAATATATTCCGTCCAATTTATAATAATACGTTTTAGTGATGCATCAAGTTCTTATTTATAATGTAAGGGAACTGCGTTATTCTAAACGTTACATATTTTTTAGTACTATTTTTTTATGCACTTTTTCGTAAAACTGCTTTTAAAAATTGCACTAAAGTTAGTATGTAACCTTTGTTTGCTTTTGTGCGTTTTCTTTTGTAAAAGACTAGGTACTTAAGTTTGTTTTATTCACTTCGTTTTTTTAGAACCATTTAGATATTTTTGCATTAAGTTATTAAAGTTATTTCACGTTTTTATTTTTATTCATAGTAAGTGTCAAGTATAATTAATTAATTAAGTACACGTTTAGTGCTTATGCACTTAAATCATTTAATTTGATTCTGAGTTCACCTTATAATTTATTACTTCCAATAGTCATTTTTAATATTGAGTTCCAAAGTTAATCTAAATGATTGTAACTAAATCTTGTGCTTTGAATATTTTTGTTTTTGTTAACGTTGGATTTCTTGGCGTGAAAAGGCAACCAACGAACTGTGCTTTTGGGTGCTAATTGAATTTTTTTTCACTTCTTTCCGCGTCATTATTTTACTGTTTTTCTCTCTTTCACGAAAATTTACGTCACTGGTTGTAACGTTTGAAGCGTACCGAGATAAAAAAAGTTGACTTACGTTTTTAGAAGTTAAGTTTCTCGAGTTGGTAGACTTCGAAGTTGCTTTTTTTGGAAATGTAGTTACGGGAAAATTACAACCCTTAATTTGTGAGTTGTAGGTTTATTATCGGTTTAGTGAAATTTTGAGTAAATGGAATTTTCTTAATTTGTATGTTTTTCGGTTTTGACGGTTAATTTGGGTTCGAGTGCCGACTTTGTGCCGTATGTTCCACTTTACTTTTGACGGTTAAAAAAACTTCAGCCGGAGCATGGCAAATCTGTAACCACTCAAACTTTTGGGCAACATCTTCTGGGGGGCTTTATAACCAACCGAAAACCCACCTCCTGTAGTTACAACAATTTGAGGTATTTATGACAATTCAAAATTAATTAAGCTTAAAAGCTTTGAATGTATACATAAGTTTGTAACCTGTGTTTTTCGCACTATTATTAGTACTTTGAACGACACGAAATATAGATCGTTTGAATTATTTTAAAGATGAATTGTCACAGATTTTTTTTGTTAATTATATCGACGTAAAATTCATTCAAATTAAGTTAGGAAACTAATAATATGAATTTCGATTTTATTGTTACGGGATGTTTATTTTGTAATGAATATTTTTTTATTATTTTTAATTTTTGTTATGTTTTGCTACGTTACAAATTTACGATTTATAAACGACCTATTTGTTTTTGTAAATTAAGTTTTAATCTATACATATTTATAGAATTTTTTTTGTTTTAATACTTTTCTTTTACTTTAGTTTTATTTGTTTGTGATTCTATCAGAATTCATTATATATATTTTTTTTATTATTGCTTTTTTTATTTAATTTGTGTTTAGTTTAAACTTAATAAATATTAAACAGTAAATTTTGTAAAAAAAAGCTTTTATTCTGTCGGTTTTCGCACGTACAAAATAATTTTAATATTACTGATTCTAGTGTAATACAATCTGATAAAGGTAAGTTTCGTTCAGAGCGTGTTCATCAGAAATTGACAAGGTCCAGAATCCCATTTTAAGCTATATGCCTTCCTGGCGCTCTTTTGTTTTTGACTTTTGTTTTATTTTGATTTTACGTTTTAAGTTTTCCAATCAATCACGAATTTGTTTCAAAGTGACGTACGACCATCTTCACTAAGCACCAGCAACTTCTTCATTTATGTTACCAATTTTCGTTTTTACAGCTTTTGCATGTAACAAAAGTATAATACCAACTAATATTATCTGTACTATATTTTTTTCTGATTAAGCAATACGAAAAAAATTTCACAATCTGAATAAAACATATTTTATTTATTTGCTACTTTAGCTCAAGGGTAACTGTTTTTTCTTTTATTTTACTAACTGTAAAGATACTGCGAATTTGTGGTTCTACACGACCAGCATCGCACGCTCTTTAGGGCGTTTTAGATAAAAAAATAATAAACTATTTAAGCGGACTGTATTGCTTTTATTCTGTTCGAACACACAGTTCTTAATCATATAATAATATGGCGGTGCGGTTTTCCCCCAAAAGTCAGCCTCTGCGTACGCACACACACATCAAATCACATTTAACAATTTTATATAAAAATGCGAAAAACAAAAATGCAATTTAGCGCTAACATACTCCCCGCCTTGAAATCAACATTGATTTAAATAACAACACAATAGGTGTTACTAAACTACTAGCTAACATGCAAATAATAAATGAAGTAATTAACGCAACACAAAGAACATGTTATAAATGTAACTTAAATAGTAATGTTATTACATAGATATATGAATCAATTGACAATAGACGCTTTTTCACTTGTCACTATCCATAGGAAGCGCGCACAGTTTCACAATTGGTCGTTTTAGAATGCTGCCTGATGAAGTGCGAACGGACACTACGCGAATTCTTCCGTCACTATCTGGATGCAATTCAGTTACTCGAGCTAGAGGCCATTGGAATGATGGTGTGTTAGGCTCCGACAGAAGCACTAAGGTCCCGACTTGTAATTGACGTTCAGGTGCAGTTTGCCATTTTACACGTTGCTGCATTTCAGGTAAAATTTCTCGATGCCATCTTTTCCAGAAGTGCTGCAGAAGTTGTTGACGTCTTTGAAAAGAATCTAGGCGATTAACTGGTAGATTCTCCAAACGTTGAGCCGGTAATGCCGAGTAATGGTGTCCAAGCAAGAAATGAAAAGGTGTAAGTGTTTGAAAATCATTAGGATCACTCGAAAGCGGCCCCAAAGGACGTGAATTAAGGACGGACTCAATCTGGGTTAATAAAGTGTATAACGCTTCATAATTCAAATTTGCAGATTTAAGAATTTTGAGCAAGTGTCTTTTTGTACTTTTTATATTAATTTCCCACAGCCCACCAAAATGCGGCGAACTGGGAGGAATAAAACTCCAATCAATGGTTTCCGCTGACAAATAGTCAGATAAATTTGATTGCGTAGATTTTTGTCCAAAATAAAAATATAAGTTTTTTAATTCATCCGCGGCAGCAATGAAATTGGTAGCATTATCTGAGTGCATTCGTTTAGGCCTTCCGCGTCGTGCAATAAAACGCTTAAAAGTCTCGAGAAAAGCTTGACATGATAAGCTTGTGACCAGTTCTAAATGAACCGCACGAGTAGTCATGCAAACAAACAATGCTAAATAAGCTTTGATAAGCTTTGGGTTGCGGGTGTAACGGTCCTTAATGAGAATCGGACCGGCGAAATCAACGCCTGTTTCAGTGAAACAAGGCATGTAAGTCAAAATCCGAGAAGAGGGCAAATCTCCCATTATATTTGTATTGAATCGTGGATTCGAACGGAAACAAATTACACATTTGTGCACGACTTGACGACAAATTGTACGACCAGCAATCGGCCAAAAATGATTTCTGACAACAGATAGGAGCTGATTAGATCCGCAATGCAAATATTTTAAATGGTAATGTTGTATAATTATTATAGTAACTGCGTGATTTTTAGGTAGCAGTAGGGGGTGAATTTTATCGTATTCAAAATTAGAATTGCGAATCCGACCTCCCACTCGAATTAAACCTTCTTCATCAAGAAAGAGATTGAGAGTGTTCAAATGGCTATTTTTAAACAACTTTGATTTTTTTTCCGACAGATATTTAATTTCGGAAGCTAAACAAGACCTTTGGCAAAAAGCAACAAGCTTTAGTAAAGCCTTAGACAATTCTGATACCTTTAACGGACCCATTTCTCGTTTAGCAAGAGGAGAACGCATATTGTTGATTATTCTCAGCACAAAGGCAAGCGTCCTTTGCAACTTAGAAAAAGATGAATGATTTGCTATCAAACCATTAAAAATTGTTATCTTCATTAGAACATAAACTTACAGGTACAATTTTTTTCGTAACTCTAATTCTGAAGTAATTAAAGTTCTTAGTAGATCGATAAGCGGTGTTTGCAAGAATTGAGGACCCTGTAACCAAAACGAATGAATAGAATGCGTATCAATCGAAGACCCACGAGAAATCAAGTCTGCAGGATTTTCTTTGCTAGGGCAGTGGTACCATTGAACAGGATTAGTGTTTTCTTGGATGTACGCCACCCGATTTGCTACAAATGTCTTAAATTTGTTAGGTGTAGAAATGATCCACCCAAGAACTATCTTAGAATCAGGCCAAAAATATTGACCAGAAAATTTGCAAGAAAAAACTGTAAGAACTTTACTTACTAATTCAGTTAGTAAGACGGCGGCACATAACTCAAGTCTAGGTATAGTAGTTGGTTTCAGAGGAGCTACCCGACTTTTTGAGCATAAAAGATGCGATTTTGAGTGATTTTTAAAAACAGAGCGGATATAAATGCAAGCGCCATAAGCACTAACACTTGCGTCAGCAAATCCATGCAACTCTACTTGAGTTGCCCCTTTACGAAATACACAACGTGGAATGCTTAACGAAAGAGTTTGCGCTAGAGCTGATGAAAAGCTATTCCACTCTCTATAAAGAGATGCAGGAATTTTTTCGTCCCATGATAATTTTAGTTTCCAAAGCATTTGGATTAGAAGTTTTCCTCTGATAATTATAGGAGACAAAAGTCCGAGAGGATCAAATATTTGAGCTAACACGGATAGCAATTGTCGTTTTGATTTTACGTCTGTATTGATAGAACTGTTAAAAGTGTATAAAAAGACATCATGCGCTGCATCCCATTGTATACCTAGAGTTTTCGACTCTTTACTAGCAAACTGCACTATGGATTCAGTATTTAATGAGGAGTTCACTACTGCGGTATTACTAGAGCGCAATTTTCGAAGAGGAAATCTTGCTTCACAAAGAATTTGTGAAACTTCACTGATGATTCGTTTTGCGTGATCGGGAGAATCAGCCCCAGACACGAAATCGTCCATGTAAAAATCATTTATAATTTTGGAGCTTGATTCTGGAAACCTGTACAAGTTTTTTCACCTAAGTCTTGAAGACATTTGGTCGCCAAGTAAGAAGAACTTTTTCAACCCATACGTTACGGTGTTTAACCTTAAATATTGAATTTTTTCCTTAATATTTGAGCGCCAAAGGATGCATTGATATTTGCGGGTGTTCAGGCACAATAAAGATTTGTTTATACATTTTTTCTACATCACCAGTTATTGCAACATAGTGCTGTCGAAAATTTAAAAGAAGAGAGAACAAATCTCTCTGAACGTTAGGACCCATCACATGACAATCGTTAATAGAAATACCAGTATTCGTCCTTGCACTCCTGTCAAATACAACACGCAATCGTGTCGTGCTTGAAGACAGTTTAATGACTTCGTGATGCGGTAAAAAATGGAGAGCTTGCAGATCAACCTTGTTTGAAGATAATTGAGATAAATGTCCTAATTTACGATATTCCTCAATAAACTCACAGTACTGTTTGTATACGTCAGGATTTCTTTGCAATTTCCTTTCAAGAGATAAGAACCGTTTAATTGCAATGTCGTAAGAAGAACCTAAATTGCTCAATAAAGAGTTAAACGGAATCGCAACAGTGTACCTACCGTCGGAAGTGCGAAATGTATTCTTAGTAAAAGGTCTTCGCAAAATTGTTCATCGGTAGACATGTAAGATAACGAATTTTTCGGTTTAATGGTTTCAATTTCCCAGAATCGCTGAAGATCGAAATCTAGATTAGCCTTTGAAACACAGCAATTAGATACTGAAAGATGTTTATTGCTTTGAATACAAATCTCCCCAGTGACGACATATCCTAACTTAGTTTCTTGAAGAACAGGCAACCCTAAACCTAGATTCCTTTTCTGAGGACCAAGTAAAGCATAGAAGAGCCCAGCTCCAATCAACATATCGATTTCGCCAGTTTTATTGAAGTGGCTGTCTGCTAATTGATGTCAGCTGAATGTTTAACGAGTGTTTACAAACGCAACGCTTGGAATAGGTACAGTTATGTTATCGATAACTAAACACGACAAAGTAGTTGAAAATGAGTTATCTTTTGAATACAACCTAATGTTGGTTTGACGATGAATTGCAGTAGTTTTAGAGTTTATGCCTAGCAAGGACATATTAATAAAATTACAAGGCAATCGTAGTTTTTCAACTACATTACTAGTAATGAGATTATGCATAGAGCCACTATCCAGCAAGCAGCGAATTGTGTGTAGCGTACGTGAATCGTCTCTAACGCTAATGTCGGCAGTTGGAAGTAATATTTGGTTATAAGTTGACGAGCTATTACATAATTTTTGAAGAAGGCTTGTCGACATCGTTTTATCAATAGAATTAGTAGCAGGAGATTTCTGAAACGTTTGATGAATAAAAGTGTGGTAAACCTTGACATTAAAAGCATTTGTGCTTCGACCGACATTTTTTGACATGATAATTACCAAACAATTTTTACATACTTGTAGTTCAGTAATTTTGTGAATTCGCTGTTTAATAGACATATCTAAAAAATTAGAACATTTGAATGATGGGTGCGGTGCCTTGCGGAGTTTACAATTTAACGACAGAGGGTTTGACGTAACCAACACGAAGTTTTTAGAACGTTTATGACGGTGTTCATCTACTCTAACATCTACAAGAAATTGCGCGCGGTCTTAAAGAAATTTTATCGTTTCATTAATAGACGGAATTTCTGTTGGTTTAAAAGCTTTAAATTTTTCTCTAGTATCTAAATCTAGTTTTTAATCGACAATATAAAAGAAAAGTGCTGCAGCGAACGTATTATCGTTTATATTTAAATTTCTTAGACAAAGGATGTTCTTATTTAAAGTATCTGCAAAGTGTTGTAAGGAATTTGCTGATGGTTTCGTTATAGTTTCTAGACTAAAAATATTTTTTAAATGAGCCTGAACCACTAATTTAGGGTTTATTGTATCTAGAATCGAGAAGATTATGCAATTTGATAATTCTCCTCGGTAGCGGATAAGCCGGCAATAGATAAGGCTGCTTCTTCTTTTAAAGAATTTTTTAAGTATTGGAATTTTTGCGAAGAATCTAAACCTGAAGAATCGATAATAGAATGAAAGTTTTCGATAAATGATTTGTAGTTAGCAATGTCACCTGAAAACGTCGGTAATTGTAATTTAGGAAGCGATTGTAAATAATTGGTATTTACATTAATCGGTTTAAGGTCATTAGAAGGTGTCGATATACTAGCGCGTCTCTTAAGAATACCATTGGTTTTTACAATAGCTAAACAAAGATTCGATTGAAATGCGTCGATTGTGAGAAATTCAGTTAAATCCCATTCGCTTGCGTTGAGTTCTGTATAAATTTCTAAATAAGTGTTTTCACTATCAGAAACCTTTGTACGTAAAAACTCGAGCATATCGATTTGAAAATCGTCTATTACAGGTGTTATATCGTTAAGAAGACCTTGAGTTTATATAAATCATTTAAAATTGAACGTAATTTGCTTGCTGGGTGGAAAGCTGAAGTTCTTTTTGCTTTTACCCATTGTTTAATTGATTGAAAATTAAAAATTTTAACGACTATGAATATCAATTTTAAGCGTAAAATATACGTTGTGCGGTTTGGCCTTGCAACACGTGTAATGTACGATAAGCGTTTTAAAGTTAATAACCCAATTTGAATTATGAAAGCGTGCAGGAATAATAGGAAATTGAACGGACTTTACTGTTTTCCTTGCGTAAATCTGGTACAGGGCGATTATGGCTGAAGTAGACGTAGTGCGGAAATTCTTTGACGCAGCTGTGCAAATTAACAATATAGCGGCTTCTTAAGAAATAGATAGCGGTGTAGGAAATAACTAAGTATTATCTTGCGGTACCTCGTTACAGGTGGAGCGGTGTCTTAAGAAGTAGATAGCGGTTCCTCCGTTGCAAGCGTGGCCAACGCATTAGCTGGTTACCAATGTGGAGATCCGGCGTTGAAGGGCCAATGTAAAGATACTGCGAATTTGTGGTTCTACACGACCAGCATCGCACGCTCTTTAGGGCGTTTTAGATAAAAAAATAATAAACTATTTAAGCGGACTGTATTGCTTTTATTCTGTTCGAACACACAGTTCTTAATCATATAATAATATGGCGGTGCGGTTTTCCCCCAAAAGTCAGCCTCTGCGTACGCACACACACATCAAATCACATTTAACAATTTTATATAAAAATGCGGAAAACAAAAATGCAATTTAGCGCTAACACTAACGGTTTAGTTTAGCTTACTTATCCTAACTTTTCGATTTTTAGCATCTAGTTTAAAGAACTAATTTTTTGTCCTCATTTTGTTAATATCGAAATCTCAACAATTAACTTAAGTATTTCTTGTAATAACCCATTAATATATAACAATTTTTTAATTAAACGTAAATCACATTTAATGTTAATTTAATATTACTTATTTAAATTTAATATCTTTTTGCTGTTTGTAGTTTTTCATTGTAACATTTTTCTATAATGTACGCACGTAAACCATTCATCATGTTAATGTTCAATGTTTTCTACATATCTTTGTATCGTTTCACTTTTATCAATCAGAATTGACATTTAAGTTTGCAAAAAATGTTTTATGCAAAAATAGATTTAAGCATAAACAGTTTGTTATACTAACGACAAAGGTAAAACTTCTATGTATAAATTTAATTAAACTTTATGGTTTGTTTGATAAATTGTTTTTAAATCTATTAAAATTTAAACTTGCACAAAGAAGAACAAAAGTTTTTTTTAGAATACAACTTTAAAGTGCAGATTTTACCTTATCACACAAATACAAATATAAAAAGTGTTAAAGTATAAAAAAGTAATTTGTTTCTTTACAGTTTTAAATCAGTTAACAATTTAGTGTTTACAGAATTCTTATCTTAAATTGTTATTTAAAAAATAAATATGTTGATTAAAAAACGTACAAATATTGTCTAGCGTTTAAAAAGCTAAACGTTTTAACTAATTATTAAAAAACAACTCTAATATATATTTTAATAATTAGGTACATATTGACTGTATTTTATATATATACAGAAAAATTTTTTGTTTTATTATTCTAAATGTATCACATGCTTTTTTAATGATTTTTTTTATTATAACTACTCAACTTAACATATTTAACGCATTTGTGCAATGGTTTAAGGTCAGCGACTACATAAAAATAATTTTGTTTCATTTGTATCTGTTTACTATTAACATTAATTTTATTACAAGAAATTGGTAATTTAACTAAAACTAATTTTTTTTTATATTTTTAAGAAAGAAGTTGTTAGCAAATATCCTTTTTTTAATAATTTTGCAATGAAAACAATGTAATGGCTTATATAAAGTTTGTCTTTAAGTTTGACCTTTAAGTTAAGAACAATCTGCAAGTGACATCTAAATTTACAAACTGCTATAATCGAAGTTAAATGCTACTAATTTAGTATAATACAAAGAAGCGTTTACTAAACTTTACTGCTAACAAATATTTTTATTTAGGGCTTTATACAAATCCTAAAGTTTTTACTGTATTTTTAAGTTTTTGTTATTTTCAAAGCGACACAGGCAACGAATGACAAAGATCAAACAGGAAGTAAAATTTTACGCTTTGTAAGCTGCTATATTAACTTTGTTATGGACTTTTATGCTACAGTAAAAGTTTTCTCTAACAATTTGCACTTTCTTAAGATACTTTATTTTAAATTACGTATTGCAAGAAATTTAAGATTTCAAAACTATATTTAAACTATTTATTTGTTATTAGTACGTTTTTTGTTAAATTCAACTTTAAGCTGTTGCTTAAAGCATTTTAAAAAAAATTAAATAATACGTTTGTCTAAAAACCAAACATAAGAACGCTAATCTCATAACAAAAACGTTGAAAATTTGTTTAAATTAAATTTATAATAATTTAACTTTTATCTGACAAGTTGCGTTTGAAATATTACCTAAACATCTTTCGATACGTTAGTTCTAACCATTACGTTAGAAAAAAATGTTTAATAGCATTGTACACTGCGACATTTTTGTTTGAGAATTGAGCCCAGCGGTCAAAGTTCTCATTAACTGGAGCTAGAACTGGCATTTTAGATACCTGCTTACATAACCACAAACACTAGGTGTAATAAATTTATAATTTTATTTGTTATTATTTATTACAATTTTCTAAAATAACCACTTTGTATACACAAGAATAGAATGTAAAGAAATAAAAATCTAAAATCGTTAGTAAGTTGTTAGCTGTCAATATCAAACTGTAATTATTATTGACATAGATAGCACAATAAAGTTGTAATTGTAAAAATGTTTACGTTTTTGTACATTAAATGTAGTGTAAAGTAAGTTTAATTTATTATAGTTTAATATGTTTTGCATAAAATACTTTTTAAACCATAAAACCAAATAACATAAATTTTAGTAGAAACGTCAGTTTAAAAAAAAGATTTTTATTATAGTGTTTCTTTAAACTAAAAACAAACGTAACTTTTTTATATTATTTGTTTGCTAATGTAATAGAACAACAAATTTTTATTGTCTTTTTAAGTGTAGAGTATATTTCATAATTCTCTGTACAGTCGCTTTTAACCAAAACGACCGTTTAAAATCCTATATATTCACATTCTAATGATATGGTATTTTCCATTAGTAGCTTTCATGTAAATAAACCATTGCAATCGCACCATTCTTTTTTGCAAAACAATTTTTAAATTATGTAGATGTGGATATACTGTGATTATGCGATTTTGAAGCGGTCATTTTGGTTCAAGGCAATTGTACGTAAAATCAAAATTGACTTTTATGGACATTGTTATATGACAGAATTGTAAAATCGTGCACAGTGTAGTAAAATAAACAGAACATTTTAAATTTTAAAAAAACATCCAATAAAGTAAAGTGTCTAATAATTGAATAATACGGAAACATAAACCTTTGTATTGGTTATTTATAAATTTGATTTAAAATTGTAAGAATTTAATCAAACTATACAATTACTTGCACTTATATATTCTATTTTTTATTACAACTAGCAAGTTATAATTTGCGTCTAAAAATACAAACATGATTATCAAATAATTGACATAATCTACACTAATGACGTTTATTAACTTTTTTTCATGTTTTTTCGTTTAAATTTTATTGAATAATTAGTTCTTATAAAAAAACATTCATTTAAAACTCAGATTTAACAGTTTTAATTCAGTGAACGTTTTGAATCTAACTAATATTTTTTGTATACATAGTGAAAATGTGATATTCACTTCCGCTCATCGTAAAAAAGGAATAAATATAACGACTTAATCTAATCTAAGGTGTTTTGTAAAAATAGATATATTTTCAACGATATGTGCATACGTTCCTTCTAAAGGTTACCGTTTATCTTTAGCACTTGCGTTTGTAAATAGCTTCCGCTACGGGCGTGGTTGTCATATGATTTTGACGATGCAATTTCCATAAGGCATAATTTAGTATTTATGAGCAGTATAATTTGATTGATTGTTGTCTTTTAAGATTGATAATCAAATATAGTATAAGAAAACAAAAATAAAAAATTTGGAAAAACTATAATAGAACAATCGATGTTAACAACAAACTCGAATACGAAATGTGCCCGTGCTTCCTTCAACAACACTCAAAATGCAAAAAAATCTGAACGAGTCTTTTATGTTTTTTATATTTGCCGTTCGTTATTTTGTTTTTAAACCAAAATTTTTAGTTTTTAGATTTGGAAAATTAATTGGCAGTTAGTAACCTTGCCGAAGACATTTGAAATTTAAATTACATGTTTGATGCCTTGATTTTTTTAAATTTAAATTGAGTAAAAATTATGGTGTCTTACTAGAGACTCAATAAATTAATTTCGGTTAAATCTCATTTTGTATACAAGGTGTATCTGATTAACAGGTTTTGTTATTTTAGAAAGTAAAATTATGAGCATAAATACAAATACGAAAAATTTAATTAAAAAAAATCCATTAAAACATTTTAAAAAAATCAATTTTTTTTTGTAAAATAAATAGTAAATTACAGACCTGTTGCATTAAATAGTCTCTTAAAGTTGTTGGCACCGCGAATAAAAGTACACTGTTCCAAAAAATTAAATATAAATACAAAATCATGTAAGTTGAAATACTGTTATTGAAATACATTGTTATTCTAATAACTGCACATTCTTTTCAAGTAATCTAGTTAATACCTAAAAGTTAATCAATTGGTGCTATAGAGATCGTCATAAGTTGGTAGTTAGATTTAATAACCGCGCAATTCGAAAATTGTATCGAAAAGGCACGAGTAAACCTTGCCCATATAAGCTCACGAAAATAATAAAACGTTTTTGATAATTAATTTCTTTTATTTTTATTTATTGTTGAAAAAGCATACTGTTCTTGAGACTTCGCCATTTTAATTTAATTAGTGTTTATAAATTGTTTATAGCGTTCCCATTTATTAAAGAAATTTTCACTCAACACTTAAATTAACTAAAAATTAAAAAAACAAACACTTTTTTTTGTTTTTAGATTAAACCTCGCTAAAAAAATTTTACTTTAAAAATAAGTAAAATTAAATTTGCTACTTTAATATAATTACTAATAAATGTTCAACATGTCCTCCATTGTTCAAAACGCACATCTAGACGTCGCCAAAGCTGTTTCTTATTCGTGTAAATAATTGCACTATGTCTAATTCCATTGCTACCGTAAAAATTTGGTTTTGCAGTTTTTATTTTTTATTTACTGGGATTTTCTATAGTCTACTTTTTATATATCCCCAGAAGAAAATGTTTAAGAGGTTAATATTTGGAATACGGGCTAAACTGCATCTAGGGCCATTTCTTCAAATCGAACAACCCGTTAAACTAATATTTAAAAAACAGCAATCGAGGCGATTTAAATGCGAAGGAGTTCTATTGTGCATAGACTACATCGTTCTGTAAAGTTCAAGGAATAAGTTTTTGCGGAAAAGATATTTGTAAAAAAGTTAAGTACAAGTCACCCGTAAGTCTTCCTGGTAAAATAAACGATCAAATAAAAGTATTCCTACCGAAAACATTAATCGAAAACCGTTACTAAAAGCCAAATCTCATGATATTTTTTTTCTTTAAAAAAATACGTATTGGAAAAATTCAGCACATCATTTCGTGTAAAACAACACTAACTCAAAATTAATATTTTGACAATTGGGTTCTGAAGTATTTGTTACTGTACCACTCACAAAATTTGCGTCTTGGTTCAAAATCAACATCGGTTAACTGTTGGACTTGGTAAGGATACAAATAATATTTTTTTTTAAAACACGGTGTACCGTACTTTAGCACGTATTAAATCTGCGAGCTATTTTTTTAGTACAGTTCGCAATACTTGCACATATGTATATGGGGAAAAAAATAAATATTGTAAATTTATTGAAAGCATTTATTCTTTTACTTGTTCTTCCGCTGTTAGTACATGTCATTCTCGCCCGCGGCCTTTGTAGGTAGAAACACACACGCTAAAACATTGTTTATCAAAAGCAATTTATGCAAATCACTTAGCATTAACTGAAGAAATCGAAGCAGAAATAAAGTAGGTTCTAAGAAACTGAATTTAAAATGTATGCTTCTTACATTTTCAATTTTTTTGTTTACTTAACTAAATTTTTTTTTAGTTACAACCGCAGATAAACTTAATTAGGAACATAAAATACGTTTTGTTAAGTTATGTCAGTGTCAACACGAAGAAATAAAAATTGATAGCTACTGTAATTATTTTATTTACCATTAATTTAGTAGGTGATGGAAAATTAAGGAACACGATTACCAACACAATAGATCAATTTGTTTTAACTTAACTTTTTTTGTTTTGATTGAGTTCTGAGGTATTTGCTATCTGATTGTTGTTTTTAATTATGTCAAATAGTAACAAATGTTAATAGATTTTAAGAAATAACTGCAGTTATTTTGTTTTAACATGTATTAAACAGAAAACGCGAGATTTTCTTAAGTTCAAACGTTTTGAAAGAGATGGCGTCTATTAAGAAGGTAGTTTTGACTTTTTTGAGTCGTTTTAAATATATGATGTGAAATATCAGCATTGCCAATTGTAGTAAAAATCAACAAAATTTGGGAAATTTATGTAGGGTAGTTTTTGATATTACAAATATTGGAATTTTAGGCAAAATCCTGTATGCACTTAGATTCTATAATCTGTATCAGTTTTGTAAAGGAATGTAGCAGCATGTTAACGTTTATACCAATAAAGCAAATTTATAATACCTAAAAAAAAGAAAACAAATTTTAATTTTGTTTGTGGAATAATTAGTAAAATAGTAAAATTTTTACTGTTTGTGTGGAGTTGGCTACAAAATCAATTACAGTAGCAGTTACGTTGTTACTTATTTCATCAGATTTTCGCGTTTTTTCTGTTTCCGCTTAAAGGTCAAAACTTAAAATCAAGTATTTAAAATTAAACGTTTATAAACATTTTGAATTCTTGCAAATGCTTAAAATACTATTTAACTTTGTTCAAGTAGAGGAGGAGTATATTAGTTCTAAAACTATGTTACATAAGAACGGGCAAGTTGATTTTTAAAAATACAAGCTTAAGAACATTACTATATTGCACTAATAACAACTATGCAAGGTTACTATAGTATTAACCTTCGTTAGAATGCAGACAATAAATTGTAAGCAAATTAAATAAAAAAAAACAAACAGATTATGCAGCAAATAGTTGTACCGAATGTGACTTTTGAAATCTATGTATGTGACGCAACTCTAAAAAAATTGGAGCGTGCTGTAAATTTTCCTACTTGTGGTAAATGAGTATTATTTTACCTTTGTACAATTTAACCTTCTGACATTTTTTAAGAAGAAGGAGTTTCTAATATGAAAATAAAACTTTTCCAAACACTGATAGAAAAGTGATAAAACAGCCGTAATTGTAATCAAATGTAGAAAAATAATGTATGAAAATAAATGATTTTCAACCCTGATTCTATTTTTACTTTTTTTCTCATAAAATAAAGTTCCAAAGAAACTTATATAAAGAACAAATTTGTATATGACAAACCAAGTTGTACTAAAGGAACTGTAATTATTAAAAAAAGTAATTTGTAATGCCACTTTGTTTGCAAGTTGCAATGTTAAATATTCCAATAACTCTAGTTGAGTGTTTTGTAAGCGCATAAAATTTTATCAAAGAAAGAAGTTTAGACACGTAAGTACGTATGCAAAACTCAATATTTTCTTCTTAATTAACGCATCTTATTAATTTAAGCAGAATTAAAGTAAACAGGGAGAGCAAATTTTTAAAATAGAAATTTTCAGTTTTTTTTACAAATAAAAGACAAATAAATAGAAATTGGATTGTTTTGCCAAAAATATAGTAAGATAGATATAAAATTAAGTCATTTTGTCCACTTAACTGACTTTTTATCTCCAATATACCAATAGTGACTCCCGGATAATTTGGAATTTAGTTTGGAAACGCCTCTTCGTGCGTTGTTTTATGTTTTTACTCGACGTTCGAAATGGGGTAGTCGGCGTGGGCAGGGCTCACTGATTAACTGTAAACTGGTCTAACACACTTATTTTACACAACCGAAAATAAATTTTAATCTAAAAAGAATATCAACTTAAGCGTAGATTATTTACAATATAAAATATAAGATAAGCCTCTGCGTGGGACCGGTAGTAGCACGCCACTGAAACCTAAAATAAACGGTAACAGGTTTGTTGTTATACCTTTCTAAGATGGCAGTTGACGCTACTAGTACATTTGTTGCAATTATTTGTATAATTTCGGATATCAAGGGGTGATGGCAGTAAGTATTTGGTTAATTTTTTAACGTATTCGGTTTCAAGAAAACTATCACCAGGTACTGGAACAATTGCACGCTCTGAAATGTTTAATTATAGGAACAAAAATTGTACGGGGTAGAATCCTTTCTTTTAGGTGAATTGCTGGAGGATAGGTCCCGTTTCCAGGCGGGGAAGTCCAGTAAAAATAAATAAAAGACCGGCATTTGTAGCGTAGTATAACCTCGAAGCTACATGAGTTTTGAATGCATCGGTAAGTATCTTATTTATTAACAAATTAACACCTGCAGTTTAAGATCTACGTTTACTAAATTATGGGAGAGGATCGTGTACAAAGAGATTGTTAATACCCCTACAATCGATAGGTGGTTATTACCCAAAAGGTAAAGAATTGAAGGCGATTTAGTATTACAGTTGTAACGACATCAGTTTATTTATAGTTCGGGGGACGGTAGAGGCAGGTAGAGGTACATAACATAATTATATACTTATAGAAAACAGAAATATATTCTAACAGTATTACAGTTCTAAATTTTTGTATTTTAGTTTCAAATGTAATAGGTATATGATACAAAAGCACAAGAAATAAAAAAAAATATTTAAAACATTAAAAATACTCGTTTATATATTACAGGACGAAACTGATCGACAAATAAAAACAAAATAATATATTATTTTAATAATGCAACATGTCTTCTTTTAAACGTTAATATCCAGGTATTGGGTGTTGTTATTAATATTTTAGCTAATGGAATTGAGCTTTCCGTGTTTTAATTTATGCAAATTGTTTAATTAAATTTTCGGTGTCTAATTTTTTTAGCTGGTCCGTTTCTATAGCAAGATTACTTAGTCGGTTTTGCCCTACGGTCGAACTTAAACTATTTTTTAATTTTATGTGTTTTGAAAAAGATCGTTCTGCGGTAACAACAGAAACCGGCATTGTTAATAATATACGAAGTATTATGCTCGTATTAGGAAAAAATCCACTAAGTTGTTAATGGTTATATAATTTAAAGTTTCTTCTGGAGACGTAATAACTTGTTCATCAAGATTTTGTAATCATTGCAATGATATAACAAGTTCCACGGCAGTTATGTCTCGTTCATTGCGAGTTTTTTCGTTTAATAAATTTTTAATTTTTTGACATAATTCTAATTGTTCGTTTTCAGAATAATTCTTAAATTTATCAATATTCCGTAAAAACGCGAAATTATTAGAGTAAAAAGAAAGTAATTGGAATCTCTCATCTACTGATGTTATGATTACATCTAAAGCATTAAAAAAACAATCAACTTTGAACTAAAAAGTTTTGTCGTGGATCGGTTCATCCTCACATTTATCATCAAAATGCTTTTTTTTTCGCGGTCTTAGACCTCTTTGTTTTTTGAATTTAAGTTCTATGTCTAAGCTGGATGCTATTTCTTCAACATCAATCAATAGATCATTAAAACTTGTATCGGAGCGATCAACTTTAAAAAAAATATTTAAATTATTTAAATGATTACAACACTGAGCAACATCAAAGTTTGGTTTTTGAATAATTTTACTACCAATGTTAATTTTACTTAAAATATTATACCACAATATAAAAATGCAAATGAACTCAAAATTTTGCAATTTTTTGGCCAACGATGCAGCAAAATTGTTTACGTTATTTTCAAAGTTTCTTTCGCCTATTTCAAACAGAGCATCATAAACCTCCTCAAGTTGATATCTTAAGCGAGTTATTGCATCTATTCTACTGGACCATCGAGTATCCGATAAAGGTTTTAAAGTTAAATTTGTTACATTAGATAAATTAGATTTCAGAATTGACCAGCGTATAGTAGAAGCCGAAAAAATACAGTTCTTGAACTAAAGAAAAAAAATTTTGCTCAAAGTATTCGATTTTGCGGCATCATTGACGACTAAATTTAGGGTATGATTGCAAGAAGGAACAAAAAAAGCTCGCGGATTGAAATGCAAAATTTGTTCTATCTTTGACTTCGCAAATCATTGATATTTAAGCAAAAAAAAATTTGTAAAGCTTTCACTCGACACATCATCTATAGGACAAAATAATAAAAAATGTTCTTCTATACAATTTCCCGTGCTCTTTAAATTAACAAATCTTATACAAACTGAAATTTGTTCTTGGTGACTAAACATGAAAGCGGTGTAATAATATGGAATAATATTTTGCTTTTTTAGTTAGTTTTAAAATTTTGGATTTAATATTTTCACCGATGAAGTTGATTACTTGAATTTGTATTTTATCCCCAAGATAGTTTCAGCGATCTTTTATTTGAGAGCGTTTTGTATGATCTGATATAATCGGGTCAAATTTAAAAATCATTTCTACGCATTTTAAAAAGTTACCATTGTTTTTCTCAAACATCTTATTACTACTTCAACAAAAAGCTAAATTTTGCTGACCTAAAAACTGAATCGCGTAGAAAATTCTTTCTATAACAGCTTGACAGTATTTACTTTTTCTGTTTATTACATTTTAAACTTCAATATCAATTATTTCATTTTTCTTAAAACGGTTAGAAAGATGTTAGAAGATTTTTGATATGTTACTAGCTCTTTTTGTGAATGTTAAATGTTCACTTAAATGCTGCTAGTCATTGTAGCCATATTCATATATAAGGCGAACTGATTTCAAATCGCTGTCATTAAAAATTTTGCAACAGAAGCAGTAAAGTAAATTTTTTGTTTTGGAATACAACAACCAAAAACGCTAATTTTTTTCTTTGTTTGGTAAAATTCTAAAGAAGTAACTATTAGAAAACTTACGCCCTGAACTATCTCTCGGATAATTTTCCTTTTTGTTTTGATAATGAGCAGGGCCACGTTTTACTAATTTTTGAATGTTATTAGGACGTAATTTGTTTGGCCGTAGTGCAGCAGTTTTCAAAAATTGGGTAATATTTTCCGTTCTGGTAATTTTTAAAGGTGTTGATTTCTCATTATTAGCGGAACTTGAAGATGTTGATGGATTGCTTGAAGATCAGTTTTTTGTCTGCTGCTGATACTTGTTTTAAGTACAGGTTCAGAATGTTGGGATTCAGTTGTTTTATTGTTGTTATTAATATTTGGCTAAGTAGACTCGGTTTTTGAAAAAAATTAGTAATTTTGACATGGTTTTCCAGTTCTCCCTCTCTTTTTCTTTTATTTATCAAATTTTGGTATTCAGACAAGTTCTTTTTTTTTCTGAGATCCTGTATACTGTAAATAAATTAATACGTAAGTAAACAAATTGACATATTATTTATGAAAAATGGAAACTTTTTGACGTCTTAAACTGAAACTCGAAAGTACTTTCTCAACATTACTTATTTCAAGTTATTTCAAAATTTAATTTTTATAAATAGTGATATTAGTGCTTATCAATTATTCTGTTTGAATTTACTACAAATAACAATAATGTTTATATAATCAAATATAAAAAGATTTTTGAGATGCAAGTTTTTGGCTTTTAATGTTTTAATAAATCTAAAATAAAAAATAAATTTTAGATAAACTCACCGTAATTCACAACACAAAACACATCACTATAAAATCTATAAAACTACAAAAAACTAAAGCTTCAAAAGCATTAATCTTTTTCCTTATGCATCTTTTCACTTCGCTAAGTTAATTATCGATCTGGCATCAGGCAACAAATGATATCGAGACCGATGCAGCGCTTAAATTTATAAAATTTTGTACATTGCAAGCTCAAACAGGGCAAAAACGCTTGTTTGCTTGTTGGCTTGTTGCAAACCAATTTTCAAGCTCAAACATGAATAAAATCAGATTTGTTTGAGTTCATACAATTCATCTTATCTTGTTACGTATTACGTATTCAAGCGAATAAATGCTATTATTGCGTACTCTGATTTGGAAAATATATTATTTTCGAGAAGTAATTCTGGTTCCATCTTCTCAAAGAGTAAAAATAAAAAAATTACCAAATAATAAACAATGTAATAGCTAGCAATTCCTTACTGGTTTTTTGATCATCATAAATTTTGTTTTGACAATGTTTATTGTTTTATCTTCTTTTTACTTTTTGTTTTGAAGCTTTTCGACGCCGTCGTGCACCACACGACTTTACCCTTATGTACGGAACTGGGTACAGGCAACGGTATCCTAAACGGTTAACGGAAGAGAGATTGTTGGTATCCCTACAATCGAAATGAGCGTTTAGTCAACGGTATCTCGTAAAACTAGAAGGGCAATTGTAGATATCCCGTACAATTGAGGCGATAGATTTAATAAATATAGTTAACGGTATTCCGTAAACTTGGAAAACTTTTTAGGAAAAGCGGCCAGGTAGAGAGCTGGAGTCACAAATCGACTCATTCTGTCCCTATTACGGCGATGTGGCTACTTATATACCCGTCGGTTATCTATATTTATCAGTTGTGACTCTAATAAGGACAGATTTGAAGAGTAGTAGAAACCTTACTTATCTCAACTGTACTTGCAGCGCTACGCACGCTTTTTTCTAAAATTATAATTAAAATATTTGTTTTTTTGTCATTATAATTACAGTTAATAAAAGCGGTTTCTTACTGTTTATTTTAATTACAATGTCTTCTTACAAAATTAATATTTAATTTATTTAAAATATTATACATATAACTAATTTTATTAATATTAAATCTAAGTAAGAAAATAAATGCATCTACATTTATTAACAATCTAGTCAATTAAGTTTTGAGGGCTAAATACATAATAACTACAATCATAAAGTTACCATTACGTTATAACAAAATTTAAAAATTAAAATAGCACTAACACATCAATCTTAGAACAATAACTTTTTATAATAAATATAATAGGTTTTATTGTGTTATCAAAATTGTTAAAAGCTAAAAAAACATAAAATCTTGTTGTCAAGTGAAAACATTAAATTATAAAAAAAATAACGTAAAATTCTCGTTTCTTAATTATCATGAAGATTGAGAATAAGTTAAAATTGAATAATTATTATTAGTTTTTTTATAATTAAAATAAAAATTTGATTTACAACGATAATATTGCAAACTACATTGACATGTGGTTTTCATGCAAAGAGGTATAACCGCAATTTCACTCAGAATCTGTTATTGAAGTTGCTTCAGTTACGTTCAACCACAAAATTGCCGTTTGACGCAATGGAAGTATTGACTGAACAAGTAGTTAACTATTTATCTTTGTAACACAACTCATAGTTGTAGATAAAAGTACTTAAAATACAAAAGTATCATGATTACATTTTTTTTATTATAAAATCTAATATTTTATTTGCAAAACCTTTCTTATGAAATATGGAAATGCATAAAGCTACGCGCGTTTGCATATATACATATATACGATATTCTTTGTTATGTAACGATGTTGTCTACCCTTAAATAATATAAAATTTTTTTGTTGATTTGATGTAGATTTTTAAATCTATATTTTTATATTAGTAGTTTTTATAATTACATAAAAAAATAATATCATAAATACAAATTATTTAAATTATACTCATTTAGTACAAAATTGATTTTTTTTTAAATTTATTCTAAATAAACATTAATTAATAATAAATAATTTTTTTAACAAGTTGTAATAATTAATATATTTGTGGAAAAAAGTACGGTTATTTAAAATAACTATTTATAATTAGCTTAAAGCCTAGGAGAGTGAGTCGTAGGTGCATAACTGATAAGATTCAGCCTGATTTTTGATGTGCCGATTAAAATGTAGTAAAAGCGCGTTGAAAATAGGATAAATATACACTACAGATGCCCGTTTAAACAACACAAGTATAACAACTAATATATTTATTGCAATTGCAACATAAAACAGAATAAAATTGACAATCAGTATTACGAAAATATTTGTTTGTAAGAAACAGACAAAGAATTCTAGTATTAGCAAACCCTTAAATTAAGCAAAACCTCATACTACACGCAGATATATAAATTATTTGTGCTAGAGTATGAGAATACAATTTTGGTAAAACAACGAAGAATAATAATTTAATCCATGCAGATCTAGTGATTACGTAATAAGAAACAAAACGCATCGGTGATAATTTTAACAGGTAATTACAAACTCCATTTGCAGCAATATCACAATCAATTAGTTCCAAATGCCCCCTCTTTGCTACATTCAGAGTATCAGCTGTCAGTTTTATTTTTGTCATATCCATATTACTAAAAACCATATTTCCGTTTTTGCTGCAAGAATATATATTATGATGATAGCCCAATTTGCTAATAGGAAAAAATAATTAAACACGATAAGGAAACAAAACAATATTTATAATAGTCAACTCTAGAAATTCATAGGCCTAGTTATAATCACGTTTTGTAATAGATTACTACTAAGTGGCAATAAAATAAAATTTAGATTATAAGTAATTTACAATTAGTTTTATTGTACGGATTAACTAAACCCGATAAGTTTAGGATCCTTCATTGTGCACAAATAACTAAGTTAACACACCTACAACAGACCTGGGCTAAATTAGTTGACACTTTGATTACCACTTATCAAATTTACAATAATTTTAAACATAGAATTAATTACAAAAAAATTAAACCTAAACAAATATAATATATCGTTTTGGATTACTATTTCAGCTCTTCGACAAGGAAGGGCATCAAAGCATTTCAAGTGTCTAAGAAGCGGCTACGTTTTGTGCGGCTGTGTGCGTATTTCTTCAGGCCTCTATTTATTAAAACAGTTATTTTACAATGGCCAGGCAATCAAGTAAATTAATTTGTTAATTAATAAACCATCTTAAACTACAATAAAATTTTATTTGTTTATTATTATTTATAAAAATTTAATCACTAAGATAAAGCAATGTTTACTTGATTGTCTGAGCTATTGTAAGATAACTTTTTGGTTTTAATAAATAGAGGCCTGAAGAAGTACGCACACAGCCGCACAAAACGTAGCCGTTTCTTAGACACTTAAAGCGTTTTGATGCCTCTCCTCATCGAAGAGCTGAGAAATTAATCTAAAATGTTATATAAATCTAAGAAACGAAGAAAAGATCAACTTACCGTAATATATCGTATGACAACACCGCAATTCAATTATTTTCCGTTCTTACGATTCCGTCGACGATGTAATAAGGTAGTTGACTTACTTTTCTGATTAGTGTTATTATTGGTTTATTAGATTAAATTTGACCTGCCATAATGTATTATATAGCAGAACTAACACGCTTATTGATATTTCAAGGTTTATCAGGAATCTTAAATTCTGCTGTGCTCTCAAACCACCGTAGATACTAACTTACAAAAAAATACTAAAAAGTACAAACGATTTGCGCAATGTAAAAGTTTTTAAATTCAATAAAACTTGAAACCAATTACTAGTCAATTATTTTTATTTTTAAATTATATTAATAAACATTTTCATTAAGGTTAAATTGAATTATTAAAACAGTACAAAAATAAAACGCAATTCAAACAATTGTTATTATAACTTTAGAGACTGAATTTAATTATTTGTTAGAACGCCAAAAAAATATTTTGTTTTTATTCAGAGAGTAAAAAGACTGTCTCGGGAGCTTGTTACGCAGACGTTTTACAAAAACTTTACATTGGCCTAATAAAAAAACGTTCCAAGTTGCATAATTGTGTCATTACTTTTAAAGGTTGGGTTAGAAAAATATCTTTAAAGTTTGCATTTACGTCATACAATATTTTTAATTTGAGTTTATAATTGTTATTTTTATATTGGTGTTTTTTTTAAATAACTTTTTTTTGTAAATTATGTAAAAATAATTTAGTCATGAAAATAATATCAGTATCATCAAACTGTTATTTTAATAATAAACGGTTTTTAATCATCGCATAAAATGTTTATGCATTTTTATTGATACATGTGATTTTATTTACAATTCTTGAAGTCGGTTAAATCGTTGTTATATATAAAAAAAGTTATAATTTAAAATTTCAGACAATAACAATGTTTTTAATATGCCATTCTAGTTTATTTATACTACAATTTAATACTATAAGTGCGTTTTGAAATATACTGATAGTGGTGTCAGTACTGAATTGGCGATTCGTAATCAAATTTGAGTGTTATTTTTCAGTATAGAATTAGCTTTGATAGAATTAAGAAAAGCAGAATACGCGAAATGGTCACATATATACTTTGTAAAATTACTAAAAAAGTAACTAAAAAACTAACTGTTGACAATGGTTTATCTATTACAATGTAATCTACTGGCAAATGTTTCCGAAGTTTGTCAGGCAAATCGTCACTTTTAATTTTGGAACGCTAATTTCAGTACTATTAATATTTGTACTGACAGCTTATTTTGGAACGCGTTCTATGATAAATAATAAAGTAAATTTTAGATTAATTTCATACTGGTATAATTCAAATTTATACTATACAAAACTAAAACTACAATGTATAAATATTAAGATGTAAACATATCAAGGTAATTGTGGAAATACTAGGAATGTGAAATACTAGACAGCTGTCTTGCCCTTTGGAAGCTTATCAGCAGTGGGAAATACAATATAACGTACTTCCACAACTGCATTGCCAGAATAAAATATTTCAACACACTGTTAGTTAGTTGAACCTGATACACATAAATACAGATTTTTAGAAAAACTGATACTGATTATTTATATTTTTAGTTTCATAAATAAAAAAATTATTGTAATTTAAGATACAATTTTTTTGCAAAAAGATATTATTACACATAAAAAAGATAAAACAAATACACATTTTGTACCAGAATAATTATTCAATAAGTTTATCCTATTAACTTAGGCAGCTTGTCATACATCATAAATTATTGCAAATTTTAGACAATTGTTTCTAATTAAATTTACAGTTTAATGTAATTTTGAAAGAATTTGAATATAAAAAAGAAGATACCTTGCACTCACAAATTTTTTTTTAAATTTAAGATTCTCGAAAAGTAAAATATGTAGACGTCAAACATTTTTTGATAATAGGTACTATGTCGCTTAAAATGTTGTTCTTGTTGAATAAAGATCTAACAATGTTTATTATATCAGGTACCGGCACGTTAGTAAACATAAATTCGGCATCCAAATTAACTAAAATGTCAGTCGGTTGCAAACGAAAATTATGCAACTTTTGAAAAAAATTCCTTTTTATCGGCTTTATTAATTGATAATTTTTAGAAATTTAGAAAATGCTCTTTCAATAGATGAAGGATTTTTGGAAATTGCCTTATACGACCCGTCTGAGAGAAGATTGTAGATTTTGTTATCATACTCTGAACAATTGATAATAACATTTTTTTTGTCAGCTTTAAACATGACTATACATTATCTTGTTTAAGATGTTTTAATGCAAAAATTTCGATTTTAGAATGTTATTTTGAAGAATTCTGGACTTACGAAGAAATTTTGTAGTGTTAGAGCGGATTTCTTCTGCAAAAAGATTGAGAACTGCTTGAATAGAAGTTTCTACAGCGGAGACAATTTTTTCAATATGAAGTTGTTTTAGAACAAATACAAAGTTAAAACCAATTTCTTAAATTTCTTAAGATGCTTACTTGTAACCATGTTTTTTACTCCTTAGACTTATTCAAAAAAACTTCGATCAATGAGGTTCTAAACAGAAGACGAAAGGATCTTGACGAGTTCTAGATGAAAGTCAAATAGCAATTTATTAACTTTATAGATTTCTCTTGTAATGAAATGAATACGTTTTCTAATTAACAAAAAACCTGCGCAAATTAAAATTTTTTAAAGCAGATTTGGATTCTATATGTTGACTTTTTTTATATACTTAAGAACAACGCGATTATCACGAAAATGTATAAACAAATTATACAGCAATCTGACCAGTTTAATACGAAGAAAATTGTTTCGTTTTCTTTTTAATATCTTCTTCATAAGGATTCTTGTAGTAGAATTCAGGTTTCTACGTGTTGCATTCGTTGCATTCGTAATACACACGTCTTGTGGTCGTGCATACACAGGAGAAACGGGTAGAAGCGTGGAATTTGTATTAAAAAGCATTAAACAATTTTAAAAGTCAGCGGTGGCGAAACACGAATTTTTTTATTCTAAAGACTATTTACAGAAGTTATTGAATCCAGTGAAACAATTAAAAATATTTTTCGTGTTAACCGAGATTCTAATTTTCCTTTACCGCAGATATGAAAACCAGTTTTATCGATCGAAGGCCGGTCTATAAAAACAAAATTTCACGACGCAATCAATCAGTTTGTTCCGTGCTCTCAAAATGTCCACTGCGACGTGTAACAAAAGCTCAGTTGGTGTGATAACGACAACACGAAAATTATCCAGAATAGAAAACTGTTTGTTACGATTTATAATGTAATTGGTAGTAAAGATATGTTAATAAATTATTACAAAATTTTAATTAAACAATAATAAAATAGAAAATTAGTTAAGATAATACACAAACAACTATAAAACCTTATTTCAGCATTTTAACAAATACGTAAGTATTATATAAAAAAAGGTACAATTTATTATTTAAATGTGTGTTAATGACATAAACGATTTCACGAGTATAGAATTGGTAATCTTCACAAACAAGTAAATTTATAGTTAAAAAGTAATGCAAACTGACAAAAACATTTAAGTAAGTAAAACTTAAGTATTGTTTTATAAATAATGACAACTTGGCAGTATAAAAAAAACAGATTGTAAAGTCTCAATTGTATAAAAAAGAAAAAGAAAACTTTTTGCTTTTTAGCTTTTGTTCAAAGATCGAATTTCTTTTATTTGATAAATTCAGTCAACCATTAATAAAACACAAAAGAAATCATCAGTAATTTTAACGAAAACTTCAAAGTAAGTAGTTTTAACTAAATCTACCAGAAAAACAATCGTATTATTTTAGTTATAGCTCAGTGTTATTTTAATTCCTTGTATTTACCCTTTATATTTATACTTCGAAATTGCTTATTGTATATTTTATTTAAAGAAAAAATGCGTAAAAATAATACTCTAATATTAGTTACCAATAAACTGTAGGTTTCAGAAATATGAATTTAGTAAAGCGTACAATTTAAGTGACTATTATTATATAAAATGTTTACTTATAAAGAAATTTTAATAAAATAATCTTGGTAAAATCAAAAATTTTTTATTACATTAAACTTGTGGAAAAGTGCATTTTACTTTTGTTGTTTTAATACTAAAGCATTTATGTGTCAAGTACACGTACCAATCTTTTTATCATATTAAATTAAACGGTAAATAATCCATGCAAACAGCCATCTTATAAAATTATAAGCATGAACTGATAAATAAAACGTTCATTTAGTTTATATCCGAAACAGTGTTGCATTGGCTAAATATCGTATTGCCGTTAATATGTTTGGCATACGTTTCGTTTTTTAAATATAAACAATTTCAATTTTTTGTAGTTACCACACAATTCGATTAAAAAAAATTAAATGTTTTGTTTTTACAAATTGATTTTGTTTCAAATCAGAACAGTAACTAAACCGAATCTTGGGAAAAAAAATAATTTAGTTTCAATAGAAACTTAACCGTTAGTCAACGGTTTTGGATTGAAGAAACAAACCGATTTTGCCTTTTAATTGTCAATGAGATACAAAACAAATTTTTCTGTCTCGAGGGTAAACACTATACAAATAAACCAACCTTTTTCTTAAATTGTTGTTGCTTGTTTAAGAAATAGCAGAAAACGTATGTCAGAACACTTTCTAAAAATAAAAAGTGACACTAACTAACGTGTAATAGCGAAGGCTTCCACGGCCGGAGTCTATACTAAGATGAGTACGTTTTTTGGGTTGGGACCGCGTCATTGTTGTAACCAAAGTTGCCAAAGTTTCGCCAACTTTCGTAGGGGTTTCATCAGAGCGTGAGATAAATAAAAAAACGTCAACAAGCAACAAAAATCTAACTAAAAACTTCTCAAAAGATAGGTAATCAACTTGTGATTCTAACCTCTGAAAAAGTAATAAAAAAACGGTAAACTTAAAAAAGCAAACAAAAACCTATAAAAGAACCACTACAGAGTTAGGTAATCAACTTTGTGAACCAAGCCAGATTCTAAACTCCATAGAAGTGATTTAAGAAGAAATAGTCTTCGTATACAAAGAAGAAGGATCGTCACGCTCGACTCTGATTGGGTTACAGTTGAAAGGGGGCGTGTTTTCGGTAAAAGACTAATGACCGGAAACCAAAAAGGGGATTAAAGTTATTGGGATTTTTGATGATTTCTATGCTCTCTCGGAGTTTTCTGTTAAAAAATAATGGAGATTTGGCAATCACCGAAACGTTATCAAAATCTATCTTGTGACTTGTAGTAAAATGATATTCAGTAACCGCAGACTTGCAAATATGCTTTTCTTTATACAACGATCATGTTCTGAAATGCAAGTAGTGACGGAACGACCGGTTCCACCTATGTAGAATAAACCACATAAACAAGGAATTTGATATACTACTTGAGATGAAAGTGTAGGAAATTTGTCCTTGGAAGAAGAAAGAATCTGAGAGTTTTTCCTGTCGAATTGAATAAAGGTTTGATGTCATTTTTACGAAAACATTTTCCTATTTGATCTGTAACCTTGTGAATTTAGGGTAAAAAAGCCAATTTCATATTGGATTCGGGAGTAGAAGTGTCCTTAGGTAATCGAGTACGTAGATGTAGACGACGATTAACAACTCTATCAATATCTCGCTTCATATAAACATTGTTCACTAAAGTTTTAGGAAGATGACGGAGTTCGAAATCTAGATTCTCAGGTTGGCAAATAAAAAAATCACCATGAACCAAACATTCAATAACAGAACGTTTTTGTGCAGGATGATGATGAGGCAAAGCGTGAAGGTATTTGTCCGTATGGGTAAGTTTGCGATAAACAGAATGGCCCAGAAGTCCGTCGGGCTTACGAGTCACAAAAACGTCAAGAAATGGGAGAAAACCATTACCTTTGATTTTCATAGTGAATTTGATATCTAAGTGTTGATTGTTAAGATGATCAATCAACTTAGAAATTTTGAGATGACCATGAGACCAAACAATAAAGGTGTCGTCAACATACTTAAAACAAACTTTAGGTTTGAATATTGATGATTCCAAAGCAACCGTTTCAAAGGATTCCATAAAAGTGTTAGCTACAACAAGTGATAGGGGAGAACTTATAGCAGCACTAAAAACCTGTTCGTAAAACTTGTTATCAAATTAGAAGTGAGTGGAGGATAGGCACTTATCAATAACAAGAACCAAACTCAACTCCTTGCCATATTGAGACAGAATCTGTTCGATGATAATAAGCGCACCTTTAATAGAAACTTTAGTAAAAGGTGAAGTGACATCAAAACTCACAAAAAGATTTTGGGGTTCAAGTTTTATAGTTTGTAGACGTTGAATAAAATGCTGAGAGTTGAATGTTAGACAAGAACTTAGCTAGCTTGTAGATAGAAGATTGGATAGTACTGACGATAGGTCAAAAAGGAATACCTTGTTTGTGAATTTTGGGAAGTTTATATAGACGAGATGGTTTAGAATCTGAAGGGGTAAGTCGACGTTTAGTTTCAGGAGGTAGATCGGAAGATTTGATGATTTGGCTGACCTCACGGACAATCTTCGAAATGAAATTGCGATTTAGAAGAGCGTAAGTTTTCTCAGACAAAATAGAATGGATTTTTGCAGCATAATGAATATAGTTCAAAACGACAGTAGCGTTGCCTTTCTCGGCTGGAAAAACAATAATATCAGGGTTACGAAGACTTTTTAGGGCTAACTTTTCCGACTTAGAAATGTTGGATTTAGGAATTTTCTGTTCACACCAAGTTTGTAATCTTTTGTAGATAATTTGCGTAAAAATTTTACAGATAGAGTTTATAAGTGCGATGCCTCGGTAGTTATGCGGGTTTAGTTTGTCTCCTTTTTTGTGTATGTGAAAAAGCTGTACTGCTGACCATGCTGTAGGTGTTTTTTCTTTAGTTAATATATTGTTAAACATGTTGAGTAAATAATGTTCCCATTGTGGTGTTAAATATTTGTAAAATTCGTTATTTATCCCGTCTAAACCTGGAGCTTTGTTGTTTTTGGAAGTAGCAATGCAAAATTGTAACTCTTCAATAGATATTTTGTTGTCTAAATACGGATGTTGACAATCTAAAAATGGTTGCGTAACTGAAGTTTCGGTGGAATAAATTTCTTGGTAAAAGTTTTCCATATGTTAGCATTTATTTCTGTCAACATTATTAAATTTCGGTTTAAGAGATTTTACAGTTTTCCAAAATTCTATGTTGTTTTTGTGTTAGCAATATTTTTTGTTAATTGTTTGTAGTAAGTATTTTTATGTGTTTTTATAAGTTTGAGGTAGTTATTTTTGGTGTTAATATACATAGTTAGATGTTTTTCACTTTTGTTTTTACGATATGTTTTAAGATTAATTTTGACTTGTTGTTTTAGATCATAGCATTCTTTGTTAAACCAGGGGTTTTTGTTTTTGGTACGTTGGTTGTTTATTAGTGTTACTTTGCACATTCCGGATCGGCATGCAGCTTCTTTAATTGTTTGCATTAAATTATTATTTATGCTGTTAATATCGTTGCTGTTATAGTATACATTTTTTGTGTAATTTAAGTGATGTTGGTACAAATTAGTATTTTCTACCTTATAATTAAACTTGATTAAGTAATGCTTGTTTTTCTTAGTTTTAGTATTCTTCTGATTTGTGGGTATTTGTTGTTCACCAAAGTACACCGTACAACAGAATAACATACTAGAAGAAAATCAAATGGGATTTCGAAAAAATAGAGGCACTTTAGACAATATTTTTTCCTTGACAACAACGCTACAAATACACTTACACAACAAAAGAAGAAATATATATGCTATATTTATAGATTTTAATAGAGCTTTTGATTGCATAAACCATAAAAAACTGTGGGAAAAACTATATAACTCAGGAATATCTTCAAAACTAATTAGAATTTTACAAAGCTTATATAGAGAAGCTAAACTAAAAATAAAAACAAACTGGGAGGAAACCAATTTTATCGACATAACAAAAGGAGTACTACAAGGTGACATTCTAAGTCCACTGCTATTTAGTCTTTACATCAACGACTTAGACAAGTATCTGAGAGAGCAGAAAACTCTAGGACTAAACATAGATGGAAGACAAGACATTTTAACATTAGGTTATGCAGATGATATTGTGTTATTTGGAGAATCACCTATTGACGTTAATAGAAAACTTAAACTACTAGAATTTTATTGTAAAGAAAACTTACTGACCGTGAACTGCGATAAAACTAAAATATTAATTATTCATAAAGGACGTAGACCATCTCTAACTTTTAAATACAAAAACAGAGAAATAGAAATTGTCAACAACTTTCGCTACCTTGGAATAACATTCTCATCATCTGGAAAATTTAACCTTGCAGCACAAAACAGTTTTAAAAAATCAGTGATAGCTACTCAAACAGTTAAGACAATATTACAAAAAAGCAAATCAAATGGTTGGGATGAAAAAATCAGTTTACTAAACTCTACTATAAACGCTACCGCTTTATATGCCTCTGAAATCTGGGCAACAAGACAAGTCGAGACTGTGGAAAAATGCCAAATTGGTTATTTAAAATATATTCTCCAATGTTCAAAAACAACACCAAATCATATGCTTTGTTTAGAGACAGGAACCAACCACATAGCAACAAAAATATGGAAACGAGCGTTAAACTGGTGGATGAAGATCTTAAACATGGAAAACACCCGGCTTCCTAAACAACTGTATGACAGATTAGTAGTATTAGACACTACTCCAAATAATAACATCGACTTTAATTGGGCAACACAAATCAAAACTTTTCTTGGAGAACTAGGATTCAGCAACATATGGATACAACAGACTCTAGATAAGAACACTGCAAATTTAATTATAGACAAGTTTACTGAAAACATGCAACTTAGAGATTTAGAGAATAATAAAATGTCTAAATACAACACTGTTTACAAACAATTAAAGACTAATTTTAACACAGAAAGTTATTTAAAGACAAACTTACATTTTAGCAAAATTAGAACAATAGCCCAAATTCGATTAGCCAGTAAAAAACATATGTCTTTTTATTACAACAACATTAAATACTACATCAATGCAGAAGAAAACTGTACAATCTGCAATAAACAAGAACGGGAAGATCTTTACCACCTTCTTGTCACCTGTCCAATTTATGAACCACTTAGACGTCAATATTTAAGAAACTATATTCCGACCATTCGACAAACAGAACTTGAACTTCACTTATTTCTCACAGACTTAAACGTAGAAAAAATTAATAATTTATATTTTTATATTGCAAATGTGTTAAAAATGCGTAGTTTCTTTATGAACGATTACTAATAATTTGTTTCAGTTTTTGAATCTAAACTTATGTTATTCTTATTATGTTAATTATATTTAGAATTACTCAACCTCTTGTAAAAGGATAATTTTCCTGTATACAATAAACATTATTATTATTATTATTATTATTATTTAGGAATTTTAGCTGATTCAAAGATTTTGCCAATGTTAATACGAATGCGATCTGAGATGTGGCGAGGAAGATGTCTTATAAAAGACTCGACAGAACATAAGATATTTTTTTTAGGAATACGTTTGGGAGCAACAGCAAAATTCAAACCCTTAGATAATAGCACCGATTCCTGTTCTGAATTGAGGTCCAAACTAGATAAATTGACAACCGTCTTTAAGGAGTTAGTAGTGGATAAAACTTTACGACCTTTCCAATAATTAAAATTTTTTTTATGAATTAGGTTAACACAGGTAGCAACGGTTCTAATAGGACTAGGCCGTGGAAGAAAGCGTATATACCAGGAATAAATTGCGGCAAAAAGGAAGTTTTCAGTTTTGACGGCGGCTTTAAAATTGTGTTTCGTAACGGTTGATAGATTCTTAGGCAAGAGTAAAGTCGCGCGTTGCAAAACGGTAGAGGTGGTCGAGAGCCGAGAGTCCAAAGTTTACGCTAATTTATATGTAATTTTAAAAATAATTACGCCAATTCTGCCGTTTTTATTACATTTTAAAGAATTATAACCAGAACCATCGTAAAACATAAACGTAGTGTAACAAATTTTCCAAATTCGAAACGTACCAATCTAAATTAACTTCAAAACGTAACATGTCAAATTCGTTCATATAGTCTAACATCTTGCGTACAAATTGTAAATCACAGAAATCCATATCCTAAATCAAAATTTCGTATACAAAAAAAACAAAATTGTATGCTCAAAAAAAGCGTCTAGCAAAAATGTCGTACGTAGAAAAAAAAATAAAATGCAAATTCAAATGTTACACAATGCCATAGACACAAAGATAAACTTACCTACTTCATACTTTATACAACAAGCGGATATAGGTTCATTGCAAATGCACAGAGATAATTGTCGATATTATTATACGTTTTTTGGTTTATATACCGCTATCGCAGTTTTCCGATCATTTCTCTCGCATGCATTTGTATTTTTACACCACAGTTTAATGCAAATCTAAACGGAAAAAGAAGAGAGAGATGTTTTGTCATAAGTGTACTTTGCAAGTTTACCTGACCTGCGTAAGGAAAGCCTACCAAGATGTTATAATTTCTAGATGTTAGCGTGATTTGAACTTTGGTTTTGTCAACATTGTAAAAGAGTTTTAAACGCTCGGCCCACTATACCACGCCGGTTAATTGTTGATACAGCGACAAATGCAAAATCAACTACAAATTTAAATTCAACATGTTGCCATGCAGCATGCAGAACGACGGACGTCTGGTTGCAAAAATGATTAAAATTGCTTTCTCATTACGTTTTTTCGACAAATACGATGTTGCTATGCAAACGTTATTTTCTTAGAAAGTGCAACAGAATATGTGGATATGACTTATAAAGCAAATAAAGTAAATTTGTGTATATTTAAAGATAATTTCTAATTAATGAGCGTTATTTTTAGGAATGTAGCTTTACGAATGAGGAAGGTAATAAGAAAATGATAGTTAAAGTATTGGTGGTTTTAATAGCATTGTTTTGAAGTAAAAATTATTTTAATTTTTTTATAACAAAAATTTACATTTAAAAAATGCCAGACAAGTTAATAATCCTAATGGACAACAATCTTTACTACAAAATTTGTTTAAATATATGATATATTGCAAAAAAATTGTGAACAAAACAAATGTATTGTAGTTTAGCAATAATGTTACTTAAAAAAACAATATTGTAAGAAAAACATCTTAGTATCTTGCAACTATCGATAAATACCAAAAAATAATTGGTCTCGTCTAAATTGTGATGCACAACTGATCAATTGATCAATGCTAATAAACACTAACTTCTTTAAGGTAATTTGAACAAATTTTAGTAATTATTGTAAATTTTCTAAACAACTGATGTTGACGTTTTTTTTCATAAAAAAATCTGCAAGCAGTGAGGCAAATTAACTGTTTTGATTTATTCTAATTAGTTTAAACTTAGTTCTTATAAAATATGTTTATTTACATTACCATTACAATACCAACGTTTGCAAACATAAACTAAAATATTTAATTTACAAATCAAATCTTTTTTATTCTATGTGTACTTTGAAACTTATGCAATAGCATCAGCACCGCTTGAAGTGTTTTTTAAATATTATTATTATGGCGCACGAAATATTTGTACAAATTTTTTAAATTATACTATCGTAATTCATCTTGTACGGTAATAGCTTTGATCTGTACGGAAATAAAATTGGTGAAACACAATCCACAACGTTGCCTAATTGCAAATAAATATACAATGTATCGTATTATTTGCTAGTCGTAGAAAAATAGTTTTGTGCAATTTCATTTATTTTTTAATCCGTATTCTTGCAATACATTACAATTTTAAAATTTGTAAATTTGTACTTACTGTGTTTAATATTAGTTGAGCTTAATTTAAAAAAAATAATTTTATGTATTTTGTAAATGTTGCTAATTCTTTTAACGTTTTTTAATATTTTTCTAAGCGTTGTACAGTTGCGGATAAATTTTTATATTAACGTCAATTAAGAAAAGAAAATATTTAGTTATTTTTCGTCAAAAAATTATCAATTTTTGTAATTTAATAATTGAAATAAAAAATTTCTAATCTATAATTGCGTGTAGGTAGACTTTGTTGGAAAGTAAAATATTTACGTTGTGATGACGCAGATCGAAACTGGAGTTATTAAAGTGGATACATTCTAGAATACAACTTCTGATGTAGAATAATACTAAATCGCGCTGTTTAATCAGTTAAATAAATTAAATTAATTAAATTACATCTATTTTAAGAAACTTATTATAAACCAAATGGATATTTGAATTTTTGTTAAAATTTGTGCTTACGGTTTACTAATGTTGAACTGCATTTTTTTAAATTTCTGTGTAAACATTGTAATTTTAATGTTTAAAACCGAATACAAATATTGTACGTGCTTGTATTCATATTTTAAGGTAATACCTAATTGTTAATTCTGTAACGAATAAATTTTAAACACCATAACAAAACATAATGTAACGATATGCAAATGTCGATTTTAAAATTTGCAATTTATAAATTGACGTTTATTTATAAACTTAAATGCTCTAAAAATTTAGAAATTAGTTATAAATATAATTTAAATAACATATTATACGTTATATAAAAAAAGCATTGAGTTTTTCCAAAAATTAAAAAATGCGTTGTTAATCACGCAAAATTGCAATAAAATATGTACAATAACATTAAAACTGTTAGTAACTAAAATGTTTGCTGCATTGATATCAAATTTAAAGTAAATATAATTATTTATTTTAGTACAGTGTTCACTGTTCGCTAAATAAATGTATTTTGATAAAATGTAAAAACTAAATGGATTTTAGATAAATATTAGCATCTTGACTGTCTTTGTCATTGTTAGTGAAGTTTATTTTAGTATCGAGATACCATTACATTTGTACTTTATTTCCACATCGTGCCATTATTCTATTCCTTTTATAGTTTAATTGGCTTTTACATTTTTCTTTTCTTTTACCAAATAATGCATCTCACTCTGTAAAATATAAGTTTAACAATTTAAAATTGACTTTGTTTTATATTTGGTGAATATAATAAACGTGAATTTTTTTTCAGATGCTTGGGATATTTTTATAAATTATGTTTTAAAAATTACAAACTCAAAACTTTTAATCACGTATAATTTTTTTGCAAAATAAAAACAAATTTTGAATCGAAATCATTTTTTACAATAAACTAAATTTATATATGTTTTTAAAACTAATCAAAAATTGTTTGTAATTTTTATACACAATTTTCAATATTTTTTTTTGTGAAATCTTTTAAGCAACACATTGGTATAAAAAACGTTCAAATGTTCATCTGATAATAAACATTAAAACGTTTTTAAACGTGTAATAAACGTTTGTTAGACGGACATTTGAACGTTTTTTATACTAATGTGTTGCTTGGACTCTGCTTCTATTTGATGTATCTAGGAACTCGTTTCTAATTTTTTTATTCTCATGTCATTTATGTTTCTTTGGTAACGTTTCTCAAAATCGCAAATATTCTTATAAAATCTTTTACTTTTCACAGTAGGCTGTTAAATTTTTAGGAAAACAAATAATGTGGGAATGTAAGAAACGAACTTTCAAACTGATATTGCATTTTTTAACTTCACACGCTGCATACATGCGTTGTACAATGTTTTTTTACTTCTAAAAAAAAGATGCAAATGCAGTTCTATTTTGCAGCGTACTGCTTTTATGCTAGTCTAATAAATAAGTATACGGAATTCTAATAAATCGTATTCTATTTCTAAGCACTTTATGAACCTATGAACATCATTACAATACACTCAATTTTTCTCTTTGAACTGAAACTGGGTACATTTTCTCACTTTTTTAACGGCTACACCAAGAAAATGAAGTCCTAGGTGATAACATTTTCTTGTTTTTTGGTCTTGATTTTAGTAATTTGCATGCACTTTTTGAAAGACCTAAAACTTTTACTAGATCATTGAACTCACGCTGAAAAAAAGTTGAGATTTCTTGTTGACATAAAAATCTGAACTAGATTCGTTCTGAAAGCTAACGCGTTTAAGTCTTCTGACTCACTGATGTCATCTTAATTAGAAAGTGGCTGTGAAACTGGTATTTCAAAACCATTGAACTCTGGACGAATAGCTAACAGAAAGTTAGAGTAAGATATTTTACTTAATTTTTTTACATATACCAAACAGAAGTAACAGTCGGTTTTGTGATTGTTCTATTTAGGCCATATTCTAGGAATGCCAAAACAAAATTAGTTATTTTTACATTTAAACCACAAACAAAAATCTTACTCGCATTTTTTTACACACCTTATGTGGAGCTCATATTATGAATTAATTTCTAAGTTTCAATTTAAAATACGCAAAACTTTTACAAAGTTACTTATGTTTTATGATAACCTTTCACTGCGTATTTACCACATAGATAACAAAAGGTCTCGGCAGAAATTACACAACGTCTGCAGGTCATATTCCAGAAATAAAATAACAATCGCAGAATCGTTTCAATGTTGAGTATAAACTGAATATGGCACTAGATGGCCAATAAAATACTGAACTTATTTAGTTTATCAAAGCATGAACTAATTCAACAAAATGTTTACATTATTTTTGGTAACCTCAACTTTCCTGTTAACGCTGAAACGACTATATCTACCATTTATTGACAATTTTTGCTATAGTTGATAAAATTTATGTGAGAAAACTTACAATTAATATAATGAAATTTTAGCTTTTTTATAAACATATCTTTGTTTATTAATTCTTTTTGGCGACATGTTTTAACCAATTTGGTCATTAAATTATAAATTGAAAAGTAAAATCTAAACCTTAAAGAATATATTTACAATTTGTTACAAGAACTTATTTGTATCTTAATTGCTAACGACTAACTCAGTTTTATTCGGTGAGTAGATCGTAGGCTTTGATGTGTTAATTATAAAGCAATTTGAAAAAGCGCCAAGACGGGGAAAGATGAGGGTAGGAGATACCGTTTAAATTTATTCAAAACTGCAAGAGAACAAATGACAAAACACAGGTTGTAACAACGAGTTTATTTTGTCCCCTTAGAGCAGAACTAATGTAAGTCACAATTTGCAAATTATACAGGAGACAATTTTTTTTTATATTTTTTTTTTAAATAATGCTTGGTGTTTTTAGTATACTTTGATTCTGTTGTATTAGAAGATGAACGTTTGTTTGTGGTTTACAATAGTTCTGCATCCAAATGCAGACTTAGTCAAAAAATACATAGGCTACAAAAATCGTTTTTGCAAAAAAGTGGACATATGCTAGTTCTGCTCTAAGGGGACGATTTATTTTAACGCAGAAAGAAAAGTTAGAAAAGAGTAGAAGATAAATTTACATAGGTGCGAGCAAACGCTAGAACGTACGTTAATATTACAGACAATAGTTATTGAAGTAAGCCCTTTTTGGTTGGGCAACACGTCATACAAAAAATAAATTTGTTGGTCTAACTTTTGCACTCCAAAAGAAAAAATTTCTATTTGTAAATTATAACACGAAAATACAAATCTCGATAATACAGAGAATCAGAGCGCACCGTCTAATAATATGTTAAATACAACGAAAAAGTTTTATAGTTAATTGTGACAACTTAATATGTGCGTACAGTCATGTGTACAACCGACTGATAACGTAAATAAAAATAATTAAAGTAGGAAATATAATACTTTAGTTTAGTTTTTTTTCAAAGAATGCAACTTTTCCAGATTTTTTAAAGTTTGCTGAAATATAACAAACACTTACATACGGTGTTATCACAAGTAAATCTCATTTGGTTCATACGATTAATAAGAAAACTAATTACGCTAAGTTTAAGGGCTTTCCAATAGAGTTAGAATTATATTAATTCAGCGAAAGTTTTCATATCTTCAATCTACGTGGCGTGACGTGATGATAAAAAAATTTCCAATAAATGAAGTAGGTTTTAATACCTTTCCATTAATATAATTACGTGTAGGTATCCAGAAACCGCTAACGACTTACGGGAAAATTAAAAGTGATTACACAAATATGAAGAAAAATGTTTACCAAGCCGTGAAAATACTACACCTATTGATACCATGGATTAGTGTGATTAGTTATAAAAAACTTTACTAGTCACTTATGTTAGCACATGTACGAAGTGCATTACAAAGACTGGAAAAAGAAATTTTTTTCTATCGATATTTTGATGTCAAACATTAACAAATTGACAACAATCTTATCAAATGCAGCGGGAAGTGGGCGTTCTAGGAATAAATCTTATACTGTACAAACCTCATACCGAAACACTTTCAACATAACAAATTAATAAACAAATAATTAATTAAAATATATAAGTTATGTCAAAATGACAATATATATATATTAAACAAAAATATTTTTAACAAAAGATAGGTATAAAAAATTAATATAATAATATCAAGAACAAGAAAAACAAAAATAATTTAATAATCAAAATAAAAAATGCTATATAAAAAACAAAAAATAATTATCACAAGTTACGACTTCTCCGGTTCTAAATTACAGTGTTTAATATTTTTTTTTATCTCAAAAGAGTTTTGTTACAAACATGAATAATTTTATAGTTAGTTTTACAATTAAAAAAGTGGTTATATTTAATGTATAATTGGCAAAAAAGGATATTAGATAAATTAATACAATGGAAAAAAAAGTTCTGCTTTTCTGGTTTCTAGTTTACGACTGGTTTGCCTAATCTAAAAAGAACTGCAGCTATCATAATTTAATTTGTAAACACCAGATTTATTCAAAGTATTATTGTTTAAATAAAATCGTTAATTTTTATAATTATTTTCTGTTTCTTAAATAGCATTTTTGATTTTGTTTTTTAAATGATTTTTATTTTTCTTGTTATTGATATAATTATATTAATTGTTTTCACTTACCTTTTATTAAAAAAAATGTGTTTAATTTATATTGTTATTTTGACATAACTTTTATATTTTAATTAATTATTTGTTTATTAATTGTAAGTATAATTTTTAAGATTTATATTTTACTTTTGAATTTATAATTTAAGGGGCCTGATGATGACCAAATTGGTTAAAACTTGTCGCCGAAAATAATTACTAAATCAAGATATGGGAAAAGCTTAAATTTAATTATCTCAATTATAATTTAAACCCCATGTTGTGAATAAAAATTTAATAATGGATGAAACAATCTTGAGAAAACTTAATTTTAAAGTCATTTTTTAAATAAAAAACGCAATTATAAAGTTTAAGTTAACGAGACATTTACTTTAGTATAACAAAAAAAAATTACAAAATGGAATTGCTTTGGTATTTTTTTTTGTTTTAAGTTGAAATCTATAAATGTATAAAAATTTTATGCAGTTTTTTACTTGCAGAGCTGTGTTATTAAAAAAATTAAATTTGAGGTGTTAATTATATATACTATTTTAATTGCATTTTTTCAACTATTAGGTTAAAATTAACTTTTCTTTGCATATAAGATGTTTTTTGTAACAAATATATAAATGTTATTATTTTATTCTTCTTGTTCAATGTTTTACAAAACAATGAAATATTTTTGGATAACATAGATATTACAAAATTGTCACACAGCGTTTTATAGTGAGCTTTATCAAAAAGTGTTCACAATAAAATACTTTTTACATTATTAATTAAACTTTTTTACATATTTAATTATTCTTAAATATGAAAATAAATTATTAAAGTAAAATTAAAATTTTAAACATGTGTATTTATAAAATAAAAATAGCATTTTTTTAAAATGTTTATGTTGGCAATGTTGTTAAAGTACATATTTCTACATTTTTAGGAATATAAAATGTGACACAATTCATATAAAGTTTACTGTCAATTTTGGTTACTTATCGTAAAACTCATGTCTTGCATATTTGACAAGTAAATAAATATATGATTCTACTTTCGCTTAAATATTATTTTTACGTATACAAAATTTTTAACTATATTTACTATTAAGTAACAATTACTCAATCAAAAATGCAACAGTTTAAATTATTACATTGCAATTCTAAAATAATCAGTAGCAAACTTCGAATTATTTTATTAAGTAATTACAAATGTATTTACTTGGTTCACTTATATAGTTTTTTGTTATATAACTTAAAAGTATTATTTTTATTTTTGCAAGTTAGTTTTATAGCAAATTGACAAAATTAATTTTTGATGGACAGAGATTGTATCATGTTTTTAGATCTACGCAAAATTAGCAAACTTTGTTCTAAAAACTACTTATGTAATTAGTTAAAAACAATAAATCTACTTTTTTAAAATATGTTTGTCAACAAATAATATTTAAAGTCTTTTAACTCATGGTCAGTAATACTACAGTAGTGTTATGTAATGTATGTTTTTGTTACAAAACTTTAATATATTTTTGTTAACTTTGTTAAGAACAATTTTATTTGATATATAATGTACATTATTATATTTTGCGCTAAAACAAGACATTTTTTAATTATTAATTTTTCAAAATAAAAAACTAATAATACTTATTGGCGGTTTTATAAGAATTCACAATACAATGCTCATCTTAAGCAGCTTTTAAAATAAAAAATGCTAATTTGATATTAATTAAATTATAAGTATTCTGCTTAAAAATCGTTTTGAAGATAATGAAAGAGTTTTAATAAATTTACTTTATAAAACGTTATTACATAGATTTTTTTTATCGCTTTCGTCTAGCATGCTTTATCAAACAGTTTATTATTAATGTTCTGTCGTCATCGGCAATTATTTTTCAATTTTCTCTTTTTTTCATTCTCTTCATCGTACATAAGGTTACGTCAGCAGTAATATTAAACCTTTGAATTAATTGTGTTTGTACTAATATTTTATTGTTATTAAATGTTTGTAATCCAATTTTTATAATAATTTTCAATTAAAATCTCATTGACTATTTTAAATACTCTTATAACAAAAATTATCAAATACACAAAATTAAATTATTATAATTCTATGTGGTATTTATAAAACATAGACTTATGTACACTAAAACATTTAATTATAATATAGTAGTAGTTACAACAAAGTCAAACGAAGAAAAATAATACAAAAAACAACTAAAAAATAACCAAAATGATTTGAAGTTAGCAAATCAATTCTGTTAAGCAATGTATATGGCGTGTAGAAACCTAATGTTTTGTTAAATTTTCATATTTAAATGTTTTAAGTCTGTACCTACATCCTAACCTCGACCAAGTTTTATCGGTTTTATAGGAATAAAACAATAAACATGGAAAACGAAACAAAGCATTTATTGTATTGCATCTACATGTTTACTTATTTTTATTATAAAATGCAACCCCAAATTTGAAGCAAACTTTCTAAGAAATCTTATTTCAATCTTGGTTTAATTTTTAGTTATTTATCGAGGAAACACTAATGCTAATGCTAATTATTGTGTTTAATACAAGAACTTTAATCGTGTTGATTTTTACTGGTTTTTTCTTGACAGGAAAGATGTTACAAATGTTCTTAATGATTTAAATTCTTTACTTTAAAATTTTCTTTGAGTTACTTACAATATATGTATGTGTGATACATAATGCACTTGTGTATCGTTAATAATGATTATAAAAATAATAAACATATACTGTTTGCTTAAAAAAAAATTTGACGAAAGTGTAATAGTATAATATATTAAACAATTTAAATTTGCCAGGATTAAATTTAGATTATATTAAAATAGTGCATTATAATAGCTATTTATGTAATAAGTACATAATATTGGTCTTTATTGAAATAAAGCAAGTCCGTTTTGTATCTTTGGTTACAAATTTGTTTATTAATTTGTAATTTTGTGAAAATTTTGACGAATGCAAGATGCAAGCGTGTAGTTCTAAGAGTTCTAATAAGAAAACAACCACACACATGTTGCTTCTGTTACTAGAGATTCACTATTACCAACAAAATCTAGGCATTTATACAAAGAAATTTACAAAGCATATCAGAAGTGGTGTTCTAGTAAAGAAATTAAAACAACCTGTAAAGAGTGGATCTTAAAATAGTTTAAAAACAAACTTTGTGGGTATAAAAGTTCATCGTTATAGAGCAAATATTCTATGCTACGATCGACTATAAACTTACGTGAAGGAATTGACATTAGTAAATTTCCATTGTCATTCTTTACTTGTAACGGAAGGTTGAAGAATTTAAACCTAAAAAGTCGCTGATATTAGACAAAAATCACATAGATACATTTTTGATTAAAGTTGTCAATAAGAAACATTTTTTAAACAAGGTAAGAATGTTTTAGTATTTTGATATCTTATAAAAACATTATTTGTTTTAAGTTATCCTGTTATTTGAAGTTGCCAGTGCTTGCAGACGGCAGGGATTAGTGACACTATTGACAATCTGTACTCAAGATTTTTAAACGCATTTTTTGACAAACGTAAAAACACTTAAACCAAAACTGATAATTCATTTATAATTGTACCAGGGACACTTGAAAATAGAAGTGTACTTAAAATTGTCATAAAAAACATGGTTTTTTATCAATTACTAAAGAAAAAATGTACCGTTCATCTCGTCAAAATTTACAAAATGCGTGGTGTTTGCTGCATTTTATTTTTATACAATAATATTCATGTATTAATAAAATGCATGTTTGATCCCATAGTCGTTTTTGCATTTTTTAGTTTAAGAATCTTTTTAGATAAAATTAGTAAAATTAATTTTTTTGCGACACTAGTAGAAAAATAAGACAATTATTTGAATGCCGTTTATACGTATAGATTTAAGTGCGTATTATCTAATAAATAAATCAAACATAATGTGGCATTGCATTTCTACGTTACCTTTTTTTAAAAGCACTAGAGGTACCTTTATCAGTATGATAAACACAAGTTTTGTATTTCTGTTGTCAACCATATCCCGCTTTACTCTAATACGATAAATAACCGTTTTTATTGCATTTTTTAAGAATGTCAAATAATAAAAACGGAGTAATTTATCTTTATATTCATTTATTATTTTTAGTTTTTAAGTCGCTGTTATAGTCTCTAAATGCACATACAAGTGTTGATTTAAAAGCTCAAATCATTGCGGAGTTAGCGCGCAGTCTCAGTGTTCGAGGAATTGCTCGATTGTTTATGATTTTACGGATTACAGTTGGACGTACTCGATTTAAATGGTATCGTGAGCACACGATAAACAGAACCATCAGAGTAGCAAACAAACAATGTCTACGATCTACGCTGAATTTTTGGTATTGTGTTGTTTTTAGCAACAAAAAACTTTCAAATGTTCAAATAACGCATTTATAAAAGTGTTTCGACCTCTAAGAAGTTGTTATAGAAAGTACAAGCTTCAAAAAACGGACACTTTTTAGTAAATGTATGGAGTTAGGTAAGTTGCCAAGGCCCATGCGTTTGTTAGGTGATTGGGGGTCGTCTTAATACACAAGGCTACTTAGGTATTTTAAACAACTTCTTGCAGCTTTTTGTTCAAATTTTGTATTCGGAGAACGATTACATCTTTCAACAATTGAAATCCTTTAATACTTAAAGTTATCTGAATTTCTCCACTATTACAAGATTCACGTTGAAAAATCATCCAATAGTTACTTATAATATAAACTAGTTATAGTTTATTTTTAACTTTTAATATTGTTTTTTTTTTTATTCTTCAAGGGTAATGCCTCTATACATACATCTAGGTTGGTGTAAAACTGAATGCAGAAAAATAACTTAAACGCATTACCGTGGCCAGCAAAGATCCTTAATTTTAATAGAATAAAAACCGTTTTCGTTTAAACCGTTTTTAGGATCCGGAAACAACAGGGGCCCAATTTCATCGTCAGAGGCCGCAAAAAATTAATTGCCGCCATTAAAACTACTTGGGAGACGTTAGTGATAATTACCTACGTGTTTTTGTAGCATCAATATCTAGACGACTGCAAGATTGCTTCAACAATCAAGGAAGTCATACTCATTATTAGCAATCGTATGTTTAATTCAAGTAAAAATAGTAAACATGTAAAATGATTTTTTTTTACTAACTAGGATCAAATATCAATTTCAATTTAGATCTTTTGTTTAATTTTATTTTAATAAATAATCTATGTTTTATTAATACGATAAATGACTGATTACTGCATTGCACTGCAATGAGGTATATGGAGTACAATAAAAAAATTTTAATTACATTATTTGTTGTGACGCAACTGTCTGTTGTCAATTTCTTTAGACTACAACAGCGGCTTAAAAACTAAACTCAGTAAATAAATGAAATATTTCATTGTTCTTAGTTAACATTCCTGATACGATTACTTATCGTATTATATTAAAGTAGAATATGAGTGACAGAAAAAATACAAATTTTTTGTGTATTATACAAATAATGGTGTCTCCTCCTGTAGAAATTCAATGATATTAAGTTTGATTTATTTCTTCTTACAAAGATTATATTCGTTTATTTATACAAGAAAATATTTTGTATAAAAATAAAATGCAGTAAATATCTTTTTTGACACAAAATCATTCTACTTTTTATAAGTGTAATAATAATTATTTAAAATATTTATGATAATTGCCTTTCTTTGACATTTCGAACAAAAAGAGGTATTAAAAATACTACTTTAAATGTGATGAAAACTTAAGAGCAATAGTCTTATATTCACAATGTTATTAATAAGTTGCTGTATAAGTGTAATATAAAAATTGTTCAAAAAATAGCTTTAATAAAATTTATAATGAACTGTTTCAATATGAAACTTTTATTTACACACAAAAATATTTTGTATAAAATTAAAATGCAGTTTACTGTTCTAAATCATTCAAAAATAATAATATAATGATTTTTTAGTTTTTGTCAATAAACGATTTGACCTTCTAGTATTGTATATATACTTGTACTTGTTTATTTCAAATTTTTTGAACAGCATCGCAAACGGCACTAATTATTGTTGATTGCATTTGTTAACAAGTCTGGTTTACATTGACAACTATTTCAATCAAGCTAACCAAAGTGTTCCGTTTTTTGTTTAGTTGAGTGTACCCTTTATTTTTTGTTTTAATTGCTAACTTTCTGTTGCAATTATCAATTATTTTATAAAAAATTATTAGCTGTAAAATTAAATACGATCTTTGTCTAAAAAATTTTACAGTTAACAAACTGTTTTAAAAAAATTATTTTGTTGCTAACTAAATAGTAACGATTTGATAAGAGAAATAATTGTCAGTCAATAATAAAATTATTAAACAGATATAAAAGATATAAAATAACTGGTAATTTGACGTTATATTAAATACAATAATTAGCTAAATGAGTTAATGACTGGTACATACAATGCTTCAAAAAACCTTGAAAATAATTTATATGTGCTTGTGTAATAAAAACATCCTAAGTAAGCATCTATAATCAAAAATTATGCATTTGCATTTGTATTTAAGCAAATTCGTATATATTTTAAGCTGATTGTATATAGAAATAACCCTGTGACCTAGACACCGATCGACGGCAATTCAAAATTACATACTACTCGTCAAGAATCTCATGTCCAGAGTCCTATTTGGTCAGAAAAGAATAGACGTTATGTTCGGAGTTGAAATTTAATGAATCGTTAAAAATTACATGTTTAATGTAATGTAGTTAAATCTGAAAAAAACATGTTTTTTAAATAAAAATAACAAAAAATCAAATACAGATAACGTTAAGAAAAACAGGTGACGCCTATCCTTAGAGAATCAAACTGAAATGATCCTTTCTTTTCTTAATATAAATTTATATCTAAAGGAAAAACTTCTAATTATTTTCAAGGTCGCAATGACAAGTACGTAAATAATTATGTTCCTGTTTTGCGCAATCTTACTATCTGTCAATAGTTTAGACAATTGAATGAGTAGTTTTTATTCATATTTTTTGGCAAAAGAAATAAAAAAGTCGACATTTGTTTGAAAGCTCTAAAAATTAGTTAAAACTAGAAAAAACCCGTTTTAAAAATATTATACTAAAGTATCTATTATATATTTAGGAATTGGTACTACGTAAATCATTAGAATTTGGAACCAGTTAGCTATGTATTACCAACATTACATTTTTTTAAATTTATTGAAAATTTGGCTTAAAGTAACAGAAAAAATTATGTGTGTTACTCTTGCTAAAAATCTCATAACATAACTCTATTCATGCAGCGCTCAGCCTAGACGTCGCGCGACGTTTACGTATAATATGCTATGCTTCCCTTTAGACGGTTGTTACATAAATTGCTATTATAGTAAGTCAACAAACCCCAAATATGTCTATTACATTAAACCGTATTTACTTTTAAAAAACATGGTTTTGTATTAATTCCTAACAGAATGTCATAACAATTATATCAAAATTTTTTACTGGGTTAATAGTTCCCAAAACAAAAACTTACATAGAAACACATTGAATCCGAGTCAATAAAAACAATGTATTTATAAACAAAATTGTTGTCTATAGATCAAATAATAGCATAAGATGTAAATATAAAAAAACATTTAATTGTATGTACTTATATTTTTTGACATATAAAAACCATACGGCTTGACAGACTATTAGTTCAATACAAAGTTTTATGATTACTATAAAATTTAGATTAAAAACAAACTGTTGCTTATTTGAAGAAGTACACGATGCAAAAAATAGATAGCAGCTGAGAAAAAAAGAGAAAAAAAATATTAATAGCTTACAAGATTGCAATTAAATAACTTAATAACCGTAGTACACATTGTTAAAGAATTGTTACACCTAAAAGCAACATAATATAGTCACAACACTACAACAAGTTCTCATCAACAACTGACAACATAAAGGTTTCACCATGAAGCATAATATAAATTGTTTTCGAGTAAACAATGTATTTATTTAATTAAAAACTTACAAGATTATGAATGTGGTCTACATTCTTTATCAAATAATAAATAATAATCACAAACTTAAAGTTTAAGTAACTAGAAAAAACAAACTGCCAGAAAACTTAATGAATGGCGCAAGTTTGCTTAGCTACAACATTTGATGGAATGACTGAAAGAAAATCATCAAATCCTAGACGTAGCTTAAAGTGTGTTTGGTAAAAAAAGTAAAGATAAGAAAATAATAGGTATCCAGGTGCCAAATAAGTCATAACCAATATTTCTGTTAAAATTGTTAGAAAATTTAATAGTTTCAATCATTTTTCTGGTCTTTCTTAAATGCCAGTCCTTGGCAATAGTAGGTTTAGTAAACTAGAGTAAACAAAGATATGTTTTGTATCCTTTCAGTCTAGTAATAATAGTTGTACTAAGTTTTACCAATGTGGTTTTTAGCCACAGAGCCATAAAACTTGATAGTACAAAAAATTTTATTTTTTGCAAGATTCAAGAATTTTTTTTAATTTTTGTGGTAGTACTATAAACAACTTTAATGCTAGGTTTTTTAGTACTCTTCCGTTATAATCAATAAAATAGATATTTTATTAAAACAATTTTAGAGAATCTAATTATTCTATAAACGTTAGTTTATTTTTATCGTTTTACACAATAAATGTATTATTATATAATATTTTTTTAGTTTTTATTATATCAAATTATATAACTATCAGCTTTAATTTTTTTTATTAAATTGTGATAAAACTAATTATTCATTTTATACTTACTGAAAAATTTATAAGCTTTTAATACAATAATACAAAATTGTTACACAGAGTTAATTAAGTCAACAAGATAAAGCCAACAATAAGTGATATCATAACCATAATAGACACATTAAACAATTGAAATACATTAGCGACGAGAAACTTAAACCCAAACTTTAGGTTAAAATTGATCAGTGTAATTACTAGTGTCGTACTGGAATATCAATTCAAAGTTGATTTCAAAGCCTGCTATTTATTTTTGTTTGTTTTTGTTCTTACGAAAAGTTAAATACAAAATTATTGTGTATATAATTACAGTTCGTTTATCAATTTTTGTTTTGCTATAAAAACTTTCTCATTAATAAACTTTATAATTAAGTAGCAAAGAGTTTAAGTGTTGATAAACGAGTTAAAATACTTTTGATTTAATGCATTATAAGTTACAAAGTAATGCTTATACTTTTTTAATATTTAATAAAAATGCATGATTTATTAACTTTTTAAAAGCACCGGAAAATCTTATTAAATCGATCGTTTGAAGACGTAATTCAAACTCAATAATTTTCATATTACTAAAACTAATTTAATTTTTTTAGACTGACAGTGTTAAAGATGCGAAACGTATAAAATAAATTGTTTTCTTATAATTTTGTAATTTGTTTTCAAGAATATATTGTTAGTATACTAAATTAATTTGTTCTCGTTAATCTAATGACTGATTAAATTTAGAGTTAAATTTAACGCAAAATACTAATTACAAATTTTAGTTTAAGGTTTTATTAAAAATAGTTTATTTTATGTTTTTATTAACGTTTTTAGATACGTTATGTTTTAATAGTTATTACTATTTTATTTCATGTTTTTATTCACAGAGGACTTAAAAAAACATTTTAAAACTAATACTTTGTTTTTTACAGTAATTGAATTTTATACAATAATAATTACATTTGTGTAAATGCAAAACTTATAAACAAATTTAATCAAGATCATTTCTGAGAATCCGATTGTTTCAGTGTGCAAATACGAATTGATACAAGAATGTAAATATTTTTATAATAACTTTACACAAACCAACTAAGAGATACAGACTGAATAAATCTAACATTGCTTAATATAGCAAACTTTATTAAAAAGATACAGTTGTATTTATCCTCGGCAAAATTAAATCAGTTTCTTCTTTTACGCGTACATTGAAGGCAACTTAATTGAATAAAGAAACTTTGATTGACCCAATTGTATGTTTCTTTTTGAATTTGTTAAAGTTTTATAGAGTTAAATTAAGTTTTTTTTAACGTTGGTTTATATTACAATGAATTTTAATTGGTTAATAAAAAAAATGTATGCTTAATTTTTCTTAATTTTTTTTATAATAGATGTTTCGTATTTTTATTGAAAATGTCTTCTTATTTTTATTAAAAATGTTTTCTAATTTTATTGAAATTTTTAAATAAAAGAGCCAATAAATGAATAATAAAATGACATTTACTTAACAAAGTCATATCTACAACTATTATAATTACTTAAGATAATCATATGAGATCTCAATATAAATGGTATTGGTAAAAATACTACGGTAAGTGTTGCTGATAAAAAATATTTACTAATTTTTGCAAAAGTTTATTTTTGTATTGTTTTATTGAAAACATCAACATTTGTTTATTAGTGTAATTAGTGAAGAAATCTTCATAAATATAAATATTAGAGTATAATTTACATATTTAAGAGCTGGTACTATGTAAAACAATCGAATTTTAAACTTCACATATTCAGTTAGTTATAGACTACCCAAACAACACATTGGTACAAATAACGTCTAAATGTCCGTCTAATAAACGTTAATAACGCGTTTAAAAACGTTTTAATGTCCAATAAACGTCTATTAGCCGCACATTTAGACGTTTTTTATACCAATGTGTTGCTTGGGTAAGTTAGAGACGTACTACTAACATTTGTGATGTTTTTGATGTGGTTCTTTTTTAAATTTTTTAAAAACTTTAGAAAAGGAAAACAAAAAATAATGTAGGGCAATTTCAGGAGAGATGTATGCGTTTAAAACCTGAGTGGTCAACATCAGACAGAAGCCTAGACAAAAGCAGCAACAGCAAAAAATGCAATTTGGTAGCAAACGTTTTCGGTCAAACATCTTCAAAAGAACTGGAAGTAAGCATTTCAATAAATTTTTATCTACTTACGTCATGTTTATATATTTTTAGAACACTTCAAATAATTTTTAAACAACCTAGAACAATGAAATAAATAGTAAACTACAAAACCTATGTTAGAAATGTAGTAGCAGTAGTTAAAAATGATAACATTCAATTTTCCACATGGGTTTTAGAAAAAATAGTTTATAAGCACGCATGACAGTGTGACTAAAGTTGTAACTATCAGTGTTAACAAAAGTTCTTATAACGCCTCGTTACCAAACTATTGCTCAGTTGCACAACAAAATACACAAAAGCAATTAACTTTAATAACATTAGCTATAACACAACAATATTACAATTAATTTTAATAGTTTTTAACTAGGCAGTATAGGCAACACACTGCTCTCTATGATAACATTTAGCAACTATCAATTTGAAAATATGTCGTTACGTTGACACAAACAATATAACAACAAATTAAAAAATTATACAACGCAATGTTTTTAAGCATAGTCAATTAAATCACCACCAAAAATGATTGTTTAATTTGTACCCGGTACAAACTGATTGACAATAACGTCATTAAATAACAATAAATCAGATTACTTACAATTGGTCCACGCTCTTACTACATTCAGAAAGACTCGTAAGGCAACATCTCTAAAAACTAAAACAGAATGTAATCGGACAGGTATGACAAATACAATATTTTTAACAGAAACGTGTTTTTGAAATCTAAGAAATGAATGCGTCAAATTTTGCATTAATTCGTAGCAGTCTAACTAACTGTTGTTGTAACCACAAAAAGTTAATCATAAAACGTATAGGTGCATCATATCTCAGCAATTCTTCCTATAAGCATCAAATGATTTTTAATGTTAAATGATTGGATGACAATTGATTTAGAAACCTTCGTTGAGCATTAAGTTACATACACGGAAGAAAAACAATTGCTACGTCACTCCAGCGTAATGTAATAGGATAAGTATGACAGATACAATACTTTTAACACAAACATGTTCAACAATGCGTTAAACTTTGCATTACTTTGTAGCAGTCAAACTGATTATTGTTGTAGCCAAAAGTTATTTAACACAGTACAAAGCGAGGCTCATTGGTAATTTTTTATTCAATTTTTCAAGTAGGTAACAGGTATTAGAAACCAACACTGATTATACAAGACGTTCTGCTCTGGGCACTTTAATCTCACACGAACGTAATAGAAGGAATTAGAAATTATACGTGTTTAATGCACAAGAAAAAATGATTGTTATTATTAAGTGTTCATCCAGAACACAAAACGTCGCAAATTACTGAAGTAGTTGCTTTCATCCAACCTCCTAAAAGAAGGGATCATTAATTTGATCAAATTTTAAAAGTTATTATTAACCTTTAGTAGTGACATAGGCACTATTACTTGTTATATGTAATTTTTTCTTTAAATTTGAAACTATTTAATATAAAAAAAATGAAAACTCAATTTTAGAACATATTTGATTATATTTATCAAGTAAAACATGCAAACAGAATGTACAAATCAAATCGGTGTTTTGCTTCTACAGAAAAATGGGAGATTATGAGAAGGAACAAATGAGATTACAGAAGCTTATGGATAAAATGTTTGTCGAAGAGGAAACTATGCCGGTTTTTGACGATGAGGCTGATCCGGACGAGAATGATTGCCTGGCGGTGCAGGATGAAGAGACTGACTCGGAACAAGACTTTGAATCTGACGATGAAATAGAGGCAAATGTTGAACCACATTTGTTGGAAAAGATAAAAAGACCATTTGGAAAAAACAACCATCTTTATTGCCAAAAATTAAAAATAAAAACATACTGCGAATTAAGTTGCCAATGGTGAAGTAACCTGTACGTGATATGAAAGAACCTACAGAAATCTGGAGACAATTCTTTACGGATGATATTATAAATATGATAGTAACTCACACGAATGAATATTTGAAGTCAGTAGCCGATCAATATGAGCGCGCAACGTACACCAGGTCCACAAATAAATTAGAAATAGAGGCGCTTTACTTTACTGATTTTGATAGGTGTAAACAAAAATAACCACTTAAACGCTGAAAACCTGTTCAAGACAAATGGCACTACCGCAGAAATATACCTCCTAACAATGCCAATGCAACGTTTCCGCACGCTGCTGCGTTTTCTTCGGTTCGATGATCTTACGACAAGAGAAGCAAGGCGTCAACTAGATAAATTGGCGCCAATCAGAGAGTTATTTGAGAAATTTGTAAAAAATTGTAAGTCAAATTACAGTTTATCAGAAAGCGTAACTGTAGACGAGAACCTAAAAGCATTTAGAGGTCATCTACCTCTACCCCTTTCCGGCAATACATGCCCCTAAAGCCTAGCAAATACGGAATAAAAATATGGGCTCTGTGTGATGCAAAAATAAAATATACCTACAATCTTAAGGTTTACGTTGAAACACAACCGGACGGACCTTTCACGCAAAGTAATAGTGGAAAGGATGTTGTGCTGCGAATGTGTAAACCAATTTCCGGTTTGAATCAAAATGTAACAACAGATAGGTGGTTTACCAGTGTTGAATTATCGAAGGAGCTGCTACATTGTGGCCTTACAACTATAGAAACCATTCGCGCTAATAAAACGAATTACATCCGGAGTTTGTTCAAAAAAATGTTCAACCAATTTGATCTAGCACGTTTAGATTTAACGACAATGTACAGTCAATAAATTAAAAATCGAGACACTACCTGCGTCCGAATACAAGAATTTAGTTGTTTAAATGGGGTTTAACCCTATCAATTACAGACCCCAAATAATTTCAGGTAAACTATTTATTGTCCATACTTTGCAATCTGCTCGTTGTTTTTACTAAAGAATGATTTCATCGTTTACGTTTGCAATGCACTGCTTTTGGCGGTTACATTTTTAAAGAAATTTAAATTTAGAAATGCATAATCAAATTGGTTAGTAGTTTAAGCTTGATTATTAAGATAAACAACTAAAAGACTAAAGTAGATTTAAGAAAAGCACAGCATTATTATTAACAGATATAATAATTAATAGATAATCCACAATTTTTTTAAAAGCAATTACTTCATTACATCAGCATATCATTGCTTAAATACCTACTAATGCTAAATCGTTGAAGACGAAACGGGTTATTGAATTGTTACGATCATTTTATTTGTTCTGATTGATTTTTTGTCATTCAATTTAGATCGAATAAATCAAATAGCAGAAAACAATTAGTTTCCCTATAAATTAGACAAATCGTTAAAATGTAAAGTAATCGTATTCAACAAAAAATCGTCTACCAATGTTTGTTTTCTTAAATGTAGCAAATTATTATATTCAATACGGTAATTTTTTACAGCCATTTTTAACTACAAGTGATCATAAATTAATGTTTTTTTCTAAAAGTGCAAGGACACGCTTTGTCTGCAACAATATAACACCAGTAAGTATTTAGGAAATGATATTCGCTAATTAGCTTTTGTGTAAGAATTTCTTAAACACAAGAATCATATATATCATTAAATTTCTTTTTTAGTTATTTAAATTAATTGTCAAATTTAATTTATAAACCAACAAAATTCCAAGATTAAAATAAATCCAACTATTTAGAAAACGTAACAAAAAGTATACAAAGGTCATTAAAAGTAACAAAAGAATCGGAAAATACCGAAAATGTATTTATTGTGATGATAATTATATATTGTATAAAAATTTCTTAACTCATGGTATTTGGGAATATTGATTTAAATCAACTAAAATTTAGTCTACTAGTTATGCACGTTTTCACACTCAATTATAATGTATAATAAATTCTAGAATTTCTTAAAATCGCAATCAAAACAATTTGTCTTTAAAAAAATAGCATTACAATTAAGTAAGAAATCTTTTTTGATTATTATTTTGTCACAAGGTAATCTTAAATTCTGACTGTGTTATAATACCTAAATGTTATGCAATAAACTGATACTCATATTCGTTAATGAAGCGTTTATTATACTAAAATATTGTATAGCCATATGGAGCATAAAACTAATAACGATATAAACTTCTTTGTTTTGAATACATTCCTTTAACCGCCTGGGTATGGATGCTATCAAGTGATTAAACTATTCCACACCAATTGTCTCCCAAGCAATTTCAATCGCTCCAACTAATTCATTGCGATTTTTAGGTATGAAGATGGGACCTTGTTGTTCTTAAAGATATGCACCATGCACTTTGTTTGTTAGGGCAACACATTTAGGTTATTTTTTGTAACCAACGACGAACCATCGTGGATGCGTCTATAGGCACATTGCCTTTGTAACAAAAAAAGTGTCAAAACCATTGTGTCAAATCAAGAAAAATTAAGTTTATGATATATAACAGAAAACTTATTTGTTGAAATAGATAATTTCTGTCTGGATATACAATTTCGACAGACGGCTCTATAACATCCCGCAATATATTCAAATAACCGTGAGAATTTAGTCGACCATCGATGATCCAACAAATACCTGGACCTCTCGAGCTAATCCAACCCCACACATTAACAAAAAAGTAGCCACTACGTTTAGTTTCTCTAACATAATTGGCCTCATAACGATTTCCTCGAGATCGATACACTTTAACAGGGCCATCGTTAAAACTTTTAAAGGTTTTTCATCGCTAAAAATGACATTATTCCAGAATTCCAATGGCTGGTTGACATATTGTCTGGCGAACTCTAAGCGGTTTCTTCGATTTTGCTCACTAAGTTTCTCTTTAGAGACAGCTGTAAATTTTTTAATTCCACTGTCTTTCAATCTTGCACAAGCTGTTACTGCACATCTAGGAAATGCTGTTTGACGTAAAGCATTTTTACGAGTGGAAAATGGATTTTCAATCACATATGCTCTTAATGCTTCATCTTGAGCTACAGTGGAAATTCTTTTTCTGCCACTACCTACCACTCTATCAATTGTATGTTCACGATGCCATTTAACACGCACACGTCTACAGTAGCACGCGAAACATTTAACATACGCGCTATTTCGCGAACACTAACACCATTAGCCAACTCTGCCACAATTCGAACCCTTACCTAGTATTTACATGTGCAGGCATTTCAAATAACGATCGAAACATTAAAATATATTAGGGTTATCATCGGTTTTTTTGGAAACTTGGCTCCCCACTTCTACAATTATTTGCCAATATCTTATAATTAAACCTGTCAACTTTTTCCAATTCTTTCGTTATCCTTGCATACTTACTAAAATGAATGAGGTTATTTAAATCTTAGAATTTTTTTTCTTACACTAATGAGTTCACCAGACAATATGTCAACCAGCCATTAGAGCTTTGGAATCACGTTATTTTTTGCGATGAAAAAACATTTAAAAGTTTTAACAATGGTCCTGTTATAGCGTATTGATCCCGAGAAAATCGTTATGGGGCAAATCGTGTTAGGAAAACAAAACGTAATGGCTACTTTTCTGTGAATGTGTGGGGTTGATTTAGCTTGAGAGGTCCAGGAATTTGTTGGATCATCGATGGTGGACTAAATTCTGAGGGCTATTTGAATATATTGCGGGATGTTATGGAGCCGTCTGTCGAAATTGTATATCATGACAGAAATTATGTATTTCAACAAATAAGTTTTCTGTTATATATCATAAACTTAATTTTTCTTGATATGACACAATGGTTTTGACCCTTTTTTTGTTACAAAGGCAATGTGCCTATAGACGCATCCACGATGGTTCGTCGTTGGTTACAAAAAATAACCTAAATGTGTTACCCTAACAAGCAAAGTGCATGGTGCATATATCTTCAAGAACAACAAGGTCCCATCTTTATACCTAAAAATTGCAATGAATTAGTTAGAGCGATTGAAAATGCTTGGGAGACAATTGGTGTGGAATATTTAAATCACTTGATAGCATCCATACCCAGGCGGTTAAAGGAATGTATTCAAAACAAAGAAGTTTATATCGTTATTAGTTTTATGCTCCATATGGTTATACAATATTTTAGTATAATAAACGCTTCATTAACGAATATAAGTATCAGTTTATTGCATAACATTTAGGTATTATAACACAGTCAGAATTTAAGATTACCTTGTGACAAAATAATAATCAAAAAAAATTTCTTACTTAATTGTAAATTTGTAATGCTATTTTTTTTAAAGACAAATTGTTTTGATTGCGATTTTAAGAAATTCTGGATTTTATTATACATTATAATTGAGTGTGAAAACGTGCATAACTAGTAGACTAAATTTTAGTTGATTTAAATCAATATTCCCAAATACCATGAGTTAAGAAATTTTTATACAATATATAATTATCATCACAATAAATACATTTCCGGTATTTTCACGATTCTTTTGTTACTTTGAATGACCTTTGTATACTTTTTGTTACGTTTTCTAAATAGTTGGATTTATTTTAATCTTGGAATTTTGTTGGTTTATAAATTAAATTTGACAATTAACTTAAATAACTAAAAAAACAATTTAATGATATATATGATTCTTGTGTTTAAGAAATACACAAAAGCTAATTAGCGAATATCATTTCCTAAATACTTATTGGTGCTATATTGTTGCAGACAAAGCGTGTCCTTGCACTTTTAGAAAAAAATATTAATTCATGATCACTTGTAGTTAAAAATGTCTGTAAAAAATTACCGTATTGAATATAATAATTTGCTACATTTAAGAAAACAAACATTGGTAGACGATTTTTTGTTGAATACGATTACTTTACGTTTTAACGATTTGTTTAATTTATAGGGAAACTAAATGTTTTCTGCTATTTGATTTATTCGATCTAAATTGATTGACAAAAAATCAATCAGAACAAATAAAATGATCGTAACAATTCAATAACCCGTTTCGTCTTCAACGATTTAGCATTAGTAGGTATTTAAGCAATGATATGCTGATGTAATGAAGTAATTGCTTTTAAAAAAATTGTGGATTCTATTAATTAGTATATCTGTTAATAATAATGCTGTGCTTTTCTTAAATCTACTTTAGTCTTTTAGTTGTTTATCTTAATAATCAAGCTTAAACTACTAACCAATTTGATTATGCGTTTCCAAATTTAAATTTCTTTAAAAATGTAACCGCCAAAAGCAGTGCATTGCAAACGTAAACGATAAAATCATTCTTTAGTAAAAACAACTAGCAGATTGCAAAGTATGGACAATAAATAGTTTACCTGAAATTATTTGGGGTCTGTAATTGATAGGGTTAAACCCCATTTAAACAACTAAATTCTTGTATTTGAACGCAGGTAGTGTCTCGATTTTTAATTTATTGACTGTACTCTAGTTTCATATATACCCAAAAAGAATAAAAACGTTTTCCTGATTTCCACTTGTCACGACGATGATAAGATAGACTTAGAAACTGGTAAACCACAAATAATCATGGAATATAATTTAATCAAAATTGGAGTTGATGTTGTTGATCAACTTTCTTCTAATTATAATTGCGCGAGAAAAACTCAACGATGGCAAATGGCCGTTTTTTACAGTGTGTTGAATATATCGGGAATTAACTCACAAGTAATATGCGTTTCAAATACATCTAGCAATATTCTGCGGCGAACTTATTTGGAAAATTTAGCATTTAGCTTGATCGATGGACATCTAAGAGTACGTGCCATTTCAAATTATTTGTCAAAAACTCTAAGGTCACGCATTTGTGAAATTTGTAAATTTGAACCGCTACCAGAATCTTATGAAGAGAGAAGAAATGTGTTGGGAAGATGCGTACCGTGCGGTTCAAAAAAAAAACAGAAAAACTAAATACAATTGCAAAGCATGCACAACACTTTTGTGCTTAGAACACGTATCCGTAGTTTGTGGTAGTTGTTATAATCGACATTTTAACAAAGATTAGACATTTACTTTTTTGTCCACTTACTTATATTTAACGTTGTTATTTTTTAGTTTTAGTTGTTTTTCTTGTGTTTATTATTGTATGTTTACTGTTTGTTTAACGTAAATGTGTGAAATAAATTAATAGAAATATAACTTAAACTTTTCTTTTTTAAGAGGTATATATGTTATTAGTAACATCACAATTAATATATTAAAAAAAAAACAAGGGCGGTCTATCAGACCGACGTCACCATTTATGTCCAAAAACTCGACGTCACTACTAAAGGGTTAACGTAGCTTCATGAGTTAACCACAAAACGTATAAGTGCACTATACCTCAGCAATTCTTCTAATAAGCATCAAATAATTTTACATTTAATTTTCAATATTAAACGATTGGATGACCATTGATTCAAAAACCTTTGTTGAGCATTAAGTTACATACACAAAAATAAAACGTCACTCTTACACTGTTTTTTTAAGACAAACAATGCGCCATAGAGGGCAATGAGTAATACTTTATTTTAAACATATTTCGATGAACAAAAATCAAAATAATGTAAGGCTGTATGTTACAAAAAAACTGTAACTTTAAAAACTTTTTCAAACAATTTGCATTTTAAGTTTTGTTCGTTTTTTTAATATTTATACTTTTTAATCAGCAGTCTTTTGCATAGTAAATACTTAGAGTTTATACACGGTTACATTTATCAGGTTTACCGACGCTTATTTGAGACGCATTGTATATATTTACATTGACGTTTACCTACATTCTTGAAAAACTATTATGGTTTTTATTACGATAACATTTATTACTGCAATAAGGTTTTGATAAATAAAACCAATTTACTAAAACTTATGGTTACATTACAATTGCGTCAAATTAAAGCGTGTTCGTACAGAAGATTTTAGTACTACAAAACTTGAAAAAAAATTAGGAAGAGAAAAAACTCAATACAGATCCTAAAAAAAGTCTCTAATTTTTACTAATAAAATTCGAAATACATCAAAACGACGTGTCTCGTAAACCTGCAAAATCAACAAAAAATAAATATTTATGTACGTCACACTTTTATGTGCTCAAAAATAAAATTAAAAAAATCTTAGTTGTTTTGCTTTTGCGTGCTTTGTCTTTGAATTACTTTTTTTATTTTTTTGTTAACTTATAAATATGTACCTAATAGCTAAAATTCTTACGTTTACAGTAATATCAAATGTTTCATTACATGTTGCCTTACTGTAAAAAAAAATAATTTTATACATATTTGTAACACATTTAAAAACTTTTATTTAAAACTAATCAATTTGTAACAGTTTATATTTGATTATAAAAGTACAATATGTTAAATAATTTTCAGTTTTTAATATTTTTTGTTAAATGAGATGGGCATTTTAAATAGCAACACTCTGCTTAAAAATGCTTTTCTAAATTAGTTTTTTTAGTTGTAGTTAATTTTTTAAACCACTTTTGTTTTGTATAAATTATTTTAAATTTCTAAAAATAAAACTGCATAATTTTAACAAGAGATGTTGAAAATAGTTTTTCAAAAGACTGAAACAACGTATAATACACAAATTATGTGTCTAACAATGGTGATTACTTATAATAAACTACAACACAATGAATAGGATAACAATGTATTTTGCACAGTAATGATCAATTTATCTAGAAGAACGATGTATTTGTAAAGTTAAATAGGTTAATCTTGTAAAAACCCACAATTGTTAACAATATTAATCGCACGCATCTTCTGTATGCTGAGGTTGGCAATAAATCAGAACACTAACAGAACCTAATAAATATACGACCCAAATAGTTAGACACTCGCCGTGTTCAATTTATTTCTAACAAAATTTTCTATTACATTGGTTACACTATATGTCGGATTTATTTTCTTATACATTTTTTAAATTGCTATTCAATGTTGTTTTTGTTGGAAACTATCTTGAATTTAAATAAAATTTTGAATATTTTTGGTTTTGTTTAAATATTATTTGAAAAGAAAAAAGTTTTTTTTTAAATTATTTTCTTTTTACATTTATTTAATTAGAACTAGATGTACTAAAAACAAATCGAAATACATAATACTTAAAAAAGATTTAACAAAATAATTTGAATAAGCTAAACTAAGTGTTGATTAACAATAAAATTAGAAACTATTGATTTGTTATAAAATATTTGTAAACGGTTGTTATAAATTTTTAAAATATGATTTAAACTAAACTTTTGATTAGAAAATAAAATATAAAAATATTTTAAGTAGAATCTATGTACCTAAAATAAATTATTTAAAACATTAAGTATAGTTTTTATGGTAAACAAGCCAGCTTTCGTATGTGAGCTAAGTTCTTCGTCAAGCAGTATAAATTAAATTAAATTAACAATTATAAAACTGAGGTAACTAAGAACAATAAGTCGTAAGAGAACTAGATAATTGACGCAAGAATATTTGGATACGGCATTTGTTCGAGAGTCTAAAGGAAAACCACCATAAAAATTCTAAACGTATTTGGTGAACAAATTCTCTGTTAAAGTTGTTAGGATATTTAATAATTTCAATCGCTTTTCTAATCTTTCTTGATTTTCAGTTCTTTGCTTTAGAAATCGTTTTATTATTTTCAAAGCATATACCATAATAGTAGCACAAAACATATTACCAATCTTGTACCATCATTTTTCCTATATATTATATTGGCGAAACATTTTATCGCATTTCAAACACATTTTGTATATAAGATTAATATTGGAAGGACAATGTAAGAACAACGGCATTGGTAAGATATGCGGTAGACATTCTTTATGTAAGGTTGAAAACCACTCGCAAAGCAATATTTAACCAACGTAGGATCGGCAAGTAACAAACAATATTGGAAATACAAGATTTAGTAAATATATAACCAAAATAAGGTTTTCAATGTAGAATTCATACTCAAAGCCAATATGTATTAAATATGTTCATTACAACCGTGATCGCTGTCGTCAGTGAGGCAGGAATAACTGCCGTTATTAATTTCCGTTACTAGTGTTCTTTTATTTTGTTTCTTAAATTGTTTAATCAAAATTATTTTCTATGTTATTTCCAACATTTACATGTCAGTATTTTACCATCTTATCAATGAGGTGTGTGTGGATAATAATAATAATTTATGATGTTTATCGAGAATGTTTCGCTCAGTAATCGTTAACAAAAATCAAAAGTTATTTTTACAATTTATTTTTGTATTTTTATTTGAAACGAACAACGAAAACTTTTTAGGTACAAGAACCAGTTTTTATAGGACCGTTTAAGTAATAATTATTAAGATATAACTGTATAAATGTATACTTATATGTGTTTATGTACGAACTCATGATTTTTTTAAACTTAGGACTTAATTTGTTTAAGCATTTGCAATTGAACATGAAGGAAAAGATTTTATATTTTAAGTATATGTTTACGCTCATTCCGAATTTTTAATCAAATAAACATAATACAATACCTAGACAAAAATGTACTTTATTTTATCAATCTTAAGTATAATCAAATTTGTGTATTTCAATTGAAAAGCAAATATCAATAAATGGATTTATTTTTGTTTTTAGATTTTTTCTTAGAATGTTACTTTGGTCGGTGTAGGTATAACTTTTATGCATTTAAAGCAAGCAGCCCGAAAAAGTATTGTATTAGATCCCTTTGTTAGGATTCTAAGAAAATAATGGGTAATTTTACTGTAGATTGAAATATTCTTACATTTAATCAGATTTTAAATGTTTGTTGAACATATCTAGGTTCCCCATATCTATTAAAATTGAATTGAAATATATTCAAATTAGAAAAATTAAGCGTCTTCAAGATGTAACGAATATTTGTATAAATAAAAAATAATATTCAATAAAATTAAAATTTCTGTTGCATTATAAACTATAACAAATATACATATATTCAATATTCATTTTTTTAACACTTTTTCAACCAATACAATCGAGAGCAGAATCATACACACTTTATTTTAAATTTAAAATTGTTACACCTTTTTTTAATATAAAAATATTATTTTTGTAGGATTCTAAGTATTCTAATCATTTAATCAAAGGAAAACTATTAGTATCAACTTTGTTTAAATATAAAACAAAAATTAATTTTTGATTATAAATATGTAAGTTTTATACATGTATCTCTGTTTGTATAGGTAAAATAAATCATGTTATATATTATAATCGGATTAAGCAGTGTTTACTTTTAAACCTCTATTTTTTATTATATACTTGACCATGGCGCAGTTTATATTGAATTCAAGTAATTCATTTTTTACATAAAAATAATGCAGTACAAGAACACGAAGTACTGGCATGTTTTCCAGGTAAAATAATCCTACGTCGGCAAACTTGCAAGACCATAAACATCGTTTTTAGCATAAATATTGGCGTCGTAAGATTTTTTTCCAGGAAACTTTATAATGCCACAGAATACCTGTGCTATGTGACAATGGACCGGATAATTTTCTATTGGGTAAAGTATGAATCATAAGACACCTCTTTGTGATTATGAGTAAAAACCAGTTATTTACTTTACAACTACTCCTGAGTTTGTAAAAAATCTGTCTTTATTTTGTATTCAAAACTGTGCAAGAAAGTTTCAATTTAGTTATTTATAAAAGTTCTTCTAGAAGATAAAAAGTAAGTACCAACTTTGCTTATTTAATTAGTACTAATATAAGTGTATAGTTTATAGGAGTATGTCTGGACGACGTGAACCCTTTTCTTTTCTTTTTCATTTATGGATACTTTCCCTTTCTCTTCTATTCGCTTGTTTAAAATCTTTCTCTAAAATAATCTTTTTTATGTACTTGCCCTTTAACATTTTCTCTAAGTTGTCACCCATTTGTCTCATATACCGCCCGTAAATCTTATGTCTGACTACTGTGACTTTTTGCGTGAATGTGCCAAATTCTTTTGCTAATAAAATATATTAATTTATGTTCTAAGAAAGCTGATTGTTTTTGTGTTATTTATTTAAAAAAAAACTTTAAAATGACAAGAGTAACCAATACGAAGATAAAATAAAATTATCAATTAAGAAAAAAGCTAATCTTTAACTCTTAAATTATATTCAATGTTTTGTTTTCTTGTATAGATACTTACATTACAAAAATTCAGTTGGTCAAAAATTAGTCATCCTTGTCAATAATTAAGTTATAGTTAGATACAATTTCATTGTAATTTTGGTAATTAATCATTTCCAGCATAGTTTTAATTAATAAATTGATTCTTTTCTATTGTTTTAGAGGCTACTCCAAAAAGATTCCTTAGTGTCACCAACACAGAGCTAAGAGAAAGGATTGGAACGTTTTTATGCACCGTTAAAGACCGAGACAACGGAAGAAAAACCCGGGGAAATTAAGATCAAATTAATAAGATTAACAATATTATAAATAAATTATCTATAGTAATGGAATTATGTTAACATTTGTGTTTTTCAATAAAACTATTTTTAATAAACTGTGTTTCATATCAATTTGTACTAAATCCCCAATAAATTACAATATTTTGTTTGATAAAGTTTAGAAATATCCTTCTAATAAGTACCTATGCCCAATATTTAGATTCAACCTTGAACCAATGTATATGTTTCAACAACTAACAAGTATTAGATATCTCATGTTGGTTAAACATTGCTAATCAATTATATAACCAACAATGCGAATATACTTTTCTCCCAATCTAGTTAACCTTTATTGGATATACATTCCATAGCGTATATTGGTAAAAGCTAAACATACAATATTTTTCCAAGTTAGATAGTACTTATTTAAAATAGATTGTATCTTGTAGGTTGGATAAATGTTTGGAATCCAATGTTTAACCATTATAAAAAAACGTTAACATTTCCCATATATACCCAATATAAAATAGAAATATTGGGCCAATACATATGTGCTATTTGGGGTGTTTTGTCTTGTATCTTCTTTGTATTATTGTATGTTCTGTTTAAAATTTCTTTTCTTTTTTTCATATATTAATTCCGTTTTTTGATACAAGTTTTGTGTTAGATTTTCCTATATTTCATGCTTCTTCCAATTTCATTAGTCTTTCTATCTCTTTTAGTAAATTCCCTCTACGTCTATCTCACACATTTTTTTATTTCTTTTCTCTGGTTTAGGTATAAATGTTTTTTTTTGTTAGGTTAGGTTAGGTCATTGCTTAACCTATTTATGTATCTAAACCACCTTAACCTATTTTGTTTGACTATCACTTTTATATTTAAGTGTTGCCACATTTTTTCTAGTTCAATGTTTGTGTGTTTTCTCCAGTTACTATATGCCTCTAAAAATCTTTCACTTCTAAATAGAACTACGGGCCGTGTTACTATTTTACATAGTATGATCTTTAAGTCTCTAGTAAGATTTTTATCTTAAAAAAAACATTACTGAACGCACTTGCACATTTTCATCCCGCTGTGATTATTCTTATGATATTTTTAGTATGGTTGCCATCGCTGGTTAATATTGTACCTAAATAGATAACTATTAATGATTAAATATTTTTTTATTTAGTACAATTTAAGTGCAAGCTTTCGAACTTTAGCAAAGTCCTTCATCAGGCAGTATTAATTAAATTAATTTGACAATTGTAAAACTGGTAACTAAAAACAAAAACTCGTAAAGGAACTAGATAATTGACTCAAGTTTATTTAGCTACAGCATTTGCTCAAAGTTCTAAAGAAAAACCACCATAAAAACTCTAGACGTAGCTTAAGTGTAATTGGTGGAAATATTAAGATTAGGAAATAACAGGTAACCAGGTGTTAGATAATTCGTAAACACTGTCTCTATTGAAACTGTTAGGATATTTAATAATTTCCATAGCTTTTTTAATCTTTCTTCATTTTCAGTTCTTTGTTTTAGAAATTGTTTTAGTATTCTCAAAGTTTATATTATGAAGAGTGTCAAGTGCATGTTTGGCAATGGCAGATTTAGTAGTCTGGAGCAAACAAAGATGTCTTTTGTGTTCTTTTAATTTTGTATCTATAGTTCTATCAGTTTTACCAATGTATAACTTGCTGCAGGTGCATGAAACTTGATAAGGTATTTTATCTTTTGTAGGATTCAACAAAGTTTAATTTTAGTTGTAGTGTTATAAGCAACTTATTGTTATGTTTTCTTAGTATTCTTCCAGTTTGGTTTAAAACAAAGAGTAGAATAACAAAGATTCTGTTCTGAGTGAAGTAAGGTACCATTAATTTCTTTTTAAATATTAAGTTTTATGTTTGGATGTTGATTGTTAAGATATTGCAAAAAAATTTAGTTCATCTTCATCATGAAATCAAATCGCTAAAATATCATCTACATAATTTTGGTTTTTGGTTTTTTAGATGCAGGTTTAAAAACTTTTTTAAAATGTTTCATAAAAGAATTAGCAATAGATGGAGCAATTGGCGACTCCATTGCTACACCACCTATTTGTTTGTAGTACTCACTATTAAACAAAAAGAATAAAGTTGTCAAACAATGTTCAAATAACTTGATTATATTATTATTAAACTGTCGTTGCAAAAATATCAACTATTGATACTTGTGAACAACGAGGAAACATCGAAACTAATTTCTGTTTACTAATTAATACAATCAAATGTTTTGTGTTTTTTTAGAAATGAACTATTCAAGCCAATATTTCAGTATAGAATTTAAACACTTAAATAGTTCATAAGTTGTCGACGCAATACAGCTAACAATTGGTCGAAGAAATGAATTTTGAGTAATCCATAGAACCGTGGAATAAGAGGGTCTTGTGGTGTTAGTTTCCTAATAGTCTCAGTTGATAAATAACTTTTTTCTATGACCCTTTATGAAAAGACAATCTTCATCACCGCGTACTCCAGCGAAACCATGATTTTCATTATTAGTGAGAGAAATTCTCATAACGGAAACTTTCGTCACTAAAGACGAAAATAACCTACTAATTTCAACCTATGTCTAGTTGTTTGCTGTCATTATATAGCAGTCACTATTATACCCCATCAGTTTGTTCTTGTCGTAGTTTAACTATGAATTCTGATTTAGAAAGTGATGTTACAGATATTCCCTCAGAGATAAGAAATCAGACAGAGCAAACATCTGCGAACTTATTTCCCAAAAATCAAAAAGAGGTATGAAGAAATTTATAGTAAATTCATGGAATAGGGGGCTAATAATCAAGTACATTCATTTTCGGAAACTGTGCTTCTCGCATATTTTCCAAAATTGTCGGAAACTTTGAAGGCATCCACTCTATGGTCTATATATTCAATGTTAAAAACAACATTATCAATAAAAATCATATTGATATCAGTAAATATCCCCAGTTACGTTCTTTCCTGAAACGAAAATCCAGCGGTCTTAAAAGTAAGAAGTCTAGAACTGTTTCTGCCCAAGACATAAATACGTTCTTGACTAATGCAGCCGATTCAAAATATTTACTGACTAAGGTAAAGTAATCATATACTGTTTCTGCAGTGCGTATTTTAATGATTGTCCGGTGTTTGAATTTGCCGCGTCGTCATTCTAGTAACTATAATCAAACAATGTTGGTTCGTTAACAGTTCAACAAGCGGCAAATTTAAACACCGGACAATCATTAAAATACACACTGTACAAATGAATAATTAGTGATACAAATAATTGCCGCTACCACGAATTAAAAGATTTAACAGTAAATAATATCAGAGATTCTAAAAACACATTTATCATTGAATACCTAATACAAAGACAAAGGTATCACGGTCGTTTTATATTTCTGGAAATTTTTATGAAAATTCTAAAAAATATATGAACCTTCGTCCACATAATATGAATCAAATAAACTCAAGATTCTTTATGAACTATCAGAATGGAAAGTGTAATAGGCTCGCAAACTGTTCTCTTGCTTAAAAAATATTACTTTTGTCACTCGTTGAACAATATACTATTTTTTAACAGTTTTGTTGTGTATAATTTGAACTTGTTATTGGGATTTTTAAGTAATTTTATGTAAAATGTGGGATCATTATGTAAGTTTTTAGCTTAATGTATTCTGTTTTATCTAACTGCAGCTTTTCCTTTGTCGGCTGGTACAATTATAAAAGTATTGTTAATGTTTAGATCATTTAATGATTCATGTTCAGAATTGGTAAGATTCTTCACTGGAAGTTTTGCTTTTTGTAATATCCTAGTTGTTTCAAATCAAATCTACTTTACGATCTGGAAGATGACTAATGCTAGCTTCAATGTTAGAAGTATATGTTTTAATAGGAATTCTTAAAAGAGCAACAGCAAAATCCAAACCTTTGGACAAAACAAAACGAGCAGTATCGGAGAGAGTATAAGAACTTAAATTAACTAGTTTATCATTTTTATAACCGATGTTTTTATAAGACTTTGTATCCTGTTTGCAAGTCATGAACTTGTTTATCAATTTCATAAAGTTTACTTCTTGTAGTGTGAATCATATTTTATAAGACGGTTAAACTTGCTTTTTCACAAATCTTTTTAAATTAGGAATTAAATTGTTATATCTACACCGTTTTAAAAAACTTAGATCATATAGTTCGTTTATCTTTTTTCTCTTTAGTTGTTTAAATAATTTGACGTTTAGTAAAGAAGCTTTAAAATCTGCATCTAAAAAACTAGAATTAAAGCTTAGATGTGTAGATAATATTTTTATGATTTGGTCTTGAAGCGAAGATAAACTACAAGTTTTTCTGCAATACCTTGACAATCAACATCTAAACGTTGAGTAATGTACTGAACGGCTAGACTAGAGTAAAGAAAAACTCAGACCTGCAATCCCCAAAGTGCATTAAGAAATAAACCATTTGTTTAAGTAAGAAAATGACAGTTTCACTTATTAATTTTTTTTGTATTGTTTATCTACGACAACCGATCTTTACGAAGGAAAATAGAGATAGAAATCGCATCGCTGTTGTTTACAAAACTTTTACTGCTAAAGTAGACCCTGGAAACAAGTATTTTAACATACCGCCGCAACTCACCAACGGTAGTTATAGTTATAAATACGTCCACGTAATTGCTTTGAAAACAATCCTCCCACGGCCTTGTAGTTTGCAAATAAAATATTTACATGGGATTATATTACCTGATAACACTACATCAAACTTCTACGCGTACTTCCAATTTCTTTACACCTAATTTAATATTGAAATTTACGAAAACTAAGTAATAATAGTCAAATGTATAAAGGTTAAGTAATAATATTCAAGTTTATGAAAGTGAAGTGATAATATTGTAAACGGAGCAAAAGACAACAATTTACTAAGCGCACGTAACAAAGAACATCGTTTATAATTACATTAGTTAATTCGTTAAACATTCTGACAATCGACGAATACAGTTACATTTTTGCAATCCAGAAACGATCCGAACGACTCCAACAGCACGCGATCGAGTTACGGTCAATACAGCGTTCTTTCTCCGATTTATTCAACGTTGAAAGAATTTGAAAATACAGGTATATGCCACCAAATCTGAATTACAGAAGCATGCCATAGAAGTTCAATTACAGGAGCGTGTCATGGCAAGCTTAATTTCAGGAGCATCCCGTAGAAGCTTAGTTACATAAGTATGCTGTAGAAGCTAAAATTACTAGAAATAGCTTGCACTTCGATACAACGTTTACCACGTGTAATACTAATCTACAATATGTGCTGATCAGAAATATATCCGTGCGTTTTCCCTGACTTACACATCCAAAAGATTGGTTTCAAATTTTAGTGAATGAAAAGCATCTAGCAGCCAGATTATTACGCTAGTTTTTGTATAACAAAAAAATAAGCGACGGCTAATACAGTTGTTCCCGGAGAGTGAGTCACAGGCTTTGTGATGCTTGATTATAAATTAAATCCAAAAAGGCGCCAAAACGACGAAAGATTAAATTAAAAAGATTTTGTTTAATTCTACCTGCAGCTGGAAAACATCAAATAACACGACAGAAGTGATAACTCAGAATATATATATTTATTTTATCACAGACGTAGTTGAAGAGGACGAAGACAGTACATAAGCATAGTTATATCAACGTTGCAAACAATATTACATGGGTTGATATCACAGGCCAAGTATAAGTTACGCTTTTGACTAGGCAACACGTCGCACATCAAAGCGACCTAATCAGTCCTACTTTTATATTTAACGAAAGAATGACTTTATTAAGTTAAATTACAAGAACACGAAAATCAAAAATCTAGAGAATTAAAGCGCACCAGATAAATATGTGACACACAAAAAAAGTTTTAACATTAATTGTGATTACAACCTAGTATGTACGTATGGTCATTCTAACAATTGATATGTACCAGTATGACCTAAAACGTAATATGAAATTTGACACAAAAACGTACATACGGCGTTATCGCAAGTAAATCCTGCCTTTAATTTATGCGATAATTTTATTAAATGAATGCACCGAGTTTTCCTCTTATTAACTTTGTACTTGTGTAGATATTTCTTCCGATAAGATTGTATTCAACCTTTTGACTTCATCGAAGTGACGTTATAGAAACTTTTCAAAAATCACGAGTGTTTTATCAACACCACCGGTAAAGGTCAGTCAGATAGACACCAAACTCAATTGCATATTACGTGGAATTACGTGAAATAACTTAATGATGAAAACCTTGTTGGGCGTAGAGGTCGGTGTTGCACAAAACGTTACCGGACGAATGAATCGTTTGACAGCCGCCCACAACAAAATTTAACATACCAATTTTTTAACATAACAAGATGTCGATCAAAATCTCATTTTCTTACCCATCCTTCTCCGTTTTATTCTTTGGTGAAACGTCGACACAACCTTACTTAGCGCAACGAAAAACACAAGTACCGGAAACGTTATATCAAGAAATGAACGACAACCTTCGCCGTCTGACGGCATAAGACATAAACCAATTGTCGAGAACAGGCCTTCATACGTCAAATGGGGAAACGTTGCCTAAATGTTAGTTGCAAAAGACTTCAACCGTTACATACTGAGTTAAATTATAAGTAATTCCAATGCTTTGCCAAGTGTAGTAATAATCTAATTATTTTTGTTCAATATATTTCTTGCTTTTTAACGTAATTATTATTTTTTGACTACTATGATATGTAAATATTTGTTAAGACACTTTTGTCTATAAAAATTTTGCCATCATTATGATAACTTTTACCGTTTTTATCAGTATAACTATTATTTTCCTAATCTTTAATGTGCAACTTGCCTATTTATGTCACAACCTCATCTTCTCACAATACTAATTCATCAGAGATGTCAGTAAATCTATCGTCTTATTCAAGTTAGGTTTTGTAAGATATTTACAGGACGTGGAGTTTAAACTGTTGAAGCGTGCAACTACAACTAAAATTCAATATTTTGAATTATGGTAATTAAAGTATTTGGGTAACAAATCAAAACGTGTTTACAAAAAGCGTTAAAATTCACGATTGTTACGTGTACATTTTTTTTAATTGAATACCTTTAATTGAAATTAACATTTCTTTATTTATTTTGCGCAACGTCGTTTTTGGGCTGCATTTTTGTGTAAGCAAACGTTTCTTGTCTTGCTGCGACAGCATGACCACAAATTAAATTTAAACTGTAGTTTACCTATCTGCTTTTGTTGTTGTTGTTTTGACATAGTAACTTACTTGCTTTGGTTGTTAAAAATGTAAGTGCTATAGTCGTCAAATAAAAAAAAAACCCGAAATGTGTTGAGTAAAGTTTTTTTTTATGGCACTGTGTAACTTTTGGAATCTAGGTTCTAATTTTTCTTTCTATTTACGACGTTTTTTATTACGACACGTACGATAGTTTTGATATGTTTTTCGATACGTTACGTTTCAAAGTTAATTTGTACGTTTCAAATTTGGAGATTTTGCTACGATAAGTTTATGTTATTATTATGGTTATGGACCTTTACGAATAAGCGATTAATCACAATAAAAACACAAAAAATTTATGTTAGGCATTTCAAGAATTGTACGATATTACGTTGTCGAAATGAATCAGATTATAAACGCACTCAAAATGCAAATGCATTTGATTATTATGATTAGGTTGTTAATTTTTAGGTTCTAATAACTCTAATTTTATTATAAAAAATATTGTTGTCCAAAATTGAAAAGATAAATTTAAGTTTGTTCTCAAATTAAATTTTCTTTAACAAAAAGTCAGTGAAAAACCTAATAGTAAATATTGTTTAAGAAAACTTCATGTCGATGTAAATTTAAGAATTTGACCATTTTCTTATAAATTCTACAATCAGAAATTAACCAAATTTAAATGAGATCACTCCTAAGGTATCCTTTAATTAATAAAAAATATCGAAATTTGTCAACGTGGTAAAGAATTATCGCTAAACATACATTTAAAAAAAAAATCGATAAATTGAAAACCGCGTTTTTTTTTAAAGTCGTTTTCTTTCTTACCTTTTCAGAGTTTAGATTATGGCTTGTTTCACAAGTTGATAATCTAACTTTTGAGAAGTTTTTAGTTCGATTTCGGTTGCTTTATGAAATTGTTTAGCAACAAGAATCTACGGTACAGAATAAAAAAATTGTTGTAAAGTTAATTAAGGATATGAAACAAAACAAAATCAAAAAACAAAGCTAACTGATCTTATTAAAAAAATAGCAAAGCTAAAGTAGCAATACACAGAACGTACCGTGAGAAAACAATGAAAATGACACGGTCCAAACCCGGAAGACATTTTTGTTATACTGTATTAGTTTGATTTCTACTTTAACGGCTAAAGTTCCCTTTTAATCGCTGCGTTGTTTTAGAAGTCAGATTGATGTCAATCTGCAACCGTAAAAAAATCAATAAAAGTAATGTTCTTAATTAAGTTAAAACTTAAACTGAAGTTATTAAAACAAAGGTTGGGATCAATTTCAAGTTATTTTTAGACAATAAAACTTTAATTTTGTTTTCAAAATTATAACGATAAAAGATTGTTAATTTTTTAATAAACTTGGCAAACAACTAAAGTCTTGTTAAAAAAACCATGCAGTAGATTTTATTTTCTTACTTACTTACATTAAAGCGTTATCGTATTTGCAAAAAAAATTGCAGTTTTTCTTTGCCTTTAGATTTTTAATCTAGTTTTTAATAGCGTTAACTGCAAAAATATTGTGAAGTTAAGTTCAACGCTACTAGAATTGTTAACCGGTTCTAAGCCGGTGTTGGTACGAGTGGTTGATATACATAGTTAACTAAAACTTTGCGCGTTAAAATATCTATATACAAAACATAAATCTCTTATACAAATGGTTTTCATAAAAAAACGTTTAATATACTAAAAATGTATTACTGTATATTTTCTTATTTAGGTTAATTTAAACAGTTAAATCATTTTTTATTTGCGTTTTATAGAAAAATGTCAAATAAAACACTGCATCTACGCTAACAAAAATTTAATAAAAACATCACAAAGAAACAATGAATTTCCAAGGCCTGAGTTATTTTGCACTAAAAATTTCAGATAAACTGTTATTACCCAATTTTGGTAGTAAATTTATACTTTGTCTACTTTATTTATCTCTATCTTAAAGAAAAGATTTGTTGCAGCACTTATATCCTAAAGCATTACGTTATCACTACACCCATAAACTTTTTTATTTTAGAAAGTTTCTTTCCTAAAATACTTTTTTAAGAAATTGATTAACGCCGACCATTGCGTTAAAGTTTAAAAAGTAATTAAATTTTTCTTTGTAACTAATATCATAAAAATTAAACAAAGTTTGATAATTTATTTTTTTTTTAATTTGCGAGTTAGGAGAATTTTGGTTGTGGTAAAATCATAAGGTTAAGTTAATATTAAATAACTATAAATTACTTAAAATTTTACCTGCAATAAATATTTTGTTTTTTATTTATTACAAAAATGTTTTACTAAACTTTTATGCATATAGGCACGCAAGAAAAGTTAAAAACTTGACGCAATATAAAACTCAATAAGTGGTACTTAAGTTTTAGTAAATATTTGCATTATGCTAAAATATTACTTTTTTATGACGAATTCATTATTGTTTGTTGTGGAATAATCATTATTTGATCGTTTTCTGTACTTTAAAACAATTATTATAACTACAGGTAATTATTACTAGTATGAAGTCCGACCTAAATTTAAATTATTTCTTTCTTTCTATCCAATCAATCAGTCAAAATGTTAGTTGCAATCAATTATCAATTATGTTTAAACCGTCAATTTTATGTTTGTTAGATAGTGCGCACATGTGTTTTTTAGTCTGAGGATAATTTTTAAACATTAAAAGATCGAAACATTTGTTACATCATACGAATTTTAAATTTACGTTTTAAATTTTTATACTAACTTAAGGTATTGACTACATTTCACGGGTTTTTTTATTAAACCCTACCCTAATAAGGCTAAATATGGATCCATTTGAAGAAAAATTTAAAACTCAAACAGTAGTTACTGCTACTACAGTAGTATAATTATTATATAATGAGTAAGAAATGGTTGTCATTACCAACGAGAATAAAAAATGGCAATTTATGTTGGCAATACATTTCTTACGAATTATACACTATATTTTTTCTAGGACTATAATTATAAATCAGTCACATTAAACTTTTTACGAGAACAAATATCGCAGAAAATATATATTCTAAATTTGAAACTTCGTGTTGGTAGTAATACCTAAATTGACAATTAAAAATTATATGTCAAAACTTTGTATTTATCTTATGTCAATTTGTGTGTTTATTCTATGTAATAGTTATAAGTGTAACTATCATTTGACTTTTAGTTATTTACTTCTATTTAGAAAAATTGTAAGTATAATTTGCCTGCTTTAAATAAATGTAATTTTAGTTAATTTCAAATCATTTACTATTTTAATTTTTTTATTACATTAATTTTAAACAAAAGCTGATATAAATTCTGAGTCAGTTTAAAACATATCAATTATTTACAACATTTTTCTCTTTTTTTGCAAAAATATTTGATTAAATCCATTACTTTTTAATAAAAATGCTCAAAATAGGGCTCAGTGTTATAAATGCTGTTTTAAAAAATTCCATAAAGCCTTCCCTACAATTTATAATTAGTATTTTATTTAAAATTAGTTAAAGCGACATTTTTTGACATGTCATTTTTAGGTTTCTGAAACATATATCTGTATATATACAGGCTGTATTTCGTGTTAAGTACAGAGATCTCGTTTATTATCAGAGATAGAGAGTTGGTTAAATGGACAAAAATGATCTTTAAGTTATGTTTAAATAAATTCAAAAAACAAAATTGACTCCCTATATAAAGTTTCTAAAATATGGCGAAAAAAAAATAAAATTACAGTTTTTGATTTTTAACTTTAAAATTGTTATTTGGGTAGGTATTTAAAAACTGAAAAAACTTTTTTAACAGAACTTTTTCTGTTTTTTCATATAATGGCAATAAATTTTTGTTATCATTCCTACTTTACTTTATATCGATACCAACGTTTGTTTTTCATATAGTAGTCATTTCAAAGTTTTATGCCGTAAGATAGAGAAGAAAATCCTGATTTCAAAAATGTATAAAATGTTTATACAAAAATCAAAAATAAGTTTAACATTTAAAGAAAACCGTTTTGATTAAAAATTTATTAATAACTGTCAATAATGGCAATATCCGTAAACGACAAATTAATAAATAAACAAAATTTTACTGTAATAAATGCTTAAATTGATGACCTTCATTTTCTAGACTACACTACACATCTTCTCAATACTTGTTCTGAAGCACGTCTAAAATGAACTCTCGGACAATTTCTACATGCTCTCTTAGCTGCTCAACAGTGTTCAAAGTTACAGAAAGCACTTGATCCTTAAAGTAACCCCAAAAGGAAAAGTTTAGTGGTGTTAGATCCGAAGACTTCGCAGCCAAAGTTTGACTCCATTTGTTCCTAACCATCTGTCTGGAAACTTTTGGTTTAAATAATTTTGGACAACTTGCGCATTGTCCTGTTGAAAATGAATTGATTTGAGTTGATTTAGAGGAATATTGTCTAGAAAATTCTCTAAGAAAGCGAGATACATATCAGAATTTAAATGATAGCTCCGATAATCAAATTATTAAATATTCCACACCAAACATTTAAACTAAACTCAACTAACCGATTTCTTTAAATTTTAAACTTATTTTGAATTTTTTATGCACATGCTATACATTTTTGAAATCAGGATTTTTTTCTCTATTTCATGGCATAAAACTTTAAAATGGCTACCATATGAAAAACAAAAGTTGGTATAGATATAAAGTAAAGTAATAACAAAAACAATTGTCATCATCTGAAAGATCAGAAAAAGTTCTTTTAAAAGAGTTTTTTCAGTTTTTAAATATCTCCCCATATAAAAATTTTAAATCTAAAAATCGAAAACACCAATTTTATTATTTTTCGCGATATTTCAGAAACTTTATAGAGGGAGTAAATTTTGTTTGTTGAATTTATTTAGGCATAACTCAAGAATCATTTTTGTCCATGTAACCAACTCTATCTCTGATAATAAACGAGATCCCTGTACTTAAAACGAAATTTGATACAGCCTGTATATATAATACGTTAAATCGACCTTAAAAATATATAAATTAATAAACTTACAAGTTAAAGTAATAATAATATAAAATAAATAAATGTCAAAAATTACATGATAATAAATTGACATATAGGAATAATTATAATTATTTGAAAAAAAGAAATTGTTTATTATCAATAATTTCATTTAGTGATTTATTTAAATGAGTTTTTTTACGTTTTTTAACAATTTTTTTCATTTCTAAAAAAATTAGTTTAATTCCTTTATTACAAATTTAGAAAATTTAATAATCTTTATTTAAATCAAAAGAATTATTGAAATTTAAGATATCATTAGTAAACGAATATTTAGATGCGTAGTTAAATACATTACTATTTTTAATGCATGAATAATGTTTTAAAAATCTAGTACAAAGTTTACACCCGGTTTGACCTATATAAAAAATATTGCAACTACTACATTTTAATTTGTAAACTCCTGATTTATCAAGAAAATCAATTTTATCTTTTGTATTAACTAATAAAGATTTTAAATTATTCTTAGATGAAAATGAAATATTATCATTACAACTTTTAAATAAATTCTGGAATTTAAATAAAGAAATTTCCATGTATGGAAGGGAAAAATGTATTTTAGGTTTATTGCAATTGGAAGTTAGACTTGTCAGGTTTATAATTTCTATAAAAAGAGTAATTTTATGTTGTAATCTTTTTGTAAAAGATAAAGAATAACCATTAGTATTTGCTAAATGATAAACAATTTTAAGTAAATTATATAAACGGTTAAACAAAAACTTAAAAACGTTAATTTATGGGAAAGAAGATAAAATGATGAAAAAGGAAGAGTTATTTAATTTTTTATTAGATGAATCAAGAAAACTAAGTAGCTTGTTAGATTCTTTTTCTACAGTAAATTTATTATTAGGATATAAGGTGTTAAAGATTTGGAAACAATAATCTAACTTGTAGTTACTACCTTTGAATATGACTAAAATATCATCAACATATCATTTATAAAAAATAAAATGGTTTTTGATTATATTATTTGAAAGCATTTATAGTTAGTAAGAAACATTTCTGCAAGTAATAGAAATCCATAAGTAAACCTGTTTTTTGAATGTAAGTTTTATTATTAAAAATGAAAAAAATTACGTAATTACTTAAACTTAAATTTAAACAATCAAGAATAAAAACAGAAATATGATCTGGAGGGTTGGATTCATTAAGAATTGTTTTAATTATTTCATGACATTCAAGAAATGGTACGCTAGGAAAGAGATTAACAAAGTCAAAAGAAACAAGAATAAAACTTATTAAAATTAAAACTCACGAAACCTTTAGTTAAAGATTTATGTCTTAAAGTTCCTTGAACAAATACTCTGTTGGCGTGTAAACGTTATTTTTTTTACAAGATGCCACAAAATAACATGTGCTTATGATTTACAAAACAACTAAGGTAAATTTGTCATTATTAGGAATGGAGCTTTACGAACTAAAAAGGTAATCAAAAAATGTGGTTTTAATAGCACTGTTTTGAAATAAAAACTATTTGATTTTTTTTATAACAAACACAGAAAATGCAAGATAAAGTTAATTACCCCAATAGATCTAATATGCTACAACATTCTATTGTAAATAATAAAAATTAATTACAAGAAATATTGCGATAAAAAAATTGATGAAAATGATACTGTAAAAAAACAAAAAGTCAATTACAACAAAGTGACAATATCAGTGATTGAGTGTTTTTACTTATAATTACTTCTAAATATACAATTTCTTTAACGTATAAACCTGTGATTTGCACTGGTTTTGTAACAACTGATTGTTCTTGTAAAATTTATTTTTGCGTTATTTATTATAACGTAAGTACAAAGTGTATACATTTACATTTGTCACAAAGTAGCGACACTGTGTGCTTTATAATATTATAAATAATACGGAGTAAAAATATATAAACACTTGAATGAAAACATAACATAAGAATAAAATATAACAAACAGATACCAAGCATGTGCGGAAGAAGCATCTTGGTAGCTTACAACTATCGATAAATGCTAAAAGTGATTTAGACTCTTCTGAATTGTCATGTAGCTTATAAAACTGATCTTTGTTAATAAATACTGACTTCTTTAAGTTAATTTTAGCAAATTTCAGTAACAAGTTTCTAAACACCTAAGCCTTACTCACTTTGCAAAAGTCCGATAAATTATTGTTGACGTTTCTTTCACATCAAAAGAAAAATCTGCAAGCAAACAAGTAGTTGTGAAAAAGGAAAATTTAATGGTCACAGAAACAAACAGATATGCAGGTCAATGCGAAGCATCAGCTAAATTGTCAAAAACCCGAATTCGAGATTAGCATGATACAAAGCCTGAGGGAATAAAATTTTTCATCTGAGTTTTAATCTGTATATGCTTGTGCCATTACCCTTCAATAGAATATTACTTATCCAAAAGCGTTCTGTGTGACAACAAAGTAAAAGATGGTATTTTAATAATTACTAGGTGGTGACAAAAGACAGATTGCAAACAATCTCGCTTCTAATAAATTTATTACTTCAAAATTTCTAAAAACCTTCTGTTCCAAAACAGAATGTTTGTATCGACATAACTTTAGTTACAAAAACTACTTTATAAGTTTTCTTAGGGCGACGTTTCGTTTTCCGTAAGTAATCATCTATAATTATCAACCAGCATTTATAATAAGTAGTAGATATATTTGTAGTTCTCACCGAATTGTAACTGCCTTTTTACTTATGTTGTTTTCTTTTTAATAAATTCAGTTGGTCTGAAGAAGTGGACACAACCGTTCCACGAAACGTCGCCCTAAGAAAACTTATAAAGTAGTTTTTATATCCACTCCTACAAAAAGGGTTTACCAATCTTAGTTTAACTACGCATTAGGAGGTATAAAACGTTTTTCTTGACATAGATTTGGTATAAAGGTTTATAAATTTTGTCTTAAAAAAAATATACGTATAACCTCCCAGTTTGCCGTGGGAAGGATAAAACATCAAATCAGTCCTGATTGGAAAAAGAAGTACTTTGTTTGGCTGATGTCTTATTAGATGAAGAATAATTATAATAGCGGTGTTTCCCTAGCACATCAGTTACAAAACAGAAACACCTACTCTCAGGAGCAAGAGAAGATTAAATCATAAATATGTAATGGACATAACATTTTAAAAAATCACAGATATTACAAATTTTGCAATTACCAGAAGGTGTTGAAAACAAACACAATATTACCTACGTAATATAATGAACAAACTTTATTACAATTTTCAAAAATAAGAATACATACATAAATAATAAAAAATTAAAAAAAACACAAATAACTAGTCTTCTAGGTACATATTATAATTAAACGAGAATAGAGTCGTGTGATAATTCACCAATTGTTTGTAGTTAACATTTATTCATAAAATTGTTTCCCATAACCTCTTCAGTGCTGGAAGACGATGAATCAGTAACACAAATGACATAGAGAATGTTTTCTGATAACAAACTATGCATGGCATGTAAATAGGCCGGCGTCACTAATTTTTATTATTTTTGTAGTTTAACCTGTTTGCCCTTTATATCTCCAAGAAGAACGAAAATTGTGTTTTATAGTAAATTTTTCTAGAGAAGCACAAAAATGAGTATTTTGGGCTAATCTTTTCAAATCGTTAACAAAATGCTCAATATACACTGTTATAAGTTTGCGACTTTCTTTATTCCACCAATAGTCTACTGTTGGCACCAACATTGAGACGCGATGTTTTGGTTGTAATGCTTTAATGTCGTGTTTATTTACTTTCAAGCATTAGATAATATTTGGTTTGTGTTGGTAACGCTTTGGTTCTCTCTTTCAAGTGATGTACGGTAAGAAACACAAAGGAAGCAACAAAATCTCAAAACATCAAACTTTATTTGACATAAAATATTTTCAATGCAAAAAGTCACCTTTGCAAAGCTAAAATAATAATATTGCGCTCACAAGCATGTTATGCGAAGAAAGGTCAAAAAATTGTGATTCACGTCCACTGACTGTCATTTTCTGCTAGTTTATATACGGTTGAAATCATTCGGATAAATGTAAAATTTTCTCTAGACACAATCAATTTTAGACCCAAACTGGAACATTCAGAAATTTAGTCAGACTTTGATTGACTACGCTTGGATTAAATAAATCATTCAATTGTTTCACTACACTCTAATTAATTGACGCGCATTTTTAAAAAAACAACAAAACTCAATGTTTATTAGATTTTACCAGAGTTTTATAGCGGTTCACAGTTCAACAGCTTCTAAGATTATGTCACAATTCGAGCTACGTTGCTATATCCTTTTAGATGTAAAAATTGCAAAGTGGAGACTTTACTTTTGGAAATGTGAATCCACAGTTTAGAAACTAGATTCTTTTCAACAGTTTGTTACGTCACCAGTCAGTAACTTAGTTTCGGATAAGTAAAACAAACCAGCGCGTAAATTAACCCTCTTGCGCAATCACGTTAAAAAAACAGCCCGACAGTACCTTTTTTTTCGTGAGTAAGTTAAAAGAACTCTCGTATGCAACGTTCTTCGTTTTTGGACCGTGTCAGGAATTTAAAATCTTCTTTTAAAACTCTTCTCCTTTTTTTACGCAATTTTGACTTTATTTCCTAAAACGTTTTTTTCTGCTTGGTTAATTCCACGAACCCTCTCAGTACTAAATCTGCCAATTGCCTTTTACTTTTTTTAAGCAATCTGTTAAAAGCGGCGTTATTCTTATTTCTACATTTAAGATGTTACGACGTTTTGTTACTGGGCGGCACTACCTGTTTCAAATAGAATAAAAATTTACCAATTCTACAATTTTTCCTCCTATTACTATTAAACAAATGCGCTACTAACTGTAAAAAAGTATTAAATATATAAATTTTACTTTAGCATAAACCATTTCTATAGTCTTAACAGAGTTATAACGCTAATAATCTTTACAATTGCTTGACTGTTGGTACAATTTCAACATTCAAAATTTATTTTACTTACTTTCGTCATATGTTGATAACTTTACAGTTAAATCGTATATGACTTAAAATAGTAATTACTAATACTTTTTAATATAAAACTTAAATCAGATTTATTAAATTATTACTTCGTTTATGCATTTTAAAATTTGAACATTAATTAGCGGTTTAGTAGAACATGTGTGTATCGGTCGAGTTGCTTTTAGTGACTACCGCGGTTTTTTTTTGCGGCTTTGTCAGTGTAATATTACACCAGGTATCTGGAGTTCTTTTTCTTGTAAATCATGCCTGCATCAAAATCGCCACAATTTTTGTATTGATATGATTTGATTAATAACTTAAAATAACCACTAAACCATTACCCTAAAACGGTGCAAGAAAGAGGAAAGTTGCACATAAACATTTTTATAGAGGACAAAATTTACTATAATAAAGTCTGCGCAAGAGTACAATTACCTTCAATAGTTTAGAAGATACAAGTGTGCAAAGTTGCACGAAAAAGTCTCACATTACATTAAAATTCTGTAATTCTTAAACTATTATATATAATTATACACTCCCGCGGACTTTTTTGTTATAAATTTTATGCTCAATAAATTGTTTATGTGCAATTTTTATCACTGCTGAGTGAAATTAAGACTTATTATATTTTTAAAACATAAAACGAATCATAAGGAATATCTTTGTAAAGACAAAGATGAAGTAAAATTGGGCACTACCGCAAGTTCCAGCTTTGTTTCATCTGAGCGTTTCATCGTTTCGTTACATGAACCGTTGAATCAAGCATCCCAAACAACACTAAAAGAGAAAATGTTGCTGCTAAAAGTTCTACTGGAGTAGTAATTCAAAAATAGAAAGACAAGCGTGATGTTTGTATTCTGAATACAAAACATACAGCCGAACTCAAAACAATTATTTGCTGCGGCAAAGCAAAAGAAAAACCAATAACAGTATTTTATTATAATAAACATAAAACTTACATTGACCTATAAAATGAAACGTACACTACTTCATTACGACGGGGAGTTAAGTGGTATTGAAACTAGCGATTAAAGTAATTATAGGTGCTGCTTTGGTAAATGCGTACATTTTATACCAAGGGATAGCAAATGAAAAAGTAAACATATCAAAATTTAAAATAGATTTGGTTTTGGAGCTAACTAAAATAGAGAATCCACAAAAGTTGAAAAAAAAAGAACGCTTGATGGTAGAGATGCGCTGTATGTTACGATCAGCTTGGAAAAGTTGATCGAAAACGTGCTCAATTAAAAACTTCTCAATCAAGATACCGCTGTGTAAAATGTAGTAAAAACTACTACTTGGGTTGATTTTTTGAAGTTCGTGTACTAAATAGAGGTTAACTTTATATCTTGTTCTAATATTATTAACTACTTTTAGTTTTTTTGCTGAAAAATAAAATTTTTCTTAAGCAAAGAATAAAGAAATGAGTGTTTCGTTTGAATAAACATAAATAATATTTTGCCCTGGTGTTTCCTTGCTTATCAATGGCCAAACTTTTGAAGTTGTGAGAATCAAACATCGATGCACACAAATACAAGCCAAGTGCAGATTCTATGTCTATTGCAGTTTGCATAAACATTAAATTGATCCGAGAAAGGAAATATGCTTCTCAAGGCTATTAAAGCACTTAATGTTTGAGAACCAACTTTTGATGCTCGCGGCTAGGGCGGCAAATGTGCTGTGTATCAAGTTGTGTCTCTCACGGCAGTTACCGTGTTAAATTAGCAATTCTGGTTATTTTCTTAGAATTTACCGTAGAGTTATACTGTACGCAAACAAACTAATTCATAATTTATCTAAATAAATCTGTTTTTGTTTTAATTTATATTGTTTAAATACGTTTTATAAAATGAAAAAATACAGTTACTCAAATACATGATTTTATAAATGTAATCCAACTTTGTACCTACTCAGATTTTATACATTTCATTTCCCCTTAAAAAATTTTTGTTTATAAATAAGTTTCAGTTTATTACATATTTTTTAATAGCATTATTGACACTTAGTTTAATTAATGCAAAATCATTATCGAAAGACGAATTTAAACTGAGTTTACAAAGTACATATATATGTATATAATATCTGAGTAAGCAGCATTCTTGAGAGAAACGGCAGACAAACAGCCTTAAATAACTAATTAATTTTAATCGTTTATAATTACAATTTTGAAATTCTAGGTTACAATAATGTGACAGCAAAACAAAGGTAGTTAACACTAAGAAATTGGTAGAACAGAACAATCAATCGCTGTCAGAAAGAAAAATCAATAAGTACACGTTTCATTATACATATGTGCTAATAGTACTAATTTACTTTAAATCAGAAATAATGTTTTGTATTACGTAGTGCACCTTACACAGTTAAACTACAATTTATATTCAAAATTTCTTTGTATAAAGACGTTGACATTTTCTCCGTTATGAGTTTTGCAGAAACACATTACTTCAGTTAACTTTATTGCACAATTTTAGTTTAAAGCAGAACGTATGCTTTACTTTTTCTACTGTAACATGTTTAAACAAAAAGTACGTCTAGCATGATTTAAAGTAGGAATAAATGAACATAATCTATAATTTTTTATGAGTTATTTTCACAACACAGTAAAACACAAATTATAAGTAACCAAAAAAAATATTTTTTTAAAGTAGTGTAATACATAAAAAATTTGAAACGTTGACCTATACAAACAGTATAAAAAATTAATCAGATAAATCCCATCGTTTTAATATGTCAAAGCATTAAGAAAAAACATACATATCGAACAAGTAAAAATTTGTTTTTTTGAGTGTTGAGTATCGTGACACAATACTATCGTGTTTTTATGTACCTTCAAAATATATCTTATATCATTTTTCAAACACTACACTGTTTGAGTAATCCATTCCTTTCACTTTCTTTGAGAAGTTTATTACATCTATTATATTTTTGTTAAACATTTGTTTTTTCAATAGCGTTTCAGAAAATTAAATAACAGTTATATTAACACTATGAGTGCATAAAATTATTCATAATAGTTGTCATATGTACATTATATTTATTTCTAAGATAGAACTAATTGGTTGAGTAAGTAAATGAAATGTTACTGAATTAACCGCGTTAAAGTAAAATTTTGTTAAAAATTTTTTTTAAGTGGTTGGTATGTATCCTTTTATTATTTAAGTAATTTATTGATGTTTTGATTTTAAACAACCGTTTATTTAGTTGTTCTTTAATTAAGATCACTTGAACATATCGATTAAAATGTGTTAACCTTTATCTTTTATATCTATATAAATAACAACGTTTAAAACTACTTAGTCTTAATCGTTGATTTAAGGCAAAACTAGTGACGTTACATTCGTTGTAAATCGCATTTAGCGTAAATTGAAGTTAACGGATCAAAAATATTCATGCGTTAATTGTGATAATAACTTTATTTAGTTCGTACGTATTTCACGTTTGGCTAAAGTACAAATTACTGACAAGTAAAAAAAGGACTACTTACGGTCGTTCATATAGACAGCTATCGCACACTCTAACCATTCCTTAAAACTATTAAGTAAATGAAGCAAAGATTAGATATAGTATCGTATCACAATTAAGTTGCTAATCGACAAACAATAAATCTGAATTAAATGCGTTGAGCATTCAAGTGATTGTCACTTTCTTAAATGTACGTGCTTCTAAGTATAGTCTCCAGCGGAAAATAATGGATTACTCATAAATCCTGTCATTTTTAGAAGTAAAAACGTCACTGGGCGCTTACATTAAAACGTACAGGTGAAGTGTACCACAAACCCTGTTGAAATAGTTTAGCTGTCAAAAGCAATCACTCTATGGTGCATGACTGTCATTATATCCAAAAGTGGGCGTTCCGAGAACAAATTTTATACTCAAAGATTTTTAACATACCAAATTTTTAACATAACACTCACACAAACACGACCTTGAGATTAACGTAACACAGCTAAAATCAATAGCGGCAAATTCAAGTTATTATCACGGCTTCATATTTTCATTTATTAACTCTAATAGCGACAAATTCAAATTAATAATTTTAATGTTTCAACTGTAACCGCGGCTAGTTCAAATTAATAAGTAACAGTCAAATCACAAATGTAAATTTTAAATACATAATATAATTCATGTAAATGATAAAAAATTAAACCTCCTAATATTTTTGACAAGAACAGTGTAAAATCCTTTTACCAAAAAGTACTATAATTTATTTTAACTAAAATACGTATTATATTTTCTTAAAAAACATTGTTAAAAATGTATTTTAAACAAATCTCATTTTTGCTCTTGTCAATGTGCATTTTTTTGCTAACTAATTTCAAATATATTTTTTTTATGTTTTATATGTACAGCTTTCAATCAATTTTTAAATAGATTTGCTTATGAGTGTTTTCCATAGTTTCGTGTTCTTTCACTCTTTTCAAAAAAAAATTGTTATTATGGCGATTAGTGTTATATGCTATGGCGATTACTAACCTTCCTCCTTAGAATTATAATTTCTTTTTAGAATAATTTCTTTTTTGTTCAATTTGTCATATGTAATAAATTTATGTAAACTTTTAATTCTAATATTTGTATTAATTCCTGCATTTTTTCTGTAGCAATGTGACCACATTTGTAGTCTTTTTTGTTCTAAAAATAATATTTGATTAAGTAATTCAAAAATTTTGTTTCATTTTCATTTATCGATTTTTTAAAGTAATTTAAACACAGTTACGTGAATTTTCTTTTATCAGTTTCACATAAAATTTTTTTCATTTCCTTTTTCATGTTACTTTTTAATAGTACATTTTTTACTTTGCTCTTCCTTAAGTACTCTACCTTTCTACAATGTTCCAGGAACATAGGAGATGTTGTGGTTGATTGTTCATAACTTTAACCTAAGCATTGTAGTATTTCAAGTCATCGTCTGTCAAGAAATCTAATAGTTCAATGTAAATTTCAACTTTTTCCTTTAGTGCACCTAGAAACGTTTCATAAATTAATTGATCACTCCTATTAAAAACTAAAAATGCAACAGAAAACCCAATACCCCTATTGTCTATAACTAAAACAGTCATAAGTTCTAAGCTTCTAATATTGGTATTATAAGTACCATCTATACATATGATGTTGTAACGGTACAGTATATAACACAAAATAAACCGTAAAAAATGGGCGTTTAACAAAAAATAATAAAGACAAAAAGGAGAAAGAAGACAAAGATAATTAGACTTAATGTTTGTGACAGTGTTTCGTAAATAGAAGACGTGAAGGAATGCAGTGCAAACGCAACAGAAATAAAAGCGAGAGCAGCGAGAGATGGAAAAAAGAAGGGGGAGAGGCAGCAGAAGTTGCAATGAAGTAGACTAAAGACTGCTATTTTAAGAATTGATGCGCAAAGAGAAAAGAAAAATGCTTAAAAAAAATAATAAGTGTAAACCGGATATGTATAAAGAAAACAGAAGAATCCTCAAAACAATATAGGTAAAAAAAAGAAATTTGATTTTATGATAAAAAACGAGTGAAATTTAAATAAAAAAGGATATAAAAGAAAGAATGAAATATTTAGTGCGCAAGCGCCGGTGGAGAAAAGAAGTGAAAGTGTTGGGTACCCGAAGAAAGAAGAAAAGGACAAATAAGGTTTCTTTTAAATATTATAATTTTTATTAAAGTTTGTTTTGCGTGTAAATGTTGCATGGTACTTTTAGATTTTTATTTTTTAAATCAGTTTTTGGTGATCACCAAACATTTGAGTAAATTTAGATTGTTTTTGTTTAGTAAGATGTTTGAAGGAAGATTATTATCCAATCGATCTATACATATATTAAATTTTAGTTATTTTTGAAAATTGAATTTTATTGATTTATTTAAAAATACGATCTTGTCCATAAAAAGAAAATAAATATTATTGTAACAAAAATAAAGCTAAAGCTGAGTTTTAAAAAATTACATTAAAAGCTTACAATGTCTTTAAATTCTTTTAATTTTCTTTCCATCGTCGTTGACATCTAAGTTTTTCTTGATTACTTACATAAGTTTTTACATATTTGAATTTAACAATACCTACAAGTAAAACAAAGAAAAATAGAAAAAAAGATAATATTACCATTTTCAAACATTTTGGCAATAATCCTAAATGAACATGTTTCAGAAATTTTGATAATTCTGCTTGATTTTGGAAATCGTTTTCTTGATTTGCTTTTATAACCTACAATTTAAAAAAAAATTTCATGCACAAACTGATATTGAATGTATATTTACGCTTAAATAGTTGGATAATCAATCTGCTTACCATCATAACTTCTATTGCAATCATAGAATATCATTTTATAATAGGTTTTTTTGCCAATCTGCATCCAAGTATTAAAATTGGTGTAACTCAAACTGAATTCTTCTATTTCTACTATTTTTATGCTGCATTTAGAAGGTTCTGGTATGTTATTAAAGTTGTATTTCCTTTGAAACACAGAGGAAAATAAATGCTAAGTCAAAACTGAAATAACAAGTAAAACGCTTTAAAGTAAACCATCACTGTATCACAAAAAAAATTGAAAAAAACTCAATGACTGATAAAGTTTGCGATAAGGAAACTTACATGGATAGTAAAATTAAAGTTTTTTAGAGATTAATTGCACTATTAAGTAAAGAACTATGCTGTCTGTAAATTGAGTTGCGAGTAATTATCGTGTTGTTTACAGCACAGATATTTAATAAGTCAAGTAGCTTTTTACAAAACAAACCTGAGTTGGCTCTATAAATGAATACAGGCTTGGCTTTTTTTTCAAGCTTTTCTAAACTTTTAAGTTTTTTCTTTCTCCTTCCGCAAAAGTAGCTACAGACTTAAAATAATTACCTAACTGCTGAGTTGAAAGAACAACACTTCGTCTAGTACATCGAATCAGACGTGATCCACGTCTGTATGTAAGTGTAATAAAAAAATTATAAGTAAACCCAAATTTATAACTACTATAACATTTACTTAATTGTCTAATTATTAAATTCATAATAACTAATACACAATAAATATTTTATGGTTATAGTACTACCAGATTTATTTACGTGTAGTAGGCAGAGTAATAGACACAAAATACTGCACTTACAGAGTATTCACGCTGCGAGGTTTGAACGTATATACTTGATGACGCGTTCGCGCTTGACTTCTGGTTGATCCTGAGTTATGAGGTAACTTAGTATACAGCGTGTTTCTAATAAACGATTACAAACTTAATGAAAAGTTTTCTTGTAGCGTTAAATAAAAATTTTTCCTGGTTTGTTCTAAAATGATATTTACAATTAAAATTTTCAGGCCCGTTTTGTCTATTTAAATAAGTGAAGATTGACTTTTGTATTTAACTATGTAGTAAATGCGGTAAGATCGGTATTTTAAAACCTCTTTATGTATTGCGTTAATTATGGTTCTCTTTAATTATCCGTCATCAACAAAATAAATTGTTAGTAAAATAATTACAGCAAATACTAATCTTTATTTATTTGTACTTACACTGACCTAGCTTAGCAGAATGTACTTTGTGTACTCGATTATACTTATCAGCGGTTGTAACCAAGTTAAATAAACAATTTTCGCCAATAGCAATTAATTTTTGTGGTTGATGGTTTTTCGTTTCTTTGGTGAACCCAAATAATGAACGCCATTGCATGTTTACAGCCACCTGAAACAAATATATAATTACCTATATAACATCACAAAGTAGTAAACTCCATAGATATGAAACAGTTTCAAATACAATAATTTCATGCAAGTTTCTTATCTGTAGAAGCCGCACAGCTTGTAGTTTTTGCCTCTGACGTTGTGTTCAGGGCATATTTTTGCACTTACGGTACCGATACCGGTTGAACACTTCTCTGTCTCCCTATAACTATGACGCCTAGCACAAACAAACTATTATTTGGTAATAAGGTTAATTCGTTTTTAGGTTAGATCAGTGCAGTACAGAATAATAATGTTTCACACAGTTATTAATAATTAAAAAAAGGTAGGTTGGCAGGTTGTCTGAGTAAGCTTTTATAAATCCTTCGACCGTCATAATAATTTCTTCTAAAAGCACCGTAAAACACAAAATTTTAATCGCACGCGTTATTGGTCTGCAGTGTAGTGTCTACACAGTGACGTCAGATGTTAGTCATACTGCTTTTAAGCGTTTCGGCGCAAAATTCAAGACGTTTTAAATATATTAAAAAAATTGTTTACAAGAGATTTGAACAAAAATGAAGAATAAAACATAAAAAACAGCATCTTAAAGTTTCATTATAAGTAAAAAAAATCATGCAAGGACTCTGTTGAATGGTCTATAGTATTCTAAAACTTAAACTTTAATTTTTTTTCTACCTATCGTAATTTTTGTATTTTTTTATTTTGAGAAAATTTTATTCCAAGGCACAAATTTCTAAAGTTTATAATTATTTTTTGCTTTTATATAGGTAGATTACCACCATTAGTTTACCTTTTTCTGGTTCCAAATAATGCATTAATCTGACTTTAATTATTAATATTTTTTGCTTAGTACGAAATAATAGTATTCTAGCTTGACACAGACCTTAAAAAGCGTTTTCTTATAAAACAAATTATGCTTTTCTTTATAAACTCTTTAAAAAGTATTTTAGTTTTATTTTTCGCTAGTTTTTATGTTGCTGCAATAACGGTTGTTTTGTGCTATTGGTTCAAACGTTTTGTCAAGATTTTACAATGGCACAAATTTCTATTTTAATATAATTTTCACTTCTTTATTAATCATTTGTGAAAACTCAAAAGTAACAATATATACTATACATCTTGTAGATTTATATTCTTCAAGACACTAATCAAATTTGATGCAAACGTTACAATTTGTTACGTTACAAGCTTTGATGGCCCATTACTAAAAAGGTAAAATCTTTTAGACTTATTTATTGTCGCTTAATGCTTTTTCGGACGTCGAATTTTTTTTTTCTAATTTTTTTTTTGTTGCTATTGTTTTCATTTTGTCCATTTGTTACATTCCAAAATTAACACAAAGTCATTGCCTGCAATGTAGTAACATAAACGGGGGTTGTGCCACTAGCTCAATGGAGATGGGGTGAGTTTTATTTAAAAGTTTCGTGATCGAAATGGATTGACTTGTCGAAAACAAAAAATCGATAAATAATAATGTCGAAATCAAAGGGCGCCAGGAAGGGGGTAAAGCTTAATGGACTAATGACCCTTGCCAACCATAAGTCCGCTTCTGTAGTATGCACCCCCAATGGACTTACCTTAGAGGGTGCATTTGCTAAAATCTAAAATAAACTAATAAAGTTACACACGCGGAGGCCGACGGAATTAAAAGCTCTTTACAATTTAATAATTTAACATTTATTTGAACAAAATAAAACAAAATGAATAAAATAATAAAATAATTGAATTGAAATTGACAAAATTAATCACACAAAACAGTAGCAAAATAATAGAAAAATTACGTGAAGGCACGTTTGATCAAAACAAATTTACAGTTAATGGAATAAAATACACAAACAAAATAATAAAATACACAATACAGAATTTTAAAGAAATAAACAGCACAAATTAATCAAACTAAAACATCTATGAACACGGCCGTGTGTGTCGATATAACTTAAAAACAAAATGAAAAATACTTATAAAACTAACATATAAATATAAAATTTGAATCGATAATTCGGTCCCGTTTAATAAATTTTAAACTTGGGATAAAACAGTACCGTAAAATACGGTCATTAATTAGTTACATTAACGATAACTTCGAGACACTTGTAATTTTTAATTGAAAATTCAAAGCTTTTAACACTTGATCGCGTAAACGTAAATTTCACATATCAATAGATGGTGCAAAATAAATACCTTGATTTACTCGAAGACGGGCTTTTGGTTAGCGTAGGCCAGCAGAACGTCCAGGACCTCGATAGGGTACCAAATCCAGATGAATAAATTTACCAACGGAAGAATTATTATTGATCCGCCTCCAAGGCGAAAGATATGAGATTGCGAAACAAACTCACGCACAAAATTCACTTAACGAAACATGCGATATTAATTAGGAAAACAGTGATCTCCATGAACCGTAATTACGAAAAAGGAAAGTTTTATTTTCCACTAAAGCATCACTGTACCATTTTCACTTACTTCCGCGGTAACTACTATAAAAGGTGAATTACCACCTGCGTTAACTACATTCTGACGTCTGCCAATCAACTAACTTCCGACTTCCTCATTTACCAAACACACGTCTATATATCAACTTTCGTCGACTGCCCTTTCCACAAAGGCTGCGTTCGAAACCTCAACCACCAAAATACTCTCGCGAAGAAGTGCAATAAAGAGGCAAACAGTACTTATTACGTCATATTTATATAATTAGGACACAGCGTTTCGCTTGTACGTGAAACTGTCAATTTGACAAAATATTATATTACAAGAATTTAAACTGCCTAATAAATTAAGATAACGACTTAATTTTTCCACGTAATCTAAACGTTTGACATAAAGAAATTCAAGTACGAATGTACTCGAACAAAGAACTCATAAACCAACTTAAAATAAACAAACGGCGAAAATAGATTTAATTACGATTATATCTCAGAAGGAAAACATAACTCACAACTGGAATTTTTCAACAATCCAAGTGAAACATTCAATAAGCAAAATCGCGAAATCAGATGGTTTACAGCGTAACAAAATACAAAACTTTATCAACAATTTACATTGTAACTCTGAATTAAAAATCGTAAAATAACTTATTAAACTCAATCCAAAAGTACATTAAAACAACTTCAAAATACATTAAATGAAAAAAACGTCAATCCAAATACTGTGTCCGTTACCAAACATTACTCAATCAACCAATCGATTTTAAACGATGGTTACACCTCCCCTACTTAAAGAGGGATTTCTTAAATCACTCTATAAGCAATAAAAGAAAAACCAAAACGAAACGAAAAACCCATAACCCAAAAAAAAAACTAAAACTAAACGAAAACTAAACCTATGGCTCTCGCGATCTCGCAATCATCGAGAACCCCTAACGAAACTAACGGAACGAAAACCTAAACGATAAGAAGGGTAGCATATGTTTGGGTTCGACACAGATCACTCGATGCGGTACAGACGAAGAGAGCGCGCTGCGCTTCACGCGATCCGCGCATTGCGTTTTTCCCACAACTACTGCCCTCACCGAGCGATGGCACCTAGCCGCAAACACTACAGAAATAAAAGATAAGAACAGACAAGATAGCAGAAGAAAGAAAGATGGAAATAAAAGAACCGTTGTTTAGTCGCCTCTTACGACAAGTGGTGTCCCCACTGTAGAGAAATATTCTTAGTCCGTCTCTACACGGAACCCAAAAACGAAACGAACTAACCTAAATAAACGAACAAGAAACTAAAACAAAAAAAAAATCAGACGGTAAAACCTAAAACTATTTATTCCCAGTCGGGTTTAACTTTAAGTCCTTGGCGTTCCATATGCCTTTTGATGCTCCCGTGTCATCAGACAACTCATAGGTCTGATACGAAACTTTCCGTTTCACGTAGAACGGACCGATAAACTTAGGTGCCAGTTTGGCCGAGAAATATCGAGATGCATCAGAAAGGACATAATTCTTCCGCCACACTGTGTCTCCCACCTCAAAAGGTGCTGGACGACGACGTAAATCATAATAATGTTTAGCGCGGACATAAGCGGCATTCAAGCGATTCTTAATGTCGACGTAAACTTCTCTAAACGCTGGGCCTCTTTCGGCCAAAAATGTACGATCAGCAAAAGCTAGATCGTCGATAGTGTCTGAATCGGTAGTTTTTCCATGACGTGATCCGTCGAGACAGATTTCACGTCCGAAATTGGCGAAAAACGGCGTTAAGCCGGTGACTTCATGTACAGCGGTACGAATAGCACATGCTACTTTAGCAAGATACTTATCCCAATGTCGATGGTTGTCTTCGATATATGACGATAACATTGTCTTCATGACTCTGTTGACTCTTTCTGTTGGATTCGCTTGTGGATGATAATTAGCGTTAAAAATAATTTTGGACTTATATGACGAAACCATTTTTGTAAATTCGGAACTACGAAACTGTGTGCCGTTATCACACAAAAGATACTGAGGAACTCCAAACATTAAAAATACATCTTCTTCAAGACGTTTAGTAACTGCTGCGGCAGTAGCGGAACGTAACGGGAAAAATAAAACAAATTTCGAAAAATAATCTGCAACTACAAGGATATACGAATAACCACTTTTAGATCGCGGTAGCGGTCCAACAAGATCGGTAGAGATCAACTGCCAAGGTTTGTCCACAACAGGATGACGGGTCATAAGGCCAGCAGGACGTTTCTGTTCTGGCTTATGCGTGATACAAACTTTACAACCATTGATGTAACGAATAACGTCAGCCTTCATCTTAGGCCAGTAATAAAGCGGAACTATTCGTTCGAGAGTCTTAAAGATACCAAGGTGTCCAGCGGTAGGCTCATCGTGAAACTTTGACAATATTTCGAGTCGTTTTGACTTAGGCACAACTTCTCTCCAATTGTCATTCTCAGAACGAAGATCGGGATAGTCTACGGTAACATGCTTAAATAGCTTTCCGTTACTAATTTTCCACTGTGGAAAAGCGTTAGGTTTTGAACGTACACGTTCCATAAGTTTCGATAACCATTTGTCCGAAGACTTAGGTTCGGTAATGTCACAATCGGTAGTAATATTGTCGATAGCTGGTACTGAACGAGATAGTGCGTCAGGTACGACATGATCCTTTCCTTTACGATGAATGATCGTAAAATCAAATTGCTGCAGTCTAACAGCCCATCGTGCTAGACGACCGGTAGGTTCCTTTAAATTGTGTAACCAGACTAATGATGCGTGATCGGTAACTACAGTGAAAGTTGTTCCTTCAAGATAAGGGCGTAATTTTTCAATAGACCAAAGGACAGCCAAACACTCCTTTTCGGTAATTGAATACTTGCGTTCACACTTTGTGAGCGACCTACTATTATAACAAATAACACGTTCTTCACCGTCGATAAACTGTGTAAGAACTGAACCGAGACCAAAATCAGAAGCGTCAGTTTGAACTGTAAACGGAACATTGAAATCAGGGCAAGACAAAATAGGTGCGGAAACTAAACAATTCTTAATGATTTGAAAGGCTTCATCACAATCACTAATCCAATTAAAGCTGGAATTCTTCTTTAACAGAGACGTCAATGGAGCGATAATTGTCGAAAAATTTGGTACAAATCGGCGATACCACGAGGCCATGCCTATAATTCTTCTAACTTCAGCGACACCAGTGGGAACTGGAATACGCAAAATTGCATCGACCTTTTCCGGGTCAACCGACAAACCAGTAGAATTTACTATAAAACCAAGATACTTAAGTTCAGGTTTACAAAAATGACATTTGTCTTTACTTAGCATCAAATTAGCCTCTCTAAGGCGACGAAGAACTTCAGTTAACACTTCCATGTGTTTCTCGAAGGAAGGAGCGCAAATAATGACGTCATCTAAATAAACAAAAACGTAAGGTTCTAACTCGGGACCTAAAACTCGATCAATCAACCTCTGCCAAGAAGCTGGTGCGTTAGCTAAACCAAACGGTAAGCGCGTGAATTGGAATAACCCACGGTTCGGAACTGTAAAAGCGGTATACTGCTTAGACTCTTCGCTTAAAGGAATCTGCCAATAAGCGGACTTAATGTCGAGAGATGAAATAAACTTAGCGTCACGAAGACGATCCAAAATAGACGAAACGTAAGGTAAAGGATAAGCGTCCTTTTCGGTAACTTTGTTGACTTTTCTAAAGTCCACGCAAAAACGATACGAGTTGTCCTTCTTCTTCACCAATAAGATCGGGCTCGACCAAGCGCTGTTTGATTTTTCTACAACGCCTAACTTCAACATTTTCTCTAACTCCAGATCGATTTGTTTCTGGATAAACGGCGAAACTCGGTAATACCGTTGCTTAATTGGTTCGGAAGTAGTCTTGATCTGATGTTCGATCAAGTTGGTGCATCCAAAATTTTCATTCGACGAAGAAAAATGATTACTAACTAAACTGTCTAACTGATTAAGCTGTTCTGAAGAAAGATCGAGACGAGACTGAATAACGGAATCTTTATCTTCCAATTGTGAAATGGTGTAAATATTTTCGAAACGCCATTCACCTTTTCTAAGATCGGGAACGATACCTGCTTGTTTCCAAAAATCAACGCCTAAAATTAAATTATGCGGAACGTCAGGAACAACTAAAACTTCTAAAACAATAATTTTTCCTTTAAGTTCGATTGGGACGAGAAGTGAACCTAAACTTTGTACTGATTTACCATTAGCTACAATACAATTAACTTTAACTGACTTATTTAACTTCAAACCTAACTGACTAAAAATTTCCCAACCCTTAGAACCAACAATAGTGCGAGAAGCGCCACTATCTAATAAACTCAAAATTTCGTGACCAAAAACTTTAACGTAGACAAAAGGTCTTTCGTCAGACTCAGCAGACTCTAAAACATAATCCAACACGACTTTATTCTTAACAAAACTCTTTTTCTTCGAAGAATGTAAACTATTAAAATAGACAGCCGATTTAACTTTAACCTCTGACGTCACTAAACGGCTTCTTAGTACGTCCTTTACTCGTTTCCCGAACACTTAGAACAAGTGCGGACCGTAACGTTAGGTTTTCCACAACGATAACAAAATAAACCTTTCTTAGGTTCTTTGCAAGAAGCAGCTCGATGGTTTGGCTTCCTACAATTCCAACACAATTGCGGACTACTTCGATTAGAAGAAGCAGGCGCATTAACGATAGCTAACCTTCGTGAAGAAGGTGCGATATTCGAAGACGGTAATCGTAAATTTTGTCTAACAGGTGGTGTAGATTTTTCACCACTACTAACGTTATTCGAAGAACGAGAAACTACAATGTCTTTAACCTGAGATGTTACGTAAGCGAGATCAGGCTCCATGTCCTGCTTTCTACGAGATGGAGGCGTGTAAGCTTCAATAGCTTGCATGCGGTCCTCGATAATACGACCAAATTTAATTAACTCCTCAATTGAAGTAACTGACGACAAACCAAGCTGAGTTTGATAAACGGGAGAAATATTTCTTAATAAAATCTTTAACTGCTTTTCTTCAGAAAAAGGTTCATCGAGACGTGAAAACATGTTGCGAATAATTGCAACGTAAATACCCATAGGTTCATCATTAGCTTGAGTGCGACGCTTAATTTCTTCAATAAGTCGTTCGTCATAATCGGTAGGCTGGAATTGTTCGCGTAAAAACTTAACTAAATCTTCCCAAGAATTAACTGAATTACGAATAGATCTAACAAAAATCAATGCATGACCTGTAAAAAGATCAGTACACTCCAAAAATAGCTGATGGCTTGAAACGTTACGCGATAATTGAAGTTCGGCAACTCGTTCTAAAAATGCATTCAATGAAATTGACTTTGCGTCACCAGAAAACTTTAAATTCCATTTTGAAACTGAAACACTCTTAACATGACTAATAAAATTTTGACTAACAGCAGAAGACGTCGGTAAAGCGGTATCAACTACAGAAGGTTGAACGACAGGTTCGATGACTTCATCGGCGGAAGTAGACGGATTTGAAACAACAATTTGTTTATCCAAAAGTTCATACTGCGAAATTAAAACAACTAAATCTTTTAAAAACTCATCTTTAACTTGAGAATCGTCACCTTGAATAGGAATAGAATTGCCAATACGGTTTAACAAATATTTAATTTTGGTTTCAATAGTAGAAGAAATTTTTGTAGTCTGAGTAATTTTCAATGAATCTATTAACTTTCTAAGCTCATCGATACCTTCACGAATCGCTAACTTATCTGCATTAAAATCGAAAGGATACACAGGACGAGATAATTTTCCGGTAGCTTCTTCAATAAGGAAATTCTTGAGTAAACCTCGTAATACGACAACACCTAAAGATGCATCACCGCCTCTAATCAAAATTTCATAACGTAATTCGTTATGCGATAAACGATCAACAATCAATTTGTAACCCATTTTAAAATGAAATTACAAAACGGTAAAATCTTCCAAAAATCACGAAACTTAACAGGCAAACTAAAATTCGAAAAAGGCCACACGCTGGAGACGCCAAATTATTTATGTTACATTCCAAAATTAACACAAAGTCATTGCCTGCAATGTAGTAACATAAACGGGGGTTGTGCCACTAGCTCAATGGAGATGGGGTGAGTTTTATTTAAAAGTTTCGTGATCGAAATGGATTGACTTGTCGAAAACACAAAATCGATAAATAATAATGTCGAAATCAAAGGGCGCCAGGAAGGGGTAAAGCTTAATGGACTAATGACCCTTGCCAACCATAAGTCCGCTTCTGTAGTATGCACCCCAATGGCCTTACCTTAGAGGGTGCATTTGCTAAAATCTAAAATAAACTAATAAAGTTACACACGCGGAGGCCGACGGAATTAAAAGCTCTTTACAATTTAATAATTTAACATTTATTTGAACAAAATAAAACAAAATGAATAAAATAATAAAATAATTGAATTGAAATTGACAAAATTAATCACACAAAACAGTAGCAAAATAATAGAAAAATTACGTGAATGCACGTTTGATCAAAACAAATTTACAGTTAATGGAATAAAATACACAAACAAAATTATAAAATACACAATACAGAATTTTAAAGAAATAAACAGCACAAATTAATCAAACTAAAACATCTATGATCACGGCCGTGTGTGTCGATATAACTTAAAAACAAAATGAAAAATACTTATAAAACTAACATATAAATATAAAATTTGAATCGATAATTCGGTCCCGTTTAATAAATTTTAAACTTGGGATAAAACAGTACCGTAAAATACGGTCATTAATTAGTTACATTAACGATAACTTCGAGACACTTGTAATTTTTAATTGAAAATTCAAAGCTTTTAACACTTGATCGCGTAAACGTAAATTTCACATATCAATAGATGGTGCAAAATAAATACCTTGATTTACTCGAAGACGGGCTTTTGGTTAGCGTAGGCCAGCAGAACGTCCAGGACCTCGATAGGGTACCAAATCCAGATGAATAAATTTACCAACGGAAGAATTATTATTGATCCGCCTCCAAGGCGAAAGATATGAGATTGCGAAACAAACTCACGCACAAAATTCACTTAACGAAACATGCGATATTAATTAGGAAAACAGTGATCTCCATGAACCGTAATTACGAAAAAGGAAAGTTTTATTTTCCACTAAAGCATCACTGTACCATTTTCACTTACTTCCGCGGTAACTACTATAAAGGTGAATTACCACCTGCGTTAACTACATTCTGACGTCTGCCAATCAACTAACTTCCGACTTCCTCATTTACCAAACACACGTCTATATATCAACTTTCGTCGACTGCCCTTTCCACAAAGGCTGCGTTCGAAACCTCAACCACCAAAATACTCTCGCGAAGAAGTGCAATAAAGAGGCAAACAGTACTTATTACGTCATATTTATATAATTAGGACACAGCGTTTCGCTTGTACGTGAAACTGTCAATTTGACAAAATATTATATTACAAGAATTTAAACTGCCTAATAAATTAAGATAACGACTTAATTTTTCCACGTAATCTAAACGTTTGACATAAAGAAATTCAAGTACGAATGTACTCGAACAAAGAACTCATAAACCAACTTAAAATAAACAAACGGCGAAAATAGATTTAATTACGATTATATCTCAGAAGGAAAACATAACTCACAACTGGAATTTTTCAACAATCCAAGTGAAACATTCAATAAGCAAAATCGCGAAATCAGATGGTTTACAGCGTAACAAAATACAAAACTTTATCAACAATTTACATTGTAACTCTGAATTAAAAATCGTAAAATAACTTATTAAACTCAATCCAAAAGTACATTAAAACAACTTCAAAATACATTAAATGAAAAAAACGTCAATCCAAATACTGTGTCCGTTACCAAACATTACTCAATCAACCAATCGATTTTAAACGATGGTTACACATTGTTACTCTTCTTTGTGCACATATTTCTTTGATTTATATTATCCATTTTCTTCCGGGTCTGCTTCTTTGGTTTTCTTGCTTTCATTATTCTCTTTGTTATTCTGCTGAATTCCATTCTTACTATATGTGCATACCAGTTTTGTTGTTCTTTTTATTATTTTCATTATTGGTTCTTACTTAGATATTTCTCTTATGTTTTCATTTTTTTTCTGTCTAATTTAGTTTCTTCTGCAATGTTTCATTTTGATAGCATTTATTTTAGTTTTATCTTTCTTCTTAATTGTTTAACTTTTGCAGATGTAACTTATTATTGTTAATGTTATTATATTATTTACTTTCTTTTTTATGTCAATGTTTTTGTGGCATGGGATTTTTTTGTTGACAATATAGTAGATTTTTGTAAATTTGTTTGCTTTATTTACAAATTTTGCCTTCATTTGTTAGCCATGTGTTATCATACATCCTAGAAATTTGTACGTCGATACTTTTTCCAATTCCTTGTTTTTACATTTTGTTTTTGTTGTTTTGATTTCTTTTTTGGTTTCTTATTTACAATTATACTTTTTGTTTTGCTAATGTTTACATCCATTTTTATGTTTTCTATTTTTGTCTATTGTATCAAAAGCAGCATTCATGCCAACAAACGTAAGATATAGTTCTTTTTCTACTTTAATGTGTTTTTTTTATTATATTTCTGATTGTATATCAATTGTTTGTCTATTGCTGCTTGTTCTTCTCCTAGTTTAAATTCTATTTGATTTCTTAACTTACTTTCTATTTTTTTTGTATAAATTTTGTAGCTAGTTTGAGCCAGACACATTGGTTTGAAGTTTTTGCACTGCGTCTGTATTCCTTTCTTATAAATGGTAAAATTGTATTATAAGGTTATTTTATTCAGTCTCTTAAGATTTTCTTTTTTTGCCATGCTTGTTGACAAATATCTCAGAACGAGTTTATTACTTTTGGTCCAAGCCTTTTAGAATCTCCGGTACTACACTATCTTCTCTTTGTCAATTTTTATTTATTGTATTGCATCGTCTTCTTTTAATTGAATGTTTCTGATTTATTTGTTCTTAAAATAAACTGACTTCTGAATATATTCGCTCACAGTACATACTTTTGTAGAAGTCTTTCTACATTTTCTTTGTGTTTTTTTGTATTTGTAATTAATTGTTTTTTCTTTGATTTTATATTTTTCCTTTTCTTTATATTCTTGTCTAAAAATTCTTAGTATTTATTTTTTTCTCTGATTTTTCTAGGTTTTTTTGTTATTTCAATTATTTCTTTCACTGTTTCTCTTTCTTTTGTAACCATTTTTATCCCCTATTTCTTTTGTTTAAATATATCATTTCTACGCCATTTTGTACCATTCTTATATTTTCGGTTTACCAGTTTTTTGTTTTCATGTGCTTGTTGTGTTTTCTTAAATTCTCTCAATGTTTTCACTAGCATCCACGTTGCTTTTAGAATTCTCCGTCTATCAATTTTTTGTCCGTTTTTTTTGGTATTTTTTGCTGTGCACTTTTAAGTTGTGTATCACAAAATTACTATATTTTTTTGTTTGTTGTTTAATATGGTTTGTTACTCTTTTCTTAATAATCTGCGTTTCGTTATTTTCTTGTTTCTACTTTTTATATTTTTTTATTTAAGTTCTTTCATAAGTTATGTAGTCTATTATACTTCTGGCGTTGCGTTCTTGCGCCAAACGTGTTTATAAAAAAAAATAAACCGAATAAAAAAAAGTAGTTATTAGTTTTATTTGATGAAGACTAAACTAAAGATTTTCAAATGTTATCTTTTTTAATAAATGGTTTAGAATTGTGTTTTACGTGGTCAGTGCTTATAAATTGGTTTAGAGGTTAAATTTTTAATTTACAAGAAACGGTGTTAACAACACACGCACTTTTCACGAATGGACGAATGGAATCCTACACAAAACAATAGTGGCTAACCATCAAGATCGTTTTTCCGTAGAAATAATCATTTTATTGGACGTCATTTGTTTGAAGGGCGTCTTTGTGTAGAAGCTTACTTTTACTTTTTGGAAAAAGAATTGCCTAATCACAAGAAAAATATTCCTCTGATAACTCGTCGTAGCATGTAGTTCCAGCAAGATGGAACACCACTATATTTTGGAAGACAAGTGACGGTGTTTCTTAATAAAAATTTTCTGGTAAGGTAAATAATAAACCAGATACACGTGAAGAGTTGACTGGCCGTATAGTTGAATCTACTAATTCTTTAAAGAATGAATTGGCAATAATTAACTGGCAATATTCTATGACTCAAAGGATAGCTGCATGTTTAAAAAACGACAGTTTTTATTTTGAACAGTTGTTGTAATTTTGTGTTTATTAGCTATCTATTGATGAATACATTTTTTTAATTATTTTTTTTAATCTTTTTGATTTTTCCAAAACAAAAAGGAATTCACCTAGAGATCATTTTTTGACCGTAATGACTTTTGAAATATGTAGTATAAGTTTATCAGTCAAGTCTACATTTTGTAAATGGCTGTAAATTGTATAAAAACAATTTTTTAGGTTCAAAACACCTTTTGTGTTAAAGCTCATTTATTTTTTTGCAAACTTAAAATAAATGTTCAATTTAATTTACATGAGTTAACAAATCAAGTACCACTGCTAGATTAAAATGAGGATCTGCCGATGTCAACAAAAAAATTTTTCTACACCGAAAAACTTGAAGTTACTAATACAAGAATAAACTATTACAACAAAGTTTTTATAAAGATTTGATATCCTTTGTCCTATTGCTATAAACGCTACGGTAATTTGATAAACTAGTATTCGTAATTTTTGACACAAATCTGCTGTTATAAAATTTAATTGCAAACCAGAACATGATAGTGCTCGGCATGTATGACGCTTGCTAAAGCAACTATTGCAGTCAATAAAAAAACATCTTTTGCTGTTTAAAAGTGTGCACTAACTATTGATTGTTCGCTTACAATTTCTTGATTTAAATTGTCATTTGAATTTTTTAAATTGACATTAGTTTTATTCCTAAGGTACAAAACGGTATTATGTTTTAATCTTTAATTGTTTCTAATAAGGTTGTTCTATTTTATAAAATACAAAAATGTGTTTCTGTAGGAAGTTCTTGATTTGGACATCTGCATTTTTCACTTTTTGGTAGTTTCCGCATCAATTTTCTCTAAAATAAAAAAAACAAAATTAACATCCCAATTATCGGATTGATTTAAAGATTAAAACGTAATTTTACATCGTTCCTTTCACTTAAGGAGAAACATTGAACCTCATCTTTAATTAGAGAAGGTTTTAAATAATTGCAAAAATTGTGGTCAACGCGAGCACGTAGATAAAAAAGTCACTATTTGTTTATTATTATATAGAACACTAGTCTTTGATGGTTTTCACAGTTAAACAAACTTAATTTTTGCAATTTTGGGTTTTGTTAATGAATTAGTTTCCCGTTATTATTCAAACAATAGTTTGTGATTACGTGGTTAAAATTCAAACATTGTCTTCGACCGATAAAAAAACCCTTACTGTTCTTAATACCTTATCTACTATAATTTTTACTTTTATTAATTACTAGAGACTTTGAACTATATGTATAAATATTTATTATTAAGTATTAAACTAGTACTGAATAAGTTTGAATACCCAAAACACTATGATCAAAAAAAATATAAGCAATTAATTCACAATTAACAGTTGCACATACATTTATGCTGTTTAGCATATCTCAAATTATTGAAAATATATGATGAGTTATAATCAGTAAATTAGTTTTAACTTTAAATTTTTTTTTGTATACTGAACTACAATTCTGATTGTTATTGTTGTACACTTTAAATGTATCGTCAAATCCTTTAAGTCTACAAAAATACTCACTATCTGATTGTAAAATTTAAAAATAGTAAAATACAAAAAGAAAATTAAAAAAATTTTTGTAAACATTATGTTAGCTACTAAGACTGATTTTTTCGTATACAAATTAATTGCTTGCAATCATTTTTAAAGATTTTTTAAACTTGTTTATATTGCTGTTTAATAACGTATAATACCATCAAGAATTATGTCATTGATGTTTATATTACATTATTAAACTCAAATTGAAGTAATAATTCCAAACCATTAGTTTATAATAAGTTATCAATTGTGTATACTGTAACATAACATTAAAATAAATATGAATGCTTGCTACAATAATATAGGTAGATGTTCATCATAATATGAAATTATTTTGATGTAGAATAAAAGGTAGTTTTATCAGTAAAGTTTATATGTATTGACATACGGTTAGAAACTTTAGAGATAAGACGACTTTTTATAAAATTTATATCCAAATGTTGCAAAATTTTAATTATTTATTTGTTACAACGTTTTAAATAAATTTACTAAGTTTTTATTGTTTTTACATAGCTTTTTAGATGGAACTTTAATAAAGTATAATGTATGTTTTTGTTATCTATAAATATTAATATAAAAAATGTATTGTCTTTAATACATTTTATTCTAAATTTTTGATCATTTTAATTATTTTGTTGCACTATATTTTTATTTAAATTTTGAAAATTCTTGTAATATATGACTATGGATTTTACTTTTATTTTTTTAACACAGTCGGTAATGATTTTTTTGCGCAAACTTAACACAAACAAATTTGAAAGAGTGTAAAAAAAGTAGAACGATAAAGTTTATCGAGTTACTTTGTTTTTTATTTTAGTAAGCACGTTAACATTAATGTTTTTTTAAACTCGAGTTCAAAGAACATTATTTTTTATAAATATATTTTTTTAATGTTTAATTTTTATCTATTAATGTTTGTACTATGTCTCTTATACTTATAAACACAAGTAATTTCTTGGTTACAGGTTTATTTGTTTTAATTGAAAAATAATATTTAAAAATATGCCATTAATAAATAAAACTAAAAACGTATTTTTATACAACAAACAAAAAGCATTCGTCAAATGTTTGTATAAAACCGTTACTTTTTATGTGTTACATCTTTACTAGATTACTATAAAAATACGAAAAATAGTTTTAGGAATTTAATAGAAAATAAAACTAAACTATACAACAAAATTTTTAACATTGTTTATTATGTACTTTGAAACTAACGACTAAACAAAATTAATTATATAAAATTCGTGTAGTTATAAATCATAAAGAATCGTCCTTGTCGACACCGTTATCTGACGTTTAAAATAAGTTTGTTTGAAGAATGTTTTGGTTTAGTTTTGGCGTTTCTTAAGTATTCAAAAAAAAATTCATAAATCACTCTTAAAGTTCTTTAGAAATATTTTTATGTTACAGATAACAACGGTTTAACCTTAGATTATACTTTAATTTATTTACAAAGTTATTAAAAATTTAGAATTATTGTGTAAACACACTGTGTCAATTTTTGTTTTTTTTAAACAAAATTTTTATATATATTATAAAACTTCATCTGTAATGATGAAGTTTTATAATACACTTTCAAACATTTTTATTTATATTATTTTTATTGTTGATTTAAATTTGTTTTATTATTGTAAATGTATAGCGAGTTCAAATAAACGTCGAATATTGAAAAAAATTGAATTAATATAACATAATTTTTATTTTTAATTTGTGTAAGAATTTATAGGATACAAACTTAAGTTTTTTTTACGGAACCATTACACTACTTATTGTACTCTGTAGTGCTTCTTTGTTAGATTGTTTGCTTTTTCAAGTATATCGTTTTCTTTTTTACGTTGTTAGAGTTTAGTTCACAAGTCGATTACGTAACTTTTGAGAGGTTTTTAGTTAGATTTTGGTTGATTGTTTAAGTTCTTCAATTTCTTTCACTCCCTGATGAAGTTCCTTACAAAAGTGGACAAAACGTTGGTTACAACCACGCTACGGTCTAAACCCGGAAGACGTTCCTATCTTAGTACTACGCAGCATTACCTTATTTAAACATCTTAAATCAACCAATTTAATTACGCCTGATGCGATAACATTATTTTGTATTTATTTTTATTTTTAATGTCATCAAATTAGCTACTGAAAAAAAAGTCTCATTCTTAAAATCAAAAATTAAAGACCATAAACATACAGTAATAAGTAGAGCAAGGATAGTTATGCATTTGCATATTGCACGCATAAATACATATTTTTGTCATTTTTAAGGAAATGTGCATATTTAACAAATATGTCGTATTACATTTAATTTTGCTTGCATTTTTATATATTGTGAACTGCCATTTGCAGAAATGTATTTTCTCAAAATGCAATTGTTACGTTATTGACAAATTGTTGCCCACATTTAGAAGTTGTTAAAAAAGAAGTTGTAAAAATTATTGCTTTTACTTACAATACGTTGCGATAATAAACCGATAAAAGGATTAGGTGTACCAAAATGTTACACAATAAATTAATAAAATCCATAAACAATCTGCTGGATGATATTTTATTGTATTTCTAATAAAAGCATTAGAGTGTACTAAAATTTCCTAGAAGCAACTGGTAAATTTTTTATTGCATCCACGTTGCAATTATAAGGGGATTATGCTAGCTCATTTCTCAACCTTCTGTTTTCAATTGTATTACATTTTAAAGCGGTCAGTTTGTTTTAAACAAATTAAATCTTTTAGTTTAAGACCGGCAGTGTTAGTAAGAGGTGACCGACAAACTAAAACTTTGAATCATGGCTAAGAAAATCGATCATTGGGCTTCATTTGCGGCGGGGTTCAATGGCGACTTTACCATCGATGGCTTTGTTTTATTTTGCAAAGTATGCAATGTTCATGTTACTGCAACAAAAAAATTTCAAGTTTACCAGCACCATAAAAAATAAAGAAGCGTTAAAAACTCTGAGCCGGGACCTCGGCTTTCTAAATTTAATAAAGATTTGTGTGTGTGTTTGTGTCTGCTGGAATTTCTCTGTAAGTTGAAGAATGAGAAGCTAAAAGCGTTTTTGGAGCAGTATACTAAGCAGATCGTTCCAGACGAATCAACACTACAAAAAATTGTGTAGCAGCATTGTATCGACAATCGCTGAAACAAATAAGAGCTAAAATAGGCAAAAATTATATTTTGGTAGCTCTGGACGAAACAACACACGTATGTAGAAAGTATGTTGCAAATTTTGTGGTTGGAATGTTAGCATGAGAAGAGTACCAACATAATTCATTTTTACTTAATATAGACGTGTTACCTAAAGTTAATCATTCCACAATTACAGTTTTTTTAATGATACGCTTAGTTTGCTATGGTCTTTGGGTATAAAGTACAATAAAGTTCTACTGGTATGCACAGATGCGGTTCCGTACATAGTCAAAGCTATGAATGGTCTAAACACTTTATATTAAAAAATGATCCATGTAACTTGTTTAACTCATGGTTCACACAGGGTTTCAAAAACTATCCGTTTTCAAAACATAGACGTAAATGAATGAATATCTGTAGTAAAGAAGATATTTGTAGAGGCTCCATAAAGAATAGCAACATTTCAAGAATCTTTCTATTATACTATTGCCAGCTTCTAAACAAATTATTTTGAAATTCTGAAAACCGTTATCGATACTTTAGATGCTTCTGAAGCTAAAGCTGTTCAAACTGTCCAAGAACAGCTGATTCTACCTGCAATAGAAAAATTAGAAAAACGTCGAGTGTTGTTAAATCAAAATTTAAAAGCTGTGAAGGTGTAGTAGAAAAAATAAACGCATTTCGCAATGTAGCATCTAAAATTAAAAATAAAGTTTTTTCCGTTTTACAAAAGAATAGCGGATTAAAAGAACTTCAGGATATACGTTGTGTTTTAAATGGCGATAATGAAAAATTGTATCATTGTGCGATAGATAACCACAAAATTAATGAAATTGCAAAATTTAAATTTGCTCTAATATCATCCTGTGATTTTGAGAAAAATTTCTCTGAATATAAATAAATTTTAAACGATAGAAGACAAGAATTTTGATTTGATAATTTAAAACAAATAATAATTATAAAAATATTTAAATTAAATTATGGATTTTTTTGTGTTAACTGTATTTTTATATGTAAATATATGTTTTTTTAGTTTCAGTGTCATTTCTTGTCAATTTAATCTAACTTTAGGCAAATAATCACTTAATATTTACTGCAAAATTAGTGTTTTAAACTGCATATTTAAGTGCATATTTTATAGTGCGTAACTATCCTTGCTCTACAGTTATAAGTAAAAAGAAAGATAATAAAAAATGAAAAATAGTAGTAGTATTAGTAGTGACTTCAAATACTACAATTAACAAGTTGTTATTATATTTAGAAAATAAAATAATACTAGAAAATTCTAACAGACATGCTCTGTTCTGCGCAGTTTATATTCTTATTCACTGATGACAATTGGTACATACATTTTTTGTAATACAATGGTTTTTACAAATATGTTTATCACACTCACCACACATGAGAGACTGCTTACTGTCATTATGACAATAGCAATAAAGCTCAATGATCTGATCAATTATAAATTTATCAAGTAATAGTTTGATTGCTTTGGTGGGTGTCGTTGGCTTGTTTATTAGTCATAGTCCAGATAGACTAGGAAATGAGAAATTATATTTTCCTTTCGTGTGCGACTAGAAGCAGGGGAACTTTTTGACCACTTTTTTTCTATTTTTATCATAAAAATAATCGGTTGCGGCAACATTCTCAACAAGTTCGGTATCACTAGCGGTATCATCACTATCACTTTGATTACTCAATTCAAAATCTAAATTGGTATTATAGGTACTAACTATTGTTGCAGCATCAGAAATATCATTATCACTACCAAATAAATGCTCAGGTAGGTATTCTAGCTCTTTTTGTTTCAAAGGTATGTTCCTCTTGCGTAAATTTGCCATTATTAAAAAATTTAAAATAACTGTAGATTTGACCCCAACAAGCTTTTACAACCACGCTACGCTAAGACAGAAGTACCACTACCAGCGCAGATTCAGCGGGTTTCCGCTAAAGAAGAATACAAGAAATTTAAGGTTGTCAGGTCAACAAGTTTTTCTGGAAATTGCGATTTAATTTTGATTATGGTCAAATTTGACCTCGCCATACTATTTAAGGGTTAATTAAAACTTTACAAAGCGGAATCCCGCATAAAACGTAAAATTTACCTGGTTTCGGCAAATTTGAACAGGTTTCACTGTATTTACATAGCAAACAATTTAAATATTTACGTTACTAAATTTATTATGTTGCAAAAAATAATACATCTAAATATAGTTTGTCATGTACAAAAATTATACAACTAGACTTTTTAATCAAAGTAACAGGAATGCAAAATGAATGCATTGACAACTTTTATAACAAAACATAAAAATTTTAAGTCCTTCATAACGTAGTGATTGTACGTATGACTATTTATTTAAATTTTATACGTAAAGCAATTTTCTTCTTCACGTGCCATCTCCGCGAAGGAGGTTGGTAATCATTATAATTATTTTAATTTTTGAAGTGGTTGCTTTAAATAGTTTGATGAGCATCCATACCATTCTCTCAGGTTTCGCAGCCATGAAATCTTTCTCCTACCTACGCTTCTGTTACCCTGAATTTTACCTTGCATAATTAAGTGTAATCTGGTGTATTTTTTCCAGCGTGTCCTAAATATTGTAGTTTTCTTATTTTAATTGTTTCTATGATTTTATTCTTTCTGTTTAGTCTTCTAATAACTTCGTCGTTTGTGACGTGGTCTGTCCATGATATTGACTAGATTTTTTTATATACCCACATTTCAAAGGCTTCCAGTCTTTTACAAGTTGTCTTATTCATGGTCCAAGCCTCCATCCCATAAAGCAACACAGAGAATATGCAGCATTTAGCAAGCCGCATTTTCAAGTTAAGTTTTAAATCTCTTGTGCAGTACCTTTCTTGCTATATTAAAATTTGTTCTTGCCTTTTCAATTCGTATTTTAATTTCTTTTGTGTAGTCATTTATGGAATTAATCATTATACCCAGATATGTGTAGTTTTCGAGCGTTAACTATCAGTCTTATATTGTCACCTTGTACTTTGGATATTCTCATGCATTTCGTCTGCTTATTGTTCATCGTTAGCCCATATTCTTGACTATACTCAACTATTTTGTCCATTCGTTTTTGCAGGTCCTTGATGTTTTTCGCTATTATAACTGTGTCATCTGCGTATCTGATATTATTAATCGGTGTCCCATTAATTTTTATTCTAGCTGCTTCTTCTTCAAGCGCTTTTTTCAGAATCTCTTCGGTGTATGCGTTAAAAAGCACTGGTGATAAAACACATTTTTGTCTGACTTCTCGTATAATCCCAACTTTATCTGATAACTGTTTGTCAATACAAATTTTTGCTTTTTGTTTGTAATGTAACGAATTTTAAAACTAATTTATTTATACTAAAAATATCCACACGAAACTACAAACTAAATCTAAGGAAAACTACGAAAAACTCGCTAATTTATATAGTACACTCACTCGAAAGATAATGTCCGCGGATAACTTCTGTTTAACACTTGTTTACATTAAAGTCACGTAAGATTATACCCCGTTATATTTATCTCGACACGCGTTAATCCCTTATTTATTTAAACATATTTTTAACACTTGCGACTTAAAAATAACTAATAACTGACCTATGATTTTTTTGTACCGCATTTATACATGTCTGTTAACTTTCGAGAATCTTCTATATTCTTTCGTGGGCGTTCTAGACGTGGATAAAATGTACGTGAACACTCAAAATTTACAAAAACTTTGCGAATGTTTCAGTAGTATACGTTTGATATTATTTTGAGGTCATTGTAGTCTATATGTTTGGATATAAAGACGTTCATTAGTTGGTTATGTCAAATGCTTTGGGTATATCTCCTGTTTGGTATATTTGATTAAAACGTTTTACCAAGATATTCATGTGCTTCTCCTCTACGTTTTTGAATATGTTGGCAGGTAGTTCATCCGGTCCAGGGCTTTTTTTATTTTTTGTTGTTTTTAAAGCGTGTAAAATTTCTTTCTTTGTAATTTCTGAGCCCATTTCCTCTGGTACATATGTTATATGTTCTATTTCACCTCTCTCATCTCCGAAAAGCTCTTCAGTATATTTTTTCCATCGTTAAATTCTTTTTTCAGTTGACATTTATTTTGGATCTTTTCTTGTCTCTATCCTAGGGGTTTTCTTATCTCTTTATATTTTTAAGTTTCAGTGTGACATTTGCAATTAGGGGGTTGTGATCAGATGAGACATCTGCTCCTGGAAATGTTTTGACTGCTATAATAGCGTTACGGTACCTTTCTTTGATCAAAATGTAGTCTTTTTGATTGCTAACTATTTCGTCAGGTTTATCCGCAAGTGACCGCTATTTATTCAACCGTCTTTCTGGTAATTCAAAGAATGTATTTGTAAGTATTAATTCCATTTCTTGGCTAGATTGTAGCAGACGGTCTGCTCTGTTACTACGTTCTCCTAGTCCATGTCTACCCGCAAATCTTCCTGTTTTTCTCTCTGCTGGTAAAACGTTTCTATTTCATCTTTGCTTTTATCTGCTGTAGGGGCGCATGCTGGGATAAGATTTAATTTTGTATAGGATGTTTTTAGTTGTAAAATCATTATTCTTTTTGAGATTGGGATAAATTCTTCCACTGTGCCGTGGCGTTGCATTGTTTGTTGACTACAGCTGTGATGATCATTGTTACCGGAATAATATATTGATGCCATTCGCTGTTAAAATATGTACCGAATTGTGCCATTTTGTTTCATTTACTTTTAGAATACTTTTGTTTAGTCCATATATTTCTTGAACAACGTTATGTACTTTACCGGGCTGGTACATAATCTGTACATTCAATTACCGATTTTTATATTAGTTAACTTTATCTTTGATTTTTTGATTGGTTGACAAAGATTTTGGTGATTAACGACCCCAGAGGCCTTGTCTAATCCTCCATTCCCAGCTTTTGGGTTTGAAGGACCATAATCAGTAGTTTTGCATTTACTTGTTTTTGTCATTATGATGATTGTACTAAGGATAATTAATGGAGTGGTTTCCCGTTGCTTTCTTCGTCGCTACGTAACCGCCGATTCTGTGGTTTTCATCACTCCGATTACTTTCTGAATTTACAGCCAATTTAATCTTCTTGATAGTTGCCTGTGATCAGTTCTAGAACAGCCAGCTGTCACTATTCAGTTTGCTACTTTTGATCCACTTCGAGTATTTCATTTGTTTAGTACCACCCATATATGGGAGGTATTTTCTTATCCGCCAGTTGGAGAGGCGCCCGATAGAGAACTAGCAACCCCACACAAGACTTGTAATACTGGCAGCATTATTACATTAAACACAATTAAAGGAAACTATTACAATGTTGTTAGCAACACTTTATAGTAAACAGCACAGTGACAGACTCGCAAAACAATATAGTTACAATGTTCTGTAAAAAAATCTTTAGCCACGTGGAGAGAAACACTTAAGCATGTGGCTTCTAAAACATACACAAAACATATTAAAGTACAAACAAAACGGTTTAATCGTAATATATATTGAACAACGTACAACGAATTTTAGTAAATAAGACGACATTGATGAACTCGTTAATTTATTTTTCATTTTCTATTAGAAAATATTGTAGATTGTTAAGAGGATTCATTGTTATTTGTCAATTTTTAAATTATTTAAATTACCAGACCACCAATGATAAATTCCCTAAATTTCAAAATGTATATTTTACATATGTTTCGAGCTTTAAAATAAAGAAAAGTCTACAAAAAATATTTACAAGTTTTACAAAATGTTAAATCTAAATTATTAATTTATAGAAAGATGGTGCAATTTAGAAACAAATCTAAGAGAATTTTAGTTTAAAATCACAATTAAAATTGGTTTAATCGTTCAACAAAAAATTTTATGTGATATTTTAATACAAATCAACTCTAGTAATTCAAGAATTTGTTTGTCATTGATGTTAGTAAAAGCATGAAATAATTTGTAGGAAAAAAAGAGTATGACGATTTTCCAAAACATGTTGTGCAAATGTAGATTTTACTGAATTTGGATTATTAATGTATTTTGAACTATTTTTTAAATATCCAAGATGTTCATTAAGTCTAGTTTAAAAAGATCTTTGTGTCATACCAAAATAAAATTTTTTTACAAGAACAAATTAACTTGTAAACTCCACTTTTATTTAAATTATTATTATTATTAAGAATGTTACAAGAAAAAAGATTACAAAAAGATATTTCATTAGAAAAAGAAATCTTGAAATCCTTACCTTTTCTTAATTTCTTAAAAAAATTTGTTAGTAGAATTTGTTGAAATTGGTATTAATTTAGTGTAAGATTTAATACAATGTTTATATAAGTGTTTGTGATAAACATCGTAAATAATATCTAAAGAAAAATTATTAGTATAAGCTAAATAAAAAATAATATTTAATTCATTTTTATAATTTTTAATTGACAAAGGAATAACAAGAAGTCTATTGAAAAAATAATGAAATGAAGAAATATGGTGATTTGAGTCAGACGGTATTAAATGGTTAGTAGTTGTAGGTTTTCTATAAATTTCAAAGTGTTATTATTATTTAAAAAAATTAATAAATCAAAGAAAGGCAATTTATTATTTTTTTGAAAATTCAACGGGAAATTTTATTATATTATGAATATTATTAAAAAACTCTAAAAAGTTATTAACATCATTATTAGAACCATTAAAAATACAAAAAATGTCATCACATATCGTTTCCAAAATATTACTTTTTCTAACAAAATCTAGTGTTTACAAATATATTTACTTTCTAAATTGTTTAAGAAAATTTTAGCAAAAATAGGTGATAAAGAAGAACCCATTGGAAGACCTAGATTTTGTTTAAAAAATTGATTAACAGATTTGAAGAAAACGTTATTTAAACAAAATTTAGTAATTTTTAATAAATCATTTGTTACAAAATTAGGAAAATCAGAAAGTAAAAGAAGATTAGAGATTATAAGTAATACATCTGTAGGAGGAACTAAAGGAAAAAAGATTTTTAACATCAAAAGAAACAATATTAAGATTAAAGATTGTAAAAAAATTAAGTTATTTAAAGAATCTATTAATTCTTTTGTATTTTTTATTGAGTAAGTAGAAATAAAATTAATTTCAAAATTAAATGTTTTAGTTAAAAATTTGCTAATTTTACAGGTATGTGAATTAATAAAGTTAACAACTGGTCTAATAGGAAAATTGGGTTTACGAATTTTTGGTAAACACTAAAGTAAAGGATACTTTTAAAACTAGACAAATGAACATTAAAATAATTAATCGTGTTTTCAGTTAAAAGCAAAATATGAATAGTACTAGTAACGAATTTAGTTAAAAGAGATTTTTTTAATTTTTCAAAATTAGTACAATCTAAAAAATTTAAAGTTTTATTAGTGTATTCTAATCTATTAAGAATAACTGTACAATTACCTTTATCTGCATTAGTAATTATTATATTATTATTAATAATTTTTTGTTTAATAGATTTAATTAACCTTTAACCGCTAACGTGCCGAATCCTCACACAATCGCTAACCAGCGGTCTGACAGACCCCCATTTGTTTAAACTTTAAACTCGGCTTTAAATTAATAATAAAAATAAAACATTATTTAATACTAATACCAGTTTATTTACAAACGATATTAAACTTAAAAACACATATTTGTACCTAAAAAAACTGAAATTCACATAAAAAATAACAAAAGTGTTTAATTTTACTCGTTTCTTGCTTTTGCACGTAATCCAGGTAACGTAATAACAATGTTATGTTTTCTAGTTCTAACATTTACTGGCGGTTCCTCTTTACGCCTACAAAAATCGTGGTTTCACTAAAAAAAATCCCCCCTTTACAATAATTAAATTACTTAACATTTGAACTTGTTTCTTCTAAAGTAAAACTTCTCTTTGTTTTCAGTAGCTTCTTCTGGTTCGTCCTCTGAGCTTCCAGAACTAGTACCTTCATTTTGGAAGTAATCTTCATCGGAACTCTCTTCTAAAAATTTCTTCACATCTTCCTCATCACGAAAGTCGTCGTCGCTTTTTTCAAATTCTAAATTCTCGTCGTCTTGATCCAATAAATTTTGAGCCCAATTCACAAATCTGGGGTCGGCCGGATTCATTTTGTCAGGAATATTTATATTTGTACTCATTTTTACTCTAACACCGTAAGATTTCTAAAACTTTTTATCGTCACTTAACCGCTAACGTGAGGTCCCAGAGACCGCTGAACGCATTTTATTCTAAACAAAAGGCTTTATACTGAAAACTACGTAACCGTCCACTTAGCCGGCTTACACTCAAGTAGATCATTAACTGCTTGAAAGGTATACGAACACCCACACAACAGAAAAATTTGTTGCGAAAGTTGTAACTAAAACAATAAAGCCGGGGTCTCACAGACCGCACGTTAGCGGTTAAAGGTTAAACTGATCTGATTGAAGTTAATGTCATTTTGTTTAAATGAATTTAAATTGTTTGGAATTTTAGAAATATCAAGATTTGAAGAATCTAAATTAGGTAATGATTATAAAATAAACTCAACAGAAGATTTAAAATTGTTAAAAAAAGTATCATTTATTGGTAGTGAAAGTGACAATTTAAGACTTTTGTTTAAAAGTTCTATTTCATTTTGTGTAAAATTAACATTTAATTTTTATAAAATTCAATAGTTGGTTTTATATTTTTCTCAAAATTATAACCAATATTATTTTCTGAAAAAGAAAAGAATTAAATTCAGATTTAAATTGTAATTTATAAAAATAATTTAAATTTTCTAATTTATTACTAAGTTTAATATATAAAATGTTACCAAATTTTTCCACCTTACTTCTAATATTATAATCAAGTAAATTCTAAATTCTAGGATGTACTATTGAAGAAATATTCGAATGTAGGTACCAAAGTTTAAAACGAGTTTTGTTTATCTTGCTGTGCCATTTCTTTATTGGGTGTTTGTTTTAATATTAATTTTAATTTTAGTAAATTTTGGTTGTTTATTTAAATTCAGACAATTCTTGAGAAACCAAATGTTCAAATAATACTTTTTCACGTCGTATGAATATTTTCTGTATAAAATTATTCTCTTGCTTAGACTAGCCTTTTTTAAATTGTTAAGGGGATTCATTCAATTTTTAAATTATTCAAATTACCAGTCCACCAATAATAAATTCGTTAACTTACAAAATGTTACATATGTTTCGAAATATATAATATATATAATAAATAATAAAGCTCATCTTCAGAAAAGTCTACAAAAAATATTTACAACTTATAAAAAGTTTGAGCGTTCAACAAAAATATTTTATGTGATATTTTAATATAAATCAACTTTAGTAATAATTCAAGAATTTGTTTGTTATTGATGTTATTAAAAGGATGAAATAATTTGTAAGAAAAAAGCAAAACATGTGCAAATGTAGATTTTACTGAATTTGGATTATTCATGTATTTTGAACTATTTTTTAAATATCTAAGAAGTTCATTAAGTCTAGTTTGAAAAGATCTTTGTGTCATACCAATATAAAATTTTTGCAAGAACAAATTAATTTGTTGTAAGTTGTGTAACTTATTTGTTTGGTAGAGATTTAAAAACTATTGCAACAGACATTTTAAAAGATGTATTTTTACCATTCGTATTAACTAAACATTTAATTTATAGTCGTTGATAGATGCTTTTTTAATATAGTACATGCCAAATGTATTATTGAATAGCTTCCATGTACACAGCTGCTATACTAATTGATTGATTAAATATTTGTCAAGAAATTTTTAATTAAACGTTATACACATACGTACTATAAACAACAGTCATTTTTCAATCTCAGACTTCATAATGGTTTGTAATTTAAAGCATTTTTTAAACAATTACAAAGTTATTTTTTTTTAGAAGATCGTATATTGGAATCAATTCATTAACGAAGTACTTGGTTTGTGGACAATCAATCAATTTTCTTACTACCTTTATAACAGTGATATTATTAGACGACTTTAAACAACTAAGTACGTTTATTATTTTTCAAAAGTGGATTTAATATTAAATTGTAAACAAGTTATAATTATTACCTCAGAATACAATTAATATATCAACATATTTTTTATCGCAAATATTTAAAACAAAGTGTTTTATACAATGTAGAAAATGCTAAATAATTACACGTTATGCTTGTTTATTAATTAATAATAAAACAATACAGCAATAGCAATAATTTATATAAATCGTGTTAACACTATACAATGAGAATATAGACTATTTAAATGACTACATGTGTCGTTTTCTCGCTTCAGTAATGCATGTTTCATGTATTTGGTTTAATTAGTACCACTAATAGCAGTTTAACGTGAAACGTGATCTAATTTTTGACTAAAAAATATAAACATAAAAATAAATGCAATAAACAAATATTTTTTATCACAACAGAAAACTAGAAGGTATTGTTTGCATTTGAAACATCTCAACCAAAATTTTTGTATTTACTTAAAGTATTTGTTTTTGTTTGTTATCTTTTACACAGTTTACGAAAATGTCAATACCTGCTACAAATCCTTCTAAATAATACCATTACGTTTTATACGAGATTTTTTCTTGTAAAATATACTATTAAAATAAATTAGATCTGAAATGTTACTAACTTTTTAATTATTCAATTTTATGTTTATTATTAATTATGACAAATGGCGTATCTACCTCATGTTAGCTTTCACATACTAATTAATAAGTAAGAAGTATACTTCAGATAACATTAGTTAGTATTTGTTAGTTTACATTACAACGGTTGTTAATTAAGGATTAATTACACCGTCGTATAAAAACGCAGTACTGACTACTTGCTACATTTTTAGTTGTTAGCTCTTACACGTCGCACAGCACAATGAATATCTATGTCAAACTGATTATAGTTTAAATTTTTCTTTTTAAAAAAGCAGTTTTTTTTTTGTGCAATATTTAACTGCAAAATTTGCTGTAACAAAACGCACTATGAAATTAGGTATTAATAGATAGATATATAGAACTAATGGTAACAATTCCATTAAAAATATTTTCTATTTTATTACCTTGTCACAATTCAAAAATTATAAGTAGAAAAGTTAACTTTGTAGTTACATATGCAACTAAATACTAACAAATACTTTAAAAAAATAACAAATTTCGATTAGATTTGATAATTACATGGCACAATAAATGTTCAAATGTAAGTTTACGTTTGTTGTCGGCAACAATGTTTATCTGATGCATTGAAAAGGGTTGGATTATACTTTACACAGAGTTTACACTTTACTTAGGTTTTCGTATTTTATATAAACACTTTTTTAAGTTTATTAATAAGTTTTTTTTTTAAATTACTTAAACAAAATACTACTTCTAGTGGCAGATGGTCTATAAACCATAGTAGCACAAAATATACGTAATATATTAGTAAATAACATCTGGTAATAATTTAAATGTCACACTTTTTTATATTTACCATTTATTGTAATGTTATATCAATAATTTATATAAAACAAATATTTTCTAAATATTAGTTATAAATATTTTCTAAATATATGTTTCCGATATATGGCAGACATAAGATGTAAATGTCGTCTCAATATTTGTTTCCAATATATGGGAAATATTATTTTTTAATCTGTCCTAGATGTATCTCACTATTATTTGTGAGATATTTGTAAAATATATACCTACTACATATGTGTATGTTTGCAGATTATATTTCTGTAAAAACAGGTTTATTTATAAAAATCACACTAACAAAATAAAATTATAAATGATAAACAAAATATAAATATAAAATCTGTATACATTTTAAACATCTTTAAAAAATAAATACACAAAAAAAATTGTATCTTAAAATTACTTATTACTATTATTACATATTACAGAGGTACTACATAAATATTCTAAACTTTGCCAAATATCACGCAACGGATTTACGTACGTAACATCAGTTACATTAGGATGTCGTTTTGTGATGACATGTGAAAAAAACACACAATTAAGTTTTACTCTACCAAGTTGTATTCAAAAATCTACATTTTACAATAATAATTATGAAATGCATTAAAATGTATTAAAGTTATTTTAATTGGTATGAAATATACCAACAAATGGTTTTAATTTGAATTTTTGAATAAAGAAACTCTATGGAGACATATTTTTTTTAAATATGGCTTACAGAAATTTCAGCAGCATTATTATTTCTCTTTATTTATTCAATTCAATAAAACATCTACTATATATTGTAATGCTTGTCTTTTTACTGACTAGTATGAATTAATAAAATTACAAAAAACTTTAAACCTGATTAGTTTTAAAAGTGCACAAAAACATTTCTTTAGAATTGCTATTTAAAAAATAAGGACAATATTAAAATAAATTTTAGATACTGTTTTTTGCATATATTTAGTTATATATTTTATAAAATGTGCTATTTATTAATTATTCACCATAGTTACGTAAATAAAATCATTTCTTTAATTTATGTTTCCTATTAGTGATGACCGTTGAAAGTTCTTTGAATTATTTTCTGTAAACGTTGAACAGCCAACTAAGCAAACCTCGAATTTAGGGTGTACTCGCTGCGTTAAAATAAATTATTTCTAAAATGACTTATATTTATTTAGAAACCATGATACAAAAATAAAAAATAAGAAAATTATTAAGCGCTTACCTGATTATACAATTACATTGAAGTAAAACTCGATATAAAAATTTAAACTTTGCAATCTGCAAACACGAAATCCAAATGCATACTAGTAAAGAAAACTTTCCATGTTCTTGTTCAGGGTCTATATAAATGTTTCTGACCTCAATACCCATAAGCAAAAAAATAATATATTCTTAAGAAGTTCAAAAATTCTACGAAATTAACTTAAAGGTACTTTGTGTAAACCCGTTTAGAAGACCATTAAAATATTTGGAAAAGATGACCTCTAAAATCATAAATACTAATGTTGCAGCAAAATTACAATATCTTCTCTAAAATTTATTTGCAGCAAATGTAGTTTATTATTGTAGTTTTACTATATTTTTAGTTATAACCCAATTGTTTTTTTAATTCAATTCAAACGCACATGATTCAAATTCTTCTTATGTAAGTTTTTAATAATTAAATTGTGTTCCAATTTTTAACATGATTACATACTATAATTTTGGATTACTTTTTATCAAAATATACGCACATAAAAATAATTTTTAACATCTGTAAATACGTAAATTTAAAAGTACAGTTAAAAAAAGCATAAAAATGGTAGATACTGATTAAACATAAATATTAGCTCTATATATAATTATAATATATATTTTATGTCAGTCAAACTTTGAAAAACATTTGTGACTTTGGAATATACGAACGATATTGTTGGTACATATTTTTATAACATTGTTTTTATCTAGTTTTACAATATTTAGAATACATTTTCTACATCTTGCAATAAGTATCTAGAATCTCTTCTCTCTCTCTTAAAATATTTACCTGATGTCATGTAAACCTTGAAAACATTTGTACGATTTTAAAATATATCAATAATATTGTACGTATATATTTTTAGAATAATAGTATTATACACTTTAACAATATCAAGAATATATGTATCTATTACACCAAGCAATATTTAGCCCATTTTAAACATTGTACTAAGATCATTAGAATATCGTACATATATTTTTTGCTACTAGCGCAAATCATAGTCCATGTTGCTACTCCGTATAACAGTAGTAATAAGATATAATATTGCAAGGTACCTATTTTTAACTGTAACTTAAATGCCCTATCACAAAGATCACGCACTTTAAAGAAACTTACAAGCTATTTCTATACTGGTTTTAATCTCTTGTGAATGTTCCCATTGATCATTTAACTAACACTCTAAATATTTAGATTTATGTAATTGTTCTATTTCTTTATTTTTTATTTTTAACGGTGTTATTAATTAATGACTATTATTTATCATAAACTTGGTTTTGGAAATGTCTGTTTTCAGTTCTTTTTCTTTACCGGTCATATTCACGTTGTCCATTAGGTGTTGTAATTTACTCATACTGTTAACTAATATGACAGTTTCGTCAGCGTATCGAATGTTGTTAAATATTTGACCGTTTATGTTTATTTTATCATCTCCTTCTTCCAGTGTTTTCCTGGATATGGCTTCCGAATACAGCGTGGGGGAAAAATATGCACCCTTACCGGACTCCGCGACTCTATATCCGTTGTCAATGTGTCAATAAAGATTACCTACTATTCTTATAACACTCGTGTCTAATCCGTTTTTGTTAAGAATTTGCATTAGTTTATCGCGTTGTATTCTGTCAAACGCTTTCTAAAAGTCATAAAAACAATCGCACAGTTCCACATTTATATCACGGCGTTTTTCTCCCAATATTTAAATACAATAGAGTGCGTCTCTTGTGTAATATCCTTTTCGAAAATCAAATTGTGTATTTTTAATATTTTCCGTGTATTATTCTCAAGAAAACTTTTAGGATGAGACTAATAGTCTTATGTTTATTACGATTTTTAACGTGTACTTTTTTGGGTATTGTGATAAACGTTGATTTTAGCCATTTTGTAGATATGATATCAACGCCGTTTTCTTCAAATAGTTTAATCATTTCTGTAAATACCTCATCTGGTCCTGGCGTTTTACCCATTTTTGATATTTTTATTGCGTTTATTATTTTCGATTTTAATATTTCGAGGCCTGTTTCTTCTTGTGCTTTAAACAATTCTTTTAAGTATTTACTCCAAGTGTTTAGTTTATTGTTTAGGTTTTATATTATTTTATTATTTTTATCCTTAAGTATTCGCGTGTAGCTTTAACAATGGGTACCTACTGTGGAAAATAATCGTGTAACACCGGATACTGTCGCGAGAAAAGTAGGAGGTCGACAAAAACCAACCAAAGAGTAAAGAACAGGGACGAAGTCGAAATATAGTCGAAGAAAGTAACGTAACCGATGTATATGTTATATCGAAATTGAATACCTTTTCTTTGTTATTATTAGTGTGTTAAATATAGTTGAGAGTGGACTAACGTTTTTTTAATATCCACGCCTGTATTTCACATTTTGGTGCCGAAACTCGGGAGGTTTAACTGGTAATAACGAAAGTGCCTAACGAACGAACAAAAATAACATAAAGAAGAAAAAATGGAACGCGCTGCAGTAAAAAGTAGTCGCACCCAATTAACGAAATTATTAAATCTCGCAAAGGAAAAACTAGCCAGCGATAACGAAAATGTTAACGAACTGATGGTGTGCCGCGACAGAATCAAAATGGCCAATAATACTTTGGAATGTGCTAACGAAAAATTAGTGTCTGTGCTTCAAGAAGAAGATTTTCAAAAGGAATTCGAAAAGGTGTTGGAATACCAAGACCAAATAGCAGAAATAACGTCCAGGTTGCAGATTCGTATTGACAAAAATTACAAACAAACTGATGTTCACAGCGTTATTAACCACGACGCCGATGCCGATAGCATCACGCAGGTATCAACCTCACAAAACGATTCAAATGGAAATTTAACAGGTAGGAGTAATATTAAGTTACAAAAATTGGAACTCCGCAAGTTCAATGGCGAGTTGGCCGACTGGACATTGTTTTGGGAACAATTTAAAACAACAGTGCATGAGAACCAATCGTTAGATGCTGTTGCAAAATTTAGTTATTTGGAACAATCGCTAACCGGGAAAGCATCAGCAACTATTAGTGGTCTAACGCCGTCAAAAAGATCATATAACAACGCGATTGAGTTACTCAAACACGAATATAAAAATCAACAAAGAATAATAGACAGTCATGTTCAAAAGCTTTTATTAATAACACCTGTTAAGAGTAGGATAGACGGTGTCGCGTTACGCGCATTATATAATGCAACTTCTTCAATAACTCGCAGTTTAACGTCCTTGGGAGTAAACGAAAATGAGTACGGTATGATGGTTAAGTCTGTAATAATAAATTCGTTGCCCTACAGCATGAAAATCGAATACTATAAAAAATATCCAATCGTACCAGAACGTCCAGTAAATATTGTGGAACAAATAAATCTTTTGTTAAGTTATTTAAAATTAGAAGTTGAATCGATCGAAATCGCCCAAACACCGTCAACGTCGAGCGCAACGCCAAGGTCCAAACGAGATGACAAACACCATAACAACGGTCGTCGTACATTAAACCAAAACATTGCGTCATCAGCAAAAGGATTTACAGCAGCCGGATTACTAACGACGCTTAATGAATGTTTATTTTGTAAATCTCATAATCACATCACGGAGAAATGCGATAAATCTAATATTACACTTCAACAAAAAAAGGATATTTTAAAAACAAACAATCGTTGTTATCGCTGCACTAAACCAAATCATAATTCCAAATTTTGCAGAAATAAAACTATATGCGGAAATTGTAAGTACCGACACGTAACGTCAATGTGCGATCCTTCTTACGAAGGAGCGAAAAAAAGAGAAGTCTCGACAAGTTTGTTTACGAAAAATCATGAAAACAACGAACTAGTGTTTCTACAAACCGCAAAAGCATATATTTCCGTTGCCGACGATGTAAACAAAAATGCGTTCATTCGATTAATTATTGATGGCGGATCTCAGTTGTCATACATAAAAGAAGATGTCTCTAGAAAATTGGGATTGAAAATTCTTGGTCAACGGAAGTTAACGGTAATGCCCTTTGGCTGCGAAGAAAAGACAGCGCCTAAATTATATAACAAGGTGGAATTAAAATTAATCTCGCAATACAACGCCGAAACGATTACAATAGCTGCGATCGAAGTACCGCAGATCTGTTGTAACGCTTTCCAAACGCCTAATGTTGGTCATGCAATTATTAGTACATTAGATATGGCAGATGTTTCTATTGGAAGAGTTACTACGTTGAATGGAATTGTTCTATTAATTGGAGCCGATAACTATTGGAGAATCGCAACTGGTGAATTTATCCGCCTATCTGAAGATTTAACAGCGTTAAATACAAAATTGGGATGGACTCTGCAAGGACCAAACATTGACAAAACAACAAATGTAAACACAGCTGTAGTATCGTCTTTACATGTTCAAGTCTCAGACGAACGTAACGATATAAACTTAAAACAATTCTGGGATCTTGAAACGATAGGAATTAATGATAAAGAAACACAAAACGATTTTACCAAAAAGTTTATTGAAGAAAACATTTTAATGAAAGATGGTCGTTTTGAAGTATCGTTACCTTGGAAAAATGACTGCCCATTGGATAACAATTACAACGGTGCATTATCGCGGATGAAAAATCTTACCTTTAAACTAGCAAAAAATGCGCGTTTAATTGAATACGATAAAGCCGTGCGGGAACTTGTGGACAGTGGAATTGCTGAGAAAGTAGTTAACAAACATTGTTCCGCGAAAGTTTATTACATGTCCCATCGTCCGGTTTATCGTGAAGACAAAACGACATCGAAAATTCGGGTAGTGTTTGATGCATCGTCCCACGCGCCTGGTTTGCCATCGCTAAATGAACTTTTACATGCAGGTGAAAATTTGATGCAAAATCTAATGAACGTTTTGATAAACTTTCGTGTAGGAAAGATCGCAATTATTGCCGACATAGAAAAAGCATTTTTACAAATAAAATTAAGTGATCGTGATCGAGATTGTCATCGTTTCTTATGGTATAAACATCCGATTAACGAAACGAGCATTTTACCGCCTACACAAGAGTATCGTATGACAAGAGTGACCTTTGGCGTAACTAGTAGTCCATTTTTGTTAATTACGACCTTACAAAATTATTTACGTCTGTATCAGCGCAATTCGAAGAAACGGCTCGTCGACTTACCAAATCATTTTATGTCGATGATCTCATTTTAACTGTAAACTCGTACCAAGAAGCGATTAAATTATATAACGATTCGAAATGCATACTCAAAAACGCTGTAATGAATTTACGCAAATGGCACACTAACGACAGTGAATTTCAAAATTACATTAATGAAAATGAAATTAATAATAACGCCTTATTGTGTGCGAAAGTATTGGGTTTGTACTGGAACACTTCAGATGATAATTTAAGTTTAGATTTATCCTCAATAATTGCATTTGTCGATAAAAATCAAGCATGTACAAAACGAAACGTATTACAAGCTATTGGTCGAATTTATGATCCTTTATGTTTATTAGGCCCTTTTACGATAAAAGCAAAGATACTTTTACAAGAAATTTGGAAACTGAAGATTGACTGGGATACGGAATTACCACCTGAGCATTTTTCTACGTGGAAAACATGGTGCAACGATTTAATTAGTCTATCTTCTTATGACATTCCCAGAAACGTTTTACATACGCCTTCTAGAATTGAATTACACGTATATTGTGATGCAAGTAAATCAGCATATGGAGCCGTCGCCTATATCCGAGAAATATTTGAAAGTACCGCGAGTGTGAAGTTTTTGATCGCAAAAAATCGAGTCGAGCCAATAAAGGGAACAAATTCAGACGATTTATCGCTTCCGAAACTTGAGCTGACAGCAGCCTTGTGTGCCTCTCGCTTAAAAGATTACGTCATCAAAACTATAAACCTAAAATTTATGAGTGTAAATATGTGGACCGATTCAAAGATAAAATTGTACTGGATTACCGCTGACGCCGCGAAATGGAAAACTTATGTTTATAACCGTGTTATCGAAATACAGAAATTAACGAAAGACGCTATTTGGAGACATTGTTTAGGTAAACAAAATCCTGCTGACCTTTTAACACGTGGAGTGCGAGCAAAGGAATTACGTAAATTTGAATACTGGCGTAATGGACCGGAATGTTTATCGCGCTTTGGTGATGATTGGACAATTGACGGAAATCTTAATGATTGTTGTTTAAGTGAAACGATACTTTGTACTTTAAATTTAAATGAAACAAAAGACGTTTGCATAAGTGAACCAATTTTTCCTATCAATAAATATGAACATTTAGAACGATGTTTACGTGTAACTGCTTACGTAAAACGCGTATTTAGTAAAAATAAAAATTCCTCTTTAATACTGACCGCCGAAGAACTTAACGAAGCAGAAATTTATTGGATTAAGATAACTCAACAACATGCTTTTGGTCAAGAAATCGAAGAGTTTAAGAAAAACGGTATCGTTGGAAAACGATCTTCAATTTATAAATTAACACCGTTTGTGGATGAAACCGGAATATTACGAATTAAAAGCCGCTTACAAGAATCAGAACTACTATATTACACCGTAAATCCTATTATTTTACCGAAAAAATCGGTATTTGTTGAAATGCTAATATGGAAAATTCACAATCGCTGTTTCCACAGTGGAATAAATTTGACTCTAGCTGAAATTAGAAGAAAATTTTGGATTTTGCAAGGCCGACAGAAGATTAAATCTGTAATTAGCAAGTGTATAGTTTGTAAAAAATTACGTTGCAAACCAGTGCAAATGTCATTTGCACCCCTTCCAAAGAAAAGAACTTTAATGTCGAATCCATTTGAGAATACGGGTGTTGATTTTGCCGGACCTTTGTATGTTTTAAGTGAAAATAACGAAAAACGAAAATCATACTTAATGCTTCTGACCTGTGTCGTAACACGCGCCGTCCATTTGGAACTCGTTTTAGACCTTTCGACGGAAAGTTGTATTAAGGGGTTAAGAAGATTCATCGCAAGAAGAGGCGTACCTAGTACTATTTATTCAGACAACGCGAAAACATTCAAACGTACTTCGATGGAGTTAAGTACACTTTATGGAAATTTATCCAATGAAAAGATTCTGAACTTTTCCTTAAACCAAAGAATCACTTGGAACTTTATCGTTGAACGAGCCGCATGGTGGGGTGGTTTCTGGGAAAGAATGGTGAAGACCGTAAAGGATTGTCTTAAATTTGCCTTAGGGAAATCCTTAATAACCATTGATGAGTTACAAACTGTTTTAACAGAAATCGAAGCAATTGTAAACTCACGACCTTTAACGTACATTGACGACGACAAAGATAATTTATCAATTTTGTCACCTTCAAGTTTTTTATTAAACAATCAACGTCCATATAATTTACCTGGTCTTAGCGTTACCATAAATCGTAATTTGATTGTACAGAAATGGAAAGAACGTCAGCGCATATTGGCAAAATTTTGGAAAAGATGGTCTGTAGATTATCTGCAGCAATTGCGAACAGCCCACGTAAACAAGTGGTCGACATCAGCGAAAACACTAAGGGTTGATGACATCGTTCTGCTACATGACCAAAATGCTCCAAGATTAGACTGGAAAATGGTTCGAGTTCAACAAATATATCCAGGGCGAGATGGCAATATACGTTCATGTGAAGTTCAATTGCCGAACAAAACTATCCTAAAACGACCAATACAATTATTGTATCCTCTCGAAATTTCCTTTGCCGCCGGCGAGGATGTGGAAAATAATCGTGTAACACCGGATACTGTCGCGAGAAAAGTAGGAGGTCGACAAAAACCAACCGAAGAGTAAAGAACAGGGACGAAGTCGAAATATAGTCGAAGAAAGTAATGTAACCGATGTATATGTTATATCGAAATTGAATACCTTTTCTTTGTTATTATTAGTGTGTTAAATATAGTTGAGAGTGGACTAAGGTTTTTTTAATATCCACGCCTGTATTTCACACCTACTATCTGATGTATGTACGTTGAATGTGTCATACTTATCTTGTAATTTTTTTATTTTGTTGCATTGTTCATTCATCTAACTTTGTTTGGCTTTACGTATCATTCTTCTTTTTTCGTTTTTCTTTTTCATTGTGTACGTTTGCGTCTTTATTTTTCTAATTCCTTCTGTCCTCTATTAGCTGCAGTATTTTTGACAAAAATTAGACAAAGAAACTATTACAATGGCGACCACAAGAAACAAAAAAAAATGTTGGACGACCACAAGCACGATGGCACGATAATCTGAAAAAAACAACGGGAAAAAATTGGATACTAAAGGCTTAGGACAGAAACACATGGAAAAAAATTAGAGAACCCTAAATCCTAAAAGAAAGATTGGTTTCAAAATCATATTCAGCGATGCATTTTCCATATATTTTTTTTCCTATTTTGGCGTTGAAGTTCTCCATATTGATATTTACGTTATGTTGTTTAGTTAATGTCATCCCTTCTCTTATTTAATCATAGACTTTTTATATTAATTCATTCATAATTTTTTCGCAGTAAGAGCGTATACTTGTATTAGATCGATGTCAGCTGGGCTAGCTGTGATTAGCACAAGCATGATCTTGTTTGATAATGGTATGAAAGTTGTGACGGATTTACTGATCTCCTTGCTGACTGTTATTGCTACATCGAGTTAGTGTTTGTTTTTTCTGTTTCCCGAATAATGTATAACTTTCCCATTTTCTGTTTTGCATTGTCCCGTACCAATCCATCTGTGTTCACTTATTCCTAGTATTTGGATTTTTAACCTGTTCATTTCTTGTAATGTATTTCAAAATTTTCTTGCTTCATATAATGTTTGTCCATTTCGCTATTTTCATGATCGACACGGAGATTCTTAGCACATCCTAAACATTAAAGTTTCTCCGGCGACGGGGGCCATAACTTAATTATTTTTGACCATTATGTAGATACTTGAAGGTGTTATATTACATTAAATAGCATACATTAAAAAAATATCTAACAAATTGAGAGTTGATTCTTTTTTTGGAATCGATTAAAAAATCAGTGGCTATTTAGATGCGATACGATAAATGTCTGTTACTTACATAATGCCATAATTATATCTAAAAATTTTCACATTACCTACCTGAGGTTTGTATAAAAGAAAAATAGACTTTTGTATAGGCTTGATGTTTGCCTGACGAATGGAAATTGAATATTTTGTAAAAAAAATGCTATGATTCTGTATATTGCATGATATATTTTTTGATATACTCATATATTTTGACCTGTACAAGTTTGTTAGAATAACAAATGTTACTTATATAGTCTTCAAGGTTACAAAAAAAAATTCCAAACTGTTTTTGGAGACGCGTGATCACAAAAACGTGCGAATCTCTATTATTTTTTGTGTCATCTCTTTCACTAAAAGAACACTAAACAGACATCTTTCTCATATGCCCCCTCGTCCAGCTCATCATTACTTAATTCTGCAGTTGTTCTTAAAAAATTACATAGATAAATCAACCATCATTCTAATGTTACATATGTATTTTTATACCACTTGCTGAGACTGACTAGATAATTCGATACTTTGTCATAGACTCAGTTGTAATAACTTGATCGTCGATTGAAACGTAGTTTTTACAAAAACTAGTTTGATTTGGTTCAACGGAACTTTGAGATATACTGGGCAATTATCAAATGAAAGAAGAAGGGTTTTGTTGTTTTTTGCAACTCATTGTTTGATCTATACTTGAGTGGTAGGGGCTTGTTCTTAAAACATCTGAGATTAGCTGAAACAGTTTTGTCTTTTCTGTCCCACACATGTTTGCAGCGACCAAAACTGTGATTCTAACTTTGAATATTTTCCCACCTACACAGTATTTTCTTTTGAATTTTATTATTTATCAAGAGTCAGTTTGTACAAAATTCAGGTCTTGTCAGCGTTAAAATGTTGTCGCTGTCATAAAGTTTGTGAAGATCAGACCAAACAGTTGTGAAACGGTATTAGCAACATTCATATCAACTGATGCAGACTCGTCATTTTTTCTCCTGCAATCTTTTCCTTCAATTTTATTTCTTATTTTACTTGTTGTTTGCTGAAACATAGGACTACTTATGGGAATATTTTCTTGTCTTTTTGTAAGTAAATCACTTTAAAATTCGCTCATCAACACCTTTACGCGCTGATTTTTTTAATCTTTAACAACTTGCGTTTATGTGAAGTAATAACATTCTGCTGGACTTTCATTGTTTATTATTTTGAAATGAATATACACAACGTTTCGATTGCTGTGGTATCTGCAATCGTCATCAGGTGAATACTGATGACGATTGCAGATGACGATTGCAGATACCACAGCAATCGAAACGTTGTGTATATTCATTTCAAAATAATAAACAATGAAAGTTCAGCAGAATGTTATTACTTCACATGAAGCAACATTGTTTAATACATTCAAACAACTTGCGTTTACTTGACCATACGACAAAAAAAATCTGATCTTTTTTTTCATTTTCATTTCACAACAAATATCACTTTTTTTTATTCCTATTTCTCTTTTTTTGTATGATATCGTATCAACAAAGTTTAGAACGCAACTGAGATTAAAACAAAACGAATGTGTTCAGCGCTTTGGTCCTGAATTAAAAGTTGGCGAATCGCTAAAGAAATCTCTGAAAAAGTTTACTATGAACAAAAAAAACTTAATCTTAATGGAATTTGGTTTGCTTTATCCGAAAGTTCATTATATCCACATTCATTATAAACGATAAAAAATTACGTTGGTTTTATAAGTAATTTTTATAGTATTTAAAAAAGCGTTCATTATAATCGACTGGTTACTTTAAACGAGTCTGCTATAGCTGAACTGTACTATATATTACGTTCGCACAATAATTTTATAACTAAAAAATGTTGCACAATTTTAGACAAAACTTAAGTTAGTGATTGAGAGCTAAAATTAAGTTCATTATTTTTTGTAATTTTATTTTAATACAATTTTAACATAAACATTATTTCATCGTTTTTTAAATAAGAATTCCATTTTCAAAGCAAAATACACAGGAAAACTTAGTATGCTCAATGCAGCTGTGGTCGAAAACATTTGCAATTGTATAAAACAAAGTTCTAATAAATTGTTAGCAAGATTATCTACGGCAATTGATATACATTTATTATAAATTTAATTTTTAATTTATAAGCTATCAATTTTAAGGCTTGTCAGTAGGAACTTGCCACAAAACATTAAAAAAAAAAACTACGGTTTATTAAAAACTACGTATCTTCAACTTCTTGCAGCGTGTACAGTTTACATTCAAAAACTATCATCTGTTAGATTTAATTTTTTTTATGAATAGTTGCATTTAAATTGATATGTAAAAAATTAGAATTATCCCACTTAGGCAACTGAAAATCTACATACTTACCGTTTTTATTAATAACTTAATCTTAATTTAGAGATTACAAATTAAACTTCTTATTTAGTAATTTTTGTTTCACCTTATACTAATCCAAGCTATGTTGATTGCCTGTATTTGAAATAGTCTTTTGATATGAAAATATTTAAACGTTTATATTTGTCTTACAACTTTGCATTATTTCTCTCTATTTTATTTAACTTTATGGTTTCAAAATTAAGCAGTAATCCTATAATTTGGAGTGATTAAAATTTTTTGTGTATTTTTTTTAAATTAAATTTATTAATCAATATTGTATAAATAAAAAATACATTTATTTTTTATGTAATGATTGTGTTCTTCTTAATAAGTTTGAAGTAAACTGAATTTTTAAAGTAAAGTTTAGGTGCTATAGCTAACAAAACATGGTTAATCAACAGTGTTAAGCAATTTTATTGTTTCAGTAAATATAATCAAAATATTTAACAAAATTGTTAAACTAAATACACATTTAATGTTATCCAATAAAAAATATGTATTAAATTATTTTAACACAATAAGTTTTAGTTTAATCAGTACTACCATTTTAGTTAAATATTTTAAATTACATTTATAAGAAGGACCAGTTGCGTAAATAGCGGACGTAAGATGCCACAATGCGGTGGAGCCTCGCGCTTAAAAGGGCCTCAGGCTTGAGCAACATCGGCTGTTGTAATAAAATAATTTTTATTTTTTAATATCATACAAAATTCTAAATTAAAGTACAAAAAAGGATAGAATTTTTGTTTTTCTATTTACGGCTGGTATCGGTTCTTGGTAGGATCAACAGTCTATAATCTTGTAATTCCTTAGAGATATAAGAGATGGTAAAATGTGTATTTGGGATAATAAAATGTATGACAGTTGTGTTAAATATTTTGTTTGCTTCTACCGGGAGAATCGTTTGCACTTAATAAAGTGCGATTATTGACAAATTTAATTATTCTATAATCAAATGGATCCATGAAAACCTTTTAATTGACACCCTAGTAGCACAAAATATACGTAATATATTAGTAAATAACATCTGGTAAATATTTAAATGTCACACTCTTTTATATTGGTCGTTTCTTGTAATGATATATCAATAATTTATATAAAATAAATCTTGTCTAAATATTGGTTATAAATATTTTCTAAATATATGTTTTCAATATATGGCAAACATTAGATGCAAATGTCGTCTCAATATTTGTTTTCAATATATGGGAAAAATTAATTTTTAATCTGTTTTAGATGTATCTCACTATTATTTGTAAAATATATATACTTACTACATATGTGTATGTTTGCAAATGATATTTAATCTGAGTTTTTATTGCTACGCATTTTTAGTAAACCGTATTGAAACACTGCAGATGTTCTGTAAAAACACGTTTATTTATAAAAAGGACACTAACAAAATAAAATTATAAATGATGAATAAAATATAACTATAAAATCTGTATACATTTTAAACATCTTAAAAAATAAGTACACAAAAAAAATCTTAAAATTACATATTACTATCATCATTACATAGATCCCAGTAAACATAAAATTTATACCGTTTAACAGTTTCAAAACAAAAAAATTATGATTCACTCTTGTTTCAAACATAAAAGAAACTTAACTGCAATAAAACAGCTATAAGTCCATCGCTGTTTTACTTATTTGAATCAGTATAGTTTCGGTATTTTAAATTCAAATCTGTTGCAAAATAAATGTTGCATTCGGTTTACGTTTTAAAAGCTTCGTTCTTGAACTGATACTAAATGATCACTAAATGTATGATTTTCTTGTTTCAATAATGAACTAAAACAATTCTTTCAATAATATAATAATACATGTTCGAATGCACGTTTCAAATTTTATTGTACAACAAATATTTTTAAATACAATATCACATTAAGTTTTTTACATATTGCAACTTTCTTTGATGTGGTCTTTTCACGGAAGCCTCGAAAACTGCATCATGTACTGTTGGGTAGCAACTTTTAACCGCATCTGTAACAGAAATAAATATTTCATTTATATACATACATAATCATAGTTACACAAAATTAATTAAATTTTTTTAATCAAAAATAACACAAACTTATTATAAATATCACTTTAGCAATCATAAGAAAGTTATAAAAACACTGTGAATACCTTTAGCTGTACATAATCGTATAGAAAATTTAAATTGAACTGTAATTATAAATCTTCAAGTATCATTAGATTTACGCAACAATCTACCTTAACGCAACCATGTGTGTTAATTTACATTTTTTTATACAAATTAAAACATGATACATAAAGAACAGAAATGATAATAATATCGATTACATTTATGGATTATAATAAAATTTTTCGACTTACCGTTTATTGTTCCATTTCGTAATTATACAGCATCACATCAAACTACAACCGAACAAGTGAAAAGATATCAATTTGCAGCGCAAGCGTTGACGACAGTAATCAAAAGTATAGCAACGACTAATGCTGACTAATCACAAAGTATTCGTTTTTACTAAACGATTCTACTGTTTTGAAAATAATCCAATCTTATTTAATCGATCTTCAAACAATTCTATTTATTCAAAAAATATTCGGTTTTAATAAATCAGTTTTTAGGCGGTTGCTGATTATGGGAAAAAAATTGCAAGTACTGAAACGGTGTAAAACTGATTGTGAAAAATCGGAACTCTTTCAATTTATTCACTGTCAGTTACATGTAAATGATATAAAATTGGAACTAACACGAAACAACGTAATGAAACAATTGTTTCAATTTTGTGACTGTAACAGTTCCAATCCGTGTTTACTGGGATACTAGTACATAAATGTTCTAACGTTTGCCACATATAATGCAACGAATTTATGTATGTAACATCCGATACATTAAGATGTCGTTTTGTAATGGCATCTGAAAAAAAGCACGCAATTAAGATTTACTCTACCAAGTTGTATTAAACTTATTTTAATTGCTATAAAATATACCAACAAATGATTTTAGTTTGAATTTTCCAATAAAGAAACTCCAGAAAGACATTTTTTTAAACATGGCTTACAGAAATTAAAACAGCATTATTATTTCTATTTATTTAATCACTTCAATAAAACATCTACCATATGTAATGTTTGTCTAGTATGAATTAATAAAACTACAAAAAACTTCAAACATGATTTTTTTTTAAAAGTATATTCAAAAAATTAGGTCAATACTCAAATAAATTTTAGAAACGGTTTTTTGGCTATAATTGCTTATATATTTTTAAAATGTGTTGTTTATTAAGTATTGATCATAGTTACGTAAATAAAAGAATTTCTTTAATTTATGTTTCTTATTCGTGATGAACGTTGACATTTCTTTGAATTATTCTTTGTAAACTTTGAACAACCAACTAAGTAAACCTCGAATTTAGAATGTACTCGCTTCGTTAAAATAAATTATTTATAAAATAACTTTTTGCTTTTCTATATTTAGAAAGCATGATGCAAAAACTAAAAATTAAAAATAAAAAAATTAATAGGCACTTACCTGATTATACAACTACGTTAAAAAAACTCGAAAACTCGAAATCCAAATGCATATTAGTAAAGAAAACTTTCCATATTCTTGTTCAGAGCACTATTTCTGACCTCAGTACCCAATAGCAAGTAAATGCAAAGAATTCTGCGTAATTTTGAAAGGTACTTTGTGTAAACCCGTTTAGAATGCCACAAAAATATTTGGAAAAGATGACCTTTAAAATCATAAATACCTACTAGTAATTTTATAGCAAAATTACAAAACCTTGTCTACAATTTCTTTGCAGCAAATACAGTTTATTATTGTAAAATTATTTTTAGTTATAACGCAATTGGTTTTTCAATTCAATTCGAACGCAGAGGTCTCAATTTCATATTCTCCTTGTGTAATTTTTTAATAATTAAACCTCTTTTCTTCTACAATTTTTATTAGATTACATACTATGATTTTAGATTACTCTTTATTAAAATATACGCACATAAAAATAATTTTTAAAATAAGCATATTTAAATCGTGATAACATCGTGTTAGGGTTTTGAACAAAAATAAAACATCTATAAATACGTAAATTTAAAAACACAGTTAAAAATAAACATGAAAATTTTAGATACTGATTAAACATAAATATTAGCTTTATATATAATTATAATATACGATATTGTTGGTACATATTTTTATAACATTGTTTTTATCTAGTTTTACAATATTTAGAATACATTTTCTACATCTTGCAATAAATATCTAGAATTGCAATATTTACCTGATGTCATGTAAAACTTGAAAAAATTTGTAAGGTTTTAAAATATCAATGATATTGTACGTATATATTTTTAGAATATTAGCACTATACACTTTAACAATATTAAGAATATATCTATTAAACCAAATATTGTACCAAGATCATTAGAATATCGTACATATGTTTTGTGCTACTAGGGCAGAGTTAATTAAAATAAGAATATCAACTTTGTTTAGTCACTTAATAAAAATTTATTTTAAAAATTTACTGAGAATTGATAGATAAAATGTACATACTCATAATTTGCTTTGTTTGTTTACAGCACGTTAACACGACATACAAAAACAAGCAAAATAATTTAAATATATGTAGTTGAAAATAAATGAAAATACTTATTTTGTTTTTGTTCATTTTGAAAAGTGGTTGTAAGTTTTAAAAAAGAATTTAACGATTTTTACTTTCCTATAAGGAAAGTATAGCGATCGCAATTTTTTTAAAAAGAAAATTTATTGCATAATTTTACGTTTCAAGGTCTTCTAAATCAGAAAAATGTATTTTCGACAAAAAAAAATTGGGTGTCTGTGTGTGTGTCTGTGTGTAACGATGTACCTACGATAACTCTGGAACCAAAAGTTCTAGTAACTTGAAATTTGGTATGGAACTGGTTTTTCATATTTTCTCGAATATATCAATAGATGAGTCTGATAAAGAAACCGGAAATAAGTATATTCGCTATTTTTAACAGTTTTTCTTATATAATTTTGTAATTATGTAAATTATTTGAATTACTTTTACAGTTTCTTATAGAGTTAATTCTTCCTAACAATTTCTTCGAATAAAACTTTTTTCTAACATTAACAGATTATTAGATATTTGATTTATAATTTAAAGTGAATTCCATATATAATCCTAAGTTCGAATCCTGCCTACGACAATTTTTTTAGAACAAAATTCCATATATTGAAGGAAAAGCAAGATACGTTAAAAAATAACGATTTTTTTCTATATTATTTTGACTTGTTTATATTGTGTGTCCCAGAAACTTTGAAGCATACACATAGATTAACATAGTGAATTTGAAAATTTCGATTTATATGTCTCCAAAATGTTATTAAAAATATTTTCAGTACCAGAACATATGACAATGTGTACCAGAAATGTAATGACAAATATCAAAATTATTTTCAAAAATGTATCGCGTGGTAAAAAGTTTAGTTTAAAATAAGAATGTAAAGAGCATATACGTAGGTCACTTTGGTGTAGTGACATCTGTTACGTATCAAAATTCCAAAGAAAAACCAAAGCTAATTGCAACTTAATTGAAAGTGAATTCCATATATAATCCTAGGTTCGAATCCTGCCTACGACAATTTTTTTAGAACAAAATTCCATATCTTGAAGAAAAAGCAAGATACGTTAAAAAATAACGATTTTTTTCTATATTATTTTGACTTGTTTATACCGTGTGTCTCAGAAACTTTGAAGCATACAGATAGATTAACATAGTGAATTTGAAAATTTCGATTTATATGTCCCCAAAATGTTATTAAAATATATTTAGTATCAGAACATATGACAATGTCTACCAGAAATTTAATGACAAATATCAAAAATATTTTCAAAAATGTATCGCGTGGTAAAAAGTGTAGTTTAAAATAAGAATGTAAAGTACATATGCGTAGGTCACTTTGGTGTAGTGACATCTGTTACGTATCAGAATTCCAAAGAAAAACCAACGCTAATTGCAACTTAACTATACAATAGAAAACTTACTCAAAGTCATTTTCCCATAATGATTGTCGAAGAGAACAGGAAGAACAGGGATAGGGTGAAAGACTTGGACGGTTTCGTATGTTGCACTTAGCACGACTTTGATTTAACGTGTTCTTTAATTTAATGCACTGTCTTAAGTTAAAATTTTCATCACTAGTTTATCTTTAAATAATTGAATTGAACAGAAATGCGTTATAGCTCGCCGGCTAACTATCTAATACTAACTTATTTTATATATGAAAAATAGTGACAATAAAACTTTATCACAAGATCCAACAAAAAGTATTTTATTTAACGGAAAAATTAAATTTATCTATTCAAAACACACCAACATCAATCTCACGACTGCGGTAATATCGCAGCGACGTACAAAGGTTCAAATTCCAATGCGGTAACATAATTTTTTTTAAACTATACTATTATTTTAAATTAACGACGATTAATTTTTATCAGTAAAAAGACATAATTAAACGTGTTAATTGTTTTTATTAAAGTCATAATGGATTTATTATGAGTTTATCATGGTTTGATGACAATACAACCATAAAAAAATATGTAGACATTTATTCATCATTCTTTATAGGAAAGTCATGTTATGACAACCATTTTTTTTATATGCATACACATACATTTTATATATACAATTACTTAGAGAACCAGGGCTCCAAAAGATAGATTTGCAAGGTGGGGGCCCCAAACTAAAGTTACGCCACTAAAGAAAGTATTTTTTTAATAATCAACCTTAAATGTGAATAAGATTAATTGAAAAGGTGAGATTAAGAAATAAAAAGTTTTATATTATACTCACAAATGATCTTTAAATTAAACAAACAGAATTTTTAACTTTAATTATTGATTTTTCTTCAACACTAATGCTAATTAATTTTTTTTATTCTTAATCTCACTGCTTTTACTTTAATATAGTTTTGAAACAATGTTATATAATTGTTCTTTTTTTTTCAGGTAAGATCTTAACGCAAATACCGTTTCTTCCGCAGTCAACACTAAAATTTTGATAAAAGAATGTTTCAAAAGCACAACAAACGACTCAGGTAAAGTAACGCGCCGTTTTTCCTCAAGGTTTATCTTATTTTACTGAATTATTACTTTATTTGCTTTTATAAAATTTCCAAAATTTATAATTTTAATTGATGATTATAAAAATTTGTTTTTTGAAAATATTAATTTAAATTACCTGTAATTTAATTTAAGAACTTCGTAGTATTTACTCTATTTTCTTAATAAAATAGTTTAGTGTATTGAATATAAGTATAATCTGTACTCCAAATACTAATATAATTTTCTTTCCATAAAACACTTGTAACTTTAGTTAGGAGAACCGAAGAACTTAAATATTAGATCGGTCTGTTCATTGTAAGATAAAAATACAGTAACGCTATTTTTATTGTTTTATGTAAGTTTCTACTAAAGATAAAATGTATTGTACAAAACCCAACTGCCTTTTCTGTTGTGTTTCATTATTAAAATTATTTTAACGTTTCCATTGAGAATTGTTCCCTTTTATTCACAGATGTGGTTTGAAAGTTTTGTTTGTTAACATACATTTTAATGATAACAATCTACTGCAAACATTTATTTTTAGTAGATTATTAAAAATACAATGATTGTAGTATTTTGTATTATTATTGATTTACTTAAAGAAACACTTTAATTTTTTTTTATTAAAAAAGCTTTTCAATGAATATGTAATAATTATAAATAAATTATAAAAAATGGTTTTGCTGTTATTAAAGCTGAATACCAATAATAGTTATTTTTGTGCTGCCAACATTGCAAACGGCAATATTCGTTCGTTAGTGTAGTTACGTAATGAACGAAAAAAGCTCTTAGGTGGTAAAATGAAAACTAGGAATCCACATAAAAGTAAGTGTTCAAAGTAAATTAACATATTAAAACGAGTATGCGACAGGTGGAAAATCATTTTAAAAATCTTGAAATTCAGTTCAGAAATTGAAGAAAAACCATGTTAAAGTTAATGTCAAATTTTCACAGATTTAGTAATAAAAGTAGTACCAACATTATATTTCTGTTGATTTTTTTTGTTTTTTCAAAAAAGAATGTAATTTTATAAAAGGCAACACAAAAAATAATGTACATTACTTTCGTCGAAAGAATCATAGCATAACTCACTCACATGCAACGCTCGGCCGTGCGGCCTCGCGTCGCATTAACGTTCGTTATGCTATTTCTTACTTTCGACTCTTGTTACGTAAACTACTATTAACAAACAAGATTATTAATAATAGCGATTATTAATCTAAACATTTCAACGCCGTGAGCGAGTGTAGCAAGCGAACGCGTTAATATTCTCGAGATTATTTGTCGTCGATTAACATACGAGTTAAAGTTTTTCTTTTGATGGCACGTTAGTAAAACGTCTGAAGATATAAAAAAACTGAAATATACGTAACTCGTTATATCTAGCAGTCGTGCAATACCTTTAAATTACTAGTTGCTAACGATTTCATTGGTTGCTATATAGAATCGTTCATTAATAGAAATTCATTTATTGGTTTAAAATTGTTCATTATAGAAATCATTAACAATTTATCTCTGATATATTTTTGTGCGTTAATATTGCTATTAACAAACAATCGACGGAAAAAATATTTAATCAAAATACAGCAAAACCTACTAAAACGGATGCTGTCGTAACCTGTTCAATTTTCCGTTTTAGTTTTAGTTCCTGCTTTTTATGTTTTATTTTATTTAAAAAGTACATAGATAATAGCTTATAACAGATACAAATTGAAAACAAAGAATTAAGCGTTATGCATTGTTGACAGTTTTATATAATAAAGACCAAATTATTGGTATAGGCAAAAACAAATTTTAAATAAACGTGCTTTTTCTGATAAATACTATGTTATTACATTATTAAACCAGACGTATATGCCTGAAATTATATTTAAGTTTATAACACTTAATTGTAGCGTATTTTTTTACGGGCAGTAAAAACTGCAACAGTAATTTTTTTTGTAAATGCGTAAGCTGCTTTTGTTACATTTTAGATGTTGAATTTATATTTTGTAGTTTGTAGTCGCATTTTATTTGCAATTCAAATTATTTAGTGTAGTCTTTTTGGTTGAGGTTGTTTTCTGTTTCTTTAATAAGATGCGCGTCACACAAACACAAAAACGAGGCAATTACCTGATTCTAAGTACAGACATATACTAGTGTAAAGAAGGTTTAACCTTATCTATTACAACACCGACTTTTAAATTGTTTCAGAGTATGAAATCTTATTTTCTTAATTGTTGTATGTTTAAGGTTGTAACGCAATTACAATTTTGTCGGTTACATTTTCAACAAAACTTTTAAGTTTATTGTAATTATGTACTTTTTTAAAGCATTTTTGTTTCTTTTATCAAATAGAAAACCATTTAATTACTACAATTCTGTTCTAATTGCCGTTAGTCAATTTTTTTGTTGTAGAATTAATTTTTTGTGCTTCCGTCCGTGTTGAGGTATTTTACAGGCATCATAATCGGCCGGAAATTTTACTTTTCCGGCCTAGGCCGGTAAACAATTGTATTTCGTCATTACAGGTTTCAGTTTTATCAACATATGTTATTAAATTTTATTAAAAATCAATACTTAAATAACTTCTTTCAATTAATTCATACTATAAAGGTTAGCACAAAAAATGTTGTGTATCACACGTCCTAAAAGTATTTTGCGAGTATTCGCTTTTTGTAGGCCTCGGCTTCACCTCGGCCCACAAATAAGCTCATACTCGCAAAATAGCACTTTCTGGACTAGTGATACAAATAACTATTGTCATAGAAGTAAATTAAAAAGAAGAATAATCGGTCATATATTTTCGTACAATACTGTAAATGCACATTATCTTGACCTGTTAAGTCATCTTTTTAAGCAGCTAGATGACAACGAACTTCAACATGTTTATTTTCAGCAAGACAATAACACTTGAGCTACAATTGAATTTATTTAACAATTCTAAAGTGTGATAAATTAAGAAATATATTCTTGGCGATTTTCAGATCTTATGCCATTAGTTTTTTACCGTTACGGTCGATTAAAAATAGAGTATATAAGAACCGTCTGTTCACAATTAAAGACTTAGAACATGCAATTACTGATGATATTTAAAATATTGAAGTTGATGAGCTTCATAATGTTTTTCAAAGTTAAAAAAAAGTTAACACATGTATCAATGCTGAAGGACAACATATTGAACATTGTTTATAAATTTTAAATAATTGTTATTGCTTATTTTTAATTCTAATAAACATGAATTGTAGCTAATGTGTTTTTAATTAATTACTAACTTTAATTTAGAGATTTCAAATTAAATTTCTTATTCAGTAATTTTTGTTTTACATTACACCAATCCAAGCAATGTTTATTATGTCACATGAAAAACAATCATTTCTAAAGTCTCTGTAACTTTTTCTATTTTTTCATTTTTTAATTTTAATTTAATATTCTTTTTTCTAGTTTTTGTATAATAATTTTTTTTTAAATTTTTTTAATTTTTAGTCACCATAAGTATTAAAACAAAATTAATGCAATTATATAAACACATTGTCTGCATTTGCGTAACACAGTTAGAAATATTATGCCGCGTATTATTCAAATACATGTTTGAAATTTACGGTTGCAATAGTTACTATCTAACTAACAAATTTATTCAATTTTCTACATGTGGATGTAACTCGTACGTACCTTTCATTCCATCAGATAACGTCTTACATTTACATATCTACCTGAATAAAATGAAACTATGGCAATTTCTTGTATATAGTTAGTAAAAACCGCATTAGAATATATCAATGCTGAAGACTCCAAATAAGACAAAATGGTTGTCCACTAATTTTTAAGTATGATTTCTAAAATTTTATAATAGTATATTATATACCAAAGCTGAGAAGTGCATGATTATAACCTAAGCGACAGATTATAGGTATTGCAAGACGCAAAATATCAAGGAATATAAGTCGCATTTTTTCGACCGAGATCTATATACAATTTCTTCTACTACTAGAACTATGAAAACCATTTTACCTGTTACTAAATCAAATTTAAAATTTAAGATATTAATTTCAAAATCAAAATCAAGTGAGTGTTTTGTGTTTGTGTCACTGGGTTAATAGAATTAATTTTGAGGTAATTGTAATTTACAACACAAAAATAAACCGAAAACGTAAGTTTTTGTTGCTTAAATTATTTAAATTGTTTAAAAACGTGATTTAATCATTAATTATATTAGAATTATTTAATTTAATTCACATTTAATTATGCGCGAACTCCAAATAATTTACATTTTTAAAATCAAATTAATTTATTTAATGATAGATATAGTTCTTAAAATAGCATTAAATAAAATCCTTTGGTTCTGGTAGACAGTCTTTTAAAATTTTTTTCTTTTAAACTGTTATAGAATTATCAGAAAATGTAAATATGTTCAACTACTGTTTAATAATGAAATATTAATTACCTGCGCTTAAAAAAATTTTTACAGTATTTTTAAATTTACGGTTGTAATATTTGTCATGAAATTTTGTTGCTTCTTCAATATTTTACTATTTCGTTGTTTATTGTGTCCAAACCTACAAACTTTCAGGTTTTAAATGTTTTGATTGTGTCTTGTATTTTTACTACTTGTTTTAATTAGTACTGATTAAAGATTTCATAGAAATATTGGAAGTCCTAGTTCCTTATCTTCAGTTTTTCTGTTTCTTAGCAATTTCCATATTTCTTTTAATCCCAAAAACATTGGCTATTGATCGGCTCGAGAATGAGCCAAGGTTGAATGGCATTGTCTATGTAAATTTTCTGGCTGTATCCAATATCGTTCAAATCAATGATGGTTTAACATACGTTCGAAGTTATGTTGCATTCTAACTTAATCTTATTTGTTTTTAGTAAGTTTCAATTATTGTTGTATTTTTGACTTAGTTTCTTCTATTTCTTTTTGTTGTGTATGTTTTTCATATCATTTTGGGAACTGTTAATTGTTACGATATTGCCAAGCTATCGCATGTTATTAACTAAGTTTTTGTTTAAATAATTCTATCTTTTTCTGTTTATTTATGCTTTTGGCATACGTTAAGTTTTGCGCTTACGTGCATGCTATATGTATTTCTTACTTTATTTTTTACTCTATTATCAAGTCTGTTTACTTGTTATATACTTTTGTGCTGTGATGCTGACTTTTTTAACGTTTACAGAATTTTTGTTTGTTTATGTTTATTTCTAATCCGCATTTTCAAAGCTATTTTTTCCAAATTTTAATTTATTTGACGATTTTAGAAGTAATTAATTTTTTTTAGATTGAGACTGACATTTTCCATCTTTTTTCTTAACTTTGATCAATTTTTTTATACTTTTTTTCCTTTTTTGTTCTAGATAAATTTTACAGTTTCAACTATTTTTAAATCACATATTTAAAAAATCGAATTTTAAAAAAAATTTATTAATAAATAAAATATATTGATATTAATTTGTCATCTACAAATCATTTTTTTAGTTTAAAATAAATAAGTAGTAAAACTAGATGCTGTACAAACAAATTTAACCAATAAATAAAAATTAAAACGCCTAATTCTACTTTATTTTTATAGTAATAAATTTGAACCTAAAGCATGTTTTCTGATTACTTTTTCTTGTGTTTTAAATAATCTTAAACTAATAAACACCTTGCAGACAATGATATAGTATACATTTACAGTAGTAGCATTATTGTCAAATGATAGAATAAGAATTAACGTTTAAAATGCCAATAATATACAAATACAAAGTAATATCGTTTACCAGTTGTTTTATTCATAGAGAATTAAATTATATACATTTTTAGATACATTGTTTGATGACTCTATTGTTTTATTCATTTATTAAAATATATGTCTTTTAAGGCTTGAAATTAAACTGTATGTTAGATAAGAATATGTCCTCTGAGGATACAATGTATTCTACAAATTTCTTTTCTAAAAATACTAGGCAATTTAAAATATATATTAATACATGTAAGTAAATTAAGTAAAGTTTATTTCTGTTTTTTAATACAAACTTTTTAATTTAACTATTCGAAACTACAATAATAATGTTTTGCTTATGTATTGTCTATTTTTAATATCTACCTTGTATTTTACAGTATTAAATAATAAAAATAAATTAAAAATTAATATTACTTTTGTTTTTTTTAGTGTAATTGTTAATTTTTTTATATGTGTAGATAAAAAAACGTGTTATTAGCTCACATTAGTTTTAGAATTCTACTAATTTGTCAGCAGTTGATTTTTTTTTCATTATCTGATTTCTTTCTGTTGTTGTTAAATTGCAACATCCGTTATAGAAGAAAATTGCTAGTATGTATTTCTATTTAGATACAATTTTATATTAAGTCAAATAGTTTAGTCTATAAGTTTAGAAACGTGTTAATTCTTAAAATAACTCGTAAAATATGAGCAATAACTAATTGGATTCGGAATAACGTCTAGAAAAACGTATTAAAATGTTTTTTTAGCAGATAAAAAATTGCAAAAGTTATATACAAATTAAGATAACAAAAAGGCATTTAGTTTATCGCAAAACTGAAAAATGGTTCTTAAAATTTCCAATAAAAAAGCACAAGCTTCTAATACTCTGTCTCAATTGCTAATCATGTTAAGTAAACGCTAAAGGTAGGCCTCCGCGTGATTATTTCGGGATGCCCGTGCGACCTCTAAAGCGACTACGTCGCATAAAATGATTTCTTTAAGTATTAAATGTTAATTAAAAATTTTTTAAAAAATATGGTGTATTCTCAACACCTAAGAGAATAAGGTCCCGTTGGAAAAATTCATCTAACTTAATTTTTGAACAAGTTAGGCGATTGTTAATTTAGAAATTTTTTTATGACCTCCGTCATCATTGCAAGCAATGAAAATTGTTTAGATTATTAACAAAAAATTTTTCGTTTCTCAAAACTTTTTTTATATATATAGTCAAGAAGATCTCGTCAAAAATTTTTTAAAGATGATTATTTTGTTTACAACAATTTTTTAAGTTGCGCAAAAAAATAAAAAATCCAAAAAATTTAAGTTAAATTTTTTTTTTTTATATTTGTTACTGTATTACTGTTTTTGTATTGATGAAACATTTATTAACCTAAAAAAGTTGTTTTCATGCCATTTATTTATAAATTGTTTATAAACAAATTGACTACTTTAATATTTAAAAAAATGTTTTTACATTCTTGTTGTCATGGAATTGTTATGATTTTAAAAAAATTAATGTTTATAATCTTTTTTTTATATTTCTAATGTTGAAATAATTAGTTCAAAAATATTATTTTTTAAAAATCATCTTTGACAAAACTATAAAATTACAAAAACAAAAAAAATGTTCAAAAATTTCATTGTTTATTTATTTAACAATTTGTTATAAACATATTCTGACAGTAATAATATTTTTTATAAATTTTTGAAAAATTATAAAAACAACCATTTTATGACAAAATTGTAAAAAAACATTTTTAATATTAAAGTAGTCAATTTGTTTATCAACAAATGGCGTAAAAAAACTTTTTTTACGCTATTAAATGTTTTTCATCTATACAAAAACCGTAACAGATATTTAAAAAAAATATATACCAATAATTTTAAAATTTTTCATTTTTTGCAATTTAAAAACATTGTAAACAAAAAAATCACCTCTAAAAATTTGTTTTGACGTGATTTTCTTGAATATACATACAAAAAAGGCTCTGAGAAGCGAAATTATTTTGTGTTAATTATTTAAACAATGTTCATTGCTTGCAATAATGACGGAAGTTATAAAAAATTTATTAATTAACAATCGCCTAACTTGTTTAAAAATTAAGTTATATAAATTTTTCCAATGAGACCCTATTCTCGCAGGTGTTGAGAATAGAGAATTTTTTTTAATTTTTTTTTAATTAACATTTAATACTTAAAGAAATCATTTTATGTGACGTACTCGCTTCAGAAGCCGCACGCGCATCCCAAAATAGTCATGCAGAGGCCTACTTTTAGCGTTTATTCTAAATTAATTAACAGAAATTAGCACAAATATCTATTAAAATTTACAGTTTATTTTTTTGTTTTACAATGTTTAATAAGTGCTATTATTTTCCCAAGCACAAATGAAATGTTTTTCAATATTTTGACCAAGAAGCTGTTGCCTTTTATCATTTAAATTATTTTTATAGAAGGAAAAAAATCTTTCGACATCACAAGATGTTAGTGGAGCAAATTTTAATACCGATGTTTCTGTTATTGTTAAAGATATTTTCTGTTGATGCTTTATGACATCCCCTTTTTGCATTTCAGTTTGTTGTTTAAAGAGCTCAAAGGAACGGTTTTTTGATGTGACAGAACCCAATTTTTGATTTTTTTTTCCTATAGTCCCTGGACATACTCTAATAATTGTTCTTATTCTTTCGAATGTAGCGAAAGATTCGGTCATTACGGTTTCGCTTCTTTCTAGCTTCTATAGTTCGCCAGGAATGTCGGAAAAGTGTGTTTTTATAAAAACTAGTTCTCTCTTAACAGCTTCGTCATTAAAAGCTTTTTGAGATTTAACAATTGCTGCATAGGCCGTCTCGTCAAATAACTCAACCACCTGAAGTAAGACAATTTAATTAATGTCAGATTATAGTATGAACTGTACCTCTTTAATTTTTTCAAAATGTGTGGCATAAAAAATACAAGCAGATAACTAAGTTACCCATCTTGTTATGATCAGTTTCGCTGGAAGTTTAACATCTGGAAGTTTTTCTTTATAGGCCCTTACCCGTAATGGTGCTTTCACAAAAACCTGAAACAAGATCCAATAATCAAAAAAAGAATCTAATGTGTTAGAGATTTTTACCTTTTTGGTGGCAGAAATTAACTTGTCTACTATTGCAAACTAGTCTCTAATGAATTTACACACCCTATGTATTCCATGTGCTAGACAAGTTAAATGTTTTAAATTCGGATAAAATATTTCTAATGCTTGAGCGGATTTGATCATATAAAGTGCTGCATCGGTTACGAATAAGAGAACATTTTCTTTTTTTACGCCATTGGGATATAGAAGTCCTACAAACATAAAATTATATAATTGTAATTAATAGATTCGATTATATTAATCAATCATTAAATAAACTTACGTAAACAATCATCGAAAAAATTTGCAACTGTTTGGTGATTGGTATGTGGAATTTCTTTGGATGCTAGCAAATGAGCTTTTTCTGGTTCAGACAATTTACCAACTACAAAATTTGCTATATATCGACTTTTGCAATCGGTTGTTCCATCAACCGAAGTCCAAATGTAATGGTTCCCATTGTCATTCCTTATTGTCTGTATTTTCTATAAAAGGTAAACCAGCATTTTAAAAAATATTAATACTTTCATTAAACTGCTTACCAATTAGTAAACATATGTCTAAATAATTTTTTCTCAAAGTTGATTTATCTGGAACAACTTGTTTGGTGTATTTTTCAAGAAAATTGCGAAAATTGATATTATCAAGTTTTTTAAGAGGAATTTGAGCCGACACCAATGCTTGGGGCCAGGTTTATTTTATTGATCATCTATAAGGTTTTTAACAATGGTTGTTTCATAGTTTTTTTTAATATACTTTAAATATAAACCACTACCTAAGTGTTGTTTTACATGATACTTTTTAGTAGCACCGATCTACATATACCTACTAGTAATTAAAAGCATTTAAATTAAGATAATACAAACTTACTAATTTTGAACAAACTTGACAAAAAAGGTTTTCTCCGTCGGTTGTTAAATTATTGTCCAATGTACTCCACTTGTAATAATTTTCAAATTTTGATTGTTTATTAGGTGGCATTTTTTAAAACTTACTCACAACAGTAATAAACTATCACAGTCTGACAACATCACAAGTATTTATAACAAACAATAAATATTTTAGTCTTGTGTTTCAGTCATTAAAGGAATCCCACCGGACAGAATTAAAATTATTTATATTTGTTTGCTTTACTTAGGTACTGAATAAACCTATAAAATATGATTCATTCCAAAATCCTTCCGGTTTTGTAAATAGTGTTCTGTTAAGTCTGTCATTGTACATCCTAGTAGAAATTTTTACAATAGTTCTTCTCTATAAGCGGTTTTTGTATTTAATGTTTTCTAGAAACCATTGTTTAACAAAACATGAAAATTTCTGTTGTTATCTATAGGTTCGTGGTAAGACCTTTTGAGCAAAAACTGTTAATTATATTATTGTACGTAATTTAAGTAAAATCCTGTAATGCATTATTGTCATCTACCTATTAAAACACTGTCTTTACTAATTAACTTTAGTAATACATAATCTAAGTGTGCTTTTGGTTAATTATAAGATATAAAGAATTATATGTATTGTCCAGTAAGGAATGCCTTTAGTTGTCCTGCATAAGTGATTTTAGATAATATTTGAAGATGAAACTGTACATAGAAATTACACAAAAGGAATTATGCAAGTTAGAAGACGTATTTACTTGTATTGTTACGTTCAAAATATTCTAATAATAGCAATTTTTGATAGTAGCGACATCTAACAGAGTTGCTGTTTTCAATGAACGCACCAAACAACCTTACGATATTTTCTGAATCCAGATAACGTTTTGGTTTTGAAATTTTATTACAGAAATAGCTTACATAACAACACTAGTAGCATGTATAAAAACTTATCACGTGTTAATTGTCGAGACAAACAAAATGCACGTGCCACCACCACCAAATTCAATATGCAATGTTTTGAAAAAGTCTTCATCCGCCAAAGGCAAATTTTGTTTATTTACCACCTTGCTATAATACGCTTAAATGTCTTACAATGGCAGGTTTACAACAACTAACTAATAACTAAAAATACAACACTTATATACGTATAATACAGTTTTGGTCTGCAGCGTTTATACCCACACAGCCAAAAGTAACCAAAAGTCGTAATAAAGGTAACCGCTTTGGATTGTCAAATGTGATCATAGAGTACCCAAAAGTACACCCAATGGTGAACTATGTCCCACTTAATCCCTCCATAGGATACTCTTATACTGACCTTGCGTGTATGCAATGGTCAACCTTTTAGGATAACCCGAAATTAACCGAAACGGACAACTTATTGTCCACTTTTAAAGCTACTCAAAAGATACTTCTTTTTAGTTATTCATTGGTCAAGTTGTTGGGCTAATCTAAAGTTAATCAAAATGCCCGGTGCATAGTTGAATTTTAAAACTACTAAAAAGATACCATTTTTTGTTTGCTCAACGTTCAACCTGTTAGGGTAATCTAAAGTTAATCGAAAGTGATTGTTAATGGTTAGTATTTAAAACTGCCTAAAAGATACTAATTTTTGTTTGCTTAACGTTCAACCCGTTAGGATAACTTAAAGTTAATCTAAATGGGTATTTTACTATTTAATTTTAAAGCTGTTTAAAATATACAATTTTTGCACTTATTCAAGAATCAACCTGAAGTTAACTGTAAAAGATGTATAATTGTTGGATTTTAAAACTGCTTAAAAAATACAATTTTTTCAATTGCTCAACGATTAATGGCTGCTTAACGGATATCTTATAGTTAACAATTGAAAATAAAACACATTAAAGTAAAGGTGCAAGTCTTGAAAAACAGATTTTATACGATACGATATAATACATATATATTTATTATTTATTTACAAATTTAAAAATATCTAAAATAAATGTCATCGCCTTTAACCCTTTTTCACACTTTTTCTCGATTTTCTAATCCACACCTTTGTCGGCACTAAAACGTCCATTTCTGTAGTTGTGGAAACTATTCATTTTACGGAAGCTGAAATTAGAAAAAATACTTAACTAAACCACTAATATTTATATTTGATTTAATTTTTTACAGGGTTCCCAGCGATCTAGAAAATTGTAAAAAATCTGGGTATTTTAAAATCAGGGCAAACATGTAAAATTTAGAGAAAGCCTGTTTCTATGTCTTTTTGTATACTGACCGTTCATCTGCAGTTATGAATTATGTGTTCTTTTATGTCTGTTAAAAATATGTATAAAGATATTTTACCTTTATAACTGGAACTTTTAGTATAACACAATTACACGAAGTTAACACTCGACTTGTACAACACGCACATCAACAAAACTTGAACGATTGTCTAGCAGGTAAAAAAAACGACGTTCAATTTTAAACTAGTCTTAAAAGAACCCGGTGGTTATTTAAATTACTATACCCATTCTCTCCCACTTCAACAACAGAATTTTAAATTTTACAAACGGTGGGCGTTTGTTCAATGTTAATTCAATGATTCTTGAAATCTATTTTTGTTAAGTTTAAATTAACCCCGTAACGTGCATGCTCGAGTTAATTCTATTACGCTAAATGGGCTAAAATAGGCACGCTCGAATTAATTCGAGCGCTATCGCTATAGGAAACATAAGAAAAAATGGTCTTTTTGATTTTTTTTATTTACATCTGTCTTGTAAGCTATAAAATGTTAGAGTAATATTACTTTTCGCCCACGTGTAAAACAAAGAAACGTTTTTTTTGAAAATAATTATTGATTTAGTAGTGAAAGACTTTTTTTGTAATGTAATATGTAAAAATTATAAAACTGCAAAGATAAGTGTTTATAGACAGTTATTTTGTGTTTAGTTATTACTTTTGGCCAAAATAAAGTTCAAAAATGTATTTTCTTAAATTAAAAAAAATTATTCTTTAGTAGTTTTTTTTTTTTTAAAAAATGCTTTAAGAGGTTAAATAAGAAGTTGAGAATAATCAGTACAAATGTCATATCCTTATTGTTAAGTGCGACATGAAAACTTAAGTTACAATTTTTTTTACGAAATTTAATTTTTTTTTAATGATGGCTACATAATAAAAAACTGTTGAATTAATTCCAGAAATTTCATTTGAAGCACTAGATCAATTATTGTATTGTCACTTTCGACATTAATAATACTTTTTTACCGTTTATCGTGAATAAACTATCCTTTAATAAGAAACACTAAAATTTGCCTGTATATCGTTTTATAAATTGGATATTGATGCGCATATAGCTCCTTTATGAGTCACAATATTAAAGAAGCTTAAATACAAAACTTGTTCGGTATGTCTGTTTGGAAAAATTCATTTTTCTTATTTGCTATCAAGAGGCCAAGTTTATATTGTAATTGTTTAACGGATTTGTTAAAGCAGAAATGAATATTAAACTCTGCTCAAAGTAATAACGATTTGTTTTAAAAAAACTTTGTCAGCATCGACAGAATGAGATTCTTTGAATGAAATTTCCGTTAAAACTCCAATATCTAAGAAAAAGACCTTGAATGGTCGAAGAAACCGACACCTTGAAAGGATTAAAATTTCCACAAAGGCTATTGTTTGGTGCCCAGTTGACACACAGCCGCAATGCAAAACAAGTTCTTAAATTAATCATTTACCGTAACGGATGAAACAAAAACGTCAAAAAAAGTTTTTACAATCAACATTAAGATGCCATCGCGTTTATTAATACTTTCTCTTTAACCTGCTAAACGCCTTTGAAGAAAAACTTGATATTTTTTATCGATTTAAGGGCGATAATTTGAACTATTGTCAATACGATTTTGTATCGATCCACATTACAAATTATAAAAAAGTTTGTTTTAAAAAAATAATTTTTAGGTTGAAATTAAATTTAAAAAATCATTAGGCTACAAACAAAAAAGAACAAGGTTTATGACGATAATCGGATTAAAATAGTACATTCCAGAAAACTGTTGTGCGAGGGTAATGATGGAACTAAAATAAAGTTTACTTCTAAGGATTTTATTGTTAGCCAATTAGATTTTTATTATAAATGTAAGCAGTAACTAAAATTACAAACACTAATTAATAATAATCAATTACACTTACAACTCCACTAAAATGTTTCTTTTCAAATACAAGTTTTTCTAAGATAATTAGTTTCAGCGTATACAACTCCGGATCCTATATACTTATAAGAGTTACAACAAATAATTAGCGAAACAATGACTGCAGGTTCCATCTGCAGTGCTTTTAAATATTTTTAAAATAAGTGTTTGTCTATTTAAAAAACATACCCTTGAATTTGTTGTAATTAGAGCTTACGGAGCGACTAACTAACTTCTGACGATTTTGATCAATTCTTTAAAAATTCATAATCTGAAAACTAAGCGGTAATGCACAAAATAAAGGTACTTTTTTGCCATGAGAATCACCAAAATCAGAAACGCAATTGGTAAACTCATTTCTTAGTTCCTCCTTGTAAGTCGTAATAATAGTAAGAGGTAACTATTAGAATATAGAAAAGTAATTTTGGTTTAGGGTGATTTTTCTTCCGAGGACGTTTTTCCGCGATACAGTCTTATTGTACACAAAAACATTCTACTAAAAAGTTAATTTTTAGGATTAACATAAAATTAACTTTTTAGAATGTCTGTTTCACAATTTTTATAGACATTGATTATTGATTATAAAACTCACCGAAAATAACATTTATGTGGTTACTAAAAAGACATGTAGTCTCATGCTGTACTATAAAGCTACTAAAAACTTAATTTTTAGGATTAACATTAAATTAATTTTGTAGGATGTCAGTTGTATAACTTTTTCAAGACATTAATTAGAAATCTCTGAAAAGATATCGAAAAGTTAACTTATAGGGTTAGTAAAAAACAAGTAGTCTCATTTTATACTTGAAAGCTCTTAATAGGTTAATTTTTATGGTTACCATCAAGTTAACTTTTTAAAACGGCTTTTGAGTAACAATTAAAGTTGTCTATTGAAAAGTTATCCAAAAGTCAACCTCTGTGGGTAAGAAACGAGATATGTCGCCATATTTTATACTTTAAGCTTATACAAAAAGTAACCATTACGTTTACAATTTGGCGTATTATTAGAAATAACTATTTGTTGTGAATAAGTTAACCATTAAGGACACGCGGTAGAACTAACTTTTATGAATGACTAAAAGGCACGATAAAGATACCACATGCTTGTCAACTTTTCAGGTTAAAGTATGATCACTTTTTAGACAATTAAGGTTAACTTTGGTTATGTGGGTAACATCAAGCAGTATTTACCAAATTTTACCTACTGTTGATTTAGCTCAGTGGTCTATTTAAGTTTAAGTTTATTTGACAATAGATCATCGTTGTGACATAGGTCGTATCAAAGTACAAACTAAAAATAAAATTAAAGTATAATGTCAATACATACATGTTATTACCCAGGTAGAACATTTATGTTTTAAAAACGGTTTAAATTCGTCTTACTGAAACATGGAACATTACATGAAACGACGCAAAACTGTTCCAGGGGCATCATTACAAACGTACAATGTCCTACCTCAAAAAGTTGCACTGAAACGTTTTACAGAGATGATCTTAAAACGCTGCAAGAACGTCCTTAAAATAAGTTTTAGCACTTCAATTGACAGTTTTTAAAACGTTTTGTAGAGAATGGATATCTGTGTTACTTTTCTTATTAGATTATAATAAGGTTAAAAAATACAGGTATATTTAAATTTTTATATTTATAATACGTATAATTTATTCATATTGAAATTAAGAACATTTCAAAAACGTAAAATAAACTAATAAAAACAGAAACGCTGTGTTGCACAATATGTATATTATTTACAAAAAAACATTAAAAATAATTCAACAAGCGGAAAACGAAATTTTTACTTTCGAAAATTTCGAAAACAGTATTAAAACTATATAAAACGCAGAAAACGGAATGATAAAATAAAAACATAATAAAAACAAAACTTAAGTTTATACAAAAAACTAAGACTAAATGAAATCGATTTGTGGATCATTTGGTTCTTTCTCTATTTGGTTCGCACTTTTTTTTATTCTATTTAACTGAGTGCCTGCTCGTCGGAACCAGTTAGAAGTATGTGTTTTAAATTTTTCTTTTGTCAAAGTAGGATTGTATTTTCTTACTACTCCTAAGCAGAATGCAAATTATATGCTTTATTTTAGGTTACAAAAAAATTGTAAAAGATGCCAGACCTTCAACAATATGAATTTGTTTTAGATTCTGCATACTAAAGTTATTTTTGGCCGCTGTCCAAGAGCATTTGGATGCTAATTCTCGACTGTATAATAAATCCAAGCAATTTCTAATGGATACATCAATACGCGTCCCCCAGTATAGCGAAATCTGAAATGAAAATATTAGAAAACATGTTATACAAACTTATAAACCCATTAAAATACACGTTTTTTCACTTTTAGTCTGAAGCCATCAACGAAATATTTGTTTACATAAAAATGAATTGTAAAATTGTTAAGTTATAAAATAGTTTCAATTAACAAATACATGAGTCATCTTTAGACAAAAGTACAAATTAAAAATGTTAAAAAGATATTCTAAAGTTATAATTGTGTAAACGTAATGAATATAAAATCTTTCAGTATTCAACTTTGGCCGAGGTGGATTGTTTAAATATTAATAAGCACATAATATGTTCATAAATCAATACTCTACAATATATGTTGTCTTTAATGTTACACAAAATTCAAATGTTTGTACACTAAAAACTTTCTACTTACATATTTCTTTAAAACTGTTTCTGATTGCAATCCTTCTTCAAACTCTAAAGTTTCATTAGTACTCATCAAATGAAAGCACTCCAGAGAATCACCATCAGTCGGATTAAAATCCTCTGTCACTGATTTTCTTTGAGCGTTCTTAAAGCTAACTTTTAAAGTAGCAATTTTCTCTAATATCAGCTGTTGCTGTTGGTCCAGTTTATCAGTTTTTTCAGAAAGATACTCCAGTTTTTTGAGAACTGAACAAGTTAGAAATCGTATAATAACAGAATTCATGTAAATTATGTTACTCACTTAGTTGAAGACAGTCGACTGTGTTTTTTTCCAATACCACATCATCTACTTCAGATTCTGATCGAGGACTATGAAATTATCAGTTACTTTACTTGCAGAAGCACTGTTAATCTGCTCACTTCTAGAAAGGTTGCTTTGCTCACTTGCCTTGGCGCCTTCTACACTTACGGTTGTATACTTAGCGTAAGTTAACTTTAATTGTAAAGATTCTATAGAACGTTTCTTTATTCGTCTGTGGCCTCGAACTTTTTCGTCATTGGTAATTGAAGACTTGTCATCAACAAGTTTTTGAGATTTTTTCTGAACTTCTAGTAAAGTCACTGAAAGAAGTATAATAATGCGATTGAAGTATACTATACATACTGCATACTGGTTAGATAACTTTATGGCAATACTTTTGAATTATGCAGAAGAATTAAATTACTAAACATTATATATTATCCTCCTTCGCAACACGTAATAATCTTTAGTTATTATTTGATAACCGCAACCGTGACAAAAATGAAATTTCTTATCTTTAATGCTTACGGCTTACTGTATATGTCAGATAAATATTCTTAATTAATCTGTGCTTTTATGAAACTCTCATTTCTTACGACTTAACTATAAATTCATTTTAATGTAACATACAGTAGTATATTGTTCAAAAGCGGTTATTATAATTATTGGCTTATGAATTTAACAATACAGCAAAAACACACGTGCAATGCAACTGTAGACCAAAAAGAAATGAACAATTAAAAATGAATAATACTGCAAAATTAATTAAAAATTCTTGTAAAATAGATTCGCAATAATCTCGACCAATGGATATGCAACATCGTTGGTTGCTTACGGTATTATTCATTTAGGTATTTCATAATTAAAACAGTTGAAACTTACAGTGTTATTCGCTGCTATGTTTAATACACTTATTAATGGTGTAATAACACAAAAAGTAAATCGCCACTATTATTAGCACAAAAGAACAACACGAAAATGAAAAACTTTAGAAAAAGAAATTTGCAGCCATGTGCATTTGACCATAACATGTACACGACTTTGCAACAGATGCAGCGCATGCTCAAATATTTTTATCTTATTAAGATGCGCAGGTGCGATGTATTGTTCCAAAAAGCTGTGCTAATTTGTAGTTCCTGGAACATTCCAAAGTTTTACGTTTTCTAGTCTGTTTTCAAAACGCTCTTTGAAACTGACAACAAATACGTTTCACTACATACCAAAAATGCAACATAAAAGGAACGTTCCCTATGGCTCAAAAACGTTTTGTTCTACCTGGGTAGATATCACTAAAATACACCGCTAACAAATATAAACACTTATTATGATTATAACCAACTAAAAAAATGATCTACGCACAAACGCGTTTACGTAAAATTCCGCTCCTTGAGTTGCGATAACACTACAGTAGCGTACGATCATACATTTCAGTTTCTTAACGCCATTTTTTTAATGTATTATAGTTTAATGTTTATTTTAATAAATTAGTAGGTATTCTGGAAAAGTAATACATTTGCAGCGAAAGTGTATTCTTACATAATTTGTAAACAGATTTGTTTAATACATCTTTTCACCTAAAGTGCCACTTGCATCTTTTTTAAACATATCGCAAATGTAGTAGATAAGATAAGTTTATGTTACAAAAAAACTTGTTATTAAAAATCATAATAACGTAATTATTCATATGTATGTATTTAGTTTTTAAATGTCTTCGCATTATAATGCACGGCGCTGGATTTTAAGTTGCAACCTATTCATGAGTAGTCTACATTGGATATAAAAGTTAACCAATGCAATTTTATTTTTATACTATTTAACATCCTTTGACAAATCGGTTTACTATAATTATCAAACGTGTGGCTTTAAATACATATTTTTTACATTACCAACGCAAAAAATGATTGACGTTCCCAATTTTACGTCAGATGAGTTTTAGCCAAATATCGTTTTAGTTCTCTCTTAAATTGTACAATACTTTTACATTGTGTGGTGGTTTCAGGTAGTCTGTTATACATTTTTGTAGCTGCATACATTAACAAAGATTTAAATGTAGTTTTATTGTGGCTTGGTACAACAAATTTATCTTTGTTCCTTGTATTATTTAAGCGGTTAAAAAATTCGATTTTTTGTTGTGCGCCCAAATTTCACATTTGTACCCATATATTGATGTAAAGGTTAACATTTTGTGCTTTTTGAAAGCATGTCCACAACTTTCCATTTACTTAAGATTAAACAGAAATCGGATTATTCTTTTCTGATGTATTAAAATACGAAAAACGTAAATTAAATCATACCAAACCACCACATTATATATCATACGGAAGTATGCCAAGGCGTACTATACCGACATCAAATTATCTATTCTTACATTTTGTTTGAGGTTTAGTAAGACGTAATAAGTCGAATTCACTTTGCCAGCTACTGGGTCTACCAGTGACTGCCATGTCAGTTGAGAGTCTAAGTAAATTCTTAAAAAATTACATTAGCAAACGACATTATTTAGTTGCTGCGGTAATTTATTCTTGTTGAACTCAATTATTATCGTTTCATTGTCGTTTAATATTAGTTCATTAACTCGGCACTATTCTTTCACATCATATCGTCGTTCACTTTTAGTTCAAATTCAACAAAACTATTTTCTGTTATTACCGCCTATGTATCATCTACATACTTGACCAGTAAGGCAGCTCTAACAAAATTTACAATATAATTTGTGAAATACAAAATAATTCCGTACCAAGTATAGATCCTTGTGCTGCACTTAACTTCAACTTCCTGAAACATTTGTATCTACATCTACATACATTGTTTTGTTGTTTCTTTTGTCCATTGCATATAGTTTTTGCGTTACAAAATCTTTATTAACTAAATCGAAGGCGATTTATAAATAGTATAATATTACTGCTACTAGTTTACCTTTGTCCATCTCTACATGTAGAAATTGTACGCAGCTTCTGTAGAACATCCTTATCTAAATTTCTAAACTTTTGTTTATGAGTGACTATCATTAAATTGATGTTTTTATATATAATATTAGAAAAGTTTTTTATTCTGCATTAAAGTATTTATCACACTTTATGGTTTAATTGCGATTTTTAAACTTATTTTACAAATTTTATAACCAATTAATTGCAATCATTCAACAACACATAAATGAACAGATAACATTTGATGACAAAAAAAAATTAAACATAACAATAACTTAAAAAAATATATTATTATTAAATGCTCAAAAAAAAATCGAAACTTTTTATCTTACCGTTTTTAAAATATCCATAGTGGCTCTTCTTATCTTAGAGACAGTGTATACAAATAAGTTTTTTTTGGTTTATTAGTAACTGTACAATTTTATTTTGTTAAATTTATTTTAAGTTCTTGTAATAGGCAACTAACAATGCAATGCGTCTCTGACGTCAATTATTATTATCACGCATGTCAGAGGTATTGCGCGGTTACAACCTTAACCAAAAAAGTAATGAATTATCATTGTTTTTACCAGTGCATTATTATTCAATAAAATTCATGTTAGTTACAGAACAAATGTTTAAATAAAAATGTTAGTGTTGAGTATTACAAATAAAGACCTTTAAGTGTATATAAATTATTACAAGAAGAACTGCAAAAACCAGAAACCTTTAGCTATCGAAGTATTTACAAAATAAATTTATTTTATCGCATTTACATTACAGTAACATCAATATATAAAATGTTATACTCAATAATAAATACTAATTTTTAAGTCAAAGTAGTGTGTTACGAGAAAATCAGGTTTTTTGAGCTGGACCGAAATTATTTGTTGCGCTGATCTTCTTGTAACAAAACAAAGCAACGGCTAGCACAGCTTCTCCGTAGTGGGATCGCAGACTTTGTGATGCTAAATTATAGCTTAAATCGAAAAAACGGCGCCAAGACAACGAAAGATTAAATTAGGGAGATACCGTCTAACTCTACCCGTTGCTGGAAAAGCACAAATAACATCACAGAAGTAATAACACAGAATATATATTTATTTTATCACAGAGGATGAAGAAGGTACATAAATCTAAATTTTCCCAAACATTGATACGTGGGTCGTATCGATTATAAATTGCGCCGGATACTGAGCAACACACCGTACAATAAGCTGACCCTGTCGGTTTAAACTTTTACATAAGCAGAAAGTATGAATTTATATTCGCAAATTTAAAATCGCAGGCAAACAAAACAATTTAAGACTTCGAGACTCAACGCGCACTGCATATGAGTTTGTGAAGCACAAAATGATCCTATTATTAATTGTGTTAACCTAACATGCACGTACGGTCATAATCGACGTGACCACCAAAGTACAAATCGTAAAAATTGAAATAGTAATACTCACAGTTACGTTTTATCCAGTAGGGGATTAGCTAATTCCGTACTTGAGTTACCTAAAAAGTAAAATTAAATCTAACACAAGCGAGCATAAAGCGTTAACACAAGTAAAGTTTCCTTTTAGCATCTAACCAATTGAGATCGCAAATGCGCAGCGTTTCCTTTAGACTTAACAGAATAAGTTTTCATCCTGAATGTTTCCAACCCTTGACGGTGTATAATAAATAACGTTTTCAATAACGTGACGTCATGGAAGTTTTCCAACTATGCCACCTGTTCGTTATCTTCAGTGATAACAGTAAACATGTGGTGGGTACCAAAATCCACTACAGACAATTAGCAAAAACTCAAATTAAACCCCCAATAAAAAAAATTTACAAAACTAATCCCAATTTGGCCTTTACAAATTTAACCGCATATTTGCGCGAAACGATCTAAAGGTGAAGGTTGCAGGAAGTGAAATTAAGTATGCTGTCTAAAATTTGACATTTTGACGAAAGAGTAGGGAGTTCTACAGACAAATTTCATACTTGAAGAGAAATTTTTATACTCGAAAATTGAACTAATAACTTTTAACATAACTTTACTTTATAAAGTAAAATTGTCAAATAACAAATTTTAAGTAAAAATAATATTAGACTTTCTAAAATTAAAAATTTTTGATTATTATAAACGTCTATTTAAACTTTTTGTATTATTTTTGTATTGTTGTTTCAACTATTTCTACACGCAATAACAATTTTTTTTTAATTTAAACATTTAATTGTCTATTAAATTTAAATGTAGTTTATTTGTTTATACAAAAACATGAATATATAAAACTTCTCAATAAATCTAAAAACTAAATGAGTTTTGTCGAATATTTAAACTTAATTAAACATTAACAAATAAACTAAATACAAAAGATTATTTAAACAATTAAATATTGTTTTTAATAACTACTATTACAACTATTCAAATTTTTTTATTAAGAGTACTTGGCAATAACAAACATTTTTACGTCAAATTTTGAGAGGTAATAAAAAATCTAAAATCTAAAAAGCAGGTTTACTATTTGTTATATCTCTAAAAACAAATTCAAGAAGTTGGCAAAGATTTTTAACACATGGTTGATATGAATCGTTTTTAAAATCTAGTTTTAGAAAATTAGATTTGAATTTTAAGTTAATTGATAACTTTTCTTAGATAAGACACAGAAACTTGTTAAATATTTGAATGCAAATGATTTAACAAAAAATATTTAAAACACACTATATGCTAACACAACTCAACAAAGTTACTTTCTGGTTAGTCCTGGAAAAACGTATTCATGGATATAAGCTTGAAAATCAAGATAATAAGTATCAAAAGTTTTCTTTAAAAGCAATTAATTTGATTAATTCTTTTTTAATTATGTTTATTTTAATAGAAACACTTAAAAAATTAAGATTAAAATCCGTAATTTGTTTTTTAGAAATATATTACAATTGTGCCAAGGCGACATCAATTTTAATGTATTTACAGTAGTTTTTATTTCCGCAAATACTACAGACGTGAACATTTTTTTTACTTTGTTTAAACGTTTGTTTTGTTGTATTTTTATTTATAAATTTAAACATGTAAAATTTTTAATCTTTATTTTATTACTACAAGAAAAACTTTTTTTTAATGATTGAAAATATTTATTTACAAAACAATTTTTCATTTCTGTTATTTTTGTATTTCAATAAGTGATTCCTGCTCTTGAGAGTAGTAGCATTATTATTTATTTCTGCTATACAGTTAGGACTATTATTTTTTCGATGTCGACCTTAGTTACGTTTATTTTACAAAGTGTGTGTACTACATAGATAATTCAGTTGTTTGAATTTTTATGTAAATACCTTAAAAACGTCACTTTACAACCATAATACAAATTTCAAATTCAAATTCAAATTAAAGTGCAAAACAAAGCAAAACACTAAAGGATAAGTTCAGGGAAATGTTTCTATTAGCACAGAACCGTCGAAAACATTCATTTTTAAGTAGGAAAACTAACATAAATGTAAAGGCAACAACTCTTTTAATTAAAACTAAACACATTAAATGAGAATTGTAAGAACTACATTACTTAAAAAACATTTGACGTTAATATGAACGTTAACAAAAAAAAATTGAAACCAGCAATGTTTAATTTGCATTTGCATAATTAAATATCAATAACTTATATTATTTGTTGTTAAAAAAAATTATAATAGAAACCGCAATCTTAAATTTTGAATCGCATTAAAACGGTTTTTCCCTAAGAAATTGCAATAAAAACATATTTTATAAACATTCAAGTAAAAATGTCATACTATTTTTGAGTGTATTACTTTCTTAAAAGAATTATTCTTGTTTAAACTTGTTTAGTGCTACTTTCCAAAAACACGGTTTTGCACTTTCGGTACTGCAGTTGTGATAAATAACTTCTTATGTAGTTAATCTAATGAACTAAGGATAAACTCGTGTTCTACTAATTTACAAAAAAAATACATATATTAAGTAAAATTTACATATAAAATTTAACAACAAAAATAAAAATACCAAAATTAATTTAAACAATGTTAATACATTACTATATTTTGTTAATTAAAATAAACTATATGTATTTTAAGTTATATACTTTAATAAATAGAAATTTGAGATTAATTAAGTATATTTCAATTTATTACATGATTTTTAAATTGTTTCTAAATTTATTTTTAATAAATTAAATTTTATACAAATAAAACTTTCGGAATTATATTATCTACACAAATTAATACACTAAAATCTAAATATACAGGCAATTATGAAATGAATTTACATTAATTCGAACATAACCTTTTGTAAGCAACCTACATTTAAATAATTGTTCTATGTTGTTTTTGAAATTATGTTTAATTTTAAAAATAAATTTGTTATTTATTAAATTCACACAATTTTGGTTTATAAAATACTTTTTACGTTTTATTTTTGTTGAATGCATTTGATTCAGTTTTGTACCAACCCCTGTCTGGGTGGTACTTTATCTTTAAGGTGCTTCGGGTAGCTAAGTGGAGACTGAAGTAAATAATTGTTAACTTACAATGCATATACTTATTATTACCACCGAATACAAAATAAATCGTATTAATATAATAACAACGGATAAAATAAAGTAATTATACTAATTAACAAGTGATTACTCAATAATAAACAAAATAAACGGCTTCTTTTCTGGTCGGTTGACCCTGTATTTAGTTTTATTTCGGTCCGGAACGGCTACCCTCTATTGGCGGTTTTGGTAACTCGGTTATCAGTCCTACAACAGAGTATTAATATGGCGTATTTTATTACCTTATTAAATTGTTGGTTTTTTATTAATGCCAGGCTAAGTGTGAGGTGTGGTGATTTTATTTCAACTAGGGGAGAACGGGGATTAAAAGCAGTTAAGGAAACAGACAGGTAATTGATGAATAAATCTTTAAGAATCGACGGCGGACTTTGACCTCTTGGTTCTTAATTCCAAAAATTTCATTAAAAGTAATTAATTACGGCTCCGATAGTTATGAAATTTTACAGGTCGGTGGACGGTGCTATTGCGAACAACTTTTGATTGAGTGGATCGTGAATGGGTCACAAAATGTAATTAAAACCTCTGATTGAATAAAAATTCAAGGTCAATAACGTTAAATTCGATTGTTCAATGAAACTAAATAAATTCGGTGAACTCGGAAAAGCTGGACAGGTAAATTCAATGTACAATTAATGATCAGGTGAATATGATTCCACGGCGCGTTACTAATTAAAGTTTTACGGTAGCTGTTTGTTTATAGCTCCTTCAGTTACATAAAGTTCTTTTCTTTGAATTATTAAATCTTCGAGCCGGGGTTTACCCAACCACAAAAAGATCGCAAACTTTACACAAGGGCCTTTATGTAACCACTCGGAAATTGGATTAATTAGTGCTAATGCCCGGGCCAGGCAAATTCCTAACCACTGGAGAATTAACACTTCCAACAGGAACAAACGGATACACGACTTTACAAATTTTACACTTACTCTGAATGATGTTCGTGGCGGTGACGGTGGTTTTAATGAATGAGAGATGAACGAAATGAAACAGGTCCAGGTGAATCGCAGCGTAGTCGGTGTAAATCAATTAACAGGTCGTTCGAGTAGTCCAGGTAATAGCGGTTGTCAACAAAACACAAAAGTAATAATCAGGTTCGGTTTTAGCAAAGGTTTCTCGGAGAGGAGTTTCTGGAAACGGATCTCGGAGGAGAAGGCTAAGTTCGATTAAGATCTTCTAAGCTTGTGTGGCCGCTTTTATACACCCCGGTGGTTCCGCTTGGCTGCCTTTGTAGCGGGGATCACCGTGCGCATCCTTCCGGATTTGGTGGGGACCTACGATACGGTGAAAGTCCACGCGCAATTTTTAAATAATTATTGTGAATTTTCTAAAAAAATTGCATTACTGGATTCGTATCGTTACAGTTTGTACTGCATTTTTTCTTTTATTTAGATTTAAATTTAAAGTTTCTTATATTTTTTGTCAAAATTTGCGTAAATACTATTTTACAAATATGTTTTTATAAACAAAAAAATCAAAGCATCTTTTAAAGAGTTTTTAGATGAACACAAAATTGACGTAAATGATTTCAGATATTTAATAATGGAGAAACCCACGGATTTTTAAGCGCCTGACTTTTGCTCTGCACAAAATCGAAATGGTCGATTAAAAATGTAACAACACATGTCGCAGGAACAGATAAGGTTTTGTACATAAAAATTACTTCCGAGACAGAATTCCTACATTACGAAATTCACACCAAAATATTTTTAACATAACATTAAAAATAGCGACTACGCGGAAGTACGTAGAGTAGAAGCGACGTTGCAGGCAGATAAAAAACTCTAAACTTAAGAAAAAAAAAATAGAGATAAAAAAAGACAAAGAAAGATACGGTTTGATGTATTTCCTAATTTGTTCTTCTCCCCGTAGAAGAACGAAAAGAAAAACTATCATACGGTGCCCATCCCACTACCCAAAATATATAAAACTAATAAGAAAGAGAAAAGAAAAGATATTAGTTAGTTATAGAACAAATGCGTACCAATTGCTGTACTAAATTGAAAAGTTTGTAACAAGACTTAAACGACGACAAGCGGAATAAGAAACTCAAAAGAATAGAATAAAATCAAACTAAAACCAAAATACATTCTTAAGTATTCGTTAGCTCCCATTGTAAGCCTGAAAATTGTCTCCATTAAACAATCTTTGTAATCTAAAAAAAAATTTGGAATTCAACAAGGCCAATATCCTTTTAAGAAAGCAACAAACTTTAGTTTTCCTTAAAAACAAAAAATACTTTAACCGATAGCGCTTTAGAAGCTGCAAGGAAAAGTTGTTGGAACACCACAAAACAAGCACAGCTTGTCAATCCCAATAATAAATTCTGCAAGTAGTAGAGGATCTTTACTACAAACAGTAACATTCCAGTTTCGTTTCTAAATCAGTGTCCGAAAAAGTAAGAAGTGTTGATTTTTTGTCTAATTAATACATACTTAAAACACTAAAAAATACCCTAAAACCTAAAACAAAAAACTAATCGAAATAACAATCTACAACCAAAGCTTGCTAACACGTGTCTGACAAGAAACCCAATCAACAACACAAAAGAAGCAAAGCAAAACTTTGAGTAAGTCAAACGCACTAAAGACAATTAAAAAGTAAAAGGGTCAATAAAAATAGAAAAATTTCTAATCGTACACATAAAATCAAGTCTTAACGTTAGGCGTCAAATTTTGTTATGAGAATTTACCTGTAATGTAAATGCAGGCAACTAGCTCAGTATAAATCGGAAAATGGTTTGCAGGTTTCGATGCGCTAATCATAAAGTAATTTAAAAAGGCGCTATAACGGTTGAGAGCTAGTAATGGAAGATGCCGTTGAAATCTATCCAAGACTGAAGAGAGACAAATGACAAAACACAGATTGTAACAAGGAATATATTTTGAACAAGAATGCTTTTCGGTTTTGGACCGTTTCATTTTTGTAAGCAAAGTTGCCAACGTTTTGCTAAACATCATTTTACTACAGACTACAATATAAATTTTGATACGTTTTGGTAATTGCTAAATCTCCATTTTTCTTTAATAGGAAAATTCGAAAAAGCATAGAAATCATCACACCCTAATAATCGTGATCAAGATTTTGAGAATACCTTCTTTGATTTCTGATCATTGTTCTTTTATCAAAAACAGGCCCTCTCTACTAAATTTAATTAACCTAATTTAACATTAGTACCATAGTTACCAGCGAGGTGTTAAATAATTTAAAGATTTGATGTAACTAATATTACTGTGATATTCCTCTACGGATAGTTTTTGGATCAATAGTTCTTTTTTATACGTTGTTGTTAAAATAAATGCACTTCTTGTTAGTTTAGTTGTGTCCTATTTGTTGTCGTTAAATGTAATCAAGTAAAAACAAACACCTGGATTTCTTTCTTCTCTTTTTGAAATTTTATTAGTTACTTTATCCACATCCCATTTTTCGAATTTTTGAGCTGCCGGTGGTTTCTTTGTTGTAGGTTAAGTTACAGGAAATTGATCGCACTTCAGCCGAGTGCAGAGCTTACGTTTCACCGTAACATGTTGTAACACGGTTTACATCCGGAAGAAGTTTTTATGTTAGTACCCGTGGAAGCCATTACAATGTTTCAGTTTATAACTTCACAGGTTTAACAATCATTTTCATCATTATTTTGTAATTTACTATTAAAATAACTGATAATTTAAAACGTTTTTATTTTTAACTGTCTTAACAAATCATAAAAATTAGAAACTCTTCTGTTAATTTAATTTTGTACCAACTTAAAAACAAGTATTATAAAAAACTATTTTTTGGATGAATTTTTCTGATGCAATATAATTTGTACCTATTGACAAATAATTCAGAAAAAATTATCATAGTGCAACTCATAGAAGTTGACATATGAAATTTTGTTCACTCTTTTATTTATTTTGTTAAGTATTATTTTTATACTTTTGATACTTTGTTATTTACTATAAAAAATGAACATGGCATTCAAATACCAGTAAAAATACGGTCATGACTACACGTGCACAACCAGCAAAAACAAGTAACAAGATAAATATGTCAATTTGTTTTAATAGACCTGCACTAACGCGCACAACTTGGGCATTTAGGCGTGAATATTTAGACGTCAAATATAAAGCTTAAATAGATATGGGTAACATATATAATAGATAAAACGTATGTGTCTATGTAAAAAAATTTAAAAACAAATTGAGTTACAAATAATTACTAACCAAACTATTTTATAAAGGACTATCAACTACAATAGATTTAATAGAGTAAAAACATCAATTAGCTAATAGCGAAGCACTAAATTAGAAAGATTAATACAACTGTATAGTTAGGATGAACAACTTAAACACATTACTTTTAGTGGAGTTTTTATTACTATTATTAGTACTCTACTCTCAAATGTTAAGCACTCTTATACAGCACAGCTGTTAGCAATATTGTTCTTATTGAGTTTTGCAAATAAATTTTATTTAGAGTACAGCAGTTTTAAATTCTACGTTAAAAATGAAACGTCTAGTATATATTTTTAAATATAAATAAAAATAAAATTTAGTTTAAAAAAATTTAAATATATTTATATAATTAATAATTATAAACAAAAGTAAAAAAAATGAGTTCAATATTTAATTTTTTTGTGTTTTCTGATTTCAATTAAAATACAAACAAGCAACTTTGATTACAGACAAAAAATATTGGTATCTTGTTTTCACTATTTTTTTGCTAATTTAGTCTCTTTTTTCAAATTACAATTAAAATCGCATGTTTAAATTTAAAATATAAACATAAAATCTGACAAAATTAAACTTGAAATAAATATCACTTTAGCTTGTTAGTTTTTATTTTATTTATTAATGAAACAATAAAATGTTTTTAGGTCTCTGCCATTTTATAAACATATGGATAGTCACAACAAAATTAAAAGTAAAAGAATAACTCAAGTTAATATAAACGTAGGAAATGTAAATAAAAAACCTTTAGTTACTGTTTTTAAATAACGGACACTACGTGATTTGTGACGTGAACGTTACTTTCATCAGAAAAATTTCTGAGTACTTCCATATCGCGTCTAAAAAAGTTAAAAAAACTTAAACAAAGTTCTTTAGTGTACACGTTATTTGCTAGATTAGTTTAAATTTACAAACAATAGTTAAATAATTGTTAATTTTGACGTTTACTAAAAAAAATAATTGCAAAATCATTTCCGGACCATAGGTAGAAAGTGAAAACTGTCACTTTCCGACTACTGGCATAGCAACGGTAAAATATAATCAACTTTTCAATTTTTATTAGTTAACACTTTGTATGTTACTATAGTGATTATAAATAAACAATATTAATATGCATGTTATTTGTTACAAGCTATAGGTCTTACAAACCTTGCACGGCCAACTTACACTAGTTGAAGATTCTAGGCAAAACTTTTGTATCGATCAAGACAGAAGGTCGATACTTGTAACGAAATCAGGTTCGTAATCCTTGTTTTACTGGTTTTCGTGTAACCAACAAAAAGAAAAAGATAAGTATGTATAACAACTTTAATTTAATAACGTAGATTATGTATTAACAACGAGCACTAGAGATTTTGTAGTGCATTATTCAATCCATAAATGCCGGAAGTATCGGCAACACACAATACATAGGTTTACACATACGGTGTCGATAGCGAAGAAAATTACACTACAAATATTTATGGTTCACAGCATGCAATACACAAAATAATTGATGAAAATACTTAGATGGTATCGAAACAATTATTGTAATTGCGTAAGTTAGAACAAGCAAAATTTCGTGAGAGACTTTTCTGACAGCGACAAAGTAATTAAATAAAACTTACCGACAATTCAGTACTTGTCCGAAGAAAACGTTTTCCTCGTTGAGTCGTTCTGGAATAATTATGAATAGCAAATCGTGTATACACAATGACTCACGAAATCAAAAATCTACAAAATTGTTTATTAGTGCTAAAAGAAATTAGACATAAAAATCCGATTATCGAATGCTGTTGCACACATTAAGTAAAAGTTGATATCGCAATCGACTGACGCATAAGTAGTAGTATCTCGGAGAAAAGTTCTTGTCGAGAGTTCGTTTTTAGTTTGAACGTAAGCTTTCCAGAATTATAATCGTTCTATAAAAGTATTGGTCGATATTAACCCTTCATCGATCAATAATACATCGAAATATGCAGCCAACACGTGACGTGCTATCAAATGAATAAGAAAATTACTAAAGAATTCTAAAAATAATCGGAAAAGCTTACCCTGTGATAAATAGACTACTAAAAATGTTTTCAAATTATGTTTTATTTTCCATAAACGCCGATGTTAGATTAAAAAGTTATACCATCTTAAGCACGATTTGAAGTCTTGACAAGAAATGAAGTAAAATTAAACTCTACAGAGAGTGTCAAAAATAGAAATCTAACTTTAAGGTAATGAATATACAGGGTATTACATTATGAAATTTATGCACTTAACACATTTGTAAATATATATATATATATATATTGCATATATATATATTTGTTAAACTGAAATTGTAACATTAGTTTTTATAAATGTTTTGATATCATACAATAAAATGTGTACATGTTTAATAATGATTAAAAACACGATTTATACTTTATAAATAAGCTAACTCCTATCATTAAATTCTACAATTTGAAAGTAAATCTAAAATTTTTGTAAGCAACGAAAAAAAGAGCAGCACAGTCGCACCGTGACGAAAAAAGTGGCAGCACAGTTGCTAATAACTAAATTTTTTTATTTACATTTCTGACACAATACAATTGTTCAGTTTGGATAATTCTTGTGTTGTTATTGCACAAGCTAAGTCGCAGTGGACATCTTCAGAGCCTGGAACAACCACGGACTGTATAGAAAACATCTTGTTTAAACACAACATTGTTACTTATTCGTATTAAGGAACATCAAATATCTTGTCGTCTTAAACAATCTTCAAAATCAGCGGTGGCGAAACACGCGCTAGAAACGAGTCATCAAATTATATTTGAAAACACTAAGATTTTGGCTAGTGTTTCTAATTGTTGTTTTTATAACTTGCAGTATTTGAAACAGTCAAACTTTATTAACATTAACTATTTCCGACATTTTTAGTATTTACAATTTTTTAAGTTAGTGTCATTTAATTCTTTTTTATTATATACTTTTTACTGAACTTAGTTATTGGATGTCTATAAAAAAATTGTCTAAAGAAAAACTTTTTCTTTTAGATATATTTTTTTAAACTTAACACTTAGAATTCATTGATGTAAGACCAAGTTTTAAACGTAGATAATTAAAGGTTAGTTTGTGCAGAGGTTTCGTTAAAATATCTGCTGCTTTTTTCTGCGTTGACATTTGTAGAATATCTAGTTCTCCAATTGTTACTTTTTCTCGAACGGAATAGTGACGATGTCTAATGTGCTTCGTTTGACGATGATATTTTGGATTATGTTCTAATGTAATTGCTACGTTGTTATTAAAGTATAACACAGGTTTCTCACTTATTGATCCAATTTGTCTGAAAAGACGCTGTAGCCAGACTGCTTTGCGCAAAGTTTTGCTAGCTGCTACTAGTGCAGCTTCTGTTTTAGTTATCGCAACAAATGGTTGTCGTTGAAATTTTATTAATCTGCCAGTAGTTTGGTAACCACTATGATCTGCCTTGCTGTAACAGTCTAACACGCCCCTTTTTTAACTTACAGCTGTATAGTATACCAAGAAGGCTCTAAGTGTCGTTTAACTTTTACAAGATTTTAATTGGTTAGATTTTCCAATTTTTGCAAAACAATACCGACCGCATATGCAATGTCTGGCTGCGTGCTGCACATCAGGTACATTAACGTACCAACTGCATCTCAATATGGATAACTAGTGTTCAGTTTTTCTAATCCATCTGACCCATATTTTATCATTGGAGTTGATTTTGCATTGGCATTGTGCATCCCAAATTTCAAAAGCATTTTGTTTGTATGCGCTTGTTGGCTAACCTTGATCGAACCATCTTTTTGTTGATTAATCTCAAAACTCAAATCGTTTCCATTTTTGCAACTAGACCGAACGTTTGGTTATAATCGATACATTCTCGTTAGTTGAATCTTTTGATCACCAACCTATCTTTGAATTTATCTGTAAAACCATCGAGATTAGTTTTAACACGATAAACCCCCTTAAATAAAACAGCTTTTCAATTTTTCGGTAATGACCAGGTGTTTCTATTTAACAATGTCATCTCAATTTTTATCGCCCTGACTTACTACTATTCGTGGCTTTCGATTGCGTTGTTGTATGTCTTAGGCTTAATGGTTGCCATACACATCGTTGACGCTGTCAAAACATAATCGTTAAACTAAGCTGGTTTTTGAATGGTAGCTCTATTTCTTAGATACAAGAGATTATAACCATTTTTCATTTTTGAACTCGTTCTTCATTTTTTTTGCTGTTTTGTCGTCTTTCTGATTTTCTTTGGGTTCTAGAACGGGTTCCGTATCGTTTGACATGGCTTCCAAATTGATGTAACCGTTTTCTGATTTTTGTAACGGTTGCTTAACGTTGAAAGCGGGAAAGCTTATTGGATCAGTCAGAAAAGTGACATCTATTGAACGACTTACTTTATCGGTATCAGGATTGAAAAGTCAGATGATGATCCAGTGCGTTTGAAGATGTAGACAGATGTAACTCATAACTCCGCTCTAGTTGCGCAGAGCAAAGCGAGTATTGTCTTAATTGTTTGACTTTCTCGTTCAACAGTGCCGTTCTAATGCGTAGTATACGGAGTTGTAATCAGATGCTCAAATGTTTGCTGTTGTAGAATGGACTTAACAGTTTTGTTATCAAATTCTCCATCACCGTCACATCGGAATTTTTGAATTGTATTGCTTCGTGTTTTTACCTCTCCAATATACTGTTTCAGTTTTTCTGGTACTTTGCTTTTTTTGTTTAATAAGATATACAACCCAAAAACGCTAAAAATCATCTTTAAACAAAACATAATAGCGAAAACATCGTTCTAAAAGAACTTTGAAAGGTTAACACACGTCGCTGTGGATGAGCTCAGCCGGTTTGGTAGCTCCGTATTTTTCACAATTTCTAAAATGTCGCCGATGCGTTCTTCCATAAACGCAACTCTCACACAATTCGCTGTCGAGTAGTAAATCAACATTTAATTCAGGATTTGCAAATTTTCGAACGTAGTTTTTGTTTTGATAACCAAATCGCTTGCGTAGGGTATGTAATTTGTTTACTCTATCATTAATGATTCTTGCATTTGCTTCTGAAACTGACTTTGTATTTTGAATTGCTAACTTGTACAGACCGCCTCTTTGTTCACGTATACTATGTATAAGTGTGCGCTCCGAACGAACAAGTTTGCAGTTGCAGGTATCAGATGTGGATAGGCTGTCAAGTAGTATTTCCTGTGCAGTTAACACTGAGAATACTTTTTTTTGTTGTCGGAACATACCAAACGTCGTTGAGTACAATTCTAGTATATTTTCTATTTACGTTGGAATCGAGTGTAACCGTACCTTTCCCGATTGCTTCAGAGCGAATTTTTTCAGCGGTCATTACAGTAAATTTCTCAAATGTTTCAAATTTTGTAAATACGTCACCATCATTAGTAATGTGTCTTGTCGCACCGTTGTCAACAAACCATTCCTTAGTGCTCGACTTCTCACTGTTAGCAGAAAACGCGTACAATTCTACAAGCATTCAATTTTGTATATTTGCTTCAGTGTGGGTCAAAGTTTTTACACTTGAACTGGGTTTCGTATTCGTATTTATTTCTCGGTAACCGCTCTATTTTGCTGGATATGGTAGATGTCCATCAGCCTTCCACTTTCGACATTCCTTAATAAAATAGATGATTTTATGCAGCCACGGTATCGACAATTATGATTTCAATTATTTATTTTTTGTACGTAGTTGCTGACTACTGTTGGATCAATTACCTACTTTTTTTCACACGTGGGAAAAACAATCTGGGTCTATAACCTGTTGTTTTTTATAACTTGTAGTATTTTAAACTGTTAAACTTTATTGACATCAACTATTTCACACATTTTTTGTATTTACTATTTTTTAGGTCAGTGTCATTTATTTCTTTTTTATTATCTTAATTCTTCTACATTTTAGTGAACTTAGTTATTAGATTTATATAATAAAAATTGTCTAAACAAAAATTTAACACTATTACTATCAGCAAAAATTAAGCAATCTATTTAAACAATTAAAAATCATTTTAATATTAACCGAGATTCTAGTTTACCTTTACCGGAGATTTGAAAACCAGTTTTATCAAATGGAGGCCGGTCTACAAAAGCAAGACTTTACGACACAATCAATCAGTTTGTTCCGGGCTTTGAAGGTGTCCACCGCGACGTGTGACAAAAACTCAGCTTGTGCAATAACGACAACAGGGCAATTATCCAGAATGGAAAATTTTATTACAAATGCAACTCTTAGAAACCTGAATTCTACTATACATTTCTGTCGTTTATATTGACAGGCTATTCTAACCCTTAATTTTATTTTAGCCATTTACGTGTTTAGGAAGCGTTGTTTTAAACAAGAACATTTTACTTTTTCATCAATAAATAAAAAAACGAAATTAGTTAGCAAAGAAGGTTCTATTCTTCCGTGAGCTTATGTGAGTGACGCTCACACGTTTAATTTTTTTTTTTTTTATTTGTACTTAATTATTTGATAACAGCAAAGGTATAAATACTAAAAAAAATTAGTATATTATATTCTAAAAATAAAGTGTTTGGTTTTAGTTTTTGTATTTAAAGTTTTGAAAAACTTGTTTGTTAATTATTATACACTTTTGACTAAATCGTATTGTGCTTAGCTATGGAAATAAATTGCATTTCTAAAAAAACTGAATAAATAACATGTTTAATTATAATTATAACGTAACTTTGTCAAACTTGTTTATGTCGGTTCCTCGTCGGCTTTACTAAAACCAAATAAAACGTTGTAAACCAAATAAAGCGAAATTATAAAAGTTTTTGCACAAACAAAAAGCAAGCTTACTTATTCAACAATGAAAACATAATTAACCGTTTTCAAAATTACTAACAAACTTTAAACGGCATTTTTGTGTTAAAAACTCGCTTTATTTTCTCTGTAAATATTCCAATATTATTTATGAGTCTAAATGAATTAACTAAAATTAACATACATAAGTCGAGCATAAAAAAATAAAATTTTATTTTTGTACTTTATTTGTTAGTTTTACGTATACAGAAGTGTGTAGCTTATGGATAATAAACCACTTCATTAAAATAGAAGTGAATTAAATTTGAGGTTGATGAAATTGTAAGCTTATACATTTTCTATACACGACTTAAATACTACGTTGTCATTATCGTTATTTTCGTATTAATCTAACTTTGATTTAAATAATTATTATTTGTAAACATTTGTTTAACACGTTTACTATTTTACGTATTTTAACATTACTAGTGTTAAAATAATCTAAACTTAAATTTAAAACTGTTTTAAAAATACAGTTTAATTATTTTTTATTAAAATCACTTAATTAGTAAAATTATAAAACGTCAACGCCCATTGGTTAGATGCTCTTATATTTAACCCAATTGCGATCCATATCGAGTAAACTAAAACTGAGAATTTGTGAAGAAGAATCAGAGGTGGATGCTGCATAGGAGAGGTTAAAAAAATAGAAGTGGGTGAATTAGAGGGTGATATTGTACTAAAACATTAACAATTGAAGTTAGGAAGGAACAAACTGGGGTCACGCTTAAATTGTTGAGGATAGGCAACCCATCATGTGGGAAAGCAATTTAGTAAGATACCAACAAATCGCACATAAATCATTATAAACAATTAAATTTTACAACAGCCAAACACTTTACAAAAAAATGTTGTGCCCTCGAGGTGTAGAACCGGGCCACAATCTTTACCACTAGACGTTTAGTGGTGTTATTAGACTATATTGTACAAACTTAAAATACACTAAAATTAATACAAGTAAGTAGCAAAAATGACAGAGGTGAAAGATATTAATGAAATGTTAACACAAATACATAATAAATTAAATTCGATGTATGATAAAATAGGAAAATTACATCAACAAGTGAAAAGACTTAAGGAAGATAACACAGTACTGAAAAACCAACCGATTAAACAAGACAAATGAAGTGAAACCTTTGATGGAAAAATAAAGAGAAAAAATCTAATCATAAAGGGAGTAATAGACGAGGAGAAAGAAGAAGAACGAGATATAGACAACCAAAAAAATAATACTTAAAGAAGTAGGGGTAAACATGTAAAGAGAGATAAACAGCAAGAAAGGGAAAGTTCTAAAAGGAGGATACAACAAACACATAATATTAAAATTTACGAAAGACAAAACAAAAACTGAAATTCTAAAAAACACTAAAATATCAAAAAAATCTAAAGTATGGATTGAACAAGAACACACGGAAAAAGTAGTAAAGGAAATTATTAAAACCACATTTAAAAGCCCCAAGGAATCAAGGACATATTGCTAGTTTCAAATACAACAAATTAATATAGTAAGAAGTCTTATGCAGAAGATCTAGTAAACGTGACATATAATAAAAAGGATAGAAAGAAAGAAAATGTACAAGAAGAATCACAAGAGGAAATAAACATAAGCATAATCTATAAAAGCACAATCGAGGAAAGATCCCCCGAAAAAAACACGTTAAAACAACAACTGTGAAGAATTTCTAAAACGGCATTAACAAAATAATACTAAACACTAAACAATATGGTTTCAAAAGTAACGAACAAGCAATGCACATGGTAATACTCGAAAAGCAACTAAACAAAAATCTAAGGACAAAAACAAATCAATAACATGGAATGGAGGAGTTTAAACGAGATAGATAGAACTAACAAAAAAATTAGAAAAAACTAACATGGATAATAATAATAATAATAATAATAATAATAATAATAAGAGATATAAACAGCAGAGTGAGGAATAAAAAAATTGGAATGTAGTTATCGGACGTCATGGAGAAGAGAAATAGGAAGTTACTACTATAATTCTGCCTAGATAACAATTTAATCATGACCAATACCATTTTTCAACACAAACAATTAAATACACTAAATTACCAGAAAAGTTAGATCCAAGAATAAACAATCTATAATTGACGACACAATTGTGGCCAAAATTTAAAAAAAATTTTTAAAGATACAAGAATCAAACGAAGTTGTGATATTGAAAATGATCACTACCTAATAGAAACAACTTTCGTTGATAAAATAAATAAAAAAGTAAACTGAAAGAAAACTATCGGAGAATTAATAAAAGACCAAATAAGCACACATAAGCTTAAAAACAGCAAGACTAAAACAGAGTATATAAACAGAGTACAGAAGGAAATAAGAGTAAACAAAGAAATTACAAAGGACATTAAAGGAGAATAAAAGATTACAAATGCTGTCAAAGAAACATGTGGTACTAAGAGGAAAAGGAATAAATACGAAATAACTGAATCGTGAAATTAAAAAGTAAGAAAAAAAGTTAGAATACAAACACTCTGGAGAAAACATCTTAATGATGAAACACAGGAAACGTATAACTAATACAAACTACAACGTCATAAAGCTAATAGCCAAAAAAGAAAGCTGAGAAAAAAATTCGGCAAAATAATAGAGACAGATAGCAAAGAAAACACCAAACTATTTTACAAAATAAAAAAAACTTAAAACCAATAAAAAAACTGCTACAAAAAGTATAAACAGCAAAGCAGGACGTCTAATTAGTGACAACAATTTGTTAATAAACAGATGGAGAGAAGATTTTAAAGAACTTCTAAGCAGTAACGGAAAAGATAAAAAAGTAACGCAAGAGGAAAACAATAATCACACCCGAAATGATAAAACATCTGAGAAAAAACACACGGCATTACCTGTTAAAATTAATTAACTTTACGTAGAGAAGAAAAAAGCTGAGAAAGGAGATAAAACACAAACTACAAGACAAACAAAGTGGATTTAGGAAATACCATAGTATAAAGGTCCATATATTTACACTACAACAACTAACAGAAAAAGACACAGCCAAAAATAAATCAGTATACTTAAGTTTTGTTGATATGGACCTACTCAAAAGATAAGTACTGTAGGATAGTCTAAAAGCAAAAAAAACTATATAAAGAGGTAATAGATGCAATCAAAAGCTTATACAAAAACACTATCAGTCAAATCAGAATAAATAACAGAACACCCGAAATGTTTAATACTACAGAAGGAGTAAGACAAGGAGGAGGTTAAACCCAGTCCTATTCATAAATACAATAGATGAAATAATCAAAAAATGTAAAGTTTAAAAAATACTAAGTCAGCTGGCATAATTTAAAACCAGTTAATGAAGAGACATGGTGTAACGTCCCGTTAGAGTTCATTACATTAAATTTCAATTTTACATTCGTTTATTTTCTGCAACTAATATTGCACGTAAATTTATTCAGTTTGGCAACGTCGCGTTGTTTCAACTCTACCTGAGTTGTAGCTTAAGCTGACACTTCCGCTGGGGCCACGCTTGGCGTGCGTGTCGTAGTGATGCGGGGAAGGCACATTTTCTTGATTATGGCGTAAAAACCCATGCAATTTAATTTTTATTCATTCCATCTAATTATTGGTGAGTTTACCTTTATTTTGATATAATTTTTCTATCGAATTCAACATTTTTAGTGATTTCGGAATGTTGCGCAATGGTTAGACAAAGGAAATTATTTTGAAGGCCGTTGTTGTAAATGCAGCGTGAGTACAGCATGTCATTCAAAAAATCATTCTAATTATTTATATTTAGGGTCTTTTCGTTTCTTGGATTTTTATTATTATTATTATATTTAATTATTATTTTTACTTTTATTAAATGTATTTTTATTTTTATTATACGTTCTTTATTTCGGAATAATTTTATATATTACAATGTATACTTGCAGAAGACATTGTACTAATTGCAGAAACTAAGAAACATTGGAATTCAATTCAAGTCATAGAAATATTGAGGAAGGAAGAACAAACAACACCATTTAATATACGAATACATGCAGAATCAATAGAAGAAATGAAGAGGAACTAACAAAAAATGTGATCTAGAAGATTAAATTAACAATTAATTAAGAAATGGGGATGACTATTACATAAATTCAGCAAAGGATCCCTAAACAACAAACAAGTATCTAACAAAACAAAGATGACAGTACATAAAACCATATATGTACCAACGCTCATATATGTGTGTAGATACTGGATAGTTAACAAAAGGCAAACAAATAAAATTCAAACGGCTAACATAAGATATTTAAGAAGAGTAATAAACCAAACAACAACCAAGAGGATAGATACAGTAAAGAACACGGCAATAAGAGAAGAACTAAACATAAAAACCCTGGGAGAAATAATAGAAGTCAGAAAGCTAAGATGGTTCGGACATATAAAAAAAATGGATAACAACAGACAGACCAAGAAAGTATGGAAATCTAGAGCTACTAAAAAAACAGAAGAACAAACCATGCAAAACGTGGAATACCGACATGATAGATATACTGGATAAGAGAAGAAAACAAAGCCGCCCAACTAGCCAACGATAGGAAATTTATCAACAGTGTAGAATAAACTTGAAATATTTCAATTAAATGTAACAAATCAATATAACCTTGACACTTTAGAGGTATACGAAGTACTGATTATGTATGTATGTATTTTTTATTAAAAAAATTGTAAAACAATCACATTATTGATATGTAGGAAACTATGTATTGTAAGTGTTAATTTGTAGGTTTTACAATTGCAAATTGTTTAAAATCAAGGGCAGCATAAAACTCTCAACTTTATTAATAAAATGATAAAACTTTTTTGTGTAAACTCCCAGAAGACAGCTGTTTTGTCTTTTTGGATTTCATCAGCACTTGCATACTTTCATGCGGTTTTTACAATGCCATGTACACGTAACCATATTTTCTTAAAACGGCGTTTGTCATTACAACTTTTACAAACAAAATTAAAAATTTTTTTAAACCGACAAGAAAATATTTATTATAAAACAACAAACAATTACAAGTTTTAAGCTTTTCCTAAACTCAATAGACTTTTAAGTTTCTGTTTCTGTAAACAAATTTATTTTATTGATATTGCAAGTAGGTATGTTTTATTGCACGTGATGTCAGACTAACGGTTCGGTATCTTCCAAATTTATAGTTGATTTTTTAGAGTATAGCGATGTTTCTTGTACCTATCTCGTATAAAAACTGCTTTTTTGCTGTTAAAAAAATCTATTTGCTTCTATATGTTTTGTGTCTTGAATTTCAAACAGTCATTTCATATACAAACATATAACAATCAACTTGGAAATACAAATAAAACAAGTTATGCTTCTATTTGAAAATCTGCAGGCTATGGAATAGCAAACGTAAACCATATAAATTCTTTTATTAGTTTTTATGTGGTAATCCATATACTTACAAATAAGATTCTAAATGCAATTTCAACTTTAACGCGAGACTCCTCAACTGAATCGATAATTTCCTCTCTGGTTAGTTCAGTTACTAATTTATAATCTCCAAAAATTAATTAACTTTAATTTACTTACTCTACCAGTTAATAAAACACAAAGTTTATATGATTGTCTATCTTCACACTTTTCTTTATATTTTTTTGGATTAATTATTGTTGTTTATATCATAACTTGTTATTGTCGAATACAAGTAAAGCATTGTAAATTATCGGCGATAAATTTAACTAACGCGTATATTTTGGATTTTATTCCTTCGTTCACACACATATAATTCTGTTTCATAAAGCCCACACTGGGGTCCTCAGTACCCCAGGTACATAAGTACATAAAAAATAATTTTTTTTTTCAAATTATTTGGGAAACGAGGAAGTATAAGATGTGAGTCGTAAAGTTATAAAAAAACCATTTATAAAAGTAATATATATATATATGTATATTTGAAGCTTTGGCGCAAAAGGATTACACAAATAGCACATGTTGTGTTTTTTTGGCATGAAAATATAACTAAACAATATAATGTTAAAACAAATAAATAACTCCAAACTTAAATATTATTTAAAACAGAAAAAAAAAATCGTATTTTCGCAAAAATCAGTCTTAGCTGCGATACTAAACTTGTCCAAATATTAATCAGCGCACTGGGTACATATGACAGCTCTATGCTCGTCACATATTGCTATCTGGCATTTTGTGCAGATTTTCTTTGTTTTTCGGTCATTTTTACGAGGACATAGACCACAACGCACTTTCTTATCTAGCACTGGTGTCACGGGAACGGTCTCATCAATCTGTAATACGTCTTTAATCAATTCTCTCAGACCTCTTCTTAATGTACTTGTTTCTAAGCGTCTTCTCAGAAAAGGTTCAATGAGATCATATGATATGCTATGTAAAAATTCACTTCTACTCATTTTCAATGATGGATTTGATAACTTGAATAAAACCATGGCATTTATTCCACTGTGATCAAGCATGACACAAAAAACTCGCATGGGCCACCGTCGAGTACAGCGAGCAGTACTGTAGGTATGACACAATTTATCAAAAGTATCAGTCCCCCCTTTCGTAGAATTGTAATCCATAATAATCTCCGGCTTTCCTGTTTCTTCATTTACATCATCTGAAAAGTGCATTGTAGACATGAGCAAGACTATCTTATTTTTTTTTTGGGACAAAAGATACTAAAGTCTTGTTTTTGTCAAACGCGAATTTAGATGTACCTACTTCTTTAGCGTTCAAAAATGATGAAGGAAGTTCTCTCTTATTTTTTCTGATCGTTCCTAACATCGTGAGGTTATATTGGGTAAGCATTTTGTGAAATAATTCAACTGATGAAAACCAATTGTCTACAGTCAAGTTTCTTCCTGTTCCGTGAATTGGTTCCGACAATTTTCTGACATAATACGAGGGTACTGGTTCATTCATATCTGTTGACACTTTTCCTGTGTATGGTATTGCATTTAACATATACCAAGTTCTCGCATCGTTGAGCATAAGCATGCGAAATGAACACTTACCTCTATAACCCATGAGTTGTTCATCGATCGTGCAGAATTCATATGGCGTATAAAGATCTCGGCAACGTGAAATAAACAACTCCCAAATTTCGCGAATAGGTGCAAACTTGTCGGTTTCTTTTCTGATATTTCGAGTTTCCTTGTCATCAAATCTCAAGCACGAAGTTAGGAAATCAAAACGATTCATTGGCATAGCTGCTCTAAAAAGTGAAATGCCAAATTTAACTGACCAGAATTTTCTTAAATTCAGATGCGTTGATTTTTCTACACCACATAAATATAGTAGGCCAATTACACATCTTATCTCCAGAATATCCGTAGATTTATGGTAAGTTTGTAAATTGCCTAAAAGATTACAATGACGAGCAATTTCTTCATTAGTATGGGTTACAATTTTATCCAAAATTACATTGGTAAATAATAAATTCCAACCTTCGATTGGACTTTTAACATTTCTAGCTTCGCCCTTTGGCCCAGGAAGATGAGTTACTAAATTTCGCGCATGAGGTCTACCTCGTTTTTCAGGTACTTGACTACTCCACCGATACCCATTTTTTCCCCTTAGGATAGACAGTCTTTTTAATTTCACAGGTGATTCTCCATTTTCCGTTTCATCTTTTTCCTCGTCTTCGCTTTGTTCACTTATAGCATCTTCTTGGTTTTCTACATAATCAGGATCGTCATCAGAGTTTTCTCTACCAAAAAACACATCCTCGCTCAAGGGGCGTTTCATTTCCCAAGAAGTTAAATCCATTTTGTATTCAGTAAACGCTGAAATTTTTATAAACGTTTACTGAAATACATATATGTGTAGTAAACGTAAGACATACCACTATAAAATATGAGTACTCCACCAAGAATTATTGTCGGCGCACACTGACAATTATCACGCGCAACACACACTGGGGTTCAGCGGACCCCAAGCAAAAAACCGCGTGAGTAGCGTGTCGATGATAACTGAACGCATTTGAGAGAGTCTGCAGGTGGTGGGAGACATAAACGAAATTTACAGCGAATGCATGAATTCTACTACGATTCGTTAATATATTAAATTGAATGAAATATTTGTTGGGGTACTGAGGACCCCAGTGTGTGAACGAAGGGTTATATTAGTCTAAAACATCGATTTTAAACACATTTCCATGAAATTTTTTACTATATCTACGGTAACTAATTATTATTAGAATACTAAGCAATCTTTAGAATACAAAAATAAATACCTAATTATCAAATATAGAACGCTGTGAACACAAGATAGCCTTACGATATCATTAATAATCAGCATGACTATAAGAACAAGTAGACGCATGCGTGTTGAGTTAACTTTGAAGACATTTGCATATAAAATATCATTTTCTTATTCTTATTTGCAAATTTCATATAGACTATGTAATGGTCTCTATTGGTATAGTTCACAACTAAATCATTCCTTAAATTGCCTATAAGTACATGTAAATTACCAATAGACTAGTTATATGTTTTTATCTTACTGCATATAGATTCCAATGATGTCCTATACAACTCAGTAGAAGCATATAGGTTTTTTTATTAGCTACAATGTGAATTTTATATGAAATTTTCAAGAAGGTTATTACTACTACGTTACTTCAAACTCTAGGTTACGACTGCAAAAATCTATAAAATATCTTTACCTTCCTTGCCACGCAAGGATTGTACAGAAACGTTACATTTTTTCCTTCTGGCTACGTATTCGTCCCAATAAGTGACCAAAAACATCATGTTTCTGTTTTTCACTTTGGTCGACCTCTGCGCAGAATTCTAATTACAGGAAGTGTTCAGATCTCTGTGATAGTGTTGTAATGCACAAAATATGATATACGCCAAGTGGGTCATTTAGTGAATAGGGATCGGCTATTTTACCTTGTAGAAGTACAACACGTATAACGTAACAAATGTTATCTGTACGGATAAGAAAAGGTTTGAAATAATCTGTTTGCTGAAGAATTAAAGCTGATAGCAGCTTGCTCGGTTTCACTCCACTTTTAACGTCGCATGTATTTTGTCAAATCACTAAACGGTCGTGCTATGTTGGCAAAGTTTTGTATATAGCGACGATACTATGAATAAATTGGTAAAAAACTGTGCACATGCTTTACGTGACAAAGTGGTGACATGTTTGCAGTTACCATAGTTCTATTTAGACCTACTAGTACTCTTTGATGAATAATTAAATAATCTAATACAATGCTTGTATGAAGTAAAAGCTTTTTTTATTTGGAAAAGGTCTTCTAATAATCGAGATAATAGATCTCTGTCGTTATCACTCAATACTGTTCCTTCATCAAATCAAAGTAATTCATTCTCTGTATACTTACCAAACCATTGATTAATTTTATTTCCACATAGAATAAATACTTTTTTTTAAAATAAGGACTAGGGAACGACCCGCCACAACATACATACATAAAAAAGCGTATAGAAGAAGAAGCTCTTCTTCTTATGGTACAGTTAGGGCAGTTTGACCTTATGTCGCCTAAAGTATCGCATTTGTAAAATTTCACTGCAGGTAAAGTTTCGTTATTTGAACCAGCAGATTTTGTTAGAACAACAAACACTGTGACTTTTCGATAATTAAATTTGTTAAAAAACTTTTTGCATTCATTTCTTGAGTGGCATCTTAGTATTTTTTTTATTTATTCTTGTCTAGAAGTATTTTTTTTAACAATTCTTTAACTTGGCGTGCTTTTTTTCATATTATCAAGAAAAACTTCTAATTAAAACGTTTACAATAAACACAATACGCCAGTTTCTCTGCGTCGTACGTAGATAGATCTTAGTAACTGACTACTGTATGATTAACATCTTGCACTTTGCCACCACGTGGTGGAAAAACTATCTAGTAGCATTGGAGTTGAAACTATTCATTAGTAAACTCAAATTTTTAATGCAAAAATAAAGCAAATTTTTTATTTTAAAATAAAAAAATTCATTTTTATTTAACTTAGCAAAAGGGTCAGTGATTATTGCTTCAATGTAGGCAGTTAAACTAATTTGACGCAAGTAAGCAAAAAATCGACGATAAAAAATATATTTAATATGAGGCGCAATAAAACACAAATATACTTACACCGCAATTGTAAACTTAAGTTTAAAAACAATAAATTTACGATTCTTAGTATTTTAAGTTACACTTAATAAAATTTTTAGAACAAACTTTAACATTTGCCTAGTTTAAAAGCCCCACGTTCGGCGCCATTGTAGAACAAAAGCGTATTTTATTATTTCAAATTGTTTTAATATAATAAATAAATGAAGTACTTGTAATGTATTTATTACTCTCTCTCTTTTTTACTCTCGTAAAATTTTATAAATATTTTTTAACGTTCCAAACACGCGTTTTTAAATCGGATTATTCTTATATTTTCTAAAGCTAATCTTTTCTTTATTTAAACTTAAATTAAAAGTATATTGTATTAGCAAATAGTGCTTACATTAAATTTATTTTTTATTAATGACATTATTTTAAAACAACATTGTTGTTTGACATGATTAACCAGCATTTGTGTACATTAGTTTTTGTTAATAATGATTTTACAACTAATTTTCTGTCATAAAATTTTTGTTTTGCGTTAGAGACCTTACTAATTACAGGGTCATTACCTCTACTCAATCTCTGAGTAATTAAACATTTTTGATAGATACACAGCAAAGACTGTTTAGTGTATCAATAAATTGTGATTTATTCATTCAATTGTAATTATATTTTAATAAATGGATTAATATCAATTTTTGATTAAATCAATTATGTAATTGGTGTGTTTTGAGTAGATAAATTATATTTTCCTTTAATTAAAATACGCCTTTTATGTTCATTTCAATTAATTAAGACAGTGCAATAAATTTAAAAAAAACTTAAGAACACGTTAAATCAAAATCGTGCTAATTGCAACATACAAAATTGTCCAAATCTTGCATCCTATCCCTATCTTCCTGTTCCTTTCAAAAATCATCACCGGAAAATGACTTTGGGTAAGTTTTTGATTATATAGTAAAGTTGCAATTGGTGTCGGTTTTTCTTTACAATTTTGATACGTGACAGTAATAGTTAAGATTATATTAGAAAATAAACGTTTACAGTTAAAATAAATGTTCTTTAGTTACTGAGTTTATTCTATATTTTAGCACAAATAGTTGTATATTTTATGTTATATTTTTCCATATAGTCTTAAACTATACTTATTAATGTTTACAAAATCCATAAAAAAGTTATTGTACCAAAATAATTTTTAACAACCTGCTGACTGTAATAATAATATTAATATCTTTTGCAATGTAAATTGAGTGGTTTTGGTAATGAACTGAGTATACTTTTGGTAAATAATGATAATATTAGCGTTTTAATAAAACCTGGTTTTCAGTCAAATTAAATTATAATGCATAATGTTTTTAATATTGCTAGTAAGTAAATCATTAATTAAAGTGGAGTAATATTTAAAATAATATCTTAATCTTTTTCAAATTTTCTCCACAAATCTATAAACTTTTTTAATATTTTATTTTAACAATTTAATTAATTAAATACAAACATGTTTTGCTATTAATAATTAGCATCATTAGCATAATTTAAAACTGAGATTAAAAATTGTAACTAATAAATCCCAATCAAGTTAAAATTATTAACAATTAATAAATTAATGACCATTCAACGTATTTGTCAATTTTAAACAGTCTATTTCTAAAAAATATTTTTTAAATACATAAAATCGAAAAATAAGTATTATCAAAAGAATAGAAAAATAAAAAAATAGAACTACAATTTTGAACTGAGAACAATAGAGAGATTTAAATTTAATATTTCATTTAAATAATTTATAAAAAAGCAGAGTTATAAATATCTTATTTATCAAATATAAATGTTTATTTAGTCTTGTTTTGAATTTTTTACCTGTTTGACCAATATAAGAAGAATTACAAACAGAACAAGACGGTTTGTATACTCCAGATTTGCGTAAAATTTGTATTTGATCTGTATCATTACCTAAAAATAATTTAAGTGTATTATGTGTCAAAAACGAAATGACCTTCTGCCAAAAGATCCAAATTCCTCTTTTTGTATAGTTAAAACATTTCTGCAAAACTGTAGTATTACTCTTAGTTCACTTGGTAAACCTAATAAATCTTATTTTTAAATTATGAATCCCTTAACTCTTTTACTTTATGGATTACTAAGTAAAGTTCTTAATTCTGCTCTACATTTATTGTACAATTTTTTTTGTTTTTCACTTAAGAGGGGCAAAAAATACAGTTTATACTATTTTTAATTCTACGTTTCGTGCTACAAACAAATAAGCACTTCATCAGACTAAACAACTAACTAATACAAAACCTTTCTAGCATAAAAGAACTTACACAAATAGGTTACAGTGACACTGTCCAACAAAGTAGTTTCTCATGTTCATGACTTGTTGGATAGTGCCACTGTAACCTATTTGTCTAAATTCTTCTAGGCTAGAAAGATTATGTATCGTTTGGAATTTAAATTGTGAATAGAGTACAAAACCTTTCTAGCATAAAAGAACTTACACAAATAGGTTATAGTGGCACTATCCAACAAAGTAGTTCCTTATGTTTATGACTTGTTGGATAGTGCCACTGTAACCTATTTGTCTAAGTTCTTCTAGGCTAGAAAGATTATGTATCGTTTGGAATTTAAATTGTGAATAGAGTACAAAGCCTTTCTAGCATAGAAGAACTTACACAAATAAGTTACAGTGGCACTATCCAACAAAGTAGTTTCTCATGTTCATGACTTGTTGGATAGTGCCACTGTAACCTATTTGTCTAAGTTCTTCTAGGCTAGAAAAATTATATATCGTTTTGGAATTTAAATTGTGAATAGAGTACAAAACCTTTCTAGCATAAAAGAACTTACACAAATAGGTTATAGTGGCACTATCCAACAAAGTAGTTCCTCATGTTTATGACTTGTTGGATAGTGCCACTGTAACCTATTTGTCTAGGTTCTTCTAGGCTAGAAAGATTTTGTATTGTTTTGGAATTTAAATTGTGAATGGAGTTTAAAGTTTTCCGGTTCCTCAAGTAGAAGTAACTTAATTCAGTTTTTAGTAGAAGTTCATGAATTACCTTTAGTTCGTAACATTTCATTTCAAGAATTATTTGACTCTGCTGTAGATCTATTTCAAAATCAAGCTCTTATCTGGTACCGTTCTGTCCTACAACTGGTAGGATTTGAAAAAACTTTTTAAAGAGACTTTTCTTCCATTTTCTTATGGTGATGACCTTCTGTTTGAAATTAAAAAGCGTGTTCAAGAAGAAAATGAAAGTGTTAATATCATTTATTGGTATAATACAAGGCAGGTTTAATAGATTGTCTACGCTTTCTTCTGTTGAAGATCAATTTCGTATTAACAAAAAAAAGTTTCATGCTTTCTTTGCATCACATATAGTTCTACAGGATACTTCAAAGGTTCTCTTTTATATATTTGTTGTAAGTTGGAAAATAGTCGCCAACAAATTAAAAAATATTATCCACCACTTTTATAGAGAGTAATTATTCTCTTGGCTCCTAACTTTGTCTATACTGATAATGTCCTTATTGCTGATTTAATTCTAGAATTATCTTTGTATGTTGTTACGTGTTAGAATTGTCAAAATAACGGACATACTTATTTTGCCCGTGAATTATTTAAGAAATTTTTTTGTTATGGTTGTGGAACTCTTAATGCAGTGAAGTCAAAGTGTTCTTCCTGTTCTTCTAATTGTAATGCGGTTTCTGGAATTTCTGCTGGTCACAAACAATTGCTCTTTTAAAAAAAAAAGAGTCTGGCGCACAAAAAGGTTCAGTGTGTCTCAAAACTCCAAGTTATCTCAACAAAAACATTTCCCGATAATCATCCCTAAAATAAGTTTTTCTTGAATAATGAAGAACAAACAGCTCTTTTACATACAGGTGCAAATATCTTTGTTTTAAGTAAAGATGCCTTACATGTTGTCTCTTCTTTCTCTACAGTTTTCAATGATTCTTATATTCTAATTCACTGCTGATAAAAAATCTCAAACAGTATTAATAATGTCACTAATAATGTGAAATTTTATGTCGTACCCACAATTTTTACTAGCTTTATTTTTGAAATAGATTTCTGTTACCTGTTTAATAAATTGATAGGTTTCTTCTCTTCCTCATTTTTTATTCCTAAAGAAGTTTCTATTTATAGTATTAATAAAGTTAGGAAACTCTCTGATCTAATTCCTAAAAATATCAGTCAACTTGAGGATATTGTCATAAAATTCTAGTCGTTATCTACTTTGACTTTTTTTACTTGAAGCGCATTTGTCTTTTCACTATATTGATACCAGTAATACTAAGCCAATTAAGCAACGTCAATCCTTTGCGTTGCAAATTTATCTTAAAATTGAAATAGATTGTTTTCTTGAGCAAGCAACCAAGGTATTATTAAAAAATGTAATAGTCCTAGGAACTCTCCTGTATTACTTGAAACAAAAGGATTACTCTTATCGTATGTGTTTTGACGGTCGTAAGTTGAAGTAACTGTTTATGATTCCTGCCCGTTGTCTAGGATTAACTCTATCTTAAATAAACTTTGTTATACTCAATTTCTTTCCTCAGTTGATTTAAAACAAGTTTTAGTTCAAATTCATCTTGATATCAATTCTCGTTTTAAGACTGCGTTTACTGTTTATGGTAAAGTTCATTTTCAGTTCAAATAAATGCTTTTTGCTTAGAATAATATTGCTCAGTCAATGCAGAGACTTATGAATACAGTACTAGGTCCAGAACTTGACCCATATGTTTTTGTTTATCTTGATGATATAATTATTGCCACTCCTACATCTAAGAAACATTTAGAGGTTCTTAATTTGGTTATCTTAAAGTTTAAAGAAGCTAATTTGTCTGTAAATTTTGTAAAGTGTAAATTTATGCATCATGATTCCCTTGTTTTTCTTAGTTTTGTAGTTGATGAAGATGGTTTGCGTACCAATCCTAAAAAGGTTCAATCAATTATAGAAGCTTCCGTTTCTAAAAATACTACCAAAGTTTGTAGGGTAATGGGTTTATTACAATATTATCGTCGTTTTATTAAATATTTATCTACTATCAGTGCTTCTATTAATGCTCTCTTACATGGTAATATTAAAAAAAAACTTTATTGTTTGGACTTCTAAAACCAATTAAGGTTTTTCTACCTTAAAAGAACTATTGACTTTTGTTCCTCTCTTATCTAATCCTGATTGTCTTCACTATTTTTGACGTACTTCAAATTATTTTGTGTGATAACGCATATGTTTTTAGGGCTAAAAAATTTACCGACTTTATCTCTAACTATAAAATTATTTGGTATAGTACTTGTCACTTATCTTAAGCAAACTCTACTAAATGATCAAACAAAACAACTATCTCTTCTTTCATTAAAGAAAACCACAAGACAAGACAAGAATGTTTTTAAGATTACTCAAGCCACTAATTAATCTAAACATGAAGTAACTAAATTTTCTTTTTCGTTTCTAATGTTTGCTCGTAACGTACCTGTTGATGGATCTTCTATACTCTATAGTCTTGTATCTGAAAAACATGCTAATAATTTTATATCTAATAACGAGCGTAAGCAACGGAAATATGATGTTTTATCTCTAACTGCACTACATAAATATGTGCGATCTCTTTTAAAAAAGATTGATAAGCAAAGCAAACAACGATATAATTTGAGAAAACGTCCTACCGTTTTCAAAGTTGACGATTTTGTCTAAAAAAACATTTATGCTCTTTCAGACGCTACAAAAAGTTTTGCTGCTAAACGGGCATCAAAATTTATTTTGTGTAAAAGTGTTAAAGTACATTCCCGTCTTGTTTAAAAATTATCGGATATATCTAGAAACAATTTAGGAAAATGGCATATCAAGAATCTAAAAACTTATAATGACGAAGATCTTATAAGCGAATAGTAAGTAGTGCAAAATTCTCAGTCAATAAGTATTGATTTTGACATTTTCATTTTTATTGTCTTGGTTTGATTGTGCTAAGTTTGGGTAATTTTGTTGGTATAGTTTGTGGGATAACGTCAATTGCCAATTTTGTGACGGAAAGAGACGCCTTCTTGCATTTCCTTCAGAATTATTTAGCTGTCAAAGCCAAGTGCCAAGATTTCTTCCTTTTTTTCCGGACTTTAATTTTTCTAGTTTAAGGTAAGTAATAAGCTAGAATAATTGATAAATGGTTTATCCTACGTTAAGAATTACATTGTGTTTGTATCTTACTTGTTCTTTTGTTGTTGCTTTTGCGTATTGCTGTCTTTTCGTTTGTATCTTGCATTTGCATTTGTCGTTGCCTTTGCGTTGTATCTTGCCGTTGGTTTGTTGCTAGTTTACGTTTAGTGTTGCCGTAGATTTACCATGACGTTTCTTGTACTGCATTTGATAGTAACTATCATTCTTTTTTGATCAAACAGTGTGTGTAACGTCTTCGTTATTGTTATTATTTTATTTTAAATTATCTGTATTAATTTAACAAATCGTATGTAAACTTTTCTTTAATTATAAACTTGTAAAGTCGCTACTTTTTTTGGCCGAGGTTGGTCAGACATTTGTAGTTGTGCATTTGGGCTGTCTATACGCATATATGAAGTCGTGTTAATAATACAGATTTTTTTACACCGGATTTCTCTACCTATAATGCAATTATGAAATTGTCGTATACTCTCATAATTTAAATGGATTTGATCTATGAGACGAACGGTTTTAGTGTAGAAAACATTTATAGTTTAAAATCATAATTGAAATTGGTTTGATCGTTTAACAAAAATTTTTATTTGATATTTTAATACAAATCAACTCTAGTAATTTAAGAATTTGTTCGTTATTGATGTTATTAAAAGCATGAAATAATTTGTAGGAAAAAAGAGTATGACGATTATCCAAATCATGCTGTGCAAATGTAGATTTTACTGAGCTTGAATTAAAAAAATAGTTCAAAATACATTAATAGTATACGTTCTTATTTTTGAAAATTGTAATTAACCTTGTTCATTATATTACGTAGGTAATATTTTGTTTGTTTTCAACACCTTCTGATAATTGCAAGATTTGCGATATCTGGGAATTTTTTTGTAAGAAACAGATAACTATTATGGATCATAGTTCTAGAAATTTGCCAAACGTTATAGGTACTCTGAAACAGCGTTGCATTCTAGGAAGTGAGATCATCAACCTTGGGATTCAACATGTACATGAATGAAATTTGATTCATTTTCTTTGCAACAATGGTTTGCTTACAATCCACCTTCTTTTTATTAAATTACTATCTAAAATTTACGTAGTATTATAAATTACATATCAAAATCAATAATTAACTCTGTGATTCAAAAAATTACTTAATTTAGTTTACAGTTTAAGAAATTTGAGTTTGACTCTTCTCTTTAAAAAAATACAAAATTTTACGTATTGCTAATCAAATTTGGGTTAGTTTAAGACTGTATTTAAAGTCTTAAGTGTAAACCATTACCGGTAATTTCTTAGTTTAAGGTGTCACGCCTGAATGGCAATGAACAAAAAAATTACAAAATTAACAAATTGTATTATTTTACTACGCTTACATTCACAAAATAACTAAAGTAAATTAATATCTAACTTATCCTACTAATTGGTAGTCCGCGAGGTTTTAAGAACTAACATTATCAGCGACGACGAGGTATCGAACTTGATTCCAATGGTGGCGACGTAAAAACCCATATAAATAAACGCAATTTCCAGAACCCAAATTTTACCGTTTCGATTGAGAATTAATAATTAAGGAAAATGAATCAAGACTTAAAAATCCATAATTAAGAGCTAAAACAACCAAATTAAAATAATTATAATGAAAATAAAACACTTACGCTCACGAAGAACCTCTGGAAAAATAATTATAAATAGAAAAACCCAATCCGAAATCATTCGTAGTTTGATTTTAATTAATTTCTAAAGAAAAGTGGCAAAACAAACTTCTCCGGAATAATGTTCCGACGATTTCCCACAATAATGTAAAACTATTTAAAATCAAAGTACCATATGTGCTATTTGATAACAAACATTTTCCAAAGACATAAAATTAAAAAAAGATTCTACAATACCCACAGAATTAAATAAAATTTAAATTTTGGTAACACGAAAAATCGTTACACACCCCTCCCAAACACTTGAAACCACCGGATTCAAGGAAAACTTAAAGAAAATCTAAATGTTGGGTTTATAATATATACAAACGTACAAAACATCGGAGACAATGAATACTAATCAATCAATTTCTCTCATATAATAAAGAAGATACTAGCATACTACCCTTAAACTAATTGACAGAAAGCTAATCAAGCAGAAATATATTTTCATTGGTAATTTGACAACTCGATACTGACATAGCAATACATAATTTGATAGAGATTGTAAAAACATTAAATCCAAGCTTAACTGAATGAAATCTCTATCCGAAAGTAGCTACTATTATTACTGACCTGAACCTACAAGTCAAAAGTGCACAAAGAGCGGTTAAGCGACATGGTTAATTCGCTTCTCAAACATAATTTATTTAGTCTCTTCTACTGCACTTTAATTACCTATAAAACAAAATGAAAATGTCAGAAGATAATCATAGAACGTAATCAAACCATTAACTAATCTGTCCTTAAATAACAAATATAACTACAACATTCATACAGAATTCATCAACAAGGCTATCACAATCGCACTTTCAATCACTCAGTTCTTCTTCATTATAGTATGGCTTGAGATCTTTGATATGCCACACCCCAATGTTTTTACGGGAATCATCTGCCGTAACCAATTCATAAGTTAGTTGACCAGTTACTTGCCTAATACGACATTTGATATATTTAGGCGCTAGTTTTTTGCTAAAATGTTTAATTGAATCAGATATTACATAATTCCGTTTCCAGACTAGATCGCCCTTTTTAAATCTAAGAGGTCGTTTACGCAGATTATAAGACTTAAAATTCAGTTCATAAGCAGTATGTAAGCGTTGTACCGTATCTTTGTAAATTTCAGAAAGGTTATTAATATCAAAAATTAATTTTTCACGATTATTTAATGAAAGTTCATCTTCTTTTAATCCTTTTAGAATACCGTAGTAATCTCCCGACGCCGGAACGGTTCTACCAAAATTTAAAAAAGAAGGAGTGTATCCTGTAACTTGATGTACTGCATTACGCAAGGCATGTGCTATCTTATAAATGTTGTCGTCCCAATTTCGATGATTGTCTTTAATATACGTACGAATACACGTTACTATGACGCGATTTACTCTTTCGACAAAGTTCACCTGCGGATGGTACGAAGCGTTGTACCACACCTGTTGAATTTTGTAGTCTTTTACCAATTGTTGGAAGTCCTTGCTGATAAATTGAGGGCCATTATCGATCATGCATATTTAAGGTACACCAAATATGAGAAATACGTCATTTTCTAGAAAATTCACAACGGATTTGGCACTTGCTTTCTTTACTGCACGAACTAATACAAATTTAGTAAACCAGTCTGAAACTACAATAATACACGTATTCCCTTTAACCGATTTTGGTAATGGTCCTATTATATCCACGGATAAACATTGAAACGGATAAGATATATTTTTTTCTTTTCCCATTAATCCTGGTCTGCAACTTTGAGAAACTTTACTAGCTGAACAAGTTTCGCAACGTCGAACATCCTTTACGATGCTCAACTGTAAAAGAGTGTTGAGAAAGCTTCATACTCCATCTGGCTAATCTACCAGAAGGATTACGCATATTAGTCAACCATAACAAGGAGTAATGATCGGTTATAACAACAAAGTGGGTACCTTCAATATAACCTCTAAACTTTTCAATTCCAAACATTACTGTCAAGCATTCTCTTTCTGTAACCGAATAATTTCGTTTGGTGTTTGTTAATGTACGGGAAGCATACGCAATTACTCGTTCTTCGAGACACTCGCCTTGTGTTAGCACACAACCTACGCCATAACCAGAAGCATCACACTGCAAATTAAAAGATTTATTAAAATCTGGGCTGGACAAAATTGGAGATGAACTTAAAGCTTTTTTTAAAATTTCAAAGGATTTTTCAGCTTCCGTGGTCCATAAGATGCTTTGATTTTTTTTTCCTTTAATTAAATCTGAAATAGGGGCTGTAATTGTGGAAAAATTTTCTACAAATCGTCGATACCAACCAGCCATTCCTAAAAAACGTTTAATTTCTGTAACATTATTGGGTTTGGGAAACTCAATAATAGCCTGTACTTTCTTTGGATCAGTATGAAGTCCGTTTTTGTCTATAACATAACCTAAATAAGTAATGCTTGATCGGCAAAATTCGCACTTGTCGAGGTTGATGGTTAGGTTAGCGTTTTTTAATTTATCAAAAACTTGTGATAACATATCAATATGTTCTTTAAATGTTGATGAGATAATAATAATGTCGTCTAAGTAACAAAACATATTTTCTCCCAATAACGGTCCGAACAAGTTATCCATCAACCGCTGTTGAGTTGCCGGCGCGTTAGCAATTCCAAAAGGCATAACAGTGTATTCAAATAATCCACGACGAAGAACAGCAAATGCAGTTTTCTCACAAGAATCTGAATGCAACGGTATTTGGTAAAAAGCTTGCTTTAAATCTATTGATGTAAGATAACGTGCATCCCTGAGTTTATCTAAAATGCTGTTAAGGTGGGGAAGTGGATAGGCATCTTTTTTTGTAATGCTGTTCAATTTTCGGCCATCAAAACATAAGCGATATTCCTCAGAATTTTTTTTTCTTACTAGAACCATTGGGGAGCTCCAAGGTGATGTAGAAGGTCTTACAATTCCGGCTTTTAACATTTTATCTAGTTCGGCATGAGCGTGTTTTTGCATTGCAGGCGACAGAAGATAGCAACGTTGCTTTATGGGTGGCGCGTTGCCAACGTCAATAACGTGAACAACCTGGTTAGTTTTTCCTAAGTTAGGACCTGATATTGTTTTGAACTTGTCAATTATATCGACTAACAATTGTTTCTCATATGAATCTAAATCATTTACACTATGAATAGCTTGTAATGAAGAAACATTTTTAACATAAAACTTATTGTTAGTAAAATCCGTACATAATCCAAAAGCATAACATACATCCATTCCTAAAATTAAAGGGGTTGTAATACTATGACATACTATAGCAACAATGTTTTTACAAACTCCATCGATAATGATAGGAAGACTAACCGTTCCTACTAGAGATTGAGTTTGGCCATCGGCAGTAGTCAGTTCAATATTTGAAACATTTCTTTTTAATTGGAATTGACATTTCTTTATCAAGTAATGTCCATTTTTTCCTAAAATAGTTTGATTAGCTCCCGAGTCAAAAAGTGCTCGCAAGGGTTCACCATTAATATGCAAAGAAATATAGGGACGACTATCATTACAATTATGTGCGAAACTAGCAGCGGTATTAGATGTTGTTTTATAAAATTTTCTTATTGTTTGTAGCCAAGATTTCCATGATAAAGAATCAGCCTGTAAATAGTACGAAAACGGTAAAGGTCGGCTGACGTCTCCTTTCCGTAAATTTAGTTTTTTTGGACGACACTTTGGACAATTGCTGAAATAAACCTCTGAATGACCACATACATAACAGAAAGTTTTTCTTTCTTTTAAGCACGTATGAAAAGTATGACCTACTTCGCGGCAATTATAACAAACAGTGTTGGGTTTAGCTCTATTTGAAGAGAAATATAATTTAGAAGCTTGTGGCAAATTTTTCTGATTAATTGATTTGACATTAATTTTTTTTGTATTGGGTACATATGTTAAATCCGGTTCTAAATTTATAGAAGACCCTGCCGAATGATTTCTGTATCGTGAATTTTGTAACCTAGTTTCTTCTAACCGCTTACACATTTGTTGTAACTGATCTACTGAAGAGATATCTACAAGAGCAAGTTGTGTGGCATAATAAGGTTGTAAGTTACGTAAAATATGTTTTAATCGAAGTGATTCATCAGGATTATCGGCTAGACGATGAAAAAGGTTTAACATTGACGCAATAAAAAGACTAGGTTTTTCATCTTGACCTTGTTTACGACGTTTTATTTCATCCCAAAGTTCCTCATCAAAATTGCTTGGTAGAAAATCATACTTTAACCTTTGAGATAATTCTTCCCAAGAAGATAGTCGTTGACGAATTGCACGAAACCAAATTAAACCTTGATTCGTAAATAAATCGACAGCACTATTAAATAACTGCTCTTTTGAAACCTGTCTAGCTACCCGCAATTCTTCGACACGTTGTAAAAACGAGTTAACACTGAGTAAATGAGTATCTCCGGAAAAGGTTATTCCCCATTTATAAACTGGTACATATTTCGAATTATCCTGAGTGGTATTGGGAGTTAAGCTATGATGACGTTGACTTAATTGGATTTGGTCAAATTCTCTGCGTAAGTTTTCTAACCGACAAGAAGCATCTACATTAGTTATAGGAGAAGACTGATTATTATCACTATCTATAGGTGCATCATTAAAAGAAACCTGATTGTGATTTTGTTGATGAGATTGAATATTTTTTTGAGATTCGTGATTTTCGTTACTCTCCGCATCTTCGTCATAAAGTTGCGAATTATCGTATGCATTACCAATGCATTCGATTAAATTGACACAACTTGAAATAAGTTCGCCGTGCTTGCTTTGAAGATCTGCGTCGGGTTTCAACCGATTAAGATGACCCAAAAGAAAACATAATCGAGAATAAATTCGATTATAGTTTTTAGTTATAGGATTTTTTTGAAAACTTTCAACTAAACTTTGATGTTCGATTAACTTTTCAGAGCACAATTGAAACTCGACAGAAATGTCGTACGAAACTGGTTCATATGAATTTATTACGGCTGGATTTAATCCTTCTAACGCTAATCTCGAACGAAGAAGTTTACGTTTTTGATCAACGGTCATTCCTGATGCGTTTATATTACGAAAGCGCAACTCCTCAATAAATTCGTCGGACCTTAAAGCGTTTATGTTCATCGTGATAACAAATAATTTCAAAAATTAAATAACAACTATACAAATTAAACTCGATTTAAGCGACTCGGCCCCACGTTATGCGCCATTTTTTTTGTCACGCCTGAATGGCAATGACCAAAAAAATTACAAAATTAACAAATTGTATTATTTTACTACGCTTACATTCACAAAATAACTAAAGTAAATTAATATCTAACTTATCCTACTAATTGGTAGTCCGCGAGGTTTTAAGAACTAACCTTATCAGCGACGACGAGGTATCGAACTTGATTCCAATGCTGGCGACGTAAAAACCCATATAAATAAACGCAATTTCCAGAACCCAAATTTTACCGTTTCGATTGAGAATTAATAACTAAGAAAAATGAATTAAGAATTAAAAATCCAAAATTAAGAGCTAAAACAACCAAATTAAAATAATTATAATGAAAATAAAACACTTACGCTCACGAAGAACCTCTGGAAAAATAATTATAAATAGAAAAACTCAATCCGAAATCATTCGTAGTTTGATTTTAATTAATTTCTAAAGAAAAGTGGCAAAACAAACTTCTCCGGAATAATGTTCCGACGATTTCCCACAATAATGTAAAACTATTTAAAATCAAAGTACCATATGTGCTATTTGATAACAAACATTTTCCAAAGACATAAAATTAAAAAAGATTCTACAATACCCACAGAATTAAATAAAATTTAAATTTTGGTAACACGAAAAATCGTTACAAAGGGTTGGAACTAATTATTTATTTTATTATTAGATTTTAAATTAATTACTGTTTACTTGATTGATTTCTTAGTATCTGGTGTTAGCGTGCTCATTGTCTTAAAAACTTACAAGTGCCGTTACATTGTAATCTTATGTTCTGGACATTCATTTGAATATCAAAATTTTACATGTTTACAATAAACGATGTCTTTTTAATTCATTAGAGACTTGAAATAAATACAATTTTTAATTATTTTTTTACAAATTGTTTAAATGAAATATTTAATTTAAATCTCTATATTCTTCTCAGTTCAAAGTTATTGTTTTTTCTATTTTTCTATTCAATTCAATTTTATTTATTTAAAACATATTTTTAGATATAGTAGACTGTCTAAAATTGACAAACACGTTTAATTGTCATTAATTTATTAATTGTTAACAATTTTAATTTGCTTAGTATGGTTTGTTTATTAATTCCAATTATTAATCTTAGGTTTTAGTTATGCTGAAGATGCTAATTCTTATTAGCGAAACATGTTTTTGTTTAATTAATTAAGGTGTTAAAATAAAGTATTAAATAAATATATATATATACATTTATACTGGTTTTAATAACTTATTAACATAATATCTACGCTTTGTTAAATGTTAATAATAAACATGTCAAACTATTTTCAGTGTGAAAATTACATAAAATTTATATTAAGATGTCTCTGTATCTGACGTAGGTCTGCAAAAACTTTGAAACTACTGTTACACCAGAACTATTAAAGCAAATTCTACATCTAGACATTTGTTTAACTCAATTGTATTCTCACGTTAAATTACAATTCGAATACGGTATTATTTGATATAAAAAAGTAACTTGTTCTTTAACATAAAAACATGCTTACAGATATATGTCAAGATTAAAACATATCACATTATTATATCATTTTACAATGCTTTTTTTTAATATTTAGAAGTAAAAGCAACTTTCTGTAAAAATTATATATTTTGGACCCTTATTTATAAAATATTATTAATAATTGAAGACGGTTCAACTTTAAAAAAGTCTATGACATTAAAGTTATACGCATTTTAATTTTTTATTAAAATAAACAGCAGTAACAATAACGACGTGTTGTAAGTAATCTCATAATATATGTAAATTGTAGTGCATTATTTAAAAAGCGGTTTTTGATAAGCGATAAAGTTCCTTTTAAACTAAACTTTTTAAGTACGTAACAGACTTTTTCATTTTTGTATAAAAGTGAAAAGAACTAAATTTATTGCTTGTTAAATACTTTGCTGGAGCTTTTAAATTGTTAAAAAGTTGTTGATATAAAAATTTTATTTTGTGTAAGTTTAAAAAATAAAACTTTAAAGGTATTAAATTACACACACAATTAAAAAAATATATGTTTGCTTATGCTTTTACAGATAGCTGATTCATTTTTTAAACTTGATCACATATAATAAAAATAATTATTATTAATGATAAATACTTTTAAGTAAATTTGCTTTTGTTATAACTAACCTAATTAGTTTAGTAAATATTTAAATCTAAATTACTAATTATTTATACGTAAAGTAGAACCACCTTCTTGGTAAATTTTGATATGTTACCAAAAATTTATTTTTTGGGGGAACTTGATTAAAAAACACTTTATTTAGCAGACACAATATAATTATTTTTAAAACACACACACACACACACATTAAAGAACATCTACCGGCCTTCTTTCTATCTCGAGAAGTAGGTCTCGATTTACCGGCACTGGCAAAATCTTGGAGACTAAGCCATGTCTTAAGTTCTTTGAAGTTTAAACCAAATTTCGGAGTTAGGACTAGATCTGGATTTTCCGGCATGGTAAAACGAATTGAGAGTCGATGGCCGATAACCGTGCCTTCATTTCCTATTGAAAACCGAATCCTGGAATTGGGTAGAATATTTATTGCTTTAAAGACAACAGTCAGATGGCAAACCGCTCTTGTCCGTTTAGATCGAACACAACTAAGTCTACAATCCACGGATGTTCTACCGCCGTAAAAAAAGTTTATCAAACAATTAGCGTTAACATGGTTACTACCACTTTGGGATACAGTACTTTTGAGCCGTTGACCAAGCTCAAGTCGGGATTCCGTAGAAGCCAACATACTACATAGTTAAATGTAAGCCCGTGTTAGACATTTAATTTACGTCTCTACACAGTACAGGGCGCTATCCAGAGTGCATCGCAAGAAGGCAATAAACATTGCACTTTCTCTTCTTACATAAGACAGACAACAAGTTACAATGTAAAAATTGAGGACGCTGAACAACGGCGTATCAAAAAAATTCAGTCAAAAATTAATAACTACTTACAAGGCCAAGAAACATACAAAATCCGATTAAATAAATAATGTACCAACAACACCTAAATCAACAAAAAGCTTGAGCAACATTAAAAATTATAACAAAGACAAAAGAAAACTAAAATAACAAATATTTAAGAATACACCAAGAACAAAATCCTAAAACTAACCCAAACACAAAAATATTCAACCCAAAAAAGATTACAATTAGCACAGGATTTTTAAATTTGTCAAGTCTTACTAATCAGATAACTTTCAAATAGAAGTAGTCAACAGACCACAAAAGCACAAAGCTCAAAAATTCTCACAGTTAAGAAACAGTTTTCAGAAGTACAGAATAAACTCTTTAAACCAGAATCGACAAAAAGTAAAGAAAAAGCCTTGGCATTAAAGGTGAAGCAATATACGAAGTCCGCTTCAATAAATAAGTTTAGGTGGTGTGTGTAATAAAAAAAAATTAAAAAAGCATAAAAATGTAACACACTTACTTTGTCCAATTACTTAATAAATGTTAACATGTTTGAATTGCAGAAAATATGTTTTAACTGATTTATATTATTATATTTGTTCAAAAGCATATTTTCTAAAACAAGATCATTTATTATTACAATTTTACATTCTGGAAAATTTCCGTATAGTCAACTTTTTACAAGCTGAGCTTCAGTTGCACGTCGTAGTGACATTTTCAGAGCATGGAATAAATCTGATTGATTAACTTTTGAAACTCTAGTTTTATAGGATCACCTCCGACCAATTAAACTGGTTTCTAAGTATGTACATTAAAAGAATTTTTAAATATTTCCTAAACTTTGTTGATAGTAGAAACATTAGACAAAACCTTAGAGTTTTTAAACAAAATTTGATGACTTGTGTCCGCAACTACTGACTTAAAAGGATGTTTAGGAATATTAAATCTTTGATGTTATTTAATACGATTTGCTTTGCTTCTACCCGTTTCTCCACGACCACGAGAGCATTGAGTGTTATAAACGCAGTTAGATTGAAAGAAATAACGTTTTTCACAAGATTTAAGAATTTTTCCAATTTAAAAAGAGTAGAAAACCGAATGTTAAAAATAAGTTTTTTCCAATACGATCCGTAGTACCTTTGATATAGGGTAGATAAGCGACAACCATTTTTTATACCAAGTTGCTGCAAAACATTGGCAGCATATTTTTTATTAGTTTATGTTTATAACCCACCTTTTATAATTTTGTACAATTTAAATTCCAAATCATAAGTAACTTTTTGAGAGCAAAGGGCCACCAAAAACTCCCAGTCAATTTTTATCTAATGCAGCTGTCCGGTTTTGCTATCCCATAAACAGAGAAAGCTAAGATATTTTGTACAACATAGTCAGTCTTTTGACCTTACTTTTTAAAAAAAGTTGAGAATTTTCGTTAACAGAATAATTTGAACTAGACTTGTCTTGAGCAGCTAATGCGTTAGAGTTTTCTGGCTCCCTTAGAATGTCATCTAAATTAGTAAATGGCTGTAAAACTAATATTTTAGAATCATGACACACTGTACGAATAGCTGAGTCAAAGTTAAAGTAAGCTATTTTTTTAAATTTTTTGTTTAAATCTTTTCATACTTACTAAACAAAAGTGGTCGGTTAAGTGATTTTTCTATTCACGCCATGTCCTAGAAATGTCAAAACAAAATAATTTTTGTTACCCTTAATCTTCTGCACACTTTATGCGAAGCCCATATTCTGTATTTCCAACTCACTTGAAGCTTCTTTGTTGATTTGTTACTGTGTATTTACCACATACATAACAAAAGCTGTCGAGAAAAATTACACAAACTCTGCAAGCCATAATTCAGAAATAAAAGAACAACTACAATTTTGTTTAAATGCTGAATATAAACTTAGTGTGGCATCAGATGGTCAGCAAAATATTAAACTTATTTAGGTTGTTGAAACATGATATAATCCAACAGCACATTGATTACATTTATTCTTAGTAACCCAGATAACGAGTTTAAACATGCACATCTCACTAGTAATATTACACGGTATCAAATTTTAACCAGTTTTGACTCAATCATGCAATTTTCTTGTTAAGAGTAAAACTACTTTATCTACCACTCTCTACCACTACTCGCTTCAACCATTAACATTTTTTTTTCATTTGTTGCTAAGTAGGGGAGACTGAGTACAATTAAAACATATTTGGTATTGTAAGTAGATTCAACACGGTTTCTATTTATGACCTTTTTTTAATCTAAAATATACATAAGATATTTAAAAAAATGTTTACCTTGTCAAATCGTCCCTGTACCGGGGACAAATGAAACATACGTTTAGGACAATTGAAACAGATTTTAGATTAAAGAAAAATTTATTTTGATGCAATTGGTATATAGTAGGTATTTATATAGGAGATACATTTAGTCTAAAAAGAAATTGTGACAAACGTAATAACCCTCTTGTTGTGCACAATTTTCGTTGGACCAATAGCAACATTCGAGGCATTGTACCCATTTTTCTCGAGAGCGACTATTAACATATGATTCTAGGCACACTAGACGGAAACACTCCTGCTCCTCGCTGTCACTTTCTTCTTGCCTGCTTTCTTGTTTTAGTTTCTTTAACTAACGAACTACTTTTAGTATATTTTCTAAATTTACCTGTTTTTTCTAATTTGTTTAGTTTTCTTTGCGTTATGTTTATTTTGAATAGCATTTTTCTCAAGTGCGTCGGTGTAGATTGCAGATTTTCTGGTTTTTTTCCTACCTGATACTTTTCTTGGAGGAGCTTTTAGCAACGGTTGAACAAGTTCTGGAGAAAAAACAGATTTTGAGGTGCTTGGTTCTACAGAAACTTTGTTGTTTTTTGGTATATCCTTACCGATGGCGTATGATGATTCTGGCAAAGTATTAGCGCTAGCAGAACATGCTCTCATGTCACTGCTGCTTGCTTTTAGTGCAGTTTAAGTAGTGTTTGATGGTGAGTTGTTAGGGACTGGTCTATTTGTCACATACGAAAGAGCATAATCCATATCTCTATTTAAATGGAAATATTCCAATGCATCAAAATTCAGTAACAATATCTGATTGTGTGAGTGCCAGAGACAAATCCTGGTTAACTATGTTAGGAATGTCATAGATGCACATAGTTTTTTCTAGATTGTTTATCCAAGCAAAGCTAATGGAATTTACAGCTTTTCTGAAAGGACCGTAGACAGAGCAATCTAGCAATTGCAGATTATAAGAACAATGTGCAGCAAATGACAACATAAAAATATCATGTTTTTTACAACAGTCTAGACATTTTATGTGCGACGAATAGTTGTCTAGCAAAAGCAACACTCTATTTTTTTTGAAGCGTTAGCGTGTTTTTTAAAATGGTTGAGGTAGATTAAAAATTCATTTTTTTGCATCCATCCGCTTGCGTTTCCTGCTTCTATACACCCCACTGGACTATTACTAACAAAACGGTTCTTGTATATTAAGCAAAGAAAAATGAAAATAAGAGGCATACTGTTACCAATTAAATCGATAGCTAAAGCGACAGTCACAAACGTTCCTTTTTTTCTGAATGTTCATGCATCTACTTGTTTGGTTCTCTTTTCTGTCACAACTTTAACAGGTTTTTGTAACGTTGTAACCCCTGTTTCAACAATGTTGTAAATATATTTTAGAAAAAACTAGAACTTATATCAACCAAATTTTCGAAAAAAAAAAGATTTACGTTAGTGATGTTAAAACTGGTTGCCCTAAAGAGACTGATGGATTAAGCGATACAGATTGAAAGTTTGGGGTTGCTGTTATAAAAGCAGAAAACCAATCTTGCCCTGCCATTGAATTTTCTTTCCATGTATCAGGCATGTTCAACAAGTATTTTGTGGCTAATTGGAATATTAACTTACAAATTTCTTTGAGTGGTAATCTATAAAAATATGAACAGTTTTAATTATATACTCAACAATGCTTCTCTCCTGATATACGTTGAATACGCGTCTTACACAACGGTAGCCCATAGTAATGGGTATATCTGAATTTATGTCAATTGCTTTTTTTTTTAAAAACTTACTTAAAAATACATAGTGCAATTCATATTTTATGGCCGCTGATCTTAATGATGCCTTATTTTTGAAAACTTTTAGAAGCTTCTTCAGAAGTTGAAATAGGTTTTGTACCTTTTTTCGTTTGCCTTATTCTTATTCGTGGCATCTTACATCAAAATTGAAACTTGTTTCAAGCGTCCCTCATATTATTTGTTTTAATTGTCTCCGCAGCACATCTATACGGATACCGATTAACGGTAGTTGGTAGGATGCAAAGACGCTTGACTGACTAGAAGCGCGCGTGATTTAAACCACACAATCAGTTCAATATCTTGGTTGTTTCTATTGTCCCCTGACAAGAATTTTTTTGTATTCGTTAAGATTTATAAGAAGCTGTATATACATCTTATGCATTTTTTTGCAGCACTGTGCAACTATTTTGCAAGTTGTCAAACTATATTCTAGTTTTCCGCAATGATTTTTTTCCTTACTAGGCATAATTAGCTTAGTATAGTTGTAAAGTACATGAAATCTATTATAAAAAAATTTGGAGGAACGGGAGATATGACACAAAAGATTAATAATGAAAAATTCTGGTTCCTTAATTTGTTTTTTGCCTTTTTGTATTATGACGTATCATGAACAATAGTACCTGAATTTGTTGTCAAAACATTTAGTTTGCTTTTAAAAAGGTACCTATCGAGATTGTACATTGTGTAGTTTTGATACTACTTTGTTTTTTATTTGAATTTTGTTACTTCTTTGTTCTTGTTTTTGTTTGTTTTTAAGTACCTTGTAAAATATGGTTTTTACAAATTCCGAAGCATATGACATGTTACGGATATATTTTTACTGCCAAGAAAATGAGTTAGTTGCTTCACGATCTTACAACGCTATGTAAATTGAGAAAGCCAATGTCAATAACTTTTTTTGTCGATTAGCATTACGATTACGCACCACAAGAAACATACAACTAATTCTAGTACGAGAAAAACATTGTCTAGTAAAGAGCAAAGAAAATATGGTTAATGTTTTAGCCTGCATTGAAGTAAATCTCCATAGTAGTACCAGGAAAATTGAAAGGTTATTGGAAACAGCTCAAAGAACAAGAAAATTATAAAAACCAATCGCTTTCATCTTTATTCATTCGTGTTACACTAAGCATTTAGCGATAACGACTTCGTAATAAGACAGAATTATTGTTATTGGTTGCAAGACACGTTGGAAGAATAAAATTTTACAGACAGATAAAGCGACATTTAAGAATAACGGAAATATTTATCGGCACAACATGCATTGTTATGCCAAAGAAAACCCTCATTGGATGCAAGTAGATAATCAATATCAGTAGTCCGTAAATGTTTGGTATGGGATACTTGGCGGACAGATTGTCGGTCCGTACATTTTTGATGGGTTGCTAAATAGTGCTGCTTTTTTATAACAAATGCATTACTAGATTTATTGTATCACTATCCTTTGAATAGTCGTCAAAATATGTGGTTGCAATTAGATGGTTGCCTAGCTTATTATGCAGGTGGAGTTCGGAACCATCTCAACGATAAATTCTCCAATCGATAGATTGAGAGTGAAAGTCCGTTTCCTTGGTTACCCAGGTCTCCGGACCATACATGTCTAAATTTTTTTCTCTGGGAACGTGTAAAAGATTTAGCTTACCAAGATTTTTATACTACGCGTAACATGATTTTAAGAATACAAAACGCCATACGGTCTATACCGAGGGTAAAACTAAAAGCTGCTAAACAATTGGAGGCAATTTGAACACCGCAATTGATGGTTCACAAAAGATATTTTTAGACATTTTGTGTCATATCTTACGTTCTTCCAATAACAGAAAGTTCTAAGTTTTTATGATTGATTTACTAATTTATGTACTTTACAATAATTATTATACTAAGCTTTCTTTTTTAATCTTTAAAAATTGCAAAAATCTGTGAGTTTTCAGTAAAATGTTATATGGTGTTTCTAATGTAGAATCTTCCGTACTATACGACAGTTACAAAATATTTGAAATAAAACGTTTTTAATCGACAATACATTTATTTTGTCTATAAAGATTATGTCTTCGCCTAACAGTTTAACATGTAGATTTAGAAATTTTGTAATAGACAATTTTAATGTTGAATTGGATAAGCTTTTCAACTAGGTAGGTTAATGAATATCTTTACATTTAAAATCATTGAGAAAATTACGATTTGTGTAACCACCCCCTGACTGCGACGCTCCTAAAGGGTTTTCAAAAGTGAAAATATTTTCAGTAAACTCCCTATATGTGATTTAGCCTATGAAATTTTTTTCTCGTATTGCTAAACCAAATATGTTTCGAGATAAATTTGAGAGCCGCGCTTTAGGACTTAACCTGTATATTTATACATTCTTAAACAAGACGAGCATAATTGTTGTTTTAAATAAATTACATAAATAAATCCAATAGATGTATGACCTTTTTTAATTATGTTTATACATTTTAGTAGATTTTGTATCACAGATTTAGGTTCAATAACAGACTTATCATTTTTCATTTCTAGTCAAACTTAAACACAAAATGTCTAGTTGCATATAATTAATTTAATTTAATTTTTTAATGTTTGTTCTAGTGTTTATTACGTTTTAAAAAAAAATGCTAAATTAAATGTTTATGCAAAATAGACAGTGTAACATTCAAAAGTTAAAAATTTTTATAATACCATGTACTATAAACTCAATCAACCAGAATTAATATATTATTTATTTAGTTTACAATAAAATTAATTGACGTTTTATAATAGTCTGTTATAAGCAACTTACATAACTTGCATTTTATCGTACGCGACCAACTACAATGAACAAGTGCGATAAAATGACTTATGAACAATTTTTTTATTAATCACTCATATTTTGCTCTGGTCATTCCATTAAACAAAAGTTTATAATTTTAAAATTTTTAAAGCTACGCTGCAAGTGACATTTGCAATTTAAAATTTAAACTTGTTGCAATTATCTTTAAAATTAATTAAAATTGGAAAATTATTAAGTAATTCACTAAAAACGTAATAAACTAATTTCTAATAAATTTCAATGTTGAAATAAAAACAAGATGTGTTTCAAAAACAAAATTAGAAATTAAAGATTTATACAAACAATACGTTTCTGTAGTATAAATAAATTTACAAGGAATTATAAATATATTAGAACTGCAAAAATTACAAGTTTGTTAAGCTAAGTTATGTATGAAAAAACTAAAACAGTTAAAAAAATGAAACATTGATTAAAACACTAGATAATAAGTTAGCAAAAAATAAATTAAATCTTTCTAGTTTTGCAATTAATTGTAACTTATCTTAATACAATGTTTTGTTTTTTATGGATAATTTCAGTTTGAAGAATTTCTCATAAACCGAGCTTTCTTCACACATCGCAGTGGACACCTTCAGAACCTGGAATAAACTTTTATTAATTATATTATTCCACGTTCTAAAGGCTTGTGAGAAATTGACCACACCGGAATTATTCAGAATGAGAAGCTAATATATAGTTTTGAATTAGATGTATCAATACTACTAAGTTGAATTAATGTTAATAATCATCACTCATTTAGGTGTTGTAGACGCAATATACAAGATAGTATCTTAACAAAAAGTTCCATAAAGCATAATATAGTTTTTTTATATTGCTTTTTTCTAACTTACGTATGTTATGTTCTTTTTAAATGAAAAAGTTGCAGTTACAAATTAGTGAGTTTAGTGATAGTTGATAGCATTAACGTACCAATTAAAAATTAAAAAAAAATACTTTTGTTTTTATATTTTACTAAATTTAAATAAAAATAAGTGATTTTTTATATACACAACCTAAAATTTCTAAAAATGCAATCAGTAATTTGCTTTTCGATAAATCTCATTCTCAATATAAGACACAATTGACAAATTTGAAAATGGTGTAACGTTAACAAAATAAAAATAATATCTGAAAACGTTATGCTTTCATATTTTAATCTTCAACTGAATAAATATACACTGTCAACTTTGTGAAACATCTATTTTATGTTGACATTTTGATTAAATGCATACAAGGACGTGGACATATAAAAACACTGTAAATTGCAAGCTCTTTTAAAACAAATTAGCAAGTTATAAAACAAGAAATTTTAAAATAGAAACAAAAAGATGCAAAAGAAATGGACGATAGAACTTACCTGACAATAAAAGATGCTATCCTTTTATGTATAGCACAGTTTTTGATGTAGTGATAACAAATTTTCCAAAATCATTATTTTTCACGTTACGTAAATGTTAGGCAACCAACATTGGTTGAATTGATATAAAGTAAAGCACAATTTGCTAAATGAAGAAATTCATCTCTAACCTGGAAATGAATATAAAGTAAGTAAATAAAAACGGTAACAACATGACAACAGTACTTATTATTAAATAAAAATAGGTAATAACAATTATTTGTAATGCATTATTAATGTTAAATTTTTTTTTTAACATTTATTAGTAGAGAACATTAATTTGTAAAACAGTAAAATACATTTTTAAGAACATTGCAATAACCAATAAACAATTGAATTATTTTAAAAAAATTTAACTTACATCCGAAAAATGTTACCCATAAGCAATTTTTCTTAACATAACGCAATAGGTTTTTTTTCTTTATAAAATCAATTGGTTTTATATCACCAAAATACTAACGGAAACTTCTAAAATACTAGGTACACATAAAACATCGTTTTATATCTTGAATATTTGTTAGAAATTGCAATAATTAAATTATTATATATAATTACAAACGGTTGCTCAACTTAATAAACAAGCATAATTCATAAACGTAACAAAAATATTGATTTTGCTTAATTATACAATTTATTGCTATGCTGTAGGTCTGTGTTATTCAGATAACAAAGTTTGTATATTTTATTGTACTTAGTTTTGTACACTATGTTTATATACTGTACATTATAATATCGTCGACGTTAAACAACGGGCTCTGTGTATTGTTTTGTTGCATACCTGATTTTACCACAAGCTTGTTCTATAGTATACGAAAAATAAAATTGTATTACATTGTAGTAATATATAAAACTATAAGATACAGTAAAATTAAATCTAAAATAGTAAAACTCTAACGTTATTTTATTTTTTTAGTTATATAAATATACTACTTTAAATTATTTGTTTTTTGTATTTTTGTTCTAATTTGTTCATGAATTGACACAATTACAAAAAAAATTCTATACGTAAAACCACATAGGTATAAAAATATAGCATTTTTAAGACATGCACAGAACAGCACATTTTTGTACAAACTAGTAAAAGAGGTATTTGTAGATTAGAAATCATCTCACTACTTCTTAGAACTTCTTTTAAAATTTTTGGGGTCAATTGTTGAAGTAAAACTCCTTTAGCGAGAGTAAACTTGAAAATTTGGTAAGTTGCAACGTAACGAAAAAGGGGACAGCACAGTCGCAGCAAGATATATTTTTTTATTTGCATTTCTGATGTTTACATATGTAAATGTAACTTTAAGTTAACTCCGGGCAATATTTTAGTGAACTAAACCGTAAAGTAATTAAAAAAGCGCCAAAACGGTCGGAAACTATTACTGGCAGATATCGTTTAAATCTGTTAAACTAAAGATTAAAGAGAACAAATGACAAAACACAGGTTATAACAACAAATATATTTATTTTTAACAACAAAAGAGAGAGGTTAAAAAAGAAGCGAGGTAGAATTACATATATAGTAACAATTAAAAGTTGATAATTATTACAGTTGATGCAAAAAAAGTGTAAAGAAAGAAATAATTAGATATAAAATTATATCACAAGTAAGTTGCTTGTCTGCAAAACAATTAATCGTCGTAACCAAATGCGTCAAGCTTCCGAGTGATTTTTAATATTCTTATCGCAGAGGTGTCACATCACACAAAGTACGTCAACGACTTGACTTAAGATTATTTTGAGAATTTGGTGTTAGTAACCAATGTCCCCCATAGTACGTGCTCCAAGTTATTATAATTGCGAAAAAATCATGTCACAAAAATAAAAATTAATTCTTCTCATAAATATCACTTCTTTATTCTTCTTATTTTGGCATTTACTTCGTTTCTTACTCTTTTGTAATGTTGGTGCTCATTTTCTGTCTTGTTGGATAAATATCGCAGATAGGTTTTTTGCTTTTCTTCGGCTAGTTCTTTTATCTCGTAGCAAAACCATGGAGTTGTGCTACAATTGTTATTAACATTTAGTTTTCTTGTACCCAGTACTTTCTTTACTGTGTCCAAGATGTTAATTTTAACTTTTTTCCAACTTTGTTCTACTATATCTGATGCGATGATTTCAATGTTATTTAATTTTGTTGTCATTGGTCGTGTGTACAGATTTCTAACACTTTCGTGTTCCAGGGCTTTAGTATTAAATTTTGTTATGTATTAAGTAAAAGTATTTTTAAAGTTGGTATGTTTATTCTGAGTTTGCACATCATTCTATCGTCCGATCCCACATTAGGTGAGGTGACCGCGCTTACATCTACTATCTGTTCAGGTAATTTTGCTCTATTTGTTATTATGTAATCTAAACAGATTGCGGTTTCTTACAGCTCCAGATGTATTTATGCTGCATTTGATGTGAGAAGTATGTGTTGTTAATGCGTAGTTCGTTATGCCCACAAAAATTTTTCCACTTGGGTTAATTTCTTCCTCGTTGTATTTTTGTTTCATGCCAAGTATTACTTCTGTCACGATCCTTCCATTTAAGCATAATAATAATTTTGTTAATGTTATTTAGCTTATTTAGCTGACCTTGCCGGTTTCTGTAAAATTCTTTGTTTCCTTTATTGGTTTGTTTGCATCGTCGGCATATAACAATACTAAATGTAATTCTTCTTCTCTTACTTTGAAGGTTACTATTATGATTTTATCGTTCATGTAGACAATATTATGTATTCTGTGTTGGTATTTTTTGTGAATTGGTATACCCACTCCTGAAGCTGTTGTTTCTACATTCTTTTTCCACTTTATATTAATATGCATAAGAAATACTTTGCTGTTCCTTGTCCTTTCCGTAGCGTGGGTTGGCTTAATCGTTAGTGCTTTGAGCATGGTTGGTTTTACCATGGGCAGGTAGCTAACCTCATCCATGAACCCTCCCCTTTTCACATCCGGACTTGAAACCGGCCATTGCAAAGTTTCTGAAATTATATTTATCAATGTTCACAAAAATTTAACAGTGATACCAACAATTTAAGTAAACTTTATAACAATTTAATTTCTAAAATTTAAAGGTGTCTTTATATAGGTTTGATTGTTAGCAGGTTTCCTTTCATTTCAAAATTCTATAGATTGATAACAATTATACCTTGACATAAATAATTTTTGGTTATACATGTCATTCTGTTTGTCATAGCGTTAATTTGTATTTGTTATTTATTTAGGTTATATGTTTATACGTCGTTTTATATCTATAATTATAATCACCTTTGTTCTGTGTTTTGATCGCTTGTGGAATACTTACGTTTAATAAATTGTAGTGACTAAAAGAAGTGTACACATGATACACAAAACGTCGCACTAAAAAAATTGAGTAGTTTTTATGCCTCTCCTTAATAAAGAAATATAAAATTATCGACTAGAAATTACACAGGAGGATTGAAAACTTACCAGTAATCCAATGTAATTTGCGGATGTTGATGTGTAGTTGCCATAGACAATGTGGAGAAATGCGATTGGCTACATTTTTCAAGAATCAATAAATATCAGTATAATTACCTACGGACCAGTAGCAAAACTCAAAGATTCTAAATTTTAGGTGCTTTTTTTGAAAAAGTACTTCCAAGGAAATGGTCGACATTTGTTATATTGTAGTTATGTATGACAGTTGACAGGCTAAGACAAGGTTTTAGTATAATAAATTAAAACTGTCTGTAAATTTGGTGGATGCAAACAGTGAAAAACGAATACGATTTATATTAGAATTTTAAAAAAAATCAGTAGGAAATTGTATCATAATTACTGTAATTAATTAAAAATAAACTTTTGAAGCTTGTGAAATCAAGAAATGCGTATTATTTGTTTTACAAACTGGTACTCCTGTTTCTCTTTATTTTAAACAATCAATAGAATACGTACATATTTAATTATACCATTGCTTGCCTTTAACATTTTGTATTTACCTGATACGTTTGAATTTTGCGCGCATGTACGTCTCTCAAAATGGCCGTTTGCTTCAAGGTCATGAAATTCGTTTTCGTAACATTAAAGATGTCAACAGAGAGGTGCGTTACTGGTTCGTAGGTAGTTAATTAATGTACGCAAATGTCAATATATGTTATAATATAACCGATTTATGGTGAAAGTTACGTACATGTTCGGCATTGTATTTCAAGCTACTGTCTCACCAGAAGAACGAGAACTTGTTCTAATCTACATGTAATATACTATTTCTCTATTTATAATGACAGTAAATAGGAGCTTCATAAGTTTCGCGCACAGGCGCTGCCGAGGGTCCAACGGTCGGTTTTATTGAACCACTTCGTTACAATCTACTTTCTCCTATTATTGATGTTATTAGCATTTTAAAGAAAAAATCTATGAAACAGATTTGCTGACTATACTAACCGTACCTAACCCTTTTTAGAGATCGTAAAATTATTCTTATAGTATGCCGCTTTCTACTAACTCGACGTTTTGAATTATTGTGTGTGCTAGAAACCCACAAAAAAATTATTGTGATTATTATTTTGATTTCACCATTTTTTCTTCAAAAAACAGTTACTATTATTATTATATAAAACTATTATTTGAAATAGCCATACCAGAACTACTAGGATGGTCTACAACTTTTTGTTCAGATTCTATATTTTCGGCAGCTATCTCGAAAACAATTCTTCTTGCGATCTTTATCTTATTTTCAAAAGATTATTTGATGTAACTGGCAGCCACTGTATCGGATTTCCATCTACCATGTCACTTTGGCGTCAAAATATCAGCTCCGCTGTCGGCCAGTAGAGTTGCTGACGTATTTTGGAAGCAGTGTTCAGTAAGCATATAAGGGTTTGGAAGTTTGAGAAACGTGACAATCATTTTCGGAATTTTTGCAAAAGTATTTATGCCAACACACTGACGACTACATTTGCTCACACGATAAAACAAAAACAGCTTATTATGGCTAATCTTCTTAAGGCAAAGTATTTTTTAAATAACCTTATATAATTCACAACGCCACCATCCGGAATAATCGTAAATTTTCTACGTTTGTACTGCTTTGTTTCTTTAATATATATTACCAAAAAGGCAGTCTCTTCGGTAACATCTTCAGCGCACAGGTTTTACAGCTGTACTCTTCTGCATGCCCCACATAATCCAAAAAGTGCAACAGAAAGCTACCCAATAGAATACACCTACTTTTATCATGAGATATGTAACATCAAGCGCTTCTCTTAAGAATAAATCAAGTTGCACGAGAAAATACTGGCGATTTCTTAGGTTCGTACCCGACATTACTTATTTTCAGAAACGCAACGACGTTATAGAGTGGGGATATATCAAACACCAGAGCGATGAAGCTTTCAAGCCCTTGGACTATACAAAAAATACCACAATTACATTTTTTAATTGCTGTTTGTAGCAAAAACTACAAAATATACCTACTCTGACATATACGCTAATACCACCTGTCAAAATTTTTGCATTTTTACTTTTTTTCTAGTTTACAAATTTTGAATAGTTGTTTTCATAAATATCGCGCGATTTGCTTGGTATCAACGACGATTCTACTGCAACAATCTCATCCAACAAAACATTATCATCATCACATCTTAAATAAAATTTTTCAAATTTATTATGCTAGCATAAAAAATAGCGTATATTACTTGTTATAATCTTGGTGTTAGTTGCACATTTTTGGTTAGTTTATCTAGAGTTAAAATAATTTATCAATTTTTTAGTACTAAAATTCTGTTAAATTGATAAACTATAAACTTTATAGTTTATTTTTTATTACTATATTTGACATTAAAAGTATTTACTAAAACAATTATTTCACATAGTTTATGTTAGATTTACAATGCATTTAATACACTTACAACAACTAGATTAACTTATTGTTCTTAGTATGAAATTGGAATTTTTATACTGCAAAACACGAACTACAAAAGTAATAATTTATTGTAACTATTAATACAAACTCAAGAATTTAGTACCAGTAAGAAAATATGCTTGTACGATATGATAAAAATTTTTATAGTTAAAATTTCTTGTTATTTTAACAATACTGAATTATTATGCTGGCTTAACAAGAGGGTTTATTGTAATACAAGTGGGTTTGAGACACGGCAAGCGCACCGAGGAGTGCGCCAATGTAACGAATGCTACAATGCCTCTTGTTAAACAAGCGTAGAATACTATTTTTTCTGTTTTGTATTATTTTTTTAACAAAAATTTGTATGTTTTTAATTTTGAATAAACGTTTTACGCTAATAGAAAATTTCAATTGCGACAAATAATGACAATAGAAAATTATTTTCAAAAATTGTTGTTGCGTCATAGATGACATGGTTAGATGTTGTGGAAATCGCTATGCTACGGATATAAGTTTTGTTTATATATTAATATAAAATAAGTAAAAAGTCAATTTACACAATAAAAAATATTTATAAAAAAGATATTAATTACAATATTAAAAATACAGTCCACTACAATATAAAATTATCTATTATTTCAAGTAAAATTTTGGTCCTACAAGCAAATAGTACAATAATTAAAAGATTACAAATAAACGTCAAGTTTTATAAGTTTACCGACCATTGTGGTCCTCATTCAAGTACATCGCATCGCGGTAGATCTGTAATTGATATTAAAATTTCTTCTATTTATTATTCAATTTATAATTTAGTCATGCTCGATTAAAAATCTTTAAGACAACATCGTGGTATTTTAAAGTCTTAATTAACACGTTTGAATAAGTGTTATAAAAATTTAGCTCAATTTCATATAACTAGTAGCATTATTACTGAATTAAATTTGCGACTAGAAAAATGCGATTCATTATGGGATAGTTTCAATAAATTACAATTTTTTATAGAAAGCGAGTGTGAGAATAAAAAACTCAATATTGAATTAAATGAACGAGATGTGTTTGAATCTAACTATTTTTCAATTATTTCTACAATTAAGGATTATTTAGCAATTTACAAAAATGGTTTACATAACGAAACCAATAATAATAATTGCATAATTTCTAATATGAATCAATTATAATCGATTAAACTTCCTACTTTTAGGAGACAATATAAAAATTGGATAGAGTTTTGCGATGCTTTTAAATCTATCGTTAATGATAGTTTAGATATTTCAGACATTCAAAAATATTATTAGTTAAAATCTTTATTAGAAGGAAGCGCATCTAAAATAATAGAATCAAAAGAAGTTTCCGCTGTTAATTACCTTATTGCTTGGCAATTGTTATGTGGTAGGTATGAAAATAAGAAGTTAATAATGTATAACTTATTAAAAGCAATTTATGAATTTCCTAGTATTAATAATGAATCTGCTAGTGAACTTAGGCTATTCTGCGATACGGTCACAAAAAATTTACGATCCCTAACAGCTTCAGGTCGAGCTAGTGACGGTCTAGGACAACTCGCCGCCGCCATTTTGCCGCGGGGACAACTCGCCTCCGGAAACTCGCACCCCAAACTTGCTGTGGCACAATGGACATTGGGCGAAAATACGTAACATTTTCTTTATTCTAGTATCTATATAGATTTGCCACACATCGAATGATGAAGACAAGTCGCTTTATAGCACAACTAAAGCGATTACTCTAATACAAAATCGTCTTAAGTTGTACATTTAAAGCGGCCTTGTGAGAGAGTTACTACAAAATATATTTTTTTGTTGTTTTTTTTTAATTTTTATTTATTTTTTTTAAATATTTTCTTGTGTTTTATATATTTTGTTTTTTTGGATTTTTCATATTTTTTTCCCTAATTAATATTGACCCGTTTAAACACACACGTAAATTTATTGAACAATTTCTTAACTAATGTTCCATTTCAAGATTATGAGCGATTCCCCTCATACTCGATGGCATTTCGACCGTTGTGGTTAATTACAATGGATAAAATTCTATCATCTGCTTGTCTGTAGCGTTTCAATTTTAATGGTGGATTATGTCCAGCAATCAATTGTTTGTAAAACAAATCTCGTGCTGTATTCTTTTTAGAGCATCTATAAATTTCCAGATAGTTGAATGATTCATACCTAGTTCAACTTAATTATCTTTCCAAAGTAATTATCTTTTAACCAATCTAAAAGTGGATGAAAGTCTTCTGGAAAAACATCTCTTAGGGCATTAAGTGCTTCATCGATATCTTGAACTGGTACAAATGCTAGCGCAGTTATCATTCGAGAAAATAAGGCAAAATCTGCGTTAGTGTTGTAATTCTGAATTAGACCCAACGAACACAAATGTTTTTTTTATATTCTGCGCGAAATGGAAGAAACACCCATGTATATGCGCGTTTGGAAACACTTCTGAAATACCAGAGAAAATGGCCGACTCAAAATCGCATTAAATTGAAGTAGGTTCTAGTTCGAGTTGTAGATCCTTAATTGCACGAAATAACTTTTCATATGTAGCACGTTGCTTGTTGGGCAGTAATGCATAAAATATTAGATGTACTCCACCATGTTTCTTAACGAGTATTACAAACACCTGGCAAAAAAACGGATGCAACACTTTAAAAGTAAGGCACATTTACTACTCTGAAGATGCAAGCTGCAATGCATTGCGAAACGTCAGTATGTTTGGGTTCACGAACGACAATACGGCAAAGGCCAAGTTCTACTTGTTGTTTTGGCTCTCAAGAAGAGACTAGGATCAAGCCTACGTCTATGTGAATAATTACGACGCGGTCTAAGCCGAAAGTAGCTTATAATCATGTTAACCTGTTTCTTTTGAATTGGGTGAAAGGTATTAGAATTTCTTGGTAGAAAGGATTTTTTAATAATAATAATTAGAAAGTATTGCCCATACCTAACAAACGTTACAAGATAAAATGACAAGTTTGTGCCTTGTGTGCTAAATAATATATCGGTTTTTTTAATAATGTTACTGTTAAATGTTAAAAAGTTATTAATATATTGTCTATAAATATACAAAAATGTGATTATAAATTTAATATTAAAAGCAAAGGAGATAAACAGGAACCTGGTGGAACCACTGTGTCGTGATAACGGCGCGGCGGCGAGATGGCGGCGGCGAGTGGTACGGCGACGAGATGGCGGCGACAAGTTGTCCGATCCGGAATTAGTAAAGATTGGGATGATATCATAATTTTTATAATTATAAGTAAGCTAGACTAGTGTACATTGCGTGAGTAGAAATAGATTCAATACGCTGATGAATTTTCTACTATGAAAGAAATGTATCAATTTTTAGATAAAAAATGCAAGCTCTTAAAAAAAGTAATTGTATAAAGTATTCGGGTGTTAGTTCGAAAAACTCTATCACACACATACACGCGCACACACACACACACAGACACACACACAAACACACACACACACACACACACACACACACACACACACAAACACGCGCGCGCGCGCGCGATTTTAATCAAAGTCGTTCAATTGACATGTTATTAGGTGCGGCAGTATTTTCAGATATCATAAATACAAACCATTTCACATTAATGTCCAGTCAAATCAATTTACTAGAAACAAGAATACGATGGATACTTTGCACTAATATAACCTTATATAGAATATTCTATTAGTAATAAAAATGTTAGTAATTTAAACGTCAACAATTTGTTAAATGATAAGAATGCTAACTTATAGAAAATCGATAATTTTAATGACGATTATTTAAAAATGACTAAAGACGAACAATATGTCGAAAATCATTATATAGAACACTACGATCGCGATTTTTCTGGCAGAATAATAGTTTCAATTGCATTTAATGGTAATTTAACATTGTTAGGCAATTCAAAACTAAGTGCATTAAATCGATTCTACATGCTAGAAAAAAGATTAGGCAAAAATCAAACTTTGAAAATTGATTATGATAAATTTATGCAAAATATATCAATGTAGGACATATGATTGAATGTGAAAATCGATCCGGTAATCAATCGGGATATTATTTGCCTCATCATCCTATAATTAAAACTGACAGTTTAATCACTAAGCTACGAATGGTATTTGACGCTTTAATAAAAACTAGTACGGGTTATTGTTTAAATGATGTTGAATATGCGGGACTTAATTTGGAATCTAATTTAGTATCTATTTTCTTGTGATTTTGACAATATTTTTATGTTCTTACAGCAGACATATCAAAATCTATAGACAATTATTAGTGCAAGAATCACTAAGACATTATCAAAAAATATTTTCGCGTTTTAATTGTCAAGGCAGATTAAAATGTTACAAACAGAATACAGTAATATATGGTACATCCTTAGCACCATTTTTAGGTTAAAATCGTTAAAACAAATAGGTTTAGAAAATCAATCACAATTGCCAATAACGTGTGATAAAATATTGAAAGATTTTTATATGGACGATTTATTAGGAGCAAAAGATTTAGAGATTAAATTACAGCATGATATTTTTAGTATTATGTCTCTTTATAGTTTTGAGCTAAGAAAATAGATTTCAAACAATTTAACTATTTACAGACAATTACAATTTAAAAGACAATTTAATACAGTTAGGTCTAGAAGAGTTCAATAAAATATTAGGTTTGCAGTAGAACGCTTTCAACGATACTTTTCAATTTTCTATTGCTGACCATGTAAACAAAAAAATTACAAAAAAAATTATAATATTTATTGTAAGTCAAATTTTTGACCTTTTAGGATTAATAAGTCTTGTTATAGTTATTGCAAAAATAATTATAGAAAAATTATGGCAATTAAACGTTGATTGGGATCATCCCACGCCTAAAATAATATATATTGATTGGTTAATATTTAAAAACGAATTAACAAAAAGCCAACATATAACTATTAAAAGACATGTAATCATTTCTGAATACGAAAATGTAGAGTCACACGGGTTTTTTGATGCGTCTGAAAAATTTTACGGGACATGCGTTTATGTAAAAAATAAAAGTAACAAAATTATTTCTAAACTACTATGTGCAAAAACGCGAGTTGCGCCTTTAAAACAAATTTCTTTGCCACGATTGAAATTATGTGCTGCTGTTTTATTAGTCACTTTAATGAAAAAATTCATAAAATGTATTACAATGCCTATAGATAAAGTTTTTTATTATACGGACAGTACAATAAATTTAGGTTGGATTAATAGACGTCCAAATCAATGGAAAACTTTTGTAGCTAAGCGCTCCTGAAATTCAATCTAATAGTAATTCTAATCAGTGGTTCCACGTAAAGTCTACGGACAATCCAGCTAGAGGTGTCTATCCTAGTAAATTAATTGATATGTCTTTGTTTCTAAAAAATCAAAGTTATAGTTTTTCTGATTGTTTTGTAACTGACAATTTACCAAAAAAACGTTCAAATACATTATTAACTACAATTTTACAATATTTTTCAATTTTTTTTAAATACTCGAATTTGACAAAATTACAAAAAATTGTAGCAAGATGTTTTCGATTTTTACATAATTTAAAATATCAAAAAGAAAGAAAAACTGAAACATTATAAATTGTGGAAATAAAGCTAGCTTTAACTAGATTACTTTGGCTTTGCCAACAACAGTGGTCTTCTTGTATTGCAATCATATTCATAATAAACCTTTGCATAAAAAAAGTAAATTATTATCTCTCAAACCATTTATTGACGATAATGGTCTTATTCGCGTAGGTTTAAACGAAAATCTAAAACATCCGATTGTTTTTCCTAAACGTCATGATTTAAGTTCATTGATAATAAAAAAAAAGATATAAATTTTATGCACTGTGCACATCAGCAATTATTATACTTGACACGTGAAAAATATTGGCCAATCTCTAGTAGAAGTACAGCTAGAAAAATTGTTAATCAATGTATTAAGTGTTTAAGAAGTCACCCAAAATTATTTAAAATTTTTAATGGGTAATTTACCAAGTGTAAGAGTTCAACAATATTTATTAATGTGGAATTAGATTATTAGACATTTAGACCTTGTAACTAACCTTACAAGTAAATGTTTTTTAAATTGTTTGAAAAGGTTTATAGCTAGAAAAGGTCAACCTAAAAATATTTATTCTGATAATAGTACAACTTTTGTAGAAGCAAACAAGATTTTATGTAAATCATTCAAAAAAGTATCTCATGCTTTAAAAGATACGTTATTTTTAGAATATATTGAGTGGCATTTTATTCATCCACGAGCTCATAATTTTGGCGGTATTTAGGAAGCAGGCGTAAAAAGTATAAAATACCATTTAAAACGTGTTTTGGTTGATACAAAATTAATTTACGATGAATTTTATACAATTTTAACATAATTAGAAGCTATTTTAAACTCTCGCCCACTTACACTAATGTCTTCTGATCCAAACGATCCAACACCATTAACACCGTCACATTTTCTAATTAGAAGAAGTTTGACCACAGTAATTGAACCTAATCTGGAAAACATTAAAATCGGACGACTCGATCAATATCAGTTACTGCAAACATTAATGCAAATTTTTTGGCGACGTTGGCATAAAGAATATTTAAATGAATTACAACAAAGAAAAAATTGGTAGAAACCTCAAAGCAAATAAAGGAAGGTGATTTAGTTGTAGTGAAAGAAGAGAACTCTTTACCATTTCAATGGCATATGGGCAGAGTATTAAATGTTCACCCTGGTGAAGATGGAAGAGTTCGTGTAGTAACAATTAAACTACACAACCGTAAAATAAAAGGTTCAGTTACTAAAGTGTGTGTTTTACCATTAGAAATAAGTCATTAATGGTTTATTAATGTTCATAATTTTTATATTTCTTGTTGTGTTGAACTTAAGTATTTAAGGCAGGCGGCATGTTGCGTCATAAGTGACATGGTTACATGTTATGGAAATCGGTATGCTACGAATATAAGTTTTGTTTGTATATCAATATCAAATAAATAAAAATGTCAATTTACAGTTCACTACAATATACAAGTATCGATTATTTCAACATATGCTTTATAAAATGAAACCATTTTTCTAAAATTTTATTTGCATATTTTATTTTCTTAATGCTTTTATTGTTGTATTATAATTTGGGCGTTTACTGAATCGATTTTTAATTTATTTTGCTTCGTTTTTAATCTCTTTGACAATCGCAATATAAACAAATCACATTGTTTGCTGTGTTCACACATTACATTCCCACACATTTTTTTTGCGTTGTAATTACTCATGTTGATTACATTTTTCTGACATTTAATCAAAGCCTGCAAAAGAAATATTACAATGTACTACCGATAATTACTCCAACCAATGCGTAAATGGAAAATGGAATTGTAATTAATTAAACTCACGTGTGCACGCATTTAGGTTGCATAACGTATTGTTCAATTTGTAATTATATTACTGTTTACTCAAATTTTTAAATAGGTACTTTTCTAATACTGTTATTATTGTTGTTGCACAAAACAATGTTTAAATAATTTTTAAAAACTAAAACATTTCAAATTACTTTTAATTAGAAAAAAAACTAGTTAAAACAAAATTTAATAAAAAGTGTTTGATTTATGTATGTATGTATTTAACAATTAAACAAAATTAATAAGTTAATTGTCCTTTTTGTTGTATCATTTTTATTTAAACATTCTGTTCTTAACATTTTTTACTATTTATAATAATTTATTATTGTTATTAATAACTTTTTTTTAAACTATAAGTGGAAACTTTACGTATTTGTACAATAATGCTTTTTTTTTAAATTCAGTCAAAACCAAACTTCTAGTAGAAGTAATTTTTTTTTGATTCTGTGTATAATTTTAGACGTTTATAATACTTAAATAGTGTAATTTTGCGTGTTCTGTATAGACGATGGGACAAACAAAAAATTTTTAGCACTCGTTGTTAAAGGCAATTATATCTTCTTTTGATAAAGAGACTTCATACTGAGATTATCATACAGTTAGAAACTAGTACAACTTTAATGACTTAAGATTTTTGTGTAAAAAAGCACAACACTTGATTTAGCACCTAAAGTTTTAAGAACACAAACTACAGAAAAAATGGCGTTAAAGAGTAATCTTGGTTACAAATTGTTTGATCTAATTCATAGAATTTTAGATAAAAGGTCATCTTAATTTTGGATCTTAAAGTAGGTCAAAACATGTCAATAATTTTTAATTAAAAAACTTTTATCAAATGGTTTTAGAATTGTTAGGTTAGAAATGTTTTATTACTCATTGCTAACGTTAAATTCAGTTAGTAACATTGAAGTGACGTAGCAACTTTGTTTGTTTCTGGTTATTCACGCATTTGACATACGTAAACTGCAAAGTGAACATAAGTAACTAACGTTCAGCGAACCTTTTTGAATTAATGGTCATCAAGACGATTTATATTGAAATTTGAATAGGAAATTAGCCGATGCTTATACGAATCGCCACTGAGATTTGACGCACCTTTACGTTTGCAGTTACATTTAATTTTTTTTTGTTTTCTAGTATTTATAACCGTATTTACTATTAATTTCCACAAGGATTAAAATATTGCTATTCTTTTTGATTATCATTGTACTAAACACCTCTCGTAAGCTAATGAAAATTCTAAACTCCGTAGAATCTGGCTTGGTTTACAAGTTGATTACCTAACTCGGTAGTGGTTCTTTGTTAGATTTTCGTTTGCTTTTTCAAGTTATCTTTTTTTTTTACTTTTTCAGAGTTTAGGTTATGGCTTGTTTCACAAGTGGATAACCTAACTTTTGAGAAGTTCTTAGTTAGATTTCGGTTGCTTGTTTGAGTTTTGCGATTTATCTCACGCCCTGATGAAGCCCCTAGAAAAATGGGCAAAACGTTGGCAACTGCGGTTACAACAACAATGACACGGTCCAAACCCGGAAGACATTCTTATCTTAACATAAATTCCGGTCGTGGAAGCCTTCGCTACTACATTAACAAAACGTGCAGTACACTGAGACGTTGTAAAGACTAACAAAATAATAATTATATGAAATAGATTAAAAATATACTATATTTATGTTTATCTAAATTAATTAAACAAACAAACTCTGATCATAATCAATTCGTCTTGGTTACAGAAATCAATAATTGTTCTAAAAAATCTATGACGTACTTTACCATTAGACGTCACAAAATCAAAAAGTGTAAAATAAAGATAAAACCTATATTTAATGTCGCCACTTTGTAGACGTAAAACGTAATTGCGTTTGTCGATAATTAAATCTTGGGTAAAAATTTGAACAACGTGGACGTGAACGTCGTGTGTAGACTAAATTAAAAAAACCTCATCAGTTGCACTCAAATTACATTTTCTGAACAAGATCTCAAAGAAATAAAAAATAACAACCTTAAGCTAAATTTATTCCAGAAAATATCCAAGTATTTTTTTATTGAAAAATTTACACCCGTATTCTTAAAATGTTCTTTGCTGTCCGACTGTCTTACCGTCAAAAACCCCGCGAAATATGGGAAATAACTCAACGTCATAAATCAAATAAATAATAATTTTAGAATGGAAACTGTTACATGCAAAAGCTGTTAACATAAATAAGGTATTGTCGGTGCTTAGTGGTAATGGCTGAGTAAACTCAGAATAGAAATTCGTGATTATTTTGGAAATGACAGAATTAGTGTGGACGCCAATCAAGGACACAATAAAATTAGTTTTTAGAGCTTTGATCACTAAGAAGCTCATTAAGTTGGTTACAACCCTTATGAACGAACCTTGAGAGCTGTAGCATTCAAATCTGGAAGTTTAACACAGATTCAACGCGCACGCAGTGTTATTAAAATGCTTTGTGACATATAACATATACAAATTTATTTTATGAAAATAAATAGCAATTTAAGAAAACAGTTAATATAATAAATAACAAAAAATTTAAATTAAAATAAACTGAAATGACGGCCGCGCGACGTATATAATTGAATTCAGTTATAAGAATAAACAAAAATCTTAATTAATAAATGACGCAAATGTCGTTAGCTTAAAATTAAGCTAGAATAAACAAAACAGTACTTGTCGATCGGTTAAAATTATTTACTGACGGCAAATCATTTACTAAATTGTTTTAATTAAATGACAAAATTACGTAGGTAAACTTTAAGAATAAAAATAATTAAAAAAAAACACTTTGATAAGTTTAAAACTCTTAGGTTGCAGTGACTCGAATACTATTTAATCTTTTAAACTAAACTTAAATTTTTACATACTTAAAGTAGTTTTGTATTCTGATAAAGCTGCGGGTAACTGGATCCAGAAGCTAGTTGGTAATTCCAGGTTGTAACAAGCTGGGAAACATGATTTAAGAGGTAATGACAAATTGACTCGGATATAATAATTATTTAGCCGTATATTGCGACTTACTCAACCATGAAATTCACAAAAACTCATCTTACGTAAAGAATTAAATTTTTTTTAAAGCCCAAATTTTACATTTCTTTCAACCCTAAACACAAATTTAACAATATTTTAGGGGGTACAAACACCCATCACGTTACGTTACCGTTAGCTTACGATATGATTTGTTCAGGAATTACATCATCAAGACTCTTTTTTTAATAACAACTGAGTTATTTTTAATAAACTTTTTCACGGACTGCCGACAGATACTACTATACTTCTTGGCAGCTTTTGGCGATAGATATTCTTTTTACTTATGAAGCCATTTTAAGTGCAGTTAGTCACAAGTAAACTTAGCGAACGGTTTAGTTTACTTTATGTGTACCAAACCCCGCGTGTTTAATTTTGTTACAAAATTTAGACGTTGTTAAAAACAATTTCTACCAGAATTTATAAATCGGTGTTTGGAATCTTGAGGTAAGTTAATTTTTATAAATTATTCCGCAATAACTTATAGCTTTTAAAATAATTAGGTTAATTATGGGAGACGATGAGAAAGAAATGCGTCGCCTCCAGGCTTTGTGGGATGAGGTGCAAAACGACGATAAAGATGTTATCGAATCAGATGGCGAAAGTGATACAGATCATGTTAGCATAAATAGCGATCATCCAGATATTGAACAAGAAACTGCCGAGTTTGAAGATGAGCAATACAGCCTAACAGAAAAATCCAAGTGCTACGTCAAATGAAGTTAATGACGTGGAAAATAAATATGGAGATATGCAAGAGACAAACAAGTACTTTTTGAGCAAAAATGGAATAAAATGGAAAACTGACGTGACCGGTTTTGAGATATTTCGAGTGACTATGGCTCAGAAACGTTTTGAATTTTTATTCACATGTTTGCGATTTGACAACAAAGAAAATCGCGCACAGCGACGAGAAATTGATAAATTAGCGCATATTAAAAGTATAGTTGACACATTTACAGAGAATTGCAACAATTAGAGGCGTTGGTAGACGCCCGAACTCATTATTTAGTCAATATGGAAGTGTACGTTGGTCGATAACCTGATGGGCCTTTCGCAGTAAATAATACTCTTAATGCTATAGAAGAACGACTAGTAAGTCTATACGCTAATATTCACAGAAACATTATGTGCGATATCTGGTACACTAGCTACGACTTATTTGATAAAGTCTGTACAAATCATCTGACTGCAGTTGGCACAATTCGGAAAAATAAAAAAGAAATTCCCAAAAGGTTTTTAGACACTAGAAATCGAAAAATCTGCTCAAGCCTTTTTGGTTTTTAAGACAATTTTACTATTGTCACTACGTTCCTAAAGGTGTTCTGCGTTTGTCAACTCTTCATCACGATGATTCAGTAGACGATTCTGAAAAAAAAACTACTCAAAATAATTTCATTTTATAATTTAACAAAAGGGGGAGTTGACACAGCAGATGAACTGTCAGCAACCTGCAAATGTTTTTCCGAATAGCCGACGATGGCCCTTAACTTTGTTTTTTTCCCTAATGAATACAGCCAGTATCAATTCTTAGATAATTCATCGTAAAAATAATAATGGTATAATAGTAAAAAAAAAAGATTACTTAAGAAAATTAGAATTTAAATTGATAAATAATTATCAAAAAGTAAGAAAGTTTAATTTTAGAGTACTACGCGAACTAAGTGTAGCCTTACTTAGAATTAGAGGCAAACCCAAAGAGCCTCTTGTCAAAAAGCAAGCACCTAATAAACAGCGTAGAGGTGATTTTTGTCGTCGCGGCCGTGCTTGCAAGACCAAATACATTTGTGAAAGTTGAAAAAAATTTTCATGTCTAGAACATGCGCGTATGTACTGTGAAAATTGAGCTTACTTTAGCAACGAATAACTTTTTTGTTATATATTTTTTTTAACGGTTTTCTTTATAGTGTTAGGTTTCATGTGTTTTTAATTATTGATAGTTGTTTTTGTTTATTCGATAACTAAAAACAAAACAAATTTTTTTCATTGGGAGGTTTTTTTCTACAGTCTAAAAATACATTGGCGACAAATTGCTTGTACACAATTTTTTGTTTATGAAAAATGTTTGTTTTACTAATAAAGTAATGTACTGTTTGTTTTTTTTATCACGAGAAACTATCAAAAATCTTAGTCAAAAGTTTGTTATTAAAAAAATATTACTGTGACACCCCACATATCGGTAAATGTTAAACATTTTCATATGTCGGGCGCCGGGTTAACACAAATAACGGCTTAAAAATATCACATTACTCGTATCTCAAAACTAAATAAGAATTGTCACAACTAATAAATCATAATGTAATCTGAATTTATTGTTACAAAGGAAATCCGGAATTAGCAAAAACACAACACACGTAAAAGTATACATTAATTAAAAACAAAATTACTTAAAATTTTGAAATAACACAAGTCATTTACAATACGTCAATTAAAACAACTTTAAAATTTGACTAAAAGCAAACGTCTAATTAAAACGATTGTAGATTCGACTATTTGTTATTAAAAAGTACATACATTCTAACGCAGGTTACAAAGCTAATAAACAGGTTTAGCATATATCCCCTATAACTGACTGGTTAATTACTCTTACTGTGATAATGCATTTATAAATGTTGTTGCATACAGTTTAAAAAGCATTTTCAAGTAGAATTTAACGACATGCTGCTTGCCATTGTTATCCCTAAAGATAACTTCGCTACTGTTTATTTAAGATTGGGCATAGGTATTAACTGGATAACTAAAAATTTAGTGAGGTTGAAAACAATGATTAGTTTATCTTGTTTAACAAATGTCAAAAACTTAAAACTGCGCTCAAAGTTCTAAATTATAAAGCATCTTACAGAAAAAGAAGATATAGAAATCTTGATGATGATAGGATACGGTGATTGAAAACGCAATATGTTTAATGCGGCGTATCCTGACCGCAACCTTAGTCGCTAAATCTACGGTTACAATGAAGAACAGATACTGTTAAGAATCGTTTAAAATCTGGTCGTTCAAAAACAAAAACAACCGATGAAAATTCTGTAAATATTCTGTTGGATGTTATTAATACGCTAAGGAATTTGGTACATCAACCAACAGCAAATCATGATGCATTCAAGTCTTCCGTCTGCAAGGTCAAAAATATTATCCTTGAATTCTATAAAGAAAGTATGCATCGAATAAATGTTGATCTAAATTTTATCCATAATATCGTGTTTTCCGATAGAACTACTTTTTTTGTTAAATGGCAAAGTACATAAGCAAAACTGTAGATACTGGGCCGACAGTTATCTTCATTGAACGGACACAGCTCACACGCAGTTTTCAAAAGAGTTAATGTTTGGGCAGGCACGTAACAGTACATTTAGCTGTGTTTTAATTTTGCGTATAAATAATTTTAGTTTATCTATGTAGTTGTCGTTTAAAATAAATGATTGGTTATTTGATTATTTTTGTGAAAGACCCGGTATTTGGATTTATCTACGTTATTCATTTCATGCATTTTGGATTTGTTTTGTTGATTTTAGATTGAGTTTAATAAGTTATTTTACGTTTTTAAACTCAATTTCATAATCCAAAGTTGTAGATAAAATTTTGTATTTTGTTACGCCGTGAATCATCTGATTCTGCGATTCTGTTTATTAAACATTTTTCTTTGTTCGATCAAAATTCCAGTGGTAATTTATGTTTCCCTTCTGAGATATAATTGTAATTAAATATATTTTGGCCGTTTGTTTATTTTAAATTGGTTTAAAAGTTGTTTGTTTTAAGTGCATTCTCAGTACCGTCGTACTTTGATTTCTTTGTGTCAATCGTTTAGATTACGTGGGAAATTAAGGCATCTTGATTTATTAGGCAGTTTAAATTTTATGAGCGTCTATTTTATCAATTTGACATTTTTTCTTATTATTATTATTATTGATCTGTTTGCTTCCTTGTCGCACTTCTTAATGAAATTGTTTTCTTTCATGGAGCTCCAAACACAGTAATTGGGGAAATGGTAATTGAAAAAGGTTATATACATATGTAAATTTGGTGATAAAAGGAAGTCGGTTAACAGTCGTTAGTATGATTTAGTAAGATAGTTAATTGGTTTTAGGATGGTAACCTCATCCCCTTTTAGAGAAAGTAATGCCGCGGAAGTAGTATGCCGAACGCGTAAATTTTTAGTGCAGTTAGTGGAGTGTTGTTACTCCTAATTTGTAGAATCTATGGTTTTAAGAAAATTTCACGCGCTTTTAGTTTTATGTTACGTCATGTAGAAACGTGTTCATCGAGTGATACGACGCGGCTATATCTTTACCTTGCCAATAGCATACTTGGTTCTGTACATTTGGTACGCATTGTATAATCGTGCTATGATAATTTTCACATACAAAAAAACTTAGATTACCTTAAAATAGTTATTTATTTAACTAGTTCCTGAGTAAACAAAGACGACAATACCCCCAAATACTCAAAATCTCTCAAAAATAGTTTGACGTTTATGTTGACAAGGGCACAAAAACTGTCAAAGGCAGTTTACAAAGACAAAAAATTTAAACTTACGACAATTAAGAACAATAAAAATAGTTATAAAAACAGTTTTAACAAAAAAGAAATTATAAACTATTTTTGGTCAAATACGTCTACTTTAGTAAATTAATCATTAGTAAACCCTTTATTTTGTAGGAGAGGCTATAAAAACTACTTGATAAGTTTTCTTAGAGCGACGTTTCGTGGAACGGTTGTGTTCGCTTCTACATCCCAACTAAATTTATTAAAAAGAAAACAACATAAGTAAAAAGGCAGTAACAATTCGGTGAGAGCTACAAATTTATCTTCTACTTACCACCACCAATATGATTGTAAAAATAAAAAGGCAGAATCAGCTCTTGCTATCCACCATATTAATATACAGCATAAATTTGATTTTAGTAATCCTTCAATACTACATGTAAAACCCAAATTGTATAAAAGATTAGTTGCAGAAATGATATTTATTACACAACATAAAAATAATGTTAATTTCAACACTGATACTAACAACCTTAGTAGAATTTATAATAACCTTATCTAAAAAATTTTCTACACCTTGGGTATGTTTCGGGTTATTTTTTCATTGCTCATATTTTATACCACACGAGCATGAAATTGTAATGTTAGTGATTTAGTTTGTAGTAGTTTTCGTGAATTTTTACATTAATTGTTTTTCGTTGTTTATTAATTTTGTATTAATGACGTTGTTTGCGGACCATTCTACTGTGTATTTGTTTTCCGTAAGTAATCATCTATAATTATCAAACAGCATTTATAATAAGTAGAAGATAAATTTGTAGCTCTCACCGAATTGTTACTGCCTTTTTACTTATGTTGTTTTCTTTTTAATAAATTCAGTTGGCCTGAAGAAGTAGACACAACCGTTCCACGAAACGTCGCCCTAAGAAAACTTATCAAGTAGTTTTTATAGCCTCTCCTACAAAATAAAGGGTTTACCAATCTTAGTTTAATCAAGCATTAGGAGGTCTAAAACGCTTTTCTTAAATGAATTCAATTGTTTTTGAAGTATATTTGATAATTACATAATTTTACTATTTAACTTATATTAAAATAAAATTTTTATGGTTTTTATAAATTGTAAGCTTTAAGCAAATTTATTATGTTTATTTTACAACAATTTGTTAGTGTTATTCTAAACAATAGCACAAATAATAGTTTGTGTTAGTAATAAAAAATCTGACACAAACAACAGATGACGTAAAAAATTAAAAATTGATGCCAAGTTCTAGTTATAAAATTGTACTACACTTAACCGGCCTAGTTCGGAAATAGTTATTTTCCGTCAATCGTTTGTTAATAGTTCTATTAACGTATAATAATGTATTAAAAGTAGACTGATAATATCCCCTATTACTGGTCTATTTTTGAAAAAATAAAATCAACAAATTTTTATTACTGCTTGATTTTTTTCTGACCAATAAAACCGTAAAAGAGAATTAAGATTTTTACAAAGTTACGTAAATTGTATTAGTTGACGTTTTTAAATAAAAAATAAAGATGAAGATTGTATTATCCATTGTAAAGTAAAGCTCAAAATGGGATTTTCAATTATAATTTTAAATGATTTAATGCATTTCCCATATAACTGTTTTTATTTAGTTATATGGGAAAGGCATTAAATCATTTAAAATTATAAAAGATAAAGATATTTACCTGTGCATTATTATAATTAAATATTTTAATTAGTTTGTTTACAATAATTGTAGATTAAGTAGCCCGATCACTAAAATAAAAACAAAATGATATAATTTAGAGTTACCAGGTTGCTAAACGAAACTGACAAATAAAGTCGTTATTAACAATAATTGTGGTCTACATCATTTGACAATTATGAACACACGTTGGCAATTGGTTTTTTCATTTGCTTTTGCCGAACATGCTTAATATCAAAGTTGTGACGTTTATATGTGTTATATAACAATAATTAGAAACAGGTTTTAGTTATTACAATAAATAACAACGTAAATCTTGCAAAAAGTAATAATTGTATTATCATGATAGTCGTGTACTACTTCTTTTGAATACATATCGAAAACATTACGTATTTAAAAATTAGACCTACTGAGAGGATTTAGCCATCATTGAGATTACCTTTTTCATCTAAGAATCTTATTCTCTTATCTTTTTGCATGCTGTTCATTTAAAAACTACAATGTGGCACACGTTATCTTATAGTTAATATCATCACAAATCTATAATACCAACAAATGATTATAAATTTCTTGTCAACTCTTTGTGGTACATACCAGATTCTTTTTTTGAAATTGCCATTATGTAGATATTGTGATAAACAAAGGTAACAACAATATATTTTTAATCAATAAGTAAGTGAACTATTTTCTTGTTTCTCTTTAAAGCATAATCCAGTGACAACACTAAACTACAATATTGTGGCATTTTTTGTACTCAATCCCAATCTGTCGTAAGAATTTCTTTATGACATCTTGTTTAGCTTTGTAATTAACTTTCACTTACATTTTCCAAACTAAAATGATTATTGTTAAAACTTTCTTATCTAGAGAAGTATGTATTAACGGTAAAACATGATGGAAACTCGATGAGGGTATGCGGCATATGATAATGGGACCATTTAATAGTTGTATGATAATATGCGATTAATAATTTTGACAAAATTAGCGCTTGCAAATGAAAATGTCTCAATTAATTATTGCTTTTATTATCATAACAAACGATAATGCAACGCAAAGCCGCACGGCTGAGTGTTGCATGTGAGTGCGTTATGCTGTGAAACTTTCGACGAGAGTAACGTATAGTAACAAATTTTAAAACTAAATTTATTAAAAATTAAGTATTTATTTACACGAATTAATTTAGATACGATACTAGAACTATTTTTAACTAAGACTAATAAAGCGTAATAATATTTAAAAAATAACTTACACGTAATTTATATATAATTTTCACCCGATATTTACAAACACTTTCAGATAAATTGCACTTTATTTTATCAACACGTTTTCTTTTACGAAGTGGTATTTATTTTTCACTACCATGCGCGCGAAACACTTTATTTATTTAGACCGACACCGTATTCTTCATCTGACTAAACTCGACTAGATTCTTGATTCGATTCGAATATCTTTTAGATGTTACGTTATCTGCTCCGAGAAAATTGCAGTACATACCTCAAATGATCTTAAATGACCTCTAATCTTTTACCCGTTTTAGTACATTATTTTTTGTGTTGTCGTTTGCGATGTAAAAATAATTTTAATTGTTATGTTCCAAACGTTAAAAAATTATTTTGAATATTCAGGTGAACCCAAGTTTATATAAATTATTATAGTACATATAACATTTTTTTTTAAATAATCAAGTAAAAAAGTTCAACTACCTTGTAAAATAAGTGTTTACTTAAAAAAAGTATTTTAAAAATAATAAAATTAAAAAGAAATATATTAATGATGTTTCTAAATATAAAAAAAAAATTAGATAAAACTCAGTGTAATTAGTCTGTACTACTACTGGTACGCGGTAAAAAAAAGTAAGTCATTTAAAAACTTAAGATGCTTAAAATACTATAACTAACCAAATTAAGAACTGTAATTTTTTTAGTATTTTAAAAGCTTAGGCGCGGTATAAAAGCAAAAAAAACTTAATTTTAAACGAATTTTACCGTAGGGAAAATAGAGCAATAACAAGCTTTTACAGTTTAAAGCTTAACCCAAAGGTTTAATCTGCATTGTAAAAATAACTTGAAAATAAATGAGTTAATTTTGTAGCACTGTATTACTGTTACATTTATATCTAATTATTGTTTATATCATAAACAATTTTAATGTCACATTTAAAAGCACTCAATCTCGTTATTATTAAATAATGCGGTCAGCTTTGTCTACATTATATTGAATACTTTTTACCACAATATACATTTTAACTGTTTAGGTTTAATTACTTTTTTTTTAAATTACTAGTCGTTAAATATCATTTTGTTCGTGTCAAAAACACAATTTTTTCGTAACCGTAATAACGATTGATTTCTAAAACATGTCCTACGTGTAGTATACATACAATAAATATTTAAATAGAGCAAATAAGTATTAAATTGGATTATAAAAAATATAAATGATGATTGATTACGCCCTCTTATTACGCTCTCAAAATTCATGCTATTTTTCTTTATATTTTTGTTTAGATTTAGATGATAACAAATTTTCTATTTCTTTTTGTGCATTTTTTTCAACATATTTTGGTTAGTTTTTAGACATTCATATTGTAAAATTATTTCTCACAAATAAAAGATTAAACGTAAAATTAATTATTGTTATAAACTACTAAATATATTTGTATATTTAGTAAAATGGAACTAAAATAATTATTCATTTTTGGTTTTTAGATTATTTAAAGTAAATAATAAAATATTCTATGCACCACTGGCGTTATTGTATGATTGCTTTAATCGATCAACATAAACTCCTCGGGCTAGAAACTTTTGGGGCTGTATCACGTTGCTTTCCAGGAGTAATCATTTTAATAATGCATAAGTAGCTATTTAAAAAAACAATATAAGTTTTTTACAATTTTTTGTTATTTTAATTAGCATTGGTTTAGTTTAATTATTACATTTATCAAATACATTACAGTTTCAAAATTGTTAAGTTTTTATAAGTAAAACAAAACGTTTAAAAAAAAGACTGAGTTGATTTAATACTAACATTTTATATAATTTTTAACATAAAATAAGTTAATTACATGTCGCTTTGTATTTTTGTTTCTGTATTATTTTGTTTTTAGTTTTACTATTATAACTTCTTGTCAATTAACAATTGTTTATTATTTTTCCTTAAATTTGTTTAAATTTCCAAAAAAATTAAGTTTTATGCTTTATGAGATTATACTAATTTATTGACTAATAATAAGTCGTTTTTAAGAAACGTATTTTACATTAACATTGCATTGGTTAATCATTAAAATATTATAAATTTGTGTTCAAATAATATTTGTAATAAAACACCTTTTAAAACTACTAAAACTTAAAAAACGACATTTGTATAAAAAATATATTTTATTAGCGTAACACAATTTGATAAAAAAATGAAAGGTACGAATATAATGTCGTGCTTAATAAAAGCTCCGAATATGAAAACAAAAAAAATGTATTTGTTTAATCTGTTGCTTTACCTAGTTATATAATCAAGATTTATAATTTTTTTTATTTTAGGTACTTTCTGCATACATTTTCTATTTTTTAATTTTGTATAAATTTTTATAAATTATTACAGCTGTATTCATAAAAATATTCAAAAATACTTTTTAAACTTGTTTTATTTAAAACGTGTTTTAAGGCTTACAGAACGTTTTAACTTTCATTCATTCATAAACGGTTCGTAAACTCTAGGTACTCAAAATAGAGTTAAAATACCGATTTCAGTAAATTTAATGTAGTCGCGTTGGTAACGTCAAAACATTAGAACTATTTTTTGCGTTTATTAGTTAAGTCTGTCAAGTAATAATTATGATAGTTATTAATAATGACAGATAGTAAAAAGAAAACAAGAAGTGGAAATTAGTTTGTAGAAGATAAGGTTTGTATCAATTTGAATGTGTTCAAAATAACTTATTTAGTTTTTTTAGCATCAATTTCAAGAATGGGTGCAAGGAAGGGTCCGGATAATTGAAAACAAAACTACTGACGCCAACAAGCAAAAGAAAATGCTGACATAGTTAGTTGGGTAGATAATTTTGCAAGTCTGGTGTGATTAATTACAATTCGATTCTTAAATAACTGTTTAATATTAGTAGTAGTTATTTTAAGTAAATTTGTTAATGTAAAAAAACGGACTATGCAGTAATAACGGCACTTTGGAGAGAAGTTTGGTATTGCATAAAATACATCTTTCTGGAATATAAACTGCTTATTTTTTTAAAATGCTAAATAAAAAATTATTTAAATCAATGAATTATATGAATTACATTTTATACCTAAAAGAAATCACAATTCTCTTTCCAATCGTATGGCACAGACCAATGGGCAGTAAAACATCGCTTGATGTAATATTTAACTTAGGTACATTATGAGAAAAAAATTAGGAGAATACAAACAATAAACTTGATTACAAAAGAATTAGAATAAGTAAAACTATGAAGACGTGTTGCCAAAAAGTACCAAGATTTGTAGCACCGCCAAGATGACAAAATTCACTTGAAAGCTCAGTCGAAGTCGCGAATTATATCAATTATATTATTTACAATATTAATGGATATTAATATCATCTATTGCATTAGTGTTAAATTACATACAGAAACAAATTAAATCTTTTAAATAAATTTTTTCACTTCAAAAAATCTGATTATACACAATTTTTTAAGTTAAAATAGGTTTAAAGAAGGGTAGACCCTATTTTAAATATTGCTAAATTACAACACTGTTACAAAAGGTTTGTTAAGCTAAAATGCGTTTATGAATAGTGTTTTTTGACATTTGTGCTAAAATAGGTTTGAAGAGCTCTGTAACCCAATTGTAAATTTTTATGAATACAGCTGTTAGAATTTATACAAATGTTTTCTAATGTTACATATTACACATCTTTTGTAAATCTCTTTCTATTTGCTATTGAATAACAAATGTGTAATTACAAGAATGCACGCTATTCTCTGTTTAGCAAACGTAGACATTAAATACTTTCTAAACGTTAATTTTAACATAATTACTATTTTTTAAAAATATTCTTTGTTTTTATTTTAAATTTTACAAAAAAAAGAGAAGTTTTGTTTTATAAAAATGTATAAAGGAGTAAGTAAATGTTATACCGCAGTTCTATATAATCAAATTTTAAAACACATTGTAATTATGTTTTTCATAAAAATATGTATTCATTAATTAATAACGTTTTGACGCTAACTGTTTTATTTTTTAATTAAGGCTTTGCTTTTTCGTTGGCAAACGTAGTGTTCAGCAAACTTATTTAAATGGCACAGCAAATAAAAAACGCAATGAAATGACTTTTAAACACGCTAAAAGCTATTTAAATTACGACATATTTTGTAAACAAATTTTTACTCATAATTAAATTTGTTTGAAAAAAGCACACAGTTATGATGATATTCATAAACATAAATTTTATATTATAAAAATTAAATTAATACTAAAAAATGTTATTTGTAAACAATAAAATATAAGAATATTAAATGAAATCAGTTTGAAAATAACAAAAGTTAACGTCTATAGGCGGATATTGTATTGATAAAAATAAATATATTTTAGCAATGATGTTACAATATTAATATAAATATTTATACAATAATAGCCACAATAGTAATAATAAACATTATTGTTTTTATAACCCTTTTTTGCAAAATGTTCTATAATCGATATGTAGTACAATTGTTTCGTCGTGTCAATATTGTATCTTTAATTAAAAATTACCAAAAATGAATGAAATGGTATTATTACCTTGTGTTTAACTTTATAAAGTTTATATTTTATGTCTACGTTTTGTATCAGTAAATTTTTGATTATGTTATGTTTAATTTGTGATGCTTAAAGAATATGCAGTGCATACATGCATATTCTCAGAACATTCTATAAATGCGAAAGAGCAATAAATCTAAAAGTCAAAGAAGTTTTATCACCTTCTACTAATACCGCTTATTTACAATATTGTATGGGTTCAATAGGCAGAATGCTAAAGAAACATAATATCGAAACTGTCTTTACGACTAAGGATACCCTAAACAATTGGTTTACAACTGGTAAAAACAAACAAGAGGCTTTAAAACATGCCGGAGTTTACAAAATTTCTTGTTCCTGTGGATCAAGTTACATAGGACAGACGGGACGCCCTATTAAAGTTAGAGTACAAGAACATACAGCTAACTGCAAACACCGTAGAGTTACAAAGTCAACAGTAGCAAAACACCTGCGGAACCAAAGACACACGCTAAACTACAACTCCTTTCTACCTTGCCAGGCTAAGACGCGTACTAAGCCAAAAATCGATTTTAATTGCAACCAAAGTAACCGCAAAAGCTTAAGATTCTATATTAAACCTCTACGGCAAGGAAGTATTTTTACAAACTAGATCTTTAGATTTTTTGCTTAAAAAAAAAGAAAATCTACTTACAGACTTAGCATTTCAAAAATGTTGCCAAGACCACAACGTATTGCAATCGTGTATGCGAATTAACATCATCTTCCAAAATCTCATACTGAGCAAATTTTTCGTAACGCTGACTTCGAACTGTTACGTTCAAAAATTTGCAAGAAACACTAGATGATATCTTCTAAAAGCTATACAAACTACACTTAACTTTGTCTAACAAGTTCGAACGCTCGATATGGGTAAAAATAGATGCTGTCACTACAATACAAGCAAATAAGATTTACGAACAATTAAAAATGATGAAACTAAGAAATACAAGCGATTACATCCTTCACACCCAACGAAAATGTTAGACGACTATAAAATAATTGTCAGAAGTGTTTTAGCCTAAAACCACATCGATATAAGACATAGTATGTGAGGTAGAAGCTGCAATACGCACTCTGCCTAAGAAGATCTTTGAAACTCTTCCACCGTTACAAATAAAACGAAATTGATAGTTCCAATGTGATACGTTCCAAATTTAATTTGGTTTGGTACATAGCAAATACTATTATAATACGTTACGTTTATGTTTTACAGTGTTTTGGTTATGGATCTTTACGAACCAGAGATCAATCAGATCAGAAAGTACATAAGTTTGAAAGTTAAAATACGCACACAAAAGATTTGCACAATATTACGTAATTGTGTAAATCAGATGCTAAACACACTCATGGAGCGCGCCCAAAGCAATTACCTGTTTTTTTACATATTTGCCCTTGTTTTATAGTTTGAAAGGTTGTCGTTCCATCTTTTTTTAGTTTTTCTGGTGCTCTTTTGTTCTAATGGTGTTTTGTCTCTTGTTATTTTCACAATTCGTTCTTCAGTCATATGATCGATGTGCTCATTTCATTTTTTCGTTCTGTCTAATACCTAGTCATTGATGTGATTTGTCATTCATCTTAGTTTGATGTTCTTACTTCTTTCTTTGCCTATGACTGCTTTTCCAATTATTCTACACACAATTTTCTATTTCTGTAATATTTGTTTTTTTTTTGTTTTAGATGTATTTAGTCGGATTCGTTATTTCTATGTTTTGCTTGTCTATGACTGTATTTCTTTCTATGTGTTTAGTGCTAATAAATTAATTTGTTTCTGTTCTTTGATTCTTAATTAATCGCCAAATTTGTGTATTTCGTAAAAGTCACTTTCCATTCTGGTGGAAAAGATTTCCCAATGTTTACTCTTAGTTCAATTGACAAGTGATTTATGGTATCACAAATTCTTTTATTTTCTTCATATGCTTCTGACATATCTAATGACATTTCATTTTCTTTTTAGATTTTTCTTTAATATTGTTACAGAACTATGGTGTTTTGCTATAGTCCTTGTTTCTCTTGTCTTACATCTCGTGTTCCTAGTGATTCGATTGCTGCTTCTTTAATTTTTTTTCCAACTGTTGTTAATATCGTCTTCTTGTTTTTTTATCGGGTTTTTCTTGCGTTTAGTTGGTTTTCATATAGGCCTTTTATAATTGTGTCTCACATTAACGTTCTATATTATTTTTCAAGTTTTGTTTTGATTTTTCTAGGAATAAACTGTAGTCACTTTCTGCAATTACGGAATGTAGTGTCTTTAATTCTTGTAGTTGTACCGGGTGTTGGTTACGACATAACTTATTGTTGATTGTTGTCCTAGAAAGTTTTCAAATGTACATTTGTACTGAGATTTAAAATAACAAAGGTTGATTCTTAGATCACATAACGAGCATAAATTAGTCAGTCATTTTCCGTTGTCATTCAATATGCCTTCATTAAAGCATTGGTTTAAGACAGGAATGGTTTCATTAGTGGTTTATTTTGTGATAGCAATCACAGAAGCTTTCTTGCTCTTGTTTTAGTTTATTATCTGTGACTGCGTATATCGATATTGTATTTTGTTGAGATTCTGCTCCCATTTTTATAAGTTTACCGATTAACCGTTTCAAAAACCGACTATTTCAATAATTGGTAAACCGGTTGAAAATCTGTTTGAAGTAGCTTAAAAATTAATTTGCTAAACTTAACAATAGCAACAGTTTTAGCAATTAATCAACCGGCTTTTTTAGAAATTGAAAAATGACTAATCGTTTAATCGGTAAATCGGTTCACTGAAACTTTCTTAAGCGATACGCTATCTGGTGGCGTTTTTGGTAAAGAAAATTAGTGGCGTATAAACACAGTCTCATTTTTGTTTTTAAAAAAGGTTTATTCTGCAACTGTTTTTAATTAGTATTTCCGCGTAAAATAAATCATAATTGCCATTGATAAAATGACAGTATTGAACATTAAATTACATTTTACGTATTAGTAATTCATGTTTTTGTAGCTTTTAGTTGCTACAACACAACGTTGAATACTGAAATAATCATACAATTTTTCATTCAAAATAATTCCCGTGTTGTCATTATCACACAACCTGAGCTTTTGTCACACGCCGCAGTGTACATCTTTATAGCCTTAAACAAACTGATTGATTGCGCCGTGAAGTCTCGCTTCTATAGACCAGCTTCCGATGAATAAAACTGGTTTTTAAATTTCCGGTAAAAGTAAACTAGAATGTAAATATTAAAAAGATTTTTAATAATTTCAATAGATTTTTTAATTTTCTGCTAAGAGTAATTATAAACATTCGCCAAAAGTTTAGTGCATTCAAACATAATTTGATGACTCGTTTTTAGCACGTGTTGCGTCACCTCTGACTTCGAAGATTGTTTAAGACCACTACATCTTTTGATGCTTTTTAATACAAATTCCCACGTTTCTACCCGTTTCTTCTATGTATGCACAACCACAAGAAGGAATGCAATAAAAGCAGTCAGATTGAAAAGGAATAACGTCCTTTACCAAATTTAAGAGTTGACTTAATTTATGAAGACTTGAAAACCGACTAATAATGTTGTGTTTGGACAACGTTTTTCCTATACTGTCCGTTGTACCTTTGACATAGGATAGATAATCTATAGACATATCTATATAGCAAACCCCTCTCAACAACGAACCTTTCATAGAACAAACACAGATAAGTACTAAAATTTACAATTTTTTTTCATATTGTCTTGAAAACTACCGTAAAATATTAATTTGATTAAAATGAAGAAATGTGATTTTGAATGATTTAGATCATTAAGAATACTTATATAATTTCAATAGTTAAAGGTGTATAAGCTTATCTTAATGATCTATCAATTACTAAAAGTCAGGTTGGAATTTTCTTAGTTGTTCAAGAATTATCTATTTCAATAGAGGTTTACTTAAACACGTAAATTATTTTGTTCTATTTTATTTTTTTAATTTGTTTATTTTTTGTATTTAAGTAAAGTGCATTTTTATATATACGATATATATTGACACTTTTCTACGCTGTTTTTATATTTTTTGTGTATTACTGATGCCACTACTTTTCTTGTACGTTCGTCTTTGTTTACTCCACTATATATTACTACGTAATCGTCATACATTCTTTGTCCCTATCAGTTTTCCTTGTTTTTTGCAATCCACATATATCGATAGTGTAGTTTTTTATCTCTATCATAACCTATTGTTTTTTGTTATTGAATATTTTAATGTTCTATCTAGAAAATCGTAGAACATTTCTCCTCCTTCAAAGTGTTAACTTTTTCTTGCACGAGTCATCATTTTTAAATCAGTCCTGTTCTAAAGCAAATTTGTGGGTTTGTGAGCTATAATTAGTTTTCCATTGGTTAGGCCACTAACTCGTTCTATCAACCCTCCTTCTTTTCCCGAACTTGTTAGGGTAAGAATGCAATTCCATTTTAAGGCGCAATTTAATTTTTCTTGTATTATCGCAGCAAGTTTAGTCACTTCTACGTGTGTGTTATTTCCGGAAAGGTTATTACTGTTACCCAATTAATTTAATTTTTACTTTGGAGTCAATAATTAGGACGTGCTCGGATGCCGAAAATAAAAATCTAGCTTTGAATGGTTAATTCGAATCAGATCACGTGTAAGATTAATGACGGTGCTTCCTTTGGAAGCTTGGTGTGTATATATGTCTAAGTCATGCCATTAGCTAATCGCATGTTACGAAAACCCTAACTAATCTCTTTGTGTTATTTCATAATTTGTGTTGTGTTTATTGTGTATATATGCATGTTATCACGATTAACTTATGCAGATTTTCTTTCGTAATTACCTATAGAAATTATCACATTGCTTCTGACTGCGTAATTACTTTAGGTTTGCATTTATTTGATTCTTTTTCTTTCTATTTAGCAAATTATATTCATTAACTTCAATTAACATCTCATTACCTACGTGTATGAAGTATTGCTTAATTTTAAAGATCCGCTACATGCTTTATTGTATTTTTACTTGCGCACAATTATTTACTTTGTACTTTGTTGCCTGATTGTTTTTTATTTTTTAATGTTGCCATTGCAATAAATATACTCGTTGTTAGGCTTGCGTTATTTAATTAAGCTACCTTAAGCTTTGTCAGGTGAAAACGGGCATCTGTAGATTATATTTCTTCTCGTTTTAGTATTTTTTTTAAATTAAATTATAATTAACTTATCAAAGCCTGAATCTCATTTGTTACTCTCCCACTTTCCACTCTACAATATTCTGAGCTGCCGCCACTGTTTTTGTAGATATTAAGTTACCGGTAAGTGATTGCACTTTGTTTTGTGAATCATGTTTGCATACGTTAATAAAAAATATTCTTTTTAAGCTCCTTTGATGAACACTTTTATAAACCTGTCTATTTACAGAGTCTATTTTGGTTTAGATTTAGCCATACGATCAAGAAAAAAAATATTCTATTTATTTCTATTTGCTAAATTATTCAAAAAAATTTTGCTGTCGTCTATCTGGTACAGTTTTGTAGCACTTTTATCTACAACACCCACAAACCGCAAAAAAATTTTTTGCAAAGACTGTGACATCTAAACATTTCTAAATTTAATTATAAAGATACTAGTTATATGTACCGTTGGTATTAGTAGACTGTTTTCTTGCTATTCTTGGTTACTTTTATCTTACTTGTCTCATTTTATGAAAGGACACATGCAGCTGTTGACATTTATGTTTACTACGCGGTAAACGAAATTATAATATATTGAAACAGTCTGCAGTAAAAACAAAAAAAAATCTTTTACGATATTAAGTAGTTTTTGAAAAGGACATTTTGATAAAAGTGGCTTTTTGCAATCAACTCCTTAATTGCAGTCTTAGAAACAAAGGTTTTGTAGTATACAACTATTCTACTAAAGCCCGGTGTTTTAATTAAGGTTTAATCTTTAAATGAAGTAAAGTAAAATAAATTGTTACAAGCTTCTAGTAATTTACGAACCCTGCACGGCCAATTTGCTGTAGGATTGAAACAATACCTATCGGTGAGAGGAGAAGTTTAAGTGATTTTATTTTAATGGGCGCCAGATTTCTTTCTGCAATAATAGCTCCTGCTAGATCAGCACAGGAGACCCAAAGCTTGTATCAAATTTTTAAGGTTCGTAAAGTTGGAAGAATTAAAGAAAAAAACCAAATCGTTAACAACAGTGGTACTTTAATTAATGTTAGAAGGATAACTTAGTTTAAAATTTAAATCAATAGCACGTAGAGATAATTAATTAGCACAACAGTAAGTAAATTTAGTTCGAGTACAAATATACGTAAAAACACAAAAGTATCGTCAACTTACAATACACTCAAATCATAAGTGTAACAACCAGGACATACAAAAATCTTTGTAAGTAAATTACAGTAGTAATAGTAATAATAATTGACAGTTGACGTAATCAGTATGCGATAACAATTTACCTTAAATTAATTGAGTAATAGTAATAAAAAGCAAATTATTTTAAACGTTTCGACACGATTAGTGAATATGATTCATGAGTAGCACCGTAGCGACAAGAAATAGTTAAAATCAAAAATTAACTTATCAAGATTCAGGTGTACTTTCACAAAACGTTTTTCTACTGGCTTCCTGTAATCAAACTGTCTGAAAGTAATCGTGTCTACCTGGTGACACAAAATCTACAACAGGTAGAAAAAAACATTTAAAATAGGTAAGAGAACCAAAACGTATCGTATGCTGTTACACATACCTTTTCGTCCAAGGTGATATTAGTTATCAATCGCCCTCGGATGGAAATATCAATCGTATCTGGTACATATGCACTTTCGTACAAGGTATCAATTGCTTCCGAATAGAAATATAAACTTTATCTGCTCTTGTATTGCATTCGCAGATCCAATGCTTCCTTTTAGAAACTTTTCATCGTACATTTTAAACTTGTACAGACAAGGAAACCCAGATTTCTGAGGTATCACATGGCCTTAATGAAAAGACTTAAAAATTACCTTTAATCCCAAAAAATAATAGAAAACACTTACCCTGCGTTGAATAAATTAATTAATTATAGATATTTTCAATATACATCGTGTCACAACACGTGGTTGTTTTAAGAAAACAGTTTTAATTTACGCAAGCATCAATATCAAAGTAAAAATGACGGCCTTTCGTGTACTCAGCTGGAAAAGACCAACGATGCTACATTAATTTAACCAATATACAGGGTAGTCCATTTTTAATTGTATGCACGTAACAACCTATGAGCATTTTAAAAAAATGTAGTCCACCTTAAGCCCGACCACACAGGCCGCCACTGTATGACAGTATTTTAAAATTAAACTAAGTTTAGTGTACACAAAGTTTACACTATGAATAAAATACTGGCTGGTAATAAGTACAACCATTTTTTTTAAACGCCTGACTCTAATTTGATTATGCTTTAATCGGTAGTCAATTTTAAAATCAGATTACTTTTGCCTGCCAAATAACTTTGAAAATTAATTTTTTTAACTATGAATAAACAAAAATCCTTAGTCTTTTATCAATTTTTGTCCTACATATTATGTTAATATATAAATCATTCACTTTAAGTTAGCTATTTATGCAGAAGCAGTTGGTTTTTGCAATATAACGAAAGTTAGATTTTCTTAAGAATATAAATATCAGCCAAAAGATCGTATATTAAATTTCGAAAATATGTTTTATAAATGTAAATGTTGATATGCAACGACAGTAAAAATGTTATGTTGGCTAAAAATATATTTTAATAATCTTGTTATGTAGAATATTGTCATAACGTGACATATAAAAATACCACATCTTTTTAATCTTAAAAATTTATTGAATATTTGCTACTTAGTGAAAAATATTTTAAGCTCTACCACTTTTATATAAAATTTTCAAATTTTCAATCTATCTACATTAAAAGAAAAAATTTGTCATATTGACTTATTCTAAAATAAATAAAAACTTTAAAGCGGTTTTTACTATATTGATCCGTTTAGTTACAGGTTTTAAGCATTTGCGTATCACATCACATGATATTGACACCTTTATAGTGTATAAAAGTTTAAATGCTGTCTTAAAAGTTTTCTAACAAGTAGAACTTTTAATTAGTTGTATTAATAGATTTGTTGTAATTTAGAAAATCGCAAATTTTATTAAAAAATATGTATATTCAAGCTAAATAATACACTTAGCAGCATATAAATCTCTTCTTATTTTATACAGTATAAGAGCATTTGGCAAAATATATAAAACTGTATGTATTGTATGTTTTGTCTTAATACAGAGCGGTTGTAACCTTTGGCCAAGCGGTTACAATAATTTTGACTTGGGTTTGATTAAAATGCAAAATATTGGTTATGAATTTCTACCCTCCTTAAGTTGAATCGTTGTCGTTAGGATAACGCATCTATGGAGTTAACCTAGATAATAATTAAGAATTTGGTATTTATCTTAATATGACATTTTTATTATATTTGTTGGGAATTAAATACTTTTAAAAGTTAATAAACTTATTAATGTTAATTTAGTATTTTGTACTTATAAGTTACTTTTAATTTATAGTTAATTTCTCGTGACTATTCCGCACTTTAATTTTAATTAACGATGTATTCGTTGCAGATTTTATCACTTACATATGTTAAATTCTACTTATGCGTTTGTTGAGACGTTTGTTAATTACGAATTAAATATTCGTTGCAGACTTTTGGTGTTAATTTTTTACTGAATGTTCATTCCGGACTTTTAGTGTTAATTGTTTACCGAATGTTTGTTGCAAACTTTTAATGTTAATTGTTTAATTCAAATTCTTCAGGATTTAGACCAATTTTTTTGATTCTTCATTACGTTTTCAAATTTTCATTTACTATATAAAAGGCGACATTTTGATTTTTATTAAAATCATAATCATACCAAATAAATTAATTTTTTAAAAACACTTAACCCTATATTAAAATTGTTTTAAATTATAAAATAACACCACACACATTCTGAAATAGTTTAAGACTCTAAATACCAAATAATACCATACAACGAGGTATTACAAAGTAATGAAATTTATTGTAGAACACTTTTTACATCAATTTTAAGCAGTTCATTACGCCTACAAACACCAACAATTCTAATAAGTAAGACAACCTATTATATAAACAAATTTTTTTAATATGGCCAGAAAAACGACATCAAAGCAAATTTTACTTTTCTAAATAAATAAATTTTTTGAAAATAGAAGTTTACGTAACAAGAGTCGAAAGTAAGAAATAGCATAACGAACGTCAATGCGACGCGAGGCCGCACGGTCGAGCGTTGCCTGTGAGTGAGTTATGCTATGATTCTTTCGACAAGAGTAATGTACATTATTTTTTGTGTTGCTTTTTATAAAATTACATTCTTTTAAAAAAAATCAACAGAAATATAATGTTGGTACTACATTTATTACTAAATCTGTCAAATTTGACATTAAATTTAACATCGTTTTTCTTCAATTTTAACGAGATTTCAAGATTTTTAAAATGATTTTCCACCTGTCACATACTCGTTCTAATATATTAATTGACTTTGAACACTTACTTTAATGTGGATTCCTAGTTTTTATTTTGCCACCCTAGAGCTTTTTTCGTTCATTACGTAACTACACTTACGAACGAATATTGCCGTTTGCGATGTTGGCATCACAAAAACATCGTTTAAGAGTTTGCATATTTTACTTTTGCTAAAGGTTTTAGATTTCTTAGGTCTGTATCCCAAACTTTGTTTTTTTAAATATAATTTTAGCTTCGTAAATTCATTTGAGTGTGATTCCTGACAAAGGGAGTGGCTTTTAACATCGAGTGCGTTAACCGTAATAAGAATGATTTCAGTGTCTGTTTTATCAGAAAAGTACACTAGAAAAATGTTTTTTGAATATCTTGTTATGTGCTCAAAATTTTAATTGCGCTACGATTTATATTGTGGTTACTTAAAGTTAGTCATTAACTTCTCGACGCTACCTAACAAGGATCATGCTGTCGTCTTCTTCTACGTTGTCGTACAATAATATGCCTGGTTGAATTTAAATAAAATTTTCTTAAAACATCTATTTGTTAGGGCGTTGTGTATCTTAAAAACAGCTTTAATTAGATAGTTTATTTAACGGGCGGTAAGCTTTTCTATTCTTTTTTTGGATTAAATGTAATTTTAATGTATTTGTTTTTTCACTATGTGTTTCCACAAATATAAATCACAATAATTTACATCTAAGGATTAAAACCTTCAGCATCCCTTTGATGAGTTTGGAAAATTTGAATCGATTGTGGAAATAGTTTTGAAAGCAAAGCATATAACAAATAAATACTTCCTACACTGTGTACAAATGCGATTGATTCCTTTATTACCAGGCATGGGCCTTTAAACCCACCTAAGAAAATTACACACGTTAACAGCATATCCCAAAATTTCCTTTTTTTTGTAAATGTTAACTTGTACTTTGTTGTAGAAAATCAAGTTTTCCTAAGTCACTAAGTTTTTTTGGTTAGTTTAATTACAAGTCAGCTATTGAGAAAACGTTTTCTTAAGGTTAACACCGGATTTGGGTAAAGCAAATTTTGATTATCATTTAATGTCGCTACGGTGTTTTTCGCAAACTGGTTGCTTTTAACTTCGGCAATTTTCACAACGATTTGTGTTCTATCATTGCTAGTATCACTTAAATTTTATCGCATGTTGATATGTAAACAGTTAATTATCATTGTTACCCTAATTAATTTTTAAAAAAAAATTATGTTTTTGTAATTCACAATTATTCTACAATTGTATTGTGAGTTGCCGATGAGACCGAATTGTTGTTGATTCTACTTCTATTTATATGTTATTATCTTAAGATAAGTAAATCGAATTTGTTGTTTCTCTATTGAGTTTATTTCTTCTTTCCTTTAAGTTTACAGACCTTAAAAAATTTAATGTAAGCTTCAAACCTTCTGTAGTGATCGAACAGAAGCTGTTTCTGCAAAACAAGATTTGGTGCTCATTAGAAAAAAATTGTCACTTATACCTTCCCTCTCTCTGAATAAGAACTGGTTTAATTTTTTTGCTAGTTGGCCGTACAAGATTCGTAAATTTTTAGAAGCTTGTAACAATTTAGGAATATTTGTAGCTTTACACCACATTATAAAGAGGTTATATTGCTCTCATACATATACGATTTTTCGAAATGTAATTTTAAAAATACACTTTTTGTAATCACTGTTTTCTATTATAGTTGCTCACAGCAAGTGATAAAATTCTTTTCCGTCGATCGTCTGTTAATAACAATGTTAACGTATAATAATGTTTCAGAAATAGATCGTTAATGACCCCTATTAATGAACGATTTTGAACCAATGAATGAATTTCTATTAATGAACAATTTTGTATAGCAACCAATAAAATCGTTAGCAACCACTTATTTAACGATATTGCGCGACTACTAGATATAACAACGGGTTACGTACACTTTAGTTTTCTTATAACTTCACACGTTTTACTAACGTACGATCAACGGAAAAACTTTAAAACTAACTTGTGTGCTAATCGGCGACAAATAATCTTGACAACATTAACGCGTTCGCTCGCTACACTTGGACACGGCGTTAAAATGTCTTGATTATTAATCTCATTAACAACAGTAGTTGATATGCCAATACATAACAATTATTCTCAAATGTCCATGTTTGGATTCTTTAGTTTGGTGGTTTATTTATTTGTACACTATGATGTAGTACGTTAATAAAAAAAACAATACTATTTGGAAGCACATTTGGAATTAATTTCGTTTTAATCTATTACATAAAATTTCTATGGTTTATATCATCATAGTAGATCTCAGATTCACTTTTTCATTTAAAGATTTAAACTCTATTTTTTACCAACTTATAAGATTATATTAGTTTTTTTGCTCTATAATGGTAACTCAAAATAAAACAAATCCATTCGCTCATTCTACTTATCGTTGGCAAATCTGTAGTGACCTTAAAGTTATTTTTTATTGCTTGAACTGCAAAGATGATTTACCAAATATTTTCGTTTTTTGTGTCTGTGGGATAGCCGAGCAGTTTAGCGACAATACCAAATAAAAGAATAGCAACCACATGCTGTGAATGATTTAGATATACTTTTTTTTTAATATTTGCCAAAAATTTTCTTGGATAGCAAAAGTGAAAACTAATAAGATATCGTGGTTCATTTTCTAGAAAACTATACAAATTTTGAGCGTCGAATGTCGCTCAAAGTTTATTTTTTACAGTCACATTTGGATTTGTTTTCTGCTAATTTAGAAAAAATAAATAATGAGCAGGAGAAAAAATTCTATCAAGATATTTTAGAAATAGAAAAACGATAACAGAGTAGGCAACACCCAACATAAAACTAGAAAATAACCCAACTTATGCAAAATTCTGCAATTTTCTTTTATGTACAGTTAAGTGTTTTTTGTATTTTTGATACTAATTCTAGTATTTGTAGATTTTTGTACTTATCTATTTTTTTGTAACTTCTGTTCAACAAAATTTATAAATACAATTATTATTTATGCACTAGCAGAGTATGATTATAACATAACTCTAGATGTGATGGAGGAATTTTGTTTTTGGTTATACTTTCAGTTAAAGACTGTACGAAGTAAACACCTATTTTTACAACAGTTATTCAAAAAAAGTTTAAAAGTTTAAAATCGTTGTATAGTGCTACATATTCTGTTAAATTGCCTTGATTGGTGATTTTGAAAAAAACACAGAGTGACGCATTTTTATTTTTAATGATTTGATTCACTTGTCAACTTATTGTGGCATTTTTGATAAAGGTTAATATTTAAAACTGTAACGCAAAATAACAACATTAAATGAGCGATAAGCACTAGTTTTCTTACCTTCTTGAAGCAAAAACATAACGACGACAATATAAGTTTAACTATTAATTGTACTCAAATATTATAAAACTTACTTTAAGTTCAAACTTGTAGCTACTGTGATGGTACGATTAATTATTTTTTTTACTCAAACGTAATATTGGTGAACAAATAAGATTTTGATAATTGTTGTTTGTTTTCATTTGTACTGTAAATTTGTAATTTATTATTCTAGCTCGTAAGTTTTTAATTATATTGACTATTGTAATATGTTCTACTCTTATACTAGTATAATTAATTATAATTACCATTAATATAGATTGGCCTGATGAAGTTGGCGCAACAGCCAACGAAACGTAGCCACAATTACGACAGAGTTTTATTTCTGAGTGGTGCCTAACCTCCACATCGAAGGATCTATCGTTGTATAGAAACACACCAAACTAGAACATTTTTTGTTTATTTGCAAGCTCAAGTGATATCGGGTCATTTTGTGTCTGTAAATTAATATGGTTCAAAGTCTGACCATCTATTATCTTATCTTATCTTACTTAATTGAATCAATTTTGTTTTAACACTTAGTAATGACTTACGCAATAAAAAGATGTGATCTTAGCCTAAAAGAAAAAATAAGTCAGCGGAATGCTGCTACGGAATTTAGTGTACTTAAAAAGAATGTACAGTTTTTAACAACTTAATTTAGCTACGTCTCATGCGACAGCATTATTTTGTATTTATTTTAATTTTTGATGTCAGCATATCATTGAACAGAAATGTGTAGTTCGTAGAACTAAATTAAACATTATAACATTATACTAAGATAAGAACATCTTCCGGGTTTGGACCGTGTCAATGTTGTAACCGAAGTTGCCAACCTTTCGCCCACTTTCAAAAGGGGCTTCATCAGGGCGTGGGAGAAATCGAAGAACCAAGCCAGATTCTAAACTCTGAAAAGGTAAGAAAGAAAACAGTAAACTTGAAAAAGCAAACGAAGATTTAACAAAGAACCAGTACAGAGTTATGTAATCAACTTGTGAACCAAGCCAGATTCTAAACTTGATAGAAGTTCGCTAATACATTATAACATTATTTTTCATTTTTTTTTTGTTCATAGCGTCAACAAACTTAGACGACTATTTAATGTAACTGGTTCATAGTTTTCGATTTATTTAGCTTAAAATTTTGGTTTTTAAAAATGTTTTATTATAACTTTTATTTTGACATCTTTTGCTTGTATTAATGCTATAATTTCACCTTCTGGATTCATCAGGTACAAACTATATGTATTTACTCCTTTCTAACCAATAAAAATTTTTTTTAAACATCTGATTTTTATCATTTATGTAGGGATGCTAATACAATTACATCATACAAAATTTATATGTTTTAATTATTTTGTATAACATATTATCCAAAGTAACGGTACCATAAACCCATAAAATAATTTGGAAAGCTTCGGTGATGCAGGAAAAGTAAGAAAACCTTTAGAAGAAACTTATCGTATTTGAAGATTCCGTTTTGTGGGAAATTCCACGCATAATTGATTGCTTTACGCAGTGCTTTTGTATTTACACAATTTATTTGTACAATCATAGAACAGCTGATTTATTTCATTGAATGATTCAATATTGCGCTAATTAATTATTGTAACCGTACATGTAGCATACGGTTATAATTCTCTGCAATTGTAACCATTTGTCTGTATCTAAAATTATCGAACTGAAATTCAAACGCTACAGACTAATTTTACTTACTTAGTTAGTATATTACGAACATTGCCGCTAACTTACGGAGCCGTACCATCCGTCCGCTTGACGATAATAATATAGCTTCTATAAAAATTGTATCTGATACGAAAAATTCAATTCAAGTTATGGAACGCCCTACTATTAATATGACGAACGAACAATTGCAAACGCTCATTACAAATATTTCCGCGCCTATCCAAAATGCTAATTCCCCTGATTTAATGGTTCAGCAAAATTCTGGAAACCTTTATAAGTGCTTTTCTAGATTTTCCGGTAACAAAACGGCACTCACTTTGTTAAGTCTCTTGCTACAAGCTCAACGTCATCTTTCGACGTATTGATAACTAAAGTTAATTTAAATGCTTATCGTCCCATGTTTTATATAAAAATTGCTGACTTTGAGGGGTTAGCTTGTGTCGATACCGGAACAAAATGTAGTATTGCTGGATATAAGCTGTACACGTATTTAAAAAACAATAATTTTTTATTTACCTCGGACAAAGTAACAATGACTCTCGCTGATAGCGTCCCTACACGAGTTGTTGTTCAAACCTTTCAGTACGACGTTATTTTAGAAGGAAGAGTTGTTTCAACTAGTATTATGACTGTACCTTCTCACCTAGAAAGCAAGACACTTTTGGGTATAGATTTCCTTACCAATGCCAATGTTGTGCTAAGCATTTCAAAAATGCAATGGTGGTTCGAAAATGATGTTTATACAAAGTATGCATCTTGTTCTCCATCCTGTCCCATATTCGCTATTGCTATTTCTAATACAGATAGATTTTATGAATGTAACTACCTCTCTTTGCAAAAACGAAGCAGTTTCATTAAGTACCGACAAAAAAGAACGCCTAAAAAAATTTTTGACTGACTATAAAAATGTTTTTAAAAATGTACATGGGCCTACTCTTTACATTAAACATGCAATTTGTCTTGTCGTTGACAGTCCAATAGCAGTGCCTCCTTGTAGGCTAAACGCCAAGAAAACTGAACTTTTAAAAGAAGAAATTGATAAACTTTTCGCTTCTAATATCATTGAAGAATGTGACTTTGCTTACGCTGTTCCAGTGGTAGTGGTTCCTAAAGAAAAACTTGAAAAAGTAAGAATGTGTATCGACTATCGTCGCCTAAATTCTCTCACGGTGCCTGATAGATACCCGTTGCCTAAAATTGACGATCTTTTGCATTAGGCTAAACAAACACTCTACATCTTTACTATTAACCTTTAGTCCGATTATCACCAGGTACCTGTCAAACTTGGAGAGCGTGATAATACAGGATTTATTACTCCGTTTGGCATCTTTTGCGTTTACTGCATGCCCTTTGGTTTACGCAATGCTCCTGCAACTTTTCAAAGATTGATCGACAAGTTTTGAGCTGGATTAACTGGTCTTACGGTACTAGCATATGTCAATGACTTGATTGTTCTATCACGTTCATTTGATAAACATTTAAGAGACTTACAAAAAGTATTTGAAAGACATATTTTGTTTAAACTATGTGTAAACTCTTCAAGGTGTACGTTTGCGTGTGATTCGGTTTGTTATCTTGGACATTTGATAACGACAGGTGGAATACAAGCCGACTCTTAAAAAAACTTGCGCAATTATAGATATGCCACGACCCACTAATGTCAAGCATGTCATCTCGTTCTTGCAAACGTGTAGATGGTTTCGGTGCTTTATTAAACATTTCGCCGACATTTCGAAACCGCTTAGTTTACTGACTCGCACAGCAGCAAAATTTAAGTGGGGAGATGCTAAAGAAACCGCATTTACTAAGTTAAAAAGATGCATTTTTGTTTCCTCCTTTTAAAGCAAGCAGATTCAAATCTGCCTTATGTTATCAAATATGATGCAAGCTCATACGCTATTGGAGCATGTCTACTCTAGAGGGAGGGTGCAAATGGAAGGGCTGTGGAGTATATCAGTCGCCTTCTGAGTCCTGTTGAAGTCAATTACTGTTGTACAGAACGTGAAACTCTAAGTTTGGTGTATGCGGTAACAAAATTTCGAGGTTATATAGAAGGATCACAAGTTATTATTAAAACTGATCATCAATCACTCAAATAGCTAATGTCAATGCAATCTCTAAGTGGTCGCTTGGCTTGATGGGCCTTGGTGTTACAAAACTACAATCTACAAATAGATTATATACTTGGAAAAACAAACGTCATAGCCAACTATCTTTCACGACCGCCTTCAAAGGCTGATCTACAACGGATGGTTTTAGTCAGCATTGTAACAACATTCTTGCCGCAAGAATCTGCAAGAAATCTTAAAGGAGAACAAAATGACGATTCAAAAAAAAAGATTATAAATACCTTTGAATCAGACAACCCGAATCTAATTGATTATACTCGATGGACTGATCGTGGTTATCATGCTATCTGGTGTGCTGCATTGCTATTTGCCTGATGTTGACTCCGAATCTGCTCAATTAGTTGTCCCAAAATCTAAGCTTAATGAAGTTTTGCGCGAACATCATGACTTATCCACCAGCGGACACTATGGCATCGAGAAAACATTGTGTTAAATTTCTAATAGTTTTTACTGGCCTACTATGCATCGATTTGTCACTAACCATGTCAAAAAAATGTACAGCTTTTCAGCGTTATAAGCCCACTAACTTAAAACTTGTTGGGTTGCTACAAACTCCTACCTCCATTCAGCGCTTTGAGACGCTTGCAATTGATTTTTTTGGACCACTTCCTGAAGCCTCCACTGGCGAGAAATGGGTGTTTGCAATTAAAACTACCGCTACTAAATGGATGGAGCTGTTCGCATTGATTACCGCAACTGCAGAGACATGTGCAAAATGTGTTGACAAAGTAATTTTGTGGTATGGAATACCACGTCGAGTCATCAGTGACAATGGACATCGACAAAATTTTATTCCTGTCCACCAATGGTAGCACAGGGTATTCACCGGCGTTTCTCGTTTTTGGAAGAGAACCGCAAACACCATACGAAGTGCATCACGATCTACGTGCTATTATTCAAAACAAAAATTTTGTACCTGAAATTACCCAATACTTGAAAAATATAGATCAAGTGTTAAGACGTGCCAGAAAACTATAACAGAATGTTGCAAAGAAACATGCTGATAAAGCCAAACGTAAAGTTACTCCGTACAACCTCGGTGATTTGGTCCTTGTCGATGTTCACTAATTGATTAACTCAGCCAAGCAGTTTTTGTCGAAGCTCGCTCCTAGACGCGACGGACCGTATTTAATTACTTAGCGAAACTCGCTTACTTCTTACCAGGAAGCTTATATCAAGGAACCGGACGTGCCTCTTAGCAATTATCATGTATTGGCTCTCAAGCCGTATCCTAAGGGAACGACGGAAACTCCCATCTGCCCTATCCGGTCACGAGGAAGACCAAAAAAATCTACTGCGGTAAGTTTTGATCTTGAATCAAATATTAATCATGCAAAATAAAAAAAATCCTTTGAAACAAAGCCAAATGACCGATGACGTTTCTGTTACTCTCTCCAATCTTTCATATTTACGTCAAAATCGGCGTCTCCAAGAACGTCATGAAAAGTCACCTCATTACACAGTCAATTTTCTTGGTTTCCTTCCCGGATGTTTGCCGAAAACCAAAGAGGAAGTGTGTAACATTCAAATGTAATCGTAGAGCGCGTGCGTCAAATGGGACACCCCGGAAAAACAAGTTTTGAAAGTGAACGATAAAAATATATGCATAACGTGTAGAAATTCTTTTAAGTTAACAATTCTTTCTGAAGATAATCTTATGTTTATTGTGCAACGTTAATTTTCAATAAAACCCTAATTAAGTGGGTGTAAATGTTTAGTTATCAGTTTTATTCAAGTCTTCTAAAATTACACTAAAATAATACCGCTACACTTTGATATTTCTGAGCCAGGGATTAAGCTAATACAACAAAGTAGCGTCTATTTTTTTTATTATAGTATTTTTAACCATACCTACATATCGACATCTTAGCTAGCCGCGGTGACATAATTGTTACCAACAGGACCCGTTACGACAAAAAAGTTGGTAACAGGGTGACAAACACACTAAAAAAGTTAATGTCAATTTTTAACATTGATTTTTTTAAACTAGTTTCATATATGTGAAAAAATTTTAATGCAATTAATTTTCACATTACTATAGTTAAACAATTATTACGTTTGATAATTTAAAATTAATATATTTTGTAAATAAATAAATTAAAACAACATCTTATTTACCTATCATAAAAAGTAATTAAATTAAAAATATATATATATATCTTGTGTATAACATCAAAATCACAAAGTCTTGTCGATAGCGATCTTAAACGGAAATTAAGAGAATAACTGCCATTTCTACAATGCTCTTTTTTCTTTTTTTCTGTTCAGTTTTTACAGATATTTAAACCGTATAAATATTTCAATTGTTTCAAACGTTATTTGTATTTTTAAAATGTTTAACTTTTACAATCTAAAAAAACATTTTTTTGTCAATATACTTGAAGTTGTAATTGTAAAACTTCATATTGCTTTGTACAAACCAGAAAAAAACTACGTTGCATAAGACACGCTTTGTTGCTACAGTTTTTTAATCAAAACAAATATTTTTAATTTGGCTTAAGAAACAATGGACTTTGACAATATAGGTTTGCATTTTATAAACTTAAATTTGAATATTCGTTTAATTTATTAGTTTTTATTTATTAATTTTTTTTAAATTGTTTATATCGTTTTTAAAATTTCATCAATATTTAAGTTTTTTTAATTTTTTAAAAACCTTATTTTAAGTACCATAAACATATATAACAATTTTTGTACAGAGTACAATTAACGTAACGCCGCATACTGTACAATAAACATTTTTTCTGTTTATTCCATATTTTTCTACTTTAAAAGGTTGATTTTTTCAACTGAACAATACTGCATATGATGCTCAATTTACACACAAAAGTTTAAAACTAAAAATAATTATTAATTAAAAAATTTTAGAAAACTGAACGTTTTTTTTGACTTGTTTGCATTATTTTGTATTGTAATCTTTTAAAATTCATTTTATAAAAGTAAGAAAATTAGTAATTTAAGATAAATTTTGTATACATATTAAAGGTAAACATAATCAAAGCGACAAAATTATTCTACGTTTTTTCCCTAAACACTTAAAATATTCTTTATTTTTAGCTTAAAAACTTGAAATATTCTTATCGTCCAAACATCTTTTTGAAGCGTAAGTTTCTCGCTCAACGGATTCTATCGTTGAATAATTTAACAGCTTTAAAAATAAAATAACATAGGCGCTAGTATACCTTGTTTTATTGGGTACAAAAACGTCCTCTGTAGTCCATTTGGTAGATCAATAATGTCGTTGATAATATAAAGAAGAAATAAAAGATGCGAATAACGAGAATACGACTTTTAAGAATTGTTAATCAAAGCAACTATAAGCGTTTGATTTTATAGACATCAAACGCTTTGCTACATCTAATTGGGAAAGATTTATTTTTAAATTATGCTTTTTTATTTAAGTAATTATTAACTAGTCTAGAAAATTTAAATACAACTTTTCTTTATTTCTAAACTTTTAATAACATTTTTTATTCCGCTTAATTTAATTTTATGTCAGTAATACAAAAGATATAAATTATTTCTAATTATTCTACATGACATACATCTGAAGTCAAAGTCGACCATTAGCATAGTTACTAAAATATAGTTGTTTGAATATATGTATAACTTGTATATTGCAAAATGTCCGCAATCAAAGCAAACAAAATCAAACAGAAACATATACGTCGGTACCTCTCTAGCAATTTGGATTCAATAGCGGTTGTGTTAAATAACCGATAATGTAACGAAATAGCTGTTTACTTTGTAGAAAAAGGTTATGTGAGGTTATAAATATCATAAATATACCCAAATATACCTATCTACTAATCGATTTGCGAAGTCGTAAATTTTTCAATAACGAAAATTACATAAAATAGATTTTCAGAATTCGACGTTTACTGAAAACTAGTTCATATTCAGTTCCTTGGTATTTTTCTACGACAATTATTTATGATACATAAATGTTTCGTTCTTAACAAAACAAATGTCAATTATATTCTCATCAATAGAAGTCTCAAATATAAACAGCAATAGGACTTTCAGTTAATAATGAAAAATATTACTAACATGCTAAAAACGATAAGTATATGCAAATATAATTGAACACTTTTGTAAACATATCATGCATTTTCATTTTAGTAAATCAGGATAAACTGATTGTCCTTAAAGTTTCTAGAAATAATTGTTACCAATTTGATTCATTAGTTTTTAATGATTAAATAATAAATTGTATAATCACAATTGTTACGTGCAGAAGCTGAAAAAATGAAAGTACTATAAACGAGGTTTTGCTAATGCTCAGTGAAGATGGGTGTGGATTATACTCAAACTCCGTGACTTTGAAAAAATCTTAAAGAAAACGAAAACAAAAATCAAAATCAAAGAGGCGCCAGAAAGGTGTATAGCTTAAAAGAACTTCTGGCCCTTGCCAAGTAAAAGTCTGCTCTTGATGAACACACTCTGAGTGGAATTTATCTTAAACAAAATGTCTTCCACTAAAATCTGTAATTATATACAATTTACATAACTTCATTACATTAAAAATCCCACGACCGTGTTCACATTAATAAAAATTAAATAAATACAAAACAAAATAAAAATAAATTCATAACTCGTTTTAAAATAAGATTGAAAATTTTAATGAACTACAAAAAAATTAATTTTCCGGTTTAACGTCACACATGATTTAAAAATTTGTTAGATATATACTTTATAAATATACAAAAGACAATTACCATATAATAATTGTAAAATCGATAAAATTGGTAACTCTCAACAATCTTTATTCTGCTTAAAACCCAAAGCTTTTAAGGCACTATGTTTGCGTAATTAAATTCACCAAATTGGTTTAGTCGGTGAAAATAAATACATTAAATTTTTGTACCATATCCAGGAGGAGGCTTCTGGTTGATAAATAAGTTGATAATGTTGTCGGCAAGAAATGCTGAAGAGTATCCTTAAATGACTAGGTTCTCAATAAACCGCCCCAAGGCAAAAATAAAACCGCGTCAGACAACTTAACACACGATTCTATATTACGTAAAAATAAAACTTGAAATCACGTGCAATTTTTTAAAAGCCATAAATTCTACAAACTAGGCGAAATAAACCTCTACTAACCGAACTAAAAATTTACTGATTTCTGCATCATTTCCGCAAAAACTTCTGATTTTTAAGGGTTGAATTAACCCTCAACCTAGACTACATTCCGATAAGTCTTAATGATTGGTAAACTTGTAAATCTTTCTCCCCTAAAACCAAAACTACCTATACTTATAAACTCAGTGCGCGACCACTTCCATAAAGAGCTGTAACCAAAATCTTTGTGAAAGAAAACAGTAAAACAAAGACGTGGAAAGAAGATGCAAACAGATTTAATTAAAACCTAAAAGTAGTGTTCGAACATTTAAACCAAAATATTCAATTGCACTAATAAAGATTAACTTGTAGAAATCGAATAATACAAATGTCTATCGAAAGTAATAAATTATAAAATTTAACATGACCTATGTGCAAATGTACTAAGAACTTACTTAATACAATAAACGTTTAAACAAACTTAAGATAACCAAACTGCTAAAATATATTTAATTACAATAGTATCTCAAAAAAGAAACAAATTCGATACATCTGGAATTTTACCAGGACAAAGAAAATGCCGTATCAACGTAAATGCAGAATATGTAAGCATATGCAGCGTAATAATTTCAAATTAATTGAATACAAAGTTTTCTTACAAATTTGATTGACAACGATGAGTTTAAAGACATGAACTAACTTCATTAAATTAAGGTGAAATTACTCAAACAATCCCAAAGTACACAAAACAAATAAAACCAACTCGAATACCGGGTCTTTTACAATAGACATCCCACAAAATCAAACGACAATGCAAAACTTGATTCACCGAAAATTTACACTTTATTTACCTTACCTGTTTTAGAACTTCCATAATCGCAAAATCAACAAAAAGAAATAATTTTAATAAATCTTTTAAATACAAAAAGAATTAGATTAGAACGATGTGCAATACTAAATTTAATGTAGAACCGTAAAAAAACACTTGTACTATACATAAAGTAATTATCAAGCTTTTTCTTAGACGTAAAGATTAAGAAAATGAAAATAATTAAAAATGTTTTATTTAAAAAATCGTACACTAGACACAATTAATTTTTTAGACGATTTAAATTGATTGATAGAAATATAAAACAAATTTACAGATACGTTCTCCATGATAAAATAAAATACTAAATAGAATCAAGCTTAACCATTTGATATTTTCTAAAGACACGCACATAAACATTACACGTATTTAGCTAGGGGTACATTGATGAGCCTGCTGCAGCTTCGTCAGCTCTTGTTTCCTGCAGCCGATCAAGGTATGGAACCTATACTGACGGTAGTTTCTGTGGCCAAGTCTTTAGCTTTAAAATTCTGAGAACATAAAACCACAGTTCTATAATATTTAATACGCAAAAAAATATTTAAAAAAAAGTTGTAACGCTTCTAGATGTGTTTCAGGTCGGCAGCTGTCGGATTTAAAACGTTAAAAAATTACAAATAATTGACATACATTTTATTATACAAACTAATCGATATTTACTGTAATAAACGGTAGAATTTGTGTAGTTTTATTTGACTGTGGGGAGGGGGTCTTAAATCCGAGCCACTTTTGAATTCTTTAACAATCGGTTAATTCCCTACATGGATTTCAACAGCGGTAAAATTGTATGTTAATAATTGTTTATAAAATAGAATTTATTAACGTACACATAGAACGAACATAAAATCATTAATTAAGACGTATATTCATATCACTCAGTTTACAGGTTAGTCAAGCTCGTGCTAATTTCAATTAATTAAAGTTTAATAATAAATTTATTTCCATTGACGACAATTACAATAAAATCACAGTAACATTTTAATTACGTTGGCGGCAATATACACAGCGTTGCAACACTAATTCCAATGATAAATTTAGTTTCTACAGTTCTACAAGTTAAACTAAAGTGAGTGATGCTGTAAGTAAATATTGTTACTGAATTATTATTTAAAAATTTGGGGTTAAAAACAAAACTTAGAAACTGGGTGGGTATATCAAGCAAACAAATTTTAAGCCACTCTGGTTTAAACGAGTTATAAATTCGTTTACTTATTTACGTTAATGCGAATAACACAAGATGATTTGGAAGCTGGTGGTCAACACGATAGGAAGGTTTTTTGACGTTACAAGAAGCTTTATCACGGCAGGTTATTTATCATTTATATCAACGATTTATCAGACACAATAACCTGTAGGCATTTGTTTTTCGCTGACGATGTTAAAATATTTACTTCTATTTCTAATGAAGACGATTGTGTTCTATTGCAAAACAATATCAATCTCATTGAAAACTGGTGTCATTTAAATCACTTATCACTAAACACTCACAAATGCCAAGTCGTGTCATATTCGAGAAAGTACAACACTATACAATTTAACTATACAATAAACTCGTCACTGTTGGCTCGTAGTCACAAAATCAAAGATTTAGGAATATACTTCTGTTCTAATCTTAGTTTTACTGAGCACATTCTCAATATGTCTCGCTCAGCTCTTTCTACTGTAGGCTTCATTATACGTAGTTGTAGGGACTTTTCGAACCCTGTCGTGCTTAAAACATTATACTTTTCATTAGTCAGATCTAAACTGGAATACTGCTCACTGATTTGGTACCCTCAGTTTCAATATCAAGAACATATCCTCGAATCGGTACAAAGAAAATTTCTTAAGTTTTTGGCCTTTAAAATTGATCACATATATCCAGTCAGAGGCTACCCTCACGTTAATCTATTTTCACGTTTTAAAGTACAATCTCTTGAACAAAGAAGAATAATCAACAGTGTGATCTTTTTTTCTAAATTAATAAATAATCAAATCGATTGTTCTAATTTACTATCACATCTTAATTTCTTTGCTCCTAGATACCCTTCCCGCAACACCGTTACATTACAGTTACCTTTTTGTAATACAACTTTGCTTTATAACGCTCCAATCAGCATAATCAGTCGTAACATTAACAGCATATCAGATAGGTGTGATGTATTTTGTACCACGCAAAATTCTGTAATAAAGTGTTTTAGTAATTAATAAGTATTATAAACTATTTGTTTTCTTTTTTCTTTTTTTGTAATAAATGACGTATAGCAAGTCTGACACTGTATATAATTAATTTTTGTATATAATTAATTTTTGTAAATTGTCCTGTAAGTGGAAAATTGTTTCTGTTGGACAATAAACATTATTATTATTATTATTATTATTATTATTATTATTATTATTATTATTATTATTATTATTATTATTAAAAACACGGTACCATAACCAAGACACAGCGAATAATTATTAACTGGTTTAAAGAAAGAATAGCAAGCTCCAATAACGGTTGTTTAACTTTAAAAACGTTTACAAAGGGTTAACCGGTTGTGTAACTTTAGTCAAATGTTATTTATAACAGAAACAGGTTTCGGAAGAAAAGTTCGAGTATCGGAACAAAAAAATTCTTCTAAGATTAGGTGCCTACTTTTACAAGTGTTTTTGCTAATGTTTTAATAATCCTTGAGCGAGAAACAGTTCAGAATTTAGACGTAATTAAATAAACATTCTTATACAAATATACGTACATATGTACAATAATTAATTAGGATTTTAGCGATATTTAAAAATTTGAATATTATTTACGTAACTACTGCATATCATATGTATATTTAAAGAATCTTCATTTTGAAGTATTCACTGAACAAAATCAAAGTATATGGGAAAATTTTATTTTTAATATTTAGTGATACTTCCCATTACAGACTGCTTTTAGAATTACAAAAACTTACATAAACCAGTATTGGGAACTATCACTAATATTTTCCGCATTAAGGTCATTGCTATTGTCATCGCTACTAAATTCAAAAAACTTATTACAACTTGTTACGATAAAACATAAACTTTGCACTAGGCTAAAGTGCGATTACTTACCGATTACTTAATTACGACAAAGAAAGCAGGGGTAGCTCAAAATTTTGCCGACTGGGAAATGGGTGAGTAACTAATGGAATTCAGATTTTATTCAATGTGCCGTTGTAATTTAATTTAAAAAATGCGCCAAAACGGAGAGAAATAAAACTCCAGGTACCCGTTAAACAAAGCTGATGATAGACAAATCAAACAACACAAGTCTTACAATGACTATATTTATTATAACAACATCATAAATAAATTTAAAAAAAAACAATCAGGAAAAGAAAAAAAATTGTCTGCAAGCAATATCACAATAAAGCTAGTATTACCATATCCTTAAATTAGACAAGTTATGAATGTATTAATGTTGCAATAAATTAATTAAAATTGGTAAATACAAAAGATTAAATCATTACAAAATTACAGTAATTACACAGTACGAAACAAAGCGCGCCGTTCTAACTCGATAGATAAGTATAAGAAAAAGGTTGCATAAGTTAATCATGATAATAGGAGTATAATATGTCAGTTGTTCATGCATACCACCGACACCAAACCAAGTAATTAAATATAAAAAAGGTACTTACTCAGTTTTCCTAATATAATACCCAAAACTTTCTCTTTAAAACGCTGAAAACTAAGCTCATGAATATACAATCGTGCTATCACAAACAAACTGCCAAAATTTCATTTAATGGTTAATACACAAAGTGTCTTAAGCTAACAAAAGTTTAAGTTATATTTAACAGATGTGCCACCAACTGTTACATGTCATTACAATTTCATTTTTTAAAAATCATAGTTCTAACTAAATTTTACTACACCACTGGTTAAGGACCTCACTGGGTGTAAAGTCTTAAATCTATTCAACACGGGAAGAGATTGTGTTCGGGGCAATTAGTATTTGCATACTTTAATTTGCTGTGAACGGTTAATTTTGTTAAGACGTTACCCACTAAGTAAGTAATTCTACTTTCTATTTAATTTTTTTGTCCATTATTTTTATTGCGCTTTTAGCAATAACGCTGTTACAAAAAATTGTTCAGTATACTAGCAAAATTAGAGGGATTTTTGATTAAGTTGGCATTCACATGTAAAGAAAATGGCGTCGGCCATGTTGCTGTTAATACTTTTCAAATTCTTATAACGACTTTGCTAGAGTCGAAGCTACTTTTTCAGCGTTAGTAAACGCAAGTTTTTTTGCAGAAATTGTGTCGCGTATTCAATGACGTCGCGTCTTGCTATATTTTTTTTTCAAAGTATTGTATCTTCAAATTTCGTAATTGTATTCAATTTTTTAATTGCTTATTCAGCCTTAAGCACAAAATTATTATTATTATACGGTAAATTACCGTATCACTTATCTTGAATTTTAGCTACCAAGAATTTAATTGTAGATTATACTAAATTATGTTACTTTTAATTGTAAATTTAAAACTACCTTTAGCTTTATGTCATGAAGTTTCTTGAGTACGCTGGCGTTATACCATTCAACCTTTGATTGTTTAAACGTAGCCAAGGCAAGATTTTGGATAACATAATAATACATAATTCGTACGCTTTGTGTATAAATTTTGAAAGTAGACGTTTGCTACTTGTTGAAAGGAATTTCGTTGGGGTAAGCTTTTCTTTGATACTCGTTTTAACATTGTTAATAATTATATTTTGGTAATTATTATTTTGTTTGCGACTGCATGTAAAAAAAGTATTTAATTGATATTACTATTACAATTACGATGATTGAAATATAGAATTGTCTTGTTGAATCTTATTAACTGTTTTGCTTAATATTGAATTCTTTAAGTTACTATACGTTGAAACAAAAAGTAGAAGTGTTACATATTATTGTTGGATAGAATTTAATACGCTTGTTACGTTTGTCGTTAGTTGTCTTTTTGTGCTGTATTCTATTTTTAGTTGTTGACATCATTACGTCTAACTAGTCTCATGTAATTTCTACATTCATGTATGTTATTAATTTTTTTTAAAGTAACAAGTACAGGAGAGTGACCAAACTTAGTGACCAAACTTGCCCAACGGTTTCCTCACATGTAAAACATTGAAACTTTAATTGATTTACGTATTAATAACGTCAATACTTTAAGATTCTTAAATAAAAATATCACTGAGCTTTGCGTGAGCACGCATGCTGTTTTCTTATCGTAAACAAACGGAAATGAGTTAATGAGCAAATCATCCCCGTAGATGGGGTTTACGGCTGAGAAAAATTCTTACTGCGCGAGAAACCATAACAAGGTTTCTTAACATAACAAATTTGCTTTGAAATTACTCATTTTTTGCTTCCAAAACCCATTTTTTGTTACTGGATCATCGCATTTATTTGCTCATTGCAACAACGGATCACCAAAAATTACACTTTGTACACACTTCATTTGATCATTCCTTTGACAAATTATGGTACACGGTATGCAGATTCCAGCTTGTACAGACATGCAGATTTTAACGTGCACATTTTTTTTTATTTCAATTGATGTGCAATTTAAACTGTGGTTATCTATATGCCTTAATTTTTAAGGGAGAGTTTTTCTTTATTTTTATGACATTGTGTAACTTTTGAATTTACGTATAATTTTTTTTTCTATGTACAACGTTTATTTTTGTGCGTACGATTTTGTTTTTGTAGATACTAAAATTTTGTTTTTAAATGCGTACGAATGATTTCGTTTGTTTGATTTATGCAATACGTTTTACGATTGCAATTTCAATGGACACTGTTATGTTTATGATTTTATACGCAAGATGCTAGTTTATGTACAAATTCAGTAATTTTCCGATGGGTTACATTCTGAGTTTATTTGGTTTAGTATGTTTCGAATTTGGAAATTTTATTACGCTAGGATTATGTTATACGATATTTTAATTACAGATCTGTACAATCGGATAACCAAACTCAAAATCAAAGTGCGCAATGAAAAATAGTAGCTAATCTTCAAACTCTTAAATACTTAATCTTGGAAATACATTCCTTAATTAGATATTATTGTAATTAAGTTATGAATTTTTGGATTTTAATATTCATTCTAATTTTATTGTAAAAAATTACATTAATGTTTGTTTTTAAATTAATATAAAATCTTAAGGTGCGATAGAATTTCTACGACCCTAAATTATAAATTTTTATATTAATAAACTATGTAAGCTAGCCTAGTGCATTGTCTTATTTTTTATGTTAATTAAGCAATTAAATCAATTACAAGATTCGTTTACTTCAAATTGACTGATAACTCACAATAACAATAGCAGTTGAGCCTTGAATACAAAAACTTTACTTGTGAGTTTTGCTGTCATTTAAGAATATTTAACACAAACAAATTATAAACAACCAAATATAACTCAGGGTTTGATAAACCCGGTTTATGCATCTTAATGTTAATCATATTAATAATATGAAACTGTTTTTAGAAAAAGATGAAAGTCATTATTATAATTAAATAATAAATTTTAAAATCGCAATTTAATTGAAAAATAATTTTAAATTTAATGAAATTGTAAAAACAGAAACTGTCTAACAGCAACAATTAGTAGCATTAAGTTAAAGGGACTTTGATAACGCAATCAACCATTCAGAAGTAGGCTATCTACAGAATAATTTCATCAGCTATAATTGGTATTAAAACCAAAGACACAATGTTAATATTATCTTAATCTAATTTGTTACATGCCTTTTGCATTCAAGCATATTTCACTGAGTATAATAATTAATATTGTTCTACATAGCCAGCAATTTGTATATTTTAAAATCTTTCAAAGTGTTAGTGTACCTGATTCAACAAGTTTGACGCCATTTAAATAGAATAAGTTACTTGTACAAATGTAATGCAATTTAAACGCATAACCACACTTAAAGGCAGAACAACCTTGTTTAAAAATTAAATATATAAAAGAATTTAAAATCGATCAAGTGTCGGAAAGTTCACGCACCAAAAGTTTCAAACCATCCGCATAAATTTGCACAGCTGACTTATAGACTGAACTGGGTTGGCAGGGATAATGTAGTTAGAGTATGTCTAACAAATGCTGGTAGATTTTCGCATTAAAATAACTTTAGTGCGCAAATTGTTTTATACACTATTTTTAGCTTGGTCCATTGGTTTCCTAAATACAATCCAATGCTAAATTGAATAAGTGTTAGTATTGTTTAAAGAACGTGACAATTCAAATTAAAGAACGAATTGTCTTCTTTCAAGGCATATCAAAATTTGCATGTACATATTTAATTTATTTTATTTCTTATTTCTAATATTTATAGTTATCAGAACTAAATAAACATTATTTATTTACCTAGTGTAGCTTGTTTTAATTAAGATGATAATTTGTTGTTTCTAACCTCAATAATGATGACAGCTTTATTTGTAAAGTATAAAATTGCAAAAATTATGTACAATAAATAGAATATGCACAATTGGGCAAAAGCTTATGGTATTTCGCAGAGACTATCATTGAGCTTATATATAGTTGTTTATATCGCATAGTTTTATAAGAACGTTTTTGTCATGAAAACCAAGTCATCAGTACCTATGATAAAATAAACAAAACATACTTAAAAGAACTGCGTAAAATTAAAATAGTATATTGTGAAACGAGTGAGAAATAGTTTTCATTTTTAGCGGGTACGAAAGTTTGCATCGCAAGCCGAAGGCGAGTACTGCAATTAACCCAAACTAGAAATGCACCTTTTAACGAATTTTACACTACAACTTTGTGTTTATAGTAATGAGTGATTTGTGTACGTTTATATATTATTCTTTTCTATGTTTGGCTTTTAGGTATTGATCTGTATTTATAAATCGGTGAGTATAATTAACGTGACCGATGCAATAGTATTTAATGTTAAACCTCAAACCGCATTAGTTAATTAAAAATTATTATAATCATAACTCATTTATAAGAATACCCAAACAAAATTACGATACATTATTGTTGCCGTATCTTGTCAATGTGTTCTTAAAATCTAATCACAAATATATTTTTTCTGTTGCAAACATTTTTTAATTGTTTACTTATAAATTTTTAAAAAAATGTTGTATAATTATTAGAAAAACGTTTTTGTATGTTTTTAATTTACATTATTTTTATGGTAGAATTTAAGTTTTTACAGGTAGTATTCGTAATACAATCTTCCATTCTGCATAAATCCCGTGTTGTCGTTATCACACAAGCTGTGCTTTTGTCACACGTCGCAGCGGACATCTTTAGAGCCCGGCACAAACTAATTAATTGCGCCGTAAAGTCTTGCTTTTATAGACCGTTCTCTAGTAAAAAGAACTAGAATCTCGATTGTATTAATTAATATTAATCAATATTCTAGTTTTAATAATTATTTTTTAAATTTTGCGTTTTTAAAACAGTTTAACAATCTACTTTATTTAAGCAGTTAATACTAAACTGTCGGTAACAAATGACATGATCAAACTTTTTTAGAACCACAACTATTAAGCAAGTATATCTTTAACATAATTAATTTATGAGTGAAATAGGATGGCAGAGTCATCTCATAGTATAATTTACTACGCATCGATAATAGTAAATCAAAGGCTATAGAGATTGAAATGTTGTAAGATAACAATATCAATAGAAATGTGAAAATACCACCAGAGTATTCCACTGAACGGCCGTTTCGCCTTTCTGAGGCTCTTCAACAGTGGAAAAAATACTCTACTGTACTTCCACAAATACACTGACAGTCTTATAGCTAAATTAACAAATGAAATAATCATGATGAGTCAAATAAGACGGCAGAGCCATTTCATAGTATAATTTACTATGCATGAATAATGTAAGTAAATGGCTACAGAAATGGAAACGTTGAAAGCTGATACCCGCGTATTTCAAATAAGTTTTGAATAAACCGCGACTTATAATCACAATATATAAACATTGTAAGGTAACAATGTTAATGCAAATGTAAAAATGCTAACAGAGTGAACTAGTGGACGGCCGTTTCGCACTTTTGGGGTTCTTCAGCAGTGGTAGAACACTCTACTGTCCTTCCACAAATGCATTCACAATCCTATAGCTTATATATTAACAAATGAAATGATCACGATGAGTGAAATACAATGGCACAGCCATCTCATCGTATAATTTAGTATGCATAAATGATAGTAAGTAAATATCCGCATAATTCAGTGGTTCACTCTGGTGACATTTTCAGATTTGCATTGACATGGTTACTTTACAATGTTTATACGTTGTAATTTTAGCTCGCGGTTTATTCAAAACTTATTTGAATTACGCGCGTATAAAATCAGCTTTCAACTTTTTCATCTCTATAGCCATTTACTTAGTATAATTAATGTAATTGAATTATATATTTCTAATATTGTAATCAATTTTATCAAAATCACGCTGAGATTTAGCAATTATTAGAAAAACTTAACCAATAACATTTGTGACATATTATTTTTTAAAAAGATGGTTTGGTTGTCAAATTAAAATACATTTTATTTATCACAATATCAAGAATAGTGCTAAAAAATATGATCATTTTCTACGTGTAGAAAATGTGTTTTTTTACATGATGTAGAATCACTGCTTTAAAGATATTGAACACGTTGATTATATTTAAAAAGGTCGAAGGCCAGAAAAAACAACGCATGTACATATATTCTTAGCATTACCAACACGCACAATATTTAATTGACGCTTTTGACCGCAAATAATAGAGCAAAAAGAAGCCTTAAGTCCCGAGTTTTCGGACAGTGTTAATGAGCTAAATTTCCACAGTACACGTTTATACTAAAAAACATTTATAAAATGCAAGAAAACAATTTTTAGTAACGTTTTTTTATTTATTCTTTGAGTCGTACTTTAGGAAACACTTTGAACATTAATGTTAAAAACCTTTAATTGCTAATCGCTTTGTATAGATTTTGCATTGTTTATTTTAAGTCAGTTCGTAACATTGGAGGTTTTTTTTCTTCAGGTTAATTCACGTGGTTGCAATTTTACACGCAAACTGCATAGTAAGCAATTGAGACTTTAAATGCATGCCAAAGCTTTTTAAAATAGCGGTCTATCCGCTTGATTTACATCTTAAATCAAACGTAAAATCAATCGATGCTTGTGGGAAAAATAGCTAAAGCATGATTAGTTTTAATTTTCTTTACTACTATCTACTAAATTACGTAGTCAACACGCAGTGTTAACAGCTGATTAATCAAATTCTTGCTGGTTTTTTTTGGAAAGTTGTCGTCGTAAAATATGTGTAATAAATTGGAAAAATTGTCTAGTTGTCACCCACTATGTCAGGCTTGGTATTTTAATGGGAAAGCTAACAGTACCTTGTATATCAAAGTCTATCAATGTACCTGCGCTGAATTTCAGTTAACTAAATCTGCAAAATTGAAAATTTAGCACACGTTGTGTTTCAGAAGTAGTTGTAATAAAATTAGCGCTGTGATACTATAGCAATATAACTGTTTAATTATTCTTAGCTTTTAAGGATTATTGCACCGTTACTAGTACTAGCAACCTGTAGGCAACCGTAGGTAATTTTTTAATCTTTATCACATTTTGCTGTTGATCGTATGTACGGCGACTAAGTATACAGTTGACATCTAGTCGCCGTCGGTTGATACAAGTAGCTTATGTATTATTTATCGGTTAGATTATACAATCTCGGGACTCAATCGACTGTGCGCCATTTCTTTTCATTCATTTCAATTTCAGGTTAAACCTTAATTTTAAACTCATACATGTTTTTGTTTTATTTGTTTAATAGTTACACTGTGTGTTGCATAACTTGAAGGTGCAGTATACTTATAATTAGATTGCTAATTTTGTAATATTGTATGTACGAATTTTTTTTTATTTTTTATAATTTATTTATTAAAAATGTTTGTGTTTTAATACAACTTTATATTTACAATGATTTTATTATTATTTTACAAACTTAACTTTTTCATCAAATAAATTATCTCTTTCATAACTTTGTCTACACATACAACAGATAAATTAGTTGTGTTATTAAAACCACCCGTCACTAAAATGATATTTTATAAACTGTATCAAATTAATTTATTACGGTTATTACTCAAGTTAAAAATGTTTATGCAAAAACTTTGAAAAGTAATCTCTTGATATCTTTAGAATTTAAGTAACGTCTGGTTGGTTATATACACGGTTTATATCTGCACTTACACGTGCTTATATAACATTTAAACATTTGCGTAAAAAGAAGCATACCACATCACAATACTAAATACCCTTAATAGTACTATTTACTTACAATGAAACAACATTAAATGTTATTTGAGAAAAAAAGTATACGATAAATATGATAACATTTTTTTAAAATTCATTTAACCAAGTGACTATATTTTTATTTTAAAAAATAACGCATATATTAAAACTTAAATGTATTTTCTGTTTAGGTTTTTTTACGTATATATATATTGTCACAATTTTTAATTAATTTGAATAGTAATGGTATATGCATTCAAAATAATTGAAATATACATCACAATATCGAATAAAATAACTTAGTGTTTGCAATACAAATTATTATATAGATTTAACACAACGAATACTTTCTTTATTACTTAAAAATATTGTAAATAGTTTGATTTGTCAAGCTTAAATTGTTTATAATACAACTTGAAAAAAGTTTTACAAAATTATTTTGTAATGTAATAATTTTTTTTAGAAAAACCAGATGTTTGGTTATTTTGCGAAAATGCTTTTTTTTAAATTTAAAGAAGATTATTCAAGTTTTAAACATAAAATTAATAAAAATTGTTTTATTTAAAAATGTTCACCAAAACAATAACTTTGATTACGTTATTCTTATTTAATAATTTCAGACCATTAGCCCAAAAACAATTTTTATTATGTTTTATGGTGACAGCTTTATGTCTAAAAAGATTTAATTACCTATACATACATAAGATTTAAAAATATTTTAAAAGCGGAGCAATTACAATTTTTAGCCGTGTTAATTATGAAAACCACTTCAAGTTACATAATATACATTATGTAAAGATATTACATACGCACGTTAGTTTTTGATTACTTGGCGAACGTGTAAATAAAACGTAGACGTAAATAATGATAAAATTAATCACTACAAGACGTGTAGTATGTACAGCATGCAGACATGTTCATAATAACCAACCTTGTGTAATTATCGTTGTTATTATTATTAACCTTAACACACTAGCTAGCAAAGGTATACCAGTGTACGTATATAGTTACTTTTGTAATAATAAACGACAAAGCATCAAAATAAATAAGCTAAATTTAAAAATTTGTGCTGGTAGTACGTGAAATTACAATAAAAAAATTATATATCAAAACTTTGAATTTAGTTTATGTTAATTTGTTAGCGTTTATACTACAAGTACTATTTAATTCTTGACTTTTAGCTATTCATCTCTATTTAAAAATGGTGAGTATAATTTTCGTGCTTTAAGTACATGCAATCTCAAATCATTTACTACTTAAATTTTATTCATACATTCATTTCATATAAAACTTAATATGAATGAGCTGAATCGGTTTGAAAAACCATAATTATTTACACGATTGTTTTGCAACCAGTAAATAAAATAAATTTATTTATGCCGAAAAATAAATTGTTAACAATATCATCAAGTTCTTCTGAGAAATACGATGTTGGTATTTCAACGCTTTTTTAGAAGCAACAATAACATGTGGATGTGACTTACAAAACAAATAAAGTAAATTTGTTAATGTTAAGAGAGGATTTGAAATTAATAGGTGTCATTCTTAAAAATAGAACTTTACAAACTAATAAAGTAATAAGAAAATCATAGTTAAAAAATTGGTGATTTTAATACCAATGTTTTTGACTAAAAATTACAGTAATATTTTCATAATAAACATTTACGTTTAAAAAATGCATGCTAAAGTTAATTACCCTATTGAATCTGATATGCTACAACAATCTTTACTGTTAAATTTGTTTCAATATAAAAAATATTGCGATAAAAAAAGTTTTAAACAAAACAAATGTACTGTACTTGTTACTTAAAAAAATGATACTATAGAAGAAAACAAGAAATCAATTACATGCGTTGTTGTTATTGCAACTTGAGTAACCTTATTATTTGACTGTTAATTGCTTAATCTGTCAAACATGCAAATTTCAGTAATTGTTGTAAAGTTTTCAAACAATTAATTAAAAATACTTATAACTCTAACTTTTTTTTACACTACAAAAGCAAAAGTCCGATAAATCACTGTCGACGTTTCTTTCCCATCGAAAAAAAAATATGCAAATAGATTAGTAGTGAGGTTGCAAATTAGATGCTTTGATTTATTCTAATTATTTTGAATTTTTTTTTATTTAATATATTTACGATTAATTAGAAGAAAGTCAACACTAAATATCACGTTTGCGTTAATTAGCAACCTCGTAACGTCTACAAAGATTGTTATTATACATAAATTGCATAAATAGTAATTTAAATTTGAGTTGTGAATGTTGTCTTTTTTCATTTCTTTCAGTTTGTTTTTTATGAGATAAAATCTTTGAATAAAAATATAATAGTAAAATGTCTATACTATCGCTATTATTTATAATTTTCTGTTATTTCGTTTCTGGAGAAACAGATATTTTTTTTTAATTTTACAAACTTTTAAATACGACTACAAACTCAAGAAGTAGTTTCCTTGTAAGTTTTGAGTTATTTGCAATTAAAGTTTTTATGTAGATTTTGTCTATCTAAACAAATAGAAATTATTGTTTTCTTTAATTTTCCAGCGTCTAGAAAATCAATAGTAAATAAAATAATTAAAGCCGATAGTAATGCTTATTTCTTAGCATTATTACTGACCTATTTGAACAAAATGTACTTTGTGTACACGAACACGTTTATCTTTGGTTGTAACTAAAATAAGGATTCAGATAATTAAATGCAAAATTTAGTTTTCTTAGAACTGAGTGCAACAATCTCATGTTATGCTAAATGATTCGTGTTAACGTACTCGTACTTTATAATATTTAACATAATATTTAATTTAAATTTTATTTATTATGTTCAACAGTGGTACTATTTTAATGTACGGTAAGAGTGATTCACAAACAAAAGGATTCATAAAGAAGTAAAAAAGAACGTTAGAAAATATAATACTAAAATAATTGAGGCAAATGCATATATGAAGATTTTAAGATAAAAACTATCCCCAGGAACTACAAACATTAGCACAATGAAGAGTTATCAGGGGAACATGCTCTCAGATAATATAAATATTTCCGAACACATTAGAGATTTTTACACCAGACTCTATACCTCTATTAGCTCTGATTCAAGAGCTACGAGCTCGGTTATCTGTAACGTAAGCTCTGAGGACGTTCCAGAAATATCAAAACAAGAAATACAGGCTGCCCTCAGAAAAATGAAAAATAGAAAAAATCCAGGAGAAGATAAAATCACAAGTGAAATGCTAAAAACAAGAGGAGATATCATCGAGAAACCTCTACAAACTCTCTTTAATAAAGAGGTCAAAGTTCCAGACGCGTGGCAGAACGCAGAAGTAATTCTAATTTTTAAGAATGGGGATATTAGTAACATAGAAAATAATCTACCAATTAGCTTTCTTTCGCATCTCTACAAAGTCTTCATCAAAACTGTCACAAACCGGTTAACTAATAAATTTGACGGATATCAGCCAATGGAGCAAGCTGGATTCCGGAAAGGATTTAGCACTATTGACCTCCTTCAAACTATAAGAACGTTAATTGAAAAAACAACCAAATACAACGCACCTCTACACTTAGCATTTGTAGGCTTTCAAAAAGCGTTTGATTCCATTGAAACATGGACTTTCTTACAAGAAATGAACGACGTTAGAATAGATTCTAGGTACACAAACCTATTAAGAAACACTTATAAGAATGCCACATTTTACATAAAAGTCAATGCAAATTTGAAAACGAATCAAATCAAAATAAGTAAGGGAGTACATCAAGGAGACACCGTATCTCCAAAGTTATTTACTCTTACGTTATATAACGTCTTTATGTCACTACAGTGAGAAGCAAAAGGCATAAACATCGACGGATCCTTTTTAAATTATCTCCGATTTGCTGATGACATCGTTCTGATAAGTAGTAACGCACAGGAATTGAGCGACATGTTAAACCAACTAAATGATGCATCCAATAGGGTTGGCCTAAAAATGAACATTTCAAAGACCAAAACAATTAATAATATAAATGAACATATATATACAGTGTGCCCCATTCTGAGTTGCATTGCATGGGTCTCTTTGTTATTAATGAAGATATCGATTTGGTTAAATGGGCAATTATGTAGAAATTTTTGTGCTGATTTAGATTATCTTTAAAAATAATACGAATTCCAAGCGGTCCCGAAGTTAAACGAAAAAAACCAAAAAATGCATTTTTTGAAAAAGGCTAATACTTTGTTTATTCTAACAGTTACAAAAAAACTTTTCGTGCGAAATTTATTTATTTTATTGTAACAAACTAATTTATGTTTTCTCAAAATATAGCACAAATACCGTTTTCGAGATAATGGCAGCAACTTTCTTATTTTAAATGGGCGCCATATGGGATTTTGACATAAATAGATTGCATTTTTTTTCTGTTTTTTACAATTTATAACAACCTACGTTTTAACTGAAGGATAACAGCAAACTTATTATGATTTGAATGAAACTCAGTAAGCCATGAAAACAAATGAATTTTAGCAATACGCAAAACAAATTTGATTAAACATGAATATAAGAAAAGGTTGAAACTACTATCAAATTATTTAATCAAAGCAGATGTTCAAATTGGTGTCCGTTGTTTGCTAAACATAACTGGCATCGCTTTAAAATACTGGTGGTTACTTTACGCAATGTATGACGATTAACACTATTTAAAGCTTCTTGTACGGATTCTTGTAACTCTTCAACATTATTATAAATAAAATTGATAGTCTTTGTCGCGTACGCTTGTGTTACGGGTGGGTTTTTGCTGCTTACTTTTGTCTAACCGTTAAAATACATTAGCATATGGTTGTCGTCTTTCTGGGAAATTATTTTCATAGTCTTGAGCAGCAAAGTGCAAACTTTTGTTAAATCTAAGTACAAAACATATCATATTGTTCGTTCAGTGGAAAAGTAGCCGATGGAAATAAATCATTAATTTATCATTAAAAACTGATAAAACACCGATTTGGTGCACAAACTAATAAAACCAAACGATCTGACAGTATGGGAAGTTATTTGTTTTAGCAAGTTTTGTTAAATTTCATTTGTTTTCATGACTAACTTGTTTTAATTTAAGTAATATCAAGTTTGCCGTTATCCGTCATTTAAAACATAGGTTGTTATACGTTGTTGAAAACAGAAAAAAAAATACAATCTATTTATGTCAAAATCCAAGATGGCGCCCATTTAAAATAAGAAAATTGCTACTAATATCTCGAAAACGGTATTTGTGATAAATTTTTAGAAAACCTAAATTAGTTTTTCACAATGAAATAAATAAATTTCGCTAAAAAATTTTTTTGTAACTGTTAGAATAAACAAAATATTAGCCTATTTCAAAAAATGCATTTTTCGGTTTTCTTCGTTTAATTTCGAGACTGCTCGGAATTAAAATTATTTTTAAAGATAATCTAAATCAGCACAAAAAACTCTACATAATTGCCTATTTAACCGAATCGATATCTTCATTAATAACAAAGATACACATGCAATGCAACTCAGAATGGGGCACACTGTATATTGACGGAGTAGAACTGGAAAACGTAGAAGAATATATATATATTTGAGAGATGTAATAAAAATAGGAAAAGAAAACCAAACTACGGAGATAAAACGAAGAAAAAAGCAACTTGGACAGCTTTCGGTAAATTAAAATACATATTCAAAAACAATAAAATCCCTATAAATCTAAAAAGAAAAGTGTTTGATACCTGCGTTTTACCTGTTGCAACGTATGGGCTACAAACGACGGCTATAATGGAACAGACTGCCAACCAGTTAAGAACAATGCAGCGTGCGATGGAGCGGGCGATGCTGGGCATTAGTTTCTAGGATAGAATACAAAATATGGAAATCCAACCAAATGGACTATTAAAGTAACACACTGGCGTCCAAGGCAAACTAAGCGTAGTAGTTCCAAGTGGCATAAGACAGAGCAGCGTGGAAGAATATGAAAGAGCTCTACGTTCAGGAGTGGACAGATAAGAGCTGAAGAAAAAAAAAAGTGTAATTATAAAGTCCACACTACACGTAGATTGTAGGTTGAGCAATAGACAATTCCTTTCAATAAACTTTATTTTGGCGTGTGTGCAAAGACTTAAAAAGTGGAGGTGTTCTTCCTACCTACGAAGGCCGTGGTTAAAAAAAATCCCGTATTAGCAACAGAAGAAGAATAAATCTTTTCAATAAAATCAAAATTTTGTTATTTGTTTTTCCAATGTACGTGTAGATATTGTAAATTGTAAAATATCAAACACCAAGTAGCACTAGAAAAAAAATTTTTGTAAATGTTTTAATAGAACTTTTATTTTAACATTTTTTGCTATAGCGTAGATCTAATTTCACCTACTAAAATAACCACCCGTTAATCAGATAAACCCTGTATAGAAATTAAATAAAAAATTTAATAAATAAATACAAAAAAAACGCTTTCTTTTAACATTTGCTAAATGTTTATATCGTTACTTACTGTAATTAAGCATAATAGTAATACTAATTAAATACATACCTAAAACTAATAATTAAACTGAAAAATTAAAAAAAAACGTTTTTTTTTAGTAGAATTTACAAAATTTAAGAGTTAATAACTCAACTGAATCAATTTAAAAGCGTTAAATTATACCATGTTATTGTACAGCAGTCGTATAAAAAGCAGTTTTTTACTGGAATTCATCTGGGATTAAAAATTGAATTTTGAAGTAAAATTAAAAATAAAAAAAGTTTTTAATAATACATTATAAATATTAAGTACTATACGTTAAACAAATTTAAAATTTTTGTACATTATTAAATTAGAGTTTATTTAATTTTTTCATAAAATGAGAAAATTAGTTTTAGCCGTAAACGCTTTTTTTTATGGAAAATATTATCTTTTATAAGCTTAGCGCTTGGATTAATAGTAATAGTAAGCTATAAAAACAATCTTTTCAAGTTGAGTGCAAAAATGAGTTCTTAATCTATTTTAAAAATAATTAATAAAAAATGTTGTATATGGATTCTATAGTTATTTTTGTACGTAGTGTGAGTTTATTTACAGAAATCATACCGAGCAATTGACTATTGCGCGTTATCACCATTTTCAAATAAATTTAATAGTTAATTCAAGTAATTGTAACTTTTTGAAATAATTTTGTATTAATGAATTCGCACGTTCTAATTTTATTTATCTTACAAGAACATATTTACAATGCGTATTTCTATAATCGTTTTTTCTATTCCCCATTTTTCATACTTAAATCGAAGATCTGGTTCAAGAACATATTTTCTATTCTATAACTGTAGGCATTTCTTATCTGATAAATTTTCTACTAAATCAATAAGTAAGAAAAAGATGTAAATTATACTCTGTGACATTTTGCATCGTTTATCGCCTATAGGGATTAATTTCTGCCACTAATCTTATTTGAATAGATATAAAATTTTATAGCATTCCTATAGTAGTGTGGCTAAAACTAACCCTTCAAAGCCATGCTTTTACTTATTAGTTTATTAACAGAAAATTATTAAACCTTGGATTTAAATTATCGATTAATAAGTAAACAAAAATATGTTTGTTATATTTTTTTATAATAATAATAAGAGTTTTATAACGTTAAGTGTCTAAAACAATTTGAAACAGTTTAGATTTTAAATAACTTATAAGTTTAAATAGGTTTTTAAAAGATAATTTATAATCTGAGCTGTTCGTAATATTGATTAAACTTCTGAGGTTTTGTTTAGTAATATTACACGTAGGAATCTTTAGATATTAAAGCCACTTTTATAAGTTTTATAATTTGAGTCACTTATAATTATTTTTGCAATTTTTTACGCTAATTGCCAGTTTACCAAAAATATAGAATATTTAATTAACATTATAGTTAATTCGTTACGTGATTGGGTAAATACTGGTGAATTGAATGGTGATTTAATTCTGAGAAAACCATTTATTTCTTTGTTTAAACATAAATCTATTTGATTTGTGGTTATCGAAGAACTTATAGTACTCTTTTTAATGAACTGGCATAAATAGGTTTTTTTAATTTACTAGCTCTAAAAGCAAATTCCAATAATTAATATTTTTCAAAATATTTGGTTCATCCATAATCAGCTTTAATAAAAAATAATTTATTAAAAAACTAAAAACATTTAAATTGTACTTACCGTTTTACAAATACAGATGAATACCTGAAAGTCGATATTTAAAAAATAATAATATTGAAATAAAGAAAAAATAAATTCATTAAAAACAATTTTAGTTATAAGCCATTTACTAAAAAAATTCAGGTAATGTGGTTGTTGTCCTCCTTTACTTTTGAATTTACTTAAGTTTGTAGTTATATTCTTTTTTAGGAGGGGAAAATAAACTACTAAAATTATTTCTTTATGTCGACGTTTTGTGCAACGTAGTGGCACTTCTTCAGACCACTGTAATTTAGTCGAAAGTTTAACATCACACAATTAAGTAATATACAAGGATCATAATTACAGGTAAAAAAGGTTTAACATAGAAAGTTACACAAAAAAGTCGTCCTTAACTCCAATGACATGGACACATATACCAGCATTAACATAATAATTACAATAAAATCAATAAGTAATTACGTAAAAGGCAACAATTAAAATGAGTGTAATTAACAAATGACTAGAGAACATGACAAACAATTGACATGACATGTATAATCAAAAATTCTATTACAATGTAAGGTAATCAATCACAAATAAATGATTAAAATGGAAAAATTTAGCGATTCTATCTAAAAAAGTAACTTGCAATTTTTGAAATTAAATTGTTATATACATTACATAAGTTAATAGGGTCATTATTAAAATTGTTGTTTCTGTATACATTAATGAATATAGTTTCTAATACTAGTCTCTTTTTATAGTTTCTTTCTCTATCTAGGATTGTAGGATTGTTAAACTCAAGATCATGTCCCGTATTAATATGATGTAACGCTAATGTAGTTTCACCTTTTTTCTTGTTACAATCATAAATGTGGTTATTAATCCGATTTTTTATTTTCTGTTTTGTCTGACCTATATAACATACTTGGCATCCTATACAGTCAAGTTTGTGCACTATATCAAGTTTTTCTGTTGTTCTAGTTTATCTTTAATTCTACTGTACAGCATGTTGTAAATAGTATTTTTGTTATAATTTGTTATTTTTATGTGATTTGCTTTTATAATCGGAATGATTATTTTTGTTAGATTTCGCACATTTATGATGTTTGTGTAAATTACTTTAGTGTTAGGGTTAGTATTAAGGTTAGTAATAGGTGGGTTTATTGATAGTGGAGTATTATTAGTTGTGTTAGTAAGTAAGTGTATTCTGTTTCTTACATTATTAAGATAGTTGTTATTCCTTAAGGGTTGTATTTAGTCAAATAAAATCTTAGTTTTGAAATTTAGTAAACGCCTGTAGTATCTGCAAACCTCATGACACCAACTACCTGGCTCACTGCAGGGGTGCATGTAAACCATAAACCAGCAACTACCATTTGTAATATGATAGACAACCAAATCCCTTTCTTAAACAAACCAAACTTAAATTTATTTACTTATTCTTATTCAAAATGCTACAATTTTTTTTAACATAATAAGTCATTGATTAATAATTCTATTAATATTAAATTGCTGTGATTGTTTACACGGAAAAAATGTTTTTGGAAGAAACAAACAATATATTTTTAAATTAGTTACCAATAATGTTTAAGTATTAAAGATATTTTTAGAGTAATAAGTTGTATTTATTTAGAACCATTTAAATGCAAGCTTTCGAACTTGGTCAAGTTCTTCGTCAGGCAAACTTAAATTTAAAAAAATTTTAAAAAAATGTTTATGTATTTTATCATTAATTGTTTTGTTTTTGTTCTATACGAAATATAGATTATAATAACAATTATAATTAATCATTTAATGGATATTTTACAAAGTTAGAGCTAATACTAATAGGATGTTGAACAACAATAAAAGGTATTCTTATTCTTTTAATTTCTTTATTGTCGTTTTGAGATATTGATGATTAATCAAATTTCTAGTAATTATCATAGAGCTACAGAGGTGCATGTAACTTAGCTACTTGATAAACATCTAACATTTGTAATATTGTCAATTCTTTGAAACAATGAACCAATGTAAGTTTATTTATAAATTGTTATTAAAAACGTCCTGCAATTATTGTAAACGTAAAATGTGATTTTTATTTTTTTAAGATTAATTTTTGATTATTTAAATCCTATTTATTGGTTGAATCTAATTATAGATACATTCCAGTCTAATATAAATAACAACTTTATTCTACAAATTATCTTATACATCTCATTTAAACAGTAATTACCAAACATAACACGAAGTGATATTATCTGTGTTTAGTTGTTCATTCTTAGTTTTCGAGAATGTGTCGTACAGAGTTTGCAGATTCGAAATACTTGCGGTTGACTAAAACAAGACGTAGTATGAAAGAACAAATGCGTGCAGCAAAAGAAAGGGTGCGCACAGTTAGTGTACCATGTGTATCGCGTGTACACGATGAAGAAAGTGAGGTGAAATCGGCCATTTTCTTCTACTGAAGAAAATTTAATGGATAACGACATAAACTTTTACGTTGAGGAAGAAATATTTCCATCTGAAAATGAATATTATTTTGAAAATTTCAATGGTTCCAAAAATTTTAATGAAAACCCAACTAACTTTTCTGCAGTTTTAGATATTCCTAGTCCATCAAGTGCTACTTACGCCGTTTACCAAGATGAAGTCTGTCAAATTTATAATCGAGCAGCAATTGACGCGATGAATAAAGCCGCCAAAGAAGAAACGAAACTAGCATTAGAACTAATAGAGTTAGACGACCAAGGGTGTCCAAACATTGCAGTTGTAACAGACGGAGCGTGGAGCAAACAGTCGTATCGCACTAATTATAACGCCTTGTGAGGTGTTGCGTGTATAGTTGGACTACGGACAAAGAAGGTGCTCTATATGGCCGTTAAAAATAAGTTTTGTTTGGTGTGTGCACGAAAGGATTTGTACAAAAATAATCAATGTCCAGAGCACACCTGTTATGGAAATTAGACCGGTCCATCAACTGGAATGGAGGCAGTCATTTTAGTAAAGGATATGTAAAATTAGTGGGTGACGGCGATAGCAGCGTGCATCAAAAACTTGTGGAGTCGATGCCCTATGGTACTTCTACTGTAATACAAAAAAATGAATGCAAAAACCGTATTTTGCGTAATTACATAGATAAACTACGAGAAGTCAAAAAACCAAAAACGAATTAAAAGACATTATTCAGAAAATATTCTCAGGCTTCGTAGTAAAGTTACTAAAGTCATTCAATTTAGAAAAATCCAAGATGTGACTACAGATATAAAAATTAAAGAACTAGAACTTGATGTTTTAAATGCACCAAAACATATTTTTTGTGATCACACGGGGTTATTTTTGTACCGGTGCTAAAACCAAAAACAATATTATTCCAGATTTTGAAAAAAGCGGTTTATTTAATGAAATAATGACTGCAGTATGTTGTGTATCTTACGATTCCAAGAGTTTGATACATGATGTTACCAACAGTTCCGCAGCACTTTAAAATTCCCACGTTGCGGAATTCGTTGGTGGTAAACGTGTGAATTTTGCTTTTCACCGTAGCTATCAAATTAGGAGTAAAACTGCTGTAGCGCATAATGAATTAGGTACACTCCACGAAATCGTGCAATCAAAAAGCAATACGTTACCGTACTAAGTACTCTGGAATCGCAGATGCTGATTATAAACCGGATGCAGCTGAACCAACGCCGGATATGCTAGAGAAATAATTAAACGAAGCAGCGCAGAAATTTGTACAGAAATTGTTTTTGAAGCGAGAAGAAATTTTGAATAAAACTATTGGTCAACACCGAAGCAGTCGGTGGTACGAAGAGCGGTGGAAAATATTGACAGCGTCAAATTTTGACCGCATTTGTAAATTGTGCAGAGCAACTTCGTATGCAAATGTAATAAAAAATGTATTATACCAACAGTTTACAGAAAGTGCTGCTAAAAGATATGGGAAAAAATGAGCATTGAGCCATAGACGATTTTCAAGAGGTCACGAATATAAAGGTTAATCCTTGGGGTTTATTTGTGGATGAAATTCACCCATGTTTGGCAGCATCTCCAGACAAAGTAGTAGATAAAAATGCGATTGTAGAAATCAAATGCCCATACGGTGCAAAAATGTACATTCCGATGGAAGCCGTTATAAAGAATAAAATCAAATTTTGTCGAGTAGAGGAAATCGAATTAAAATTAAAACAAAATGACAGCTACATGTACCAAATCCAAGGGCAATTAAATATCGTAAGAAAAGACATTTGCTATTTTGTTGTTTGGATTCCTACTGGTATTTCTGTAGAAAAGATTTAAATCGATACTTTGTTTTGGGAGAAAAAAATGTTTTCGAAGCTTAAACAATTTTATTATATAGTATTGTTACCCGAAATTTTGGTTTCAAGACAATCACGACAGCTACCTATTCGAGAGACATTTTCAAATTAATGTATGTGGAAAAAACTGTATCTTCTGAAATTCAATGTCAAGGATGTACATCTGTAAAGTTGTTACTTTTTCCCCTTTTTTAAATTAATTTATATGCATACAAAATAATATACAGGCTGACTTATTATTATTTATACATAGTTGATTATTATTAGTTATGTTTATTTGTAAGATTGTTTATTTATGCGTTGACAACAGTATGTTGGTACCTATTTTGGACTGATGTATTTATTGTTTAAAATTTTTCTCGTCACTATTAACACTGTTAGCTAATATGTCGTAAATAAATATCTTTAGGCAATTTTATTTTTATTCGTTATGAATAAATTTCAATATTCTAATCAAATTGATTACGTACTTGGTGTATTATTAGATTGATTTTAATAAATAAATGCGTTAGCAAATTAAGTAGGTTTCTACCTGCAGTTTACAAACAGTTATAATCCTTTTGTTAGTAATCCGATTGTTTAACAACGGGTGGTCGCCGGCACAGGTCCCTGGTTAATGGGTTGCCTATATTTGTACGAAATTTTAACAAAATTAATAGAACATTTTTTAATCGCTAACTCAATTAATTCGTCACCATGTAGAATGTAAAGATACATCGATGCATGTAGGTCAGTAAAATACATGTATGTAACGGGGTAAAAGAATAAAAACTTATAAAAATAAATTCCGTTGGCAGTATCAATTAAAACTTATGTTTTATTTGTAACGTGATACTATTCATATTTATTACAAAAAAACACTTTTCGCGATTTAGCCCGTTGGAGAAAAGATTGTTTTAAATAATACTTAAATTATTTTTTTAATCATACTGCTACAAAGTGAGATATCTTGATTAGCGTTTCACTATTCTATGGTGCAAGACGTCATAACTAAATACAACCCTTAATATGTTCTTTAAACAATTTAAGTTCTTTGCAACGAATTGTGAGCTGCTTAAACTTAATATCTTATTTTTTATAGCCTTAATCGTATTAATCTTTTGGTAGTGTCAATGGTTAGAAAAATAGTTTACCCTTTTGTTTGATGCTATTGGTTTGGTATACCATTCAGTAACTATAAGATCCGTGTTAGTATCCTTACTAAGTCCAACATCGAATTAAGGTAATGCACCTTTTTGTTCAATTTCATATGTAAATTTTAGATATCGATTGTAACTATTGTAACTATTAAAAGTGTTTAGAGTGTTAATTATGTTATCTTAAGCTTACGAATATGTTACAATGGCCTGAAGAAGTGTACATTATGTTGCACGAAACGTCGCCATAAAGAAATAACTTTATTTGCCCCTTCTAAAAAAGAATATTATAACAACAAAAAATAAAATGATGAATTCATTATACATAGTTTAAATAAAAAATAATAATAAACATGCGTTATTTACACATACAAAAACAGAAATTCAATTGCCAAGGTTAAATTAGAGGTCAGTGCTGAATTAAATATATCAGCTTTAATTTGAAAGTAATTTATTAGAAACTAAAACATAATTAGCAATGTTAAAGTAAAACTAATAAGAATTTTCATAAATATATAAAAACGACAACATTGTAGAAAATTGATTGAATAATTGAACGATCAACTGTTTGCAGCACTTAAAAATAGAGAAACAAGAATATAAAATTTTAAAAATTTGACATGATAAAGCAAGGAAAACGCTTATATTATATATCATAGATTTCTTAGGGGAGATTAGGTATGGTGGTCACATTTAAAAAACCGTTTAAATAAAAGTTTTATTAAAACGTTTTAAGAAACCAAGATTTTTAACAAAATAAATTGTAAATTACGGACTAGTGTTACATGTCATTATTTTGTATTTGTCAAAAATTTATTCTAAATTAAAGTTAACGGTTGCACTGGTTTACGTCTAAGTGTTATTTACGACATGTAAGTAGCTTTTCTTTCTGTTGTATTTTTTTTGTTAGTTATTTTTATTAAAGTGTTGGAATTAACACGTAACATTTTACGAGAGATGGCGACGGTATTACAGTATTCTGTTCTTACCGTCAACAAATTTATCGTAAATCAGCTGTTTTGCTATTTTTTTCAACACATCTTATTTTTCAATTGTTAACAACAAGTTGCAATTATTTAAATATTTCAAAATGTTTACCAAATAAAATGTTGAATAAAAGTGCTGCGGAAAGCCATCGGATTTTAGAGGAAGTTTATGGTAAACATTCTCTAGCTGAGAAACGTGTCGGAAGTGGTGTGCACGTTTGAAGAGTGGTGATTTTGCAAGCAAGTACTTAGGCAGTCAAAGAGATTTGAAGATAAAGAATTCGAGGAATTGCTCAACAAAAACTCATCTCAAACACTTGAAGAGTTGTCTACATCGTTGGAGGTTAATTTATCAACTGTAGAAAAACGCTTTAAAGCTTTGGGAATAATCTAAAGAAAAGGAAATTGGGTCCCTTATGAATTAAAACCAAGAGACATAGAAAAGCGTTTGTTGAACTGTGTATCGCTGTTTCAATGGCACAAAAAAGCTTTTGACAACAGATTGTTACTGGTGATGAAAAGTGGATACATTATGATAATCCTAAGCGTAGAGAATCGTGGGTTAAGCCTAGACAACCATCAGCATCAACGGCAAAACGTAATATTTATGGGTCTTAGCTCCTCATTTGCATTTGGTAGGATCAGCAGGGTGTGGTTTATTATGAAATGTTAAAACCAAACGAAACCATTACTGGGAATCGCTACTGATTACAAATGATGCGTTTGAGTTGTCAATTAAAGGAAAAATGGCCGAAATGTAGCGAAAGGCACGATAAAGTTATTTTGCTACACGACAATGCTCGACTGCGCATCGCAAAACCAGTGAAAACATATGTACAAACACTGAAATGGGAAGTCCTAAGCCACCCACCAATCCTAACCTACTTTTTCGATTGATGGTTCATGGTTTGTCAAGGTAGAATTTTACTTCCTATGAAGATTGTCAAAACTGGATCAATTCATAGATTGCTGCCAAGAACAAAACATTCTTTTGGCGGGGTATCTGTGTCCTACCAAAAAGATGAAAAAAAGTAATAACAAATGATGAGCAGTATTTTGATTAATGTATTTTTTTTGTTTGCATTATAAATAAATCATAATTTTTCTCTCAAAAAACGCTACAAATTAATTCCAACACCTGTATTTCAGGTATTGGTTCAATTTGGCGATTGCTTTATTTGTGGGATGTTTCAGGTACAAAACAAATTCAACAATGGCGTCGTTACGTTCTTTTTTTACCTTTGTTTAGCAATTTTTATAGGATTGCTACGCTGTCTTTGTACCCGCCTGTTTTTGGGATATGTAACGTTTGAGTCCGTTTTGTTTTATGCAATTGGAAGAGACAACAAAGGACTCACTCTTGTTTCTGAAATATCGATGTAGTATTACTTTGTTAATTTATTTCTGTAACTAATCAATCAACTGCACATTACTTAATATAGCGTATATTTTCTCGCATTTATATTTATAACTTTAATTATGTCAGTTTTATACGTACTACTTTCTTGTATCGTATAATTTTGCTTTTATATAATCGGTTTTAATTGTATTCACTAACCGTCAGCTTTCTGCATATAACTTATTTTATGTAATTATAACGTAGGCCATACTGGCTTAAATTTACTTTTAGTCGCAAACTTTATATAATTTGTAACTTTATGTATTTGCCCTTTAGTACATTGACGTAACATCTGTCAAGTTTTTTCTATTATTTGAACGCAGTCAGAGGTAAAGGCAAAATAACATCAACGGTCGTACATAAATTATAACTCACGCATATTTTTGTTCTTCAAATAAAAGAGAGTAGTGAACGTTACTACTTGTAACAAAGAATGGTCGGTTGGGCAAGTTTTTGTGCACATAATTTACTTTTTTGTGATTCATTATTATTATTATTGTCGCTTGTTTGTTTATTTCGCGACTGAATAGCAGACAAAGTAGTTGATCGAGTAATATTTATATTTAAATTAAAATTAACCCTTTATTTCATTTGTTAGCAATTAAAAATAATTAGTTCTATGGTGTGTTGCCTGAACAAAACTGTGATATTACTATATTAGTCGACAAATCTATAAATGTTATTGATCTACTTCTTTCTCTTTCTTTTAACGGCTATCCTCTCTTGTTGAAAGAAAAAATAAAGATATTGTTGTTAGAATTTGTCTTTTGCTGATTTGTTCTTTTCAGTGATTGACAAATTTAAACAAGATCTGCATTGTTTGATATTTACTTAATTGGGTTCCTTTTTACTTTAGTGTAGGATTAGCACACCGAGTTAGTCGCTTGTCTTTAAATTACGAAAAAGTTCTCTTAACATCTGTTGCATTATATAATTTTCTAAAGTTGTTGACACCGTGAATACAAATAAACTGTTCTCAAACGTGCAAATTTCTTCTTAGCAATTTGTTGACACCAAAAACAAAATTAATGTTACCGGATAAAACTTATCATCATATTTCAGTAAATTAAAAACACTGCAAAAATAAAACTAAACATGCAAAACAAGTATTTTATAGTGGTACTGAATAAATACAAAATAATAAACAAAATCAAAATGTGTTGCCTTAAAGTCACAATAAATGCTGTAAATGTCATCCACTGGCTAAAACGCTAGACGTCGCCAAAAGTTGTTTGTTATTTGCGTAAATAATTTCATATTGTGTCTAATTGCATTTACTGCAGCAGAAATTTGATTTTGGAGCATTTGCCTATAATTTATGGAAGCTTTGTATACTTCAGTTTTTACATAGCCCCAGAAAAAAATTTGAAAGGTTAATATTTAGATTACGGCTACTGACCAACTTTTGTGCCCGTTTTTTCCAATCCAACAATCCGTAAAAATTATATTTAAATAATAACAAACGGGGAAGCTTACATCGGGGAAATGTCAATGTTGCATAGACCATTCTTTTGCAAGTAGTAAGCTTTTGCGGAAAAATTTTTTGTAAAAAAAATTAAGTTTTTTTATTAAGACAAACGGTTCAATTAAGGTATTTCCTAAACTTCCCGCCTAAAAATTAATCAGATAATGAAAAAATGTCACTAATCTGCAAGTATTTCTTTAGCACCAGAGTCTGAATCTAAAGTATTTGTACTGCAACCACTCAAAATTCACGTTGCAGTTCAAAATCAACGTGTCTTTTTACTTGTTCTTTTGTTGCTAGTGCATGAAGTGGTGTTTTTTGTCTACAAACTTTGCAGGTAGCAAGAACGCCTCTAGTATTTTTTATCACTTAGCATTAATTATAGAAATCAAAGGCGACATAAAGCAGGTTGTCGAACTGAGTTCTGTAAAAACTGGACATAAAAGATGTACTTCTTACCTTGCAATTTCTTTTAATTATTGAGCTAAAGTCTTGTTTTGGTTACAACCAAAAATAAACGTAATCGAAAACACAAAATAGATTTAGTTAAGTTAGGTCAGTGTCAACACGAAGAAATAAATATCGGTATCTGCTGTAATTATTTTAATACCGGTTTATTTTGTAGATGATACAAAATTAAAGAAAACACTAATCAACATAATCAAGACGTCGATCGAGACAGTTGATATCTACTTTATATAGTCAAGAATGGCCTGAAAATTTAAATTGCAATTATTTAAAAATTAGCCATTTTAGACAAAATTCTTGAAGAAAAATTTTTCATCCATGCCACAATTATGGCATAAATATATATTAGTGCCCGGACTCCAAGCATTGTGTGCCCAATTTTTGCATTCGATTGCACCCACTATTTCTTAGATTTGCTGTTTGGAAATTCATCTAAACACACAATACAGTAGTCCCATGCATTGTTTTGTTTACTCAAACCTGCTTTCAGCAATGGTTTAATGTCTGAAAGAAAAACATTTTTGTTAGGACGAGGTTTAGAAGTACAAAAAACAATGGGCATTATGTTGTATAGCATCTGAAGCAGATAGAACCATGCCATTAGCCTAGGTGTAGACGATAAGGAGATGGTTGTAGATTAGATGTTCTTATTCGCATTTATTTTTTTTAATATTTCTAGATTTTTTTAATCTGTAATTAAAAGATTTTTTTTTAAACAAATCTTGAATGAAATAAAAAAAATCAAATGCAGTTTGCGCTAGCAGATATTGCAGTTGCCAATGTAACTCACTAGATGTCATAGCTCCAATTTTTTTAAAGCTTCGGCGTGTCACAACTTTGTTTTTTTTTGGACGGTTGTGATCCCAGTGTTATTCATATTCCATATATTTTAAAGTGGAAGTTTTTGACAATATCGAAAATAACTTCTCAAAGAAAATAGTTGCAATTTTTTTGTTGAAGTTTGTTGTGCGGACTATTTGCTTTTGGTATTTTAAACAAATGTAATGTTTTAGAAAACTGGAAAATAAATCAGCTCCAGCTTGCTTAGTTTGGATTTTGGAGAAAACTTCAGATTATTGGCCACTGTTACTTGGTACGCTATTTTTTTAGAGCTACAACCGTAATATATGTCAGATGCTTGATTGATATACTTTTCAAGTTTTTTTTTTCTACTGCATAACTTACCTATTTTTAATGTAACCGACCAAAGTTATAAGTTGCACTAAATCTCTGTCGACCTCTTCGGCAGACATTTTAACACAATATTTGATTATTGTACAACAATTTATATTGTAATTATATTGAGCAACGGGACATTATAGTTGCGCTGAAATACAAATAAAAAACAGGATAAATAATAAACAAATGGTTTGTTTTGTAACAACCATTTTCATGCCGTCATTTTGAAATCACTTTTTAGTTATTATTGATTATATAACATTTTTACGTTTTAATAACACTAACAATTAAAGGCACAGAATTTTATGTCAGCGCACAAAACAAATAAATGATAATAACAAACGTAATAAATTTTACAATAATTTGGATTTGGTTCATCACAAATTAATTATTTTGGAAAACCTAGGATTTTTGATTATAAAACTAGTATAATTACGTACTAAACAAAAATTTACAAATGTTTTTCTACTTGTATTACTAGTACTTAGCGTATTGAAACTAAAATCAAAGATTGAATTAAAATTTGAGAAGAAATAATACAGAAATTCTCATTAAAATTAAAAAGTGTTTCCAGAGACCCAAAACCCCGTTCATTTGAGGGGTATTATATACCCCCAGTAATACTCCCTTTTGCCCAAGGCTCCGCCATTACTAAGAAGGTTATATAAAGGGGTTACTTAAAATTCAATTTGTAATGTATTATATTTAGTGTTCTTTTGTGTGTCAATTTTGTGTAAAATGCCACGTTTTCCTGGACAAGCAGAGTTATCACTAGAAAGTAGAGAGTATAATTATTGCTTTACAAGAATGTGGATTTTTTATCCGAGTAATTGCTGCACGTATGGGTTTATCGGTAAGATAATTTTTTACTTTGCTTTTGATAATATTCTTTAATATAAGCAGTTTTTTCAATTTTAAACATGGATATTTTATAGGTATTATATAATGTATAATTCAGATTGCACAATTATTCACCTACATTACAGGAAATTTTTAATAATAAAATTATAAAAGTTTTCACATAGCAATTAGGTATTAAGTTTTTCACGTCCTTCAAGTTAACAATACAAAGTTAGCGAAATCAAATAAAACATAATTAGAAATGTGTTACTAATTTCTTGCAAAATAAAAAACTTGTAGCTTTCTTACTTTTTTAATTATATATTAAACTTGAGGCAAGTTAGTAGTACACCATTCTAAACAGTTTTTTAATGAATCAGTATTCGGTTTAAAATGATGTAGAATTTGTTGCTAAATTCTTGTTAATTAATTGTAAAAGAAAAAAACGGATTGTTTTATTATTATTCTACACACATTTTAAACAAGAAATGAATTCAGTAAAGCAATTTTTAGAACGCATACCTAGCTAAAAAAGTAAGAAAGTTTTTTTTTTATTTGATTCTGCTAACTGTGTACTGCTAACTTGAAAGACGTAACATTTTCGTTTAAATTAACATTACTTTATCGGTGCCTTTCAGTAAACGTAAACTTTTTTGCGCAGTTTTAGTTAACTATTTATTTTATTAGAAAAATCTGGTCTATTATTCGGTTTAACGCAAAGAACAAGGTGCGAAAAATGATCATCCTTTGTAGAACGCTTATAGAAGTGGAATGCTATCTCTCTTATCCAAAGTTGAAATAGACAACATATAAGATGCTCCGCCACCATTCGCAAAAGACTACAGCTACAATGCAGTTTGCAAACAATAAAAAAAAGTTCTTTGGAGGCCACGCAATTCTGGATATGAATCAAAACATGTGCAACCCAGCAAAAGAAGTGGGAGAATTAGTGCTGCGTACTGAGGATAGATGAGTGCTGGCTTAGGGAAATTAACACGTGTCGATGGACGCTTAACTACTCAAACTTACCTGACAATTTTGGAAAACGTTGTGTTGCCCTCCGTACGAGCAGTTTATCCCTAAAGACTAATTTAGTTTGTTCAGAACAATTCATCTATACGTACGGTAGCGGTAGTTTAAAAATGGTTCTTACAACATCCAGAAGTGGAACGAATCCGTTGGCTACCTAAGTCACCAGATTTGAACCTTATATGTGCCAATTTAATCAGTTCGATGCCAAACCGTCTACGGGAATGTATAACCAATAAAGGATATTACACCCATTACTAGCATGTAAAATACAAATATTTAAATAAAATAATAAATACTTTTTTAATCATGTTTTTTATTAGGATTTATTGTATCTAGTTTTGTTCTTGTAATATAGATAGTGTTTATGTATAATTTATAATAAAACCTAAGATATTATTTCTATTAAGATGTAGTAGGCGCTATAATAAGCTAAAACATAAAAAAAATACAAACTACGAAATTGCAAATTTCAGTTCATTACTATTGAATTTATATTTCCTCAAAATAGTTAATACTTAAATTAAATGTTAGAAGAGAAAGCGGAAAAATGCATTTCGCATTTTTCTAATTTTGTGATTTTTAGATTTACATCATTGATATGTATTTTCAAACTTTATTTGGACTTTCTTTTTAACGTTTTGTATGAGAAATTAGACTTGATTTTATAAAGGAAGATATGTATATTTAATTAATACTGCAACTGTTCGACCACTAATTACGTGATAATAGTTCCTTTGCAAAGAAAATCGGAATGTTGACTTTGATTTAAACCAGATATATTAAGACTTTTAGGCTAATTAATAAAGTAATTTCATATTTGAGCATACAATTTATTATTATTCGAGTTATAGATGGCACTTTTTAATCATAAATAAGAATTAAAATTTTTTAATTACTTGAGCAGAGAATATAAATAAATAGAAAACTCGGCGAAGAAGAATTTAATACTTTAGGGTACAATTTAGATAAATATTTACAGGTAAGAAACATGTTCTTTGAACGCTTGAGTATGGAAAGCCGTTTTACTTTTTAATGCATCCAACTAATACACCAAATTAAAAATTATATGAATTAAGTTGTTATACATTTTCTTGTTACATCAAAAGTAATTCTAAATTCAAATAAAAACAGATTTTTTTTGATACATTAAACGAATAATTTGGACTACATTAAAATGAATGCATAACAATAAAATGAATTTTAAATATATCTTTAACATATTTTAAATTCGGAATTTATTTGTTTGTATATCGAAAAAATTCAATTTCAAATATGTTAAAGACATATTTTTAATTCCAATATAATTATATTCGAAGATCTTCACGTTTAGCTGATAATATGTTCAGAGAATTTTTTTGTCATATATTATATCGTTTCCCAAAATTTCGTATGTTTTAGTCGTTTACCTAACGAAAAAATGAATTTCAAATATGTATTTGATTTAATTTTAATTTCTAACGTTTTAATTCATCTGTTTTACACGTGGCAAAGTAAAACGGCTTTCCATACTTGAGGAAGTGGCTATGAAGAATGGTTAGTAACCTCGTAATATCGCTGCAAGTAATGTCTACAATGCCAATGTGGCCAAATTTAACTAGGAGCTTTGTTATCACGTAAGTTTGTTTACATCGTCAGTACAACAGAAACATAATTAAGAAACATTTAATTTTTAATATATCTTCAGAAATATGTAACACTTTAATCTAATAATAATTAAACTTATACTCCTATTAACTTTGAATATTTAATAATACAAATTGCTTACCTTTTTGTTTACCATGAAAGCGCTTTGTTTCTATTGATACTGCATGAGTAATATATCATAAATTTAACTACCTATGTTAAATTAGATTAAATGCATAATAACAACGTTTTTCACTAAAAATTAAATAGTTTAACAAAAAACTTACACAATGGAAACTTTGAGTTATAAACCAAATAAACTAATTTTATTATCTAGCAACTTTTAAACAATATTAAAACTTTGAAATTTTGTATTTTAGACACAAACAATAACGTATTTTACCAATAAAACAAGTTTCATTTACATACAATAACAAAAGCTTACGTTAAAGCAGTCGTTAAGAATGTTTAAATGCAATAAGCCATAATAAAAGTAAAGTACATATAAAATCGCCCTCGCTAAAGAAAATACAAAATGAAATAAAAGGCTTCATCAAATAGGATTTACAAAACAACACTCAGTTGTTTGTTAAACCTTTCATCGCAAAAGTGGAGTTTACTTTTATCTTTTAATTAAAAAATTGGACATATTATATATAATATAAATAAATGTCGTAGGATCAGTTGTTTATCAATATTTAATTATCGAGCAGATTCAAGAAATAAAACATATTTCTTGTTTCCGTATAAACAAGAAAAAAGACGTTTAACAAAAATTCATATAAATGTGATCTATTTTTACAAGAACGGTTTCTCTAACGTCATTTTTTTGTAGTGAATTATGACAAATATGAAAAATGCTTCCTATGTTTCATTGTGTTTTTCTTTAAGATGTTTCTTCAAGCCACAAATATTGTTAGACGTTCATTCTATGATTTATTTTTCAACTTACGTATTTAACATGTTTAAATACAGCAAATATAAATAATTAAATTATATTATTAGGTTATATTAATTTATATAATATTTGTGTTAAACAACAATATTATTTAGTATTAAATTTATTTAGTAATTGAAATATGGAAAAATTAAAGTATATGAAGTAACTAGTGGCGAGGTTAAAAGTTAAAATTGTAGCAACAGTTTAAAAAATTTAAATTTTGAAAAATATTAATACCGCATTATACATTAAATACAAGAATAAAATTATACAAATTAATTTTAAATAATGTACTAAACTAAACAACATAAGAAACTGGCATTATTAAAAATACAAAAAAGGTTCACAAATAGTATATTGTATAGTGAGTAAGGAATTGTTGTTATTGCTAACGAACATGAAAATTTGCTATTTGCAATTCATACAAGTTAGCAATACTCATTCCTTACCATATACTATTCTATACTTTTTCTACGACTATAATATGCTTAATTATTAATCAATTAAATTAAACTTTTTACGAGAACAAATATCGCAGAAAATACTAAATAATCTAAAATTAAACAGTTGTGTTGGTAGTACCTGTAGTATACCTAAACTGAGAATTAAAAATTATATGTCAAAACTTTGTATTTATTTTATATCAATTTATCAGTAAAGTGTAAGTATAATTTACCTGCTCTAAACACATGCAACTTTAGTTAACTTTAAATCATTTACTATTTTAATTCTTTTAATACATTAATTTTAAACAAAAGTTAAAATGAATGAGTTGGGCCAGTTTAAAAAATATCAATTATCTACAAATTTTGTTTTTACAGTCAATAAATAAAAAAAATCTATTTCTGTGAAAACCTAAATAGTTAACAATGCCTTAAAGTTCTTCCAACAAATACCATGTTGGTGTGTAAACGTTAATTTCTTACAAACTGCCGCAGAATGACGTGTGAATATGACTTACAAATCAAATAAGGTAGGTTTGTAAATATATAAAAATTATTTGTAATTAATGGGTATTATTATTATGAATGTAGTTTTACAAACTAAAAAAATAAAAGAAAATTTTGTATTTTTTTATAACAAATATTTAGAAAATGCATATACAATTAATTACTCTAATGAATTTAGTATGCTACAACAATCTTTTGTGAATAATGAAAATGAAATACAAGAAATATTGCGATAAAAAAAATTGTTGTAAACGAAACTGTAGAAAAAAATTAAGAAGTCAGTTACAAAAGTGACGATAACAGTGATTAAATGTTTTTGCTTATAATTACTTTTAAATATGTAACTTTTTTAACAAATAAACCAGTAATTTGCACCAGTCTTGTAACAATTGTTTTTTTGTAAAATTTATTTTGTGTTATTTATTATAACGTAAATACAAAGTGTTTACGATTACATTTGTAACAAGGTATTGACGCTGTGTGTTTTTTAACATTATAATTAATACGAAGTAGAAATATATCATTACTTATTAAAATAGAATTAACATAAAAATAAATTATAAGGTACAGATATCAGGCATGTGCAGAAGATGCATTTTAGTGTCTTACAATTATCAATAAATGCCAAAAAATAATTAAAATCTTCTGAAATTGGCATGCAGTTTATAAAACTGATCGAGGTTAATAAATATTTATTTTTTTAAATTTTATTTGAGCAAATTTCATTAACAAGTTTCTAAACACCTGATTCTTACAACTTCTTTATAACATTGCAAAAGTCCGATTAATTACTGTCTTTCCTATCAAAGGAAAAATCTGTACGCAAACAAGTAGAGAGATTGCAAATTAAGTGTTTTAATTTATTGTAATTACCTTAAACTCAATTTTTCTAAAATATGTTGTAAGTCTTTCAGGATCTCGTAAACTGTGGCGTTATAATCGGTTTATGTGAAAATGTTATCATTCGTCTTACAAACATTCGCTGCTTTTACCGTAAACGAATCAAATGTCATTCAAAGATATCATTTGTATTTTGCTTCAGTTTCGTTCGGTACGCTTTTTCTAACCTATCTTTGCTTTTGACGTTTTATTTATTATTAACAATTCTTTATTAAGACTATTTTATATCAAATCTAACAGTATTATTGTAAGTAAACTCATTTTTATATTTACAATTTTATTTTATCTTTATAAATTTTAGTGTATACAGTGGCTACAAATAAAGTTATTCACAGTCAAGGACGTGAAATTATTTACAAAGTCTACAAGTTTGTACTAAACGAAAAGGAACAAGAGCAACTTTCATTACATTTAAGCAACCTTCAAGAAAAAGTTGCTGCTGCTACGAGAGTTGGATTAAGTACGGCGAAGAAAATTATAAAAAAAACAGATCAAACAGTCGGAGGCAGTAAATTTTCTTCGCCAAGAAAAACTATTAACAAACCAAATTCAAAATTATCCGTAGAAAAATTTGAGGAAGAAGCTAATTAAAGAATCATATACACATATGCAGACATTTATCACAAAAAGCCAACAATGAAAGCTGTATTTGAGGAATTAAAAAAAGAAAATAATATTAATTTTTAAAGAAAATTATCTTCATTTAGAAAATTAGTGCATAAAATTGGTTTTTGTTGGAAAAATCAGAAGACAATCGTAAGCAGCTAACTGAAAAGTTTGAAATTTGAACCAAACGAATTGAGTTTTTACGAAAGTTACAGAAGAATAAAGAAGAAGGTAGAAACATTGTGTACACTAATAAAACTTACTTGCATAGATCACATACAGTGCCTAAACGTTGGGAGGGCGATAGTCAGAAATGCTTAAAATCATCGGTGGCCAAAGGACAACGTTTGATAATTCTACATGCTGGAGGCAAGAAAGGTTTTGTAGAAAATTTTTTGTTAATTTTTAAATCTGAACTTAAAACCGGAGATTATCATGACGACATGAACCACAAAAATTTTGTAAAATAGTTAAAGCAAAAGTTTTTTCGGAATGTTTACAAAAGTTTTGTTTTGGTGTTAGGCAATGCATCTCTCACCACAATGTTACAGTTGAGCTAAGTCTAACATTTACTTGGAAGAAAGATGTGCAACATTGGTTGTCAGAATGGGATACTGCATTTGAAATGAGTTGTATGGTAAAATTCAAAATAATAAACCAAGCACTACAACGTATGTTGTCTATAAGTTCCTAGCAGATCATGGCCATTCGGTACTAAGATTACCACCGTATCACCCAGAACTCAATCCAATTCAAAAAATATGGGCTGTACACAACACAACATTTAAATTGAATGATGTATCGAAACTGGCAGAAGATAAATTCAGGGAAATTGGCATAATAGAATGGCAAAGTGTTTTTGCTCATGTTGATCTAGTGGAGGTTAATTACATCGAATAGGAATTAATATGTGATAACGTTCCAGAAGTTATTATAAACATAGGTGACGAAGATAAAACAGATTATTTTTCTTCAGATGATAATTTTATTAAAATTGTACATTATGTGTAACAATAATTTTAGTCCTACTTATTGTAAACTACTATATTTACATCAAAAACATTTTGTCACTTCTTGTAATTTATACTATTTACATTTTAATCAAAATTAAATTGAAATTACAAAAAATTAACTTAGGGACATGATTATTTCATGTGTATGTAAATATACATACATATTTTCAAAAACAAAATCTAGAAAATAATCGGTTTAAAATTTTACATACGGTCACAGTTCACGACATAATGAAACGCCTCTAGCATTAAATTGCAAAAAAAGTCGCTACTAAATACCAACGTTTACAAACATAACCGAAAATATTTGGTTTACAAACCAAACCTTTTTTATTCTATACGTAGTATTGATACTAATGCAATAGCATCCACACGGTATTAAATGATTTTGTTTTAAATTTTTTTACTGTTGGTTCACAGAATACACGTCTATTAAATTATGTTTTCATAATTTATTATCTTGTACGGTAAGAGCTTTGATCTGTACGGAAATGAAATTGGACAAACATACAATCTATCGTATTATCTGTTAAACGTAAAAAAATGTATTTTGTTTTAATTTGAGGTCTCACATTAAGTTTTCAAAGAATAATACACGCTTTAGGTTTTTAATTGTTTTAAATTGAACACAAATTCAATAAACATTGTAAATTGTATTATACGAATAAAGTAATTTTTATAAAAATTGTTAAATAATTAAACGTGGCATTTAGTAAGAAAGTACGTGATTCCCCACTACATTTTGTAGAAAATATTATTTTGCATTATTACTAGGGACGTTGACAACCAAAAAAATTTTAAATGAACATTTTGTGCTTGATTGACTATTTTACTGTTGCACAAATTACAGACTGTAGACGTTAAAAAAAACTAATGCGTTATTAATTTGTTTTTGTCAACAAACTACTAACGAAACTAAAATTCTCTAGAGACGACAGCATTTTCAAGAAACTGTGACCGTAAAGAAACAGACTTAACAAAAACAACAAAAGAAGCAACAGGTAAAATAATCGAAATTTCTAAAAAAAATAAAATAAAACGTTAGAAGAACTACAAGCCGCAGGTTATGATAGACTAGACGCTAAAATTATTAAAATTATAGGAAAAAACTTATAAAAGAACTTCACAAATAAGTTAAATAAAAGAAGTACTAAAATATTGCAAAATTGAACGAACACTAATAATTTACAAGAAAAAAAGAGATGAATTAAACTGCCACAATTACTGAGAGCTCTATAAAATATTACTAAAACAGATACTACAAAAAGAAATAAAGCAACAATTGAGAACACACAAAGCAGTTTCAGAAAATATTGAAGACCATATATTTAACCTAAAAATATAATTGAAACTCAGCCTATTAAAGAACGATAATTAAGCGATAGCATATATGCAACCACTGGTGCAACGAACAGTTTTCTGCAATAGTGATGAGGGAGCAGCGTCAACAATTTTATTAATTATAGATAGAATAAAGGCGGGTTGCACAAAGCAAATCAAAAATGTAACAACTGATTATTTTTCAAAACAATTGCTACATAGCCAATGAAACCACGTTTATTCGTGATGTAACAATTGATTAGAGAAATAATCACTTGCTACATTTTTGATTTGCTTTGTGCAACCCGCCTTATGTATTAACAAGAGGAGATTGTGAAATAATTAAATATTTAGTAGTGAGATAGTCAGTTGGTGTAATTGTAACTATAATAAGAATAAAGAAAATGTAAATATAGAGCAATAGTTAGTCAACCGTGCAACAATTAGCGTTACTTGGCGACCATGAACATCGAAATGAAGCAATCGTACAAAATTCAACGTAAGACAAACAACTCAATCAACTAAAAACGCATACTTGTAGAGGCAGCTGGATCCGGAAATAACGCAGTAACAACATCCAAAAAATTAAGAAAACGTGATTACATGCTTATTGCATTATTATTATTATTATTATTATTATTATTATTAATACCTATTGGTATAATCTATTTTATTGACAAGCGTATACTAAATTCAATGAGAAAAATGGCAAAACAGAGTTCAATCTTCACGAAATGAAATCTGCCCAAACGATGAACGAATAAAACAAAAAAGAACAAATCAGACATGGGTTGTTTAGTTACACGAAACTTTGCACAGTTTTCCCATCGACGTTAAAGATAAATTTTTAAACGTTAAATACTGATAGTATCGGGTGAAAAATATTATCCGCCAATTTATGCACAACGCGATACAATACTTTAAACTGTACAAATAATATTTAATAATATGTTTAGAATACAAAACAATAACAAAGTGGTTATAAAATATTAAGATACGAACGTTAACGACACGGTCCAAATCCGAAAGACGTTCACATCTTAGTATGGGCGTAGAAGTCTTTGCTATGGGTTATAAAATGTATAAATAGAAAAAATCCATATAACAATTTATGTCTGATACTACTGTTGAAGCATTTAAAGAGTTTTACAGGAAATCAGAAAATTTTGTTAGTTTACTGAAGAAAAACAATCAGAAAAAACGTACAGATCTAGTAGTTGTAATTCTCAATGCTTTTCACAACCCAATTCAGCTTTACATTATAGATACGTTAATTTATAGAATTATAAAAAACTGTGTATATTAGAAAAAAATCAAGAAATTGCCACAAACACAAATTACTCAACCGAGTCAATCAGCAATTGAAATGACTACAAAGCAAAAAACAACCATAACTTTTGGAAAATTTATCACTTACACAAGTAAAGTCATGCCGTCACAATTCAACGGTAATCCAAAGCTACTGCCAGTATTCTGAAACGCACTAAGTTTGATAAAAATAAATATTAGCAGAAATGCAATAGTAGCAACATACGTTAGAAATTAGTGGGCACCTTTAATACAAATAATGTCAAAATCATATTTTGATAAAGCTAGTATTATAACTACAATTATATCAACTAATAACAACTATCTCACGATTAACTATTTAATTATTTAACTATTTTCTTTTGTTAACACACTTATTCTATTGATACTTAATGGAATTGCCGACGCTGCTTACTCATCACTATTGCGCAAAACTGTTCGTTGCACCAGTGGTTGCACCAATGCTATCGCTTAATAATTCTTTCGTAATTAGTTGACTGCAATCGTCTTTCTAAATCCTTTTCTTTTTTCTACACTACCTCCGTTTGAAAAGTCGATCAGATACTCTATGTTGTGATCATGTTGCATTATTAATACAATTTTCCATATTGGATAATTCCCATGTTGTTTTTACACAAACTAAGGTTTGGTTACACATCACAGTAGATATCTTCAGAGCCCGAAACAAACTGTTTGTTTATTTTGAAATATAAAGAAAACAAAACAAAGAAAATGTGTGTAATATGTAACAAATACGTTTGTGGAAACTGTGAAAAAATCTTCCACTTGTTTAAATTGCATAAAATAGTTGATATGTCAAAATGTAATAGCATTTATAATTACTATAAACTTCAGTTTGCATTTTTTTAGTATTACATTTTTTAAATAGATGTACAAATAGATTTTTTAAAATAAAGTTAATTTGGGACTTTAAACTGTTAAAGTATAGAAATCTGACCACAAGTGGCGCTTTTAGGTATTTACATTCAGGAGCTGTTATTAAATTGTTAAAATAAAATATAAAAAAATCCTAATATAATAAAAAATGACAAAATAAATTTTATTTATTTCTATCATTATTTTACCAATTCATTTTTTTCTGTAAAATCAGCCAATTAATAATCAGAAACATAAATACATCAACACGTTATCACAGCTCAATTTAAAAAATTAATCTGAAAGTACGTAGTATAGATTACACACCGTACCGTGATGTAATGAAATATATGTAACACAAAAATTCTTTTACAATTAGCAACTCAATTACAAAGTGCGTATAATGAAAACGTAATTATGGAAATACGACGCAAGTTATATGTACTCGAAAAATTAAATACATATAAATACTGATACAATAGCGTATGAAATTTGCAATAACATGCACATCGCTACAAAGTGATCGAGGAAATCGACTTGTAATTATAAAAACAATAACGGTAATTATTTTTAAAAACTATCTACGAGGTACACATTTGTGGCAAATCTGTCTTATTTTTTAAAACGTTATTAATTTTTTCTAGATTAAAGATATGAATATTGTTTTTAACTGCTGAGGACTAGTACGAATCTACTAAATTTTATCGTATTCTCTTTTTGTACAGCAAATTAACCAAACACTAGTACTCGGCTATGCAAAATTTATAATAAGATACTGTAATACAAAATAATTAGTATTGAAATAGTAATTTACGTAACATTCAACGAAAGTAAAGTATAGCATAATAAACGTTAATGCGACACGAGGCCGCATGGCTATGTTTTACTTTGGACAAGAATAACCTACATTATTTTTTGTTTTACCTTTTTTTAAAACTACATTCCTTATTAACAAAATTTTTAAAAAATGTATACTACTAGAAATATATTGCTGGTACTACATTTACTACCAAATTCGTGAAATTTGACATTAAGTTTAACATAGTTTTTTTTTCAATTTTAACTGAATTTCAAAATTTTTTTAGATCCCTGTAAGAAAAGTATAGCGATCGCATTTTTTTCAAAAAATTTTTATTGCATATATTTAGTTTCAAGGTCTACTGAATCAGAAAAATGTATTTGTGACAAAAAAAATTTGGACTCTGTGTGTGTGTGTGTCTGTGTGTACCCACTTTCGAATCAAAAGCCCTAGTAATTTGAAATTGGGTATGAACCTTTTCATATTTAATAACCGGAAGTGCTATTTTTAACAGTTGTTTTTATATAATTTTGTACGTATGTAAATTATTCCAATTATTTTTACAGTTTTCTAAAATTTGGCATGGACCTGGCTTTTCATATTCTCTCGGTTTTATTAAAAAATTGGTCTGATAAAGAAACTAGAAGTGGATGTATCCGCTATTTTTAACAGTTTTTCTTATATAATTTTGTACGTATGTATCTTTCTTACATTTATCTTTGGATGTACCCACGATAACTCTCGAACCAAAAGTCCTAGTAACTTGAAATTTGGTATAGAGCTCGCTTTTCTTATATAACTTTGTACGTATGTAAATTATTCAAATTATTTTTACAGTTTCTTATAGAGATGATTTTCCTAATAATTTATTCAAATAAAAGATTTTCTAACATTAACAGTTTATTAGATATTTAATTTATAATTTAAAATGAATTTACAAATATAATATAGGTTGTAACGTGCCTTCCTACGCCACTGGTGATAACATCGTTGAACCCCGTAGGGTTACTAAGGACTGAGGGGTAGTCGGTGAATACCTTTCGTTGTGAACACACGCTATGCTGTGTAAAACTATATAACTCCTGTTATAAGGTTCAAATACTGCCTGCGACAATTTTTCTACTGATTTACTAAAGGGGTAAGCAATATAGAGGCGCCAAATATAAGGGTTAGTCGATATGATAACATAAACTCAATTTGCCATACTTCGGTTATATTTTAATAAAATCGAGGAGAAAAATTTCAAAAAAATTATAGCATGCAATACAAACGTGTACATATCACTTCAAAATAGTTTTATGACAACATAACCTTAAAGAAATATGCAGACATTCCTTTATCATTTTTTATAAGTCGTGTGGTGACCACACCAGTTTTTTAATAACTTTTCCACCTGTCGTATACTCGTTTTAATATAATAATTAACTTTGAACACTTAGTCTTATGTGATTTTTACTTTTCCTTTTGCCGCTGTAGAGCTTTTTTTTGTCAATTACGTAACTACACTAACAAACAAATAACGGGCTTTCATAAATGATTAGATCCCACGTGGCACATATGTTAAGCAACCAACATTGCTTGGATTGGTATAACGTAAAAAATTACTAAATGAAAAATTTGATTTGTAATGTCTAAATTAAGGTTAAGTAATTAATTAAAAACGGTAACACATTAATAACAATACCTGTTTATTTGGAATAAAAATTGGTTGTTGAAATAATATTTATTTAAAAATTATAACCGATGTTCAATATGTTGTTCTTTAGCTTAAATACATGTGTTAATGCCTCTCTTTAAATTTTAAAAAACATTGATAAACCATAACCTTGTACGGAGTCGTTGAAAACTTGTTTTTTAGTATTTTGTGGAAAGTTTCTACTGATAATCTTAGAAATTGAATGCTTATAAGTTACACATTGAATTAAAGTGACTTTATACTTGTTGTCCGCAAATAATTTTGCCATCGTTTTATTAGGACTTTGTTTCATGCATTTGCAAATTTCTTTAATAACAAGTGCAATGAGTACAGTAAGCTTTTCTGTTTTCTTTTGCAAATGCAATTCTCATGTAAAAATCTATTAAATAAAACTTGTTTGCGTCCTTGGAAAACATCGTAAGTAAAGTTTCCTTGTGGACAATATTTGTTGAATATATCCATGCAACTTTGAAGAGAATACGACCAACTTTCATCAAGATTAAGAGTATCATTTGTCCGTTTAAAAATGCGTCATTACAATGACGGTGACTTGTTCAATAGTAAACATCGTGAAATATTAACTAATATAAAATTACAAAAATTAGACCTCAAAATTACAGCTGTTATTCAGTACATACCAACAGAAACACAAAAAGTGCTGAATAGTTATGATTATAACTATTTTAGAATGTAAAAAATACAGAATAAGGAAAACGACGAAAAATAATACCCGATGTCAACAAAACGTCAAACGAGAATGTAAAAAAATGTTACTAAACGGTAACACTTGTGGTAACACTACCAACCTAAAACAATGTTCTTGCTCAACTCATAGATTACGTGGGAAATAGGTTTTAATCAAAGCCCATTATTAACGTTTGCAATGTTCGTTTGAAAAAATAGTTTTTGCGGTTTCGGAAAAGAGATTGCAATTCGTCTAATAGAATGACAGCAATTGACCGCGATAAATTTAAATCGCTTCCCCTAGTTAATAAAGTGTAGTTACTAGCTTAAGAGAAATCATGCAATTTAAAGTTTTTGTTTCATGAACTACTAAAAACCTTTCTTTAATTATTAATTTTCAACTTTAGTTAATCATTATTCTAGTACAATTAAGTTATCGATAATTTTCACAAATTCGACATATTTGTATCTGTATCTTTTTGTAGAAAATTATAAAACATATTTACTTTGGAACGAAACATCATAAAACATAAATGTACAAAAATTAACTGCATTGAGACACATTAGAAAAGAAAAATAGAAAACATTATCAGAATTTATCTTGTCACGCAAATAAGTAGCGAAAAGGAATAGCCGTTAAGATAATATCTGGTACCGAGGGTCACATTAATACAATTTAGTGCACACAAATCAAACCTCTTAAGATTTGCGGTTAGGTAATTCAAACTAATGTAGTATTGAGACACTCTAAAGCTTCGAGCTTAAACTAATGTTTTGTTTGTTAAAACGTGGATTAACAAGTTTTATTCCATTATTATCATTGAACAACGTATTGCGTTTTGAGAAAATTTATTAGGCCATTTATTAATGCTGGTTAAGAAATTGTACTTTACTATTGAATTTATTGTAACGGTTATATTAACCATAAATTTTAACCTAATAGCTTCAAATCTTCATTAGTATGAGAATATGTTAATCTAGCAATGTTTCTCAAACAAATTAAGTGATTATTGCTATTCTGAACTTGACGTTGTTTACATACGTATTTCCAATTGTTATACCAATACCGACCACTAAATCTCTAACTTTTAAAACATTATGCAAATTTAAAAAGTTACAAAATGACCAAATACTGATACAACACTGTTATACTTTTTTTTAAATTGTTTTATATTCACAAATAATTACATTTAAGATAAGATGACTTTAGATAAATACATTACATGAATTTGTTATTTGTCATACGTATTGTTACGTGTCACTGCTTAATAAATTTCTGAAAGTTCTAATTGCAATTAAAATTAACTACGCTACTGGTGGAGATCCCACTGGATGTGATAATTTCAGATTATTCGACATTTAGGTCATTGTCACTTTTATATTTTAAGTCGCTATGAATGTTCGATTTTGATAAGGCGCTTATCCGCTTGATTCTAAGTAATTTTTCTTTTTATTTAATCTTTATCGTCGGTTATTTCTATTACGCTTTTAGCGATTTCGCTTTAAATGAAAAATTGTGCTGTATACTGGCAAAATTAAGGCAATGTTTGAGTTGCCATTCACAGTTAAAATGACGTCGGCCTTTAGTAATTATATGCAAATTATACCGGGTCACAAGTCATCTGCCGCTATCAGCAAATACTTAACGATATTCGCAGCCAAATCGACAAGAAAAATTTTAAAAGAAGACAGAAGTTTAGGCGTACGATAAGTATCAAACTCTAAAAACCACAACTCCACCCATGTCCATAGAAAGACCCTACCCAGATGAAGAGAAAGAACTTACCGACGTGACGAACACCAAATAATGAAGTCTTTAAGAAAAGAATTGCCAAAGCGCTTAAAACACCTATCGAGCACAACCAAGTAATTCCAAAAAAGAAAAGGTACTTATAAAAAGTAGATATCCTTCTCAACAGTTGCGTGAAGTAAAGATGCCTAAGCATCAAAAAACCAAAAAACAGTCTTCTCCAGAAAACACTCATCGCTCAACAAACCCATGTCAATAAGGATAAGAAGTAAGAATTTTTGGCAACCGCCAAGAACCAAGAGTCTTAAAAACCAACCAAAACTTTTATGTCAAATGTCAAATGTTATTTTTCAAAAAAATATCTTTTTCTATTTCGGTTTTAAAATTACTCTTTTACGCACGTATTTTAGTGTTAGAATGAAGTCTATTCTTTAACGATTTTTGGTAACTTTTATTTTCTAAGTTTTACATCCTGATTTCTAATTGCCACCCAATGACAGCAGAAAACTAGGTAAATGTGTCAAATATGTCTAGTCAAATATGTATCACCGTTGCCAACACAAAAATTCTAATAAAAATTTCACCGCTGAAAAATAATGGACATTTTAAATTTAATAAATAATGTAAATATCGACCGAAATAGAGAAAATAGTAAAAAACATTCGTTGCAGAAGGCTATTCAAACGAAGCAGCTCGTTGCAGGAACCTGAATGCCTGTTTAAATATTTTGCCTTCTGCAACTTATATTTTAATATACTATTCTAGTACAGAGTACAAACGTAATAAAAATCTGACGCCGTCAATAATTTTCTTCTTTTTTTTAGTCAGATGCAGTTTGTGATTCTTTTTAACTCATTCCGTTGTTATTAGTTCTCTCCAAATTTGTTAAAAATTTTTTTTAGCTCTTCTTTTCGCCAATCTCTTTACTCTATTTTTCTAAAACGCCATGCTTTGTTTTATATAACTCTGAGTGCGGTTGCTTTGAGTTGAAGGAAAGTATAGCAGTATTGCATCTTCCAGCATAAAAACGTCTTTGACAGAAATGTCTACGTCTTTTATAAGATTTCAGTGATGGTTAAAAATATAAAAAATAATTTTCTTCAAATGCGAAAATAATTTAAACTGTATCTTAAAATGTTAAACATGATTCTTATTTTTGGGACCGTTTTTACAACAATAATGTTGTTCACAATTTGTATACATCCTAATATATGATTAGTGGTTTTACCACTTTTTCTATAGACGATAGCAGATACTACAGCAGTCAGCAATCGTATAATATTTTACCCTAAAAGAGTTAAAATATAACAAAATTAGAAAGAAAATAAAGGTACTGCTAATTACCTATCAGTTTCCGCAATCTGATGGGATAATGCCTGTTGGTTGTCACAGATTTTAATTTATTACCAAAGCTTCTTAGAAGATGATTGCGGCATTTTATCTTTTTTACAGTTAACGTTGTGTATAGCCTAGATTCTAATATTTTTCTATAAGTGTTGCTATTACCATCTGCGATAAACTTTTAATAACGAATGCCATACATAGCTTTGCTCATTTTAAAACCATCCGAAATGCTCTGAGCTTCCATGTTCATTGAACTGCCTTCATAGTTTTTATAACACATACATGATCAGGTATTGCTGATGTGCTGTATCTAGTGCAAATCGAACATAATTTATTATCCAATTATCGCAACAGCCCCTAATAAGACATTATAATTTGTTTTGTATGCCTGACCAACAGCCGTCAGCAGTAACCGTTACAACTGACATACCGTCTTTATCGATTTGCCATATAGCTTTGGCTTATAATGATTCTTCTGACGCTGCTTCTGCCATCAATTTAGTAGTTGTAGCATCCCAACCATCACATACCTTATTGTGACATTTTGAATATAATTTGTCAGATATATAAAGAATATTCATCACAGAAAATAGTTCTTTGGTATTGAAGAATCCAGTCTCAATACTCATGGTAGTTTCCACAGAATCGGTATTCAAAGTTTTTTTTTAGTTAATGACACTCGTAATCTTGTTTTATTGTCATTTCTACCCATTTATTCTATCAAATTTTCATAAAATGTAACATGGAAATACCAATAAAAAAAATAAAAAACAACAAACAGAAGCATACACAAGCGGAAATTTTCAAAGATTTGTCGATTACGATTTGAAAGAAGTGTATCACTCGTTGATCTGACAAACACAAATTGTGGGCGGTACTTTTCGGAAAATACCGTACTGTTTCAGTGCATTTTGATTGATGACGAGAGGAGAAACTAGATAGGGTAGAAGGGATACAGATTCAGCAATCACATTTTTTATGTTGCAATAATAAAATTAGACAATAACGAATTCAAAATTTCGCACTACGATTTCGTCAGACCTATTTTTTGATGCGTTCATTCAAAGGTTAGTTATCGTCTGTTGAAAATGCGTAATTTTTTAAAGGCTTACAATTGCAATTGCGTTTGACCGAATTGTAAAATAAGTTTTTTATTTTGTATTAAAAAAATGATATTAGTAAGTATGTAATAATAGTTGCTGTAAAGCCAATCTAGAAAATTTTTATTTAAAACCTTTCCTACACCTTGTATGAAAAGTTTTTGTAATTTTTGTTGTTCTTGCCGGTGTTTCTTAAAGTAAAATAAGCAACTTTTTTTTAAATTTTGCTATATTTTATATTTTCCGTTAAATGGTGCGGCATTTTTTAAAATTTATTTAACAATAATTTTTAAGAGCTGTCAAATTTGAATGCGACGAACGACAATGAGGCAAATCTAAATAATATTTTGGCATCATAAGCGACTTTCGGCTTAGACCGCGTCGTAGTAAAACACCCAGACTTAGGCTTGGTCATAGTCTCTTCTTGAGAGCCAAAACAAGAAGTAGAACTTGGCCTTTGCCGTATTGTCGTTCGTGAACCCAAACAAACTGACGTTTTGCAAGAAACTTTGAAACGCTTTTGACAGAGTGAACAGAAAAAAACGGTGGAAATACATGACGAGAAAAAAAATCAATGAAAGATTAATAGAAAGAATAGAAGAAATCTACGAAAAAACGAGGAGCAAGGTCAAAGTGAATGGGAAAGAGAGCGAGAAATGTATCACAAAGAGAGGGTTGAGACAGGGATGCCCACTGAGTCCAAGCCTGTTTGCAGTATATACGGGGGATCTAGAGAAGACAATGAGAGGACAACAGACAGGAGGGATAGTGGTAGGGAGCAAAGGTATGGTCGTTGGCGTAGCAGGATGACATAGTGTTGGTGGCTAAAGAAGAAAAGAAAATGTAAGAGATGATAAAAACACTGGAAAAATACATAAAAAAAAAAGAATTGGAAGTAAACACGGAGAAAACAAAAATAATGGTATTTAGAAAAAGAGGGGAAAAAAGAAAAAGAAAGGAGTAGAAATGGAGGGATGAGGAAGTGCAGCAAGTGAAGGAATTTACATACCTGGGCTACACGATGAAGCAGGATAATAAGAAGGAAGAACACATAAAGGAAAGAGTGAAGAAAGGAAACAGGTTTATATATATATATAAAGTGTGGAGCGGAGTGGATGGAAGAAGTATGGAAAAGGAGAAAAAAGTTAAGAGGAGAAGAGGGATAATAAAATGTATTTAAAAAAAATGTAAAACAATGTAAATAGAATGTTATGTAGTAATTGTAAATAGGGGAAGCACGAACCAATTTGTAAGCGTAAGCAACAAATAAAGTTAAACTTATAGTATATATGTAAGCGACTTTGAGTTTAGAACGCGTCGTAGTTAAATACCCAGACTTTTTAGGCTTGGTCTTAGTCTCTCTTTGAGAGCCAAAACCAGAAGTAGAACTTGGCTTTTGCCGTATTGTCGTTGGTAAACCCAAACGAACTGACGTTTTGCAAAACATTGTAGCTTGCATCTTTGGAGTGATAAATGTCACTGACTGTCAAAAATCTTATTCAGTTCTTCGATAATCAAAAAGCTGCTGCTGAATAGGCATTCCCTTTGGACAAAGCAATCGAACTTTCATCGGCTGCTGTTGGGAAATCAGTACCTACTATTTTGAAAATCAGAACATAAGTTGCTGTGGCTGACGGTGAGTTACTAGAGTCACCTTCGAAAAAAGTGGAAGCGGAGAATTTAACAAATCAGAGATGGATGAGTGCGATTTAGGAATTTAAAAAAAAACAGCGCAAGAGGTTTACACGGTTGACAAGCAAATGCCGATGTTAAAAATTTTAGTGAGTAAAATGCATGACAATTAATTATACTGGCGGACAAGAAATTATTCAAAAACATTTTTTAAGAACTGGTTTCAAATTTAAAAAATATGAAAATTGAAAATTTCCCGTGGAACGCAATGATATAACTCGGCGTTCTCGTTATCTACAAAAGTATAGCAAATACTGGTTCGTCGGAATACGAGTTCGGAAAAAGTATATGAAAGTTACTAATAAAATTGTTTAAATATGTAAGTACCTACCTGTTTAATTAATTTTAATTTAAGTATTAATTTGTGTTGCTAAAGATTAACAAGCATATAACCTATTCGTTTGTTATTACTAACAATTGTATATCAATGTTTAGGTTTTTTAGAATTATTAAATTAAGGTATTTCTTTCAAATTCTTAGTTTACCGTTTATAGATCTATTTCTTTCTGATTTTGTCAAGAAAAGTTACACTAATTATGCATCACACAATACATTTATGTGTATCCAACAATCAACATTTATATTAAGCCCCTAAATACTTTTTTGCGATTGTACCCTACAAACTTTTGTAGCGCCAATATACTCTCTGGAATATGTTGTTTGCTGTGTGAAGTTGTACAGGATATATTTAGCAAAAGTTAGTTCTGAATGCCTTATCTTGTAAAACTTTAAAGATTCTATCACAAAATTAATAGGTAATATGCAATATTTATCAAATGTCTCTATTGTTAAATAAAAATTTTTTTCGTCAGCGTTAGAATAGTATATTAAGGTTTCATACACGAGCCCAGCAGCGGCGAGTTTACGAAACGGTAAAGACGTTGGTTTAATATTTTTTGTATGTTTTTAATTTTTAAACACTATTGGGAAACTTTAGTATTTTATTGAATTGGCAACACTTTGACATATTGAAATTTATTTAAGTTAACCTAACATTTTATACGAAATGATCTGTTTATACATTTATAACTAAATAACTTTGGATTAATAAGACGTCTTTTTTTTATCTTGACATCAACATTTGAATTTCAATTGTTAAGTTACAATAATTTTGATTTCCTTTTCATATAACGTCAACTTACGATGCGGAGATACTAACTTTGAAAAAACTAACATTACTAAAATTCATGTAAGATTTTGCTAATATCTAACTTTAGTGTAAGAATCACTAATTCTTATGTCAAAATAAAGAAAATGTGTTACATACATTGATTTCTTTTTCTCTCATATGCATAAGTAATAAGACACAGTCTAGCTTTGTTTCACCATTGGATTTCATATTTAATTAGAACAACATTTTGGGCATTTTACTGATAAAACGCTTTTGAATCTTAAATTAGTTAATCTTTAAAAATACAAATAAATACTGTTATTCACTTTATTTAGAATTTAGAATAACTGACATCACACAATTATTACTTTTAAACTTTTTGTGAATTGTTAGACAAATTTGTTTTTAGTACTATAAATGTGCCAATAAATTATTAAAATGTTATATAAATACATTGGCACTAATATGGTCTTAGAAACTTCAAGTTTAAATTAAAACAAAAAACAAAATTTACACGTAAATACCATTATTTGCATTTTTATGATTTTTTTTTAAATGTAGGGTTAAATTAGTTGTTACAAGCTTCTAGTAATTTACGAACCCTCGCTGTAGGATTGAAATAATACCTATCGGAGAGAGGAAAGGTTCAAGTGAAAAGTTTATTTTAATAGGCGTCAGATCTCGTTTTGCAGATATAGCTCCTGCTAGATCAGCACAGGAAGCTCAAGATTTGTATTAAATATTTAAGGTCCGTAAAGTAGAGGAATCGAAGAAAGAAACCAAATCGTTAACATCCGTTGTACTTTAATTAATTTTGAAAAGATAACTTATGATTAAAATTAGAATCAATAACACTTATGGATAATTTGATAGTATCACAGTAAGTAAATTTAGTTTGAGTACAAGTATACGTAGGTACTAAAACACCGGAAGTATTGGCAACTCGCAATACACTTAAATTATAAATGTAACAGCCAGGACATACAATAATCTTTGGAAGTAAATTACATTAACAATAATAACTGACATTTGACGTAATCAACATGTGATAGCAATTAAACTTAAACTAATTGTCTAATAGTAATAAGAAGCAAATCATTTTAAATGTTTCGACAAGATTAGTAAATATGATTCATGCGAAGCACCCTTGCGAGAGCGAATAGTTAAAATCAAAAATTGGCTTAGCAAAATCCAGGCTTACTTTCAGAAAACATTTTCCTACTGGCCTCCTGAAATCAAACTACCTGAAAATAGTAGTGTCTACCTGGTAACTCACAAACTCTACAACGGGTAAAAGTGTTACATATGCACTTTCGTCTAAGGTGGTATTAGTTAAACGTCAATTGCCTCCGAATAAAAATATCAATCGTATCTGCTCTTGTATCGCAGAGTTCGTAGGTCCAATGCTTCCTTTTAGAACTTTTCCATCGTCGATTTTTAAACTTGTACAGACAAGGAAACACACATTTGGGAGGTAGCACGTGGCGCTAAGGCAACGACATGGAAATTACCTTTAACCCAAAAAAGAATAGAAGACACACGCCCTGTGTTGAATAAATTAACTAATGTTTTAATTATACATCGTCTCACATCACGTAGATGTTTTAATGAATCAAGTTTAATTCAAGCAGCATATCTTTATGTAGCGAACGACGTGAAAAGTAAAATGACGCCTTTTTGTTTATTCGACCGGAAGGGATCAACGATAACATAGTTTTTTGTTAGGTTAAAAAAATGAGCAAAACTTATTGTTAGGAAGAAGCAATCTATGTAAATGAATATCTTTTGTATAAGATACAAAAACCTAATTTTATATTATTTTGATTTAACGCGCGCGTCAATGATAAACCATTACACGACACAAGTAAAAGTAAACAAGTGAGAAAATGCGATTAATTAAAAAAATTATTTTTACTTATTATTATTTTGTGTTGAGTATTAATTGAAAATATTTAGATTATGAATATGTAGGCATTTTGCCGTTCTTACATAAAACAAAACTAATTTATTTCCGACAGTTTAAAAACGCAACAAACGACGCGTTTAATAAGATGACATTTTTCTATTAAGTTATTCTTGTTTAGAAAAAATCTAAACTACTGCTTATAACTTTGTTTATTACAGCATCACTAAAAAAATAAAAACATCAGCCCATATCAAATAACACCAAATTTTTAGAAAACATAATTGTTTAGATGTAACTTTTAAAAAGTTTAGAGAATATCGAGTCAAAGCTTTTTTATATTTTTACGCAGAATTCCTTTTATAATTTGATCGTAAATCTTACACAACTGTTATAAAAAGATGCTAAAAAATATAAAATTATAGTAAATGTTTAAGGTGCTTTACGTAATTTACACTTTGATCACGTCGGTAAATTTTATTTTGAAAGTAAATCTCATAAAACAAGTCGACAAAAAGTGTATGCTTTTTTGTAATAATTAGAAATAAAAAATGTTTTTTTTAATTTTGTTTATTTCTAATTTAACAGTGCTGTTTAGAAACACAGACGCAAATTCATTTGTCAACGTTTGTGTCATTAGGGTTGCCAAACTCTGTTAACGCCTATGTAAATACTATGTCTTGACTACTTACTCCGTTAGTATATTAAGTATTTGTAAAATCAATAGGTTTCTGTTATTACAGACGAATACGTTTAAATATTATCAATTCATTTTATTAACTAACTCTAAATCAATAGCATAAATGCAACAATATTTTGCCTATTAGCTTTGCAACACTGTATCATCTAGCACAAACTAAATCAATTTAATATTCATAAGCTCTGTTTCTTTGACGAAAGCGCTATTAACTGTAAACCCTTACGTTTAGACGTCAAAATGCGATAAAATATTCTACTCAGGTCATCTGCAATGTTTGCTAACATTTAATGCCAACTGATTATGAATAACATTTTTGGTGTCTATAATTTTTTTTTGTTTCATAAACATCTCAGTTTTTTCTACATCTAAAAGTGATTACATTTTCTTAATGAATATCTTTGTTTTTATTTTTTGATTTTACAAAATAAATTTTAAAATGTTAACACAAAACAACTAAAACGTGCTTGGATCAAAATTTAAAACTTTCAACTTTTAAAAACTTTAAATTATTGTATTGGTGCAACTACAATAACATCAACATATAAATGCTGTTTATGTTTGATTGCATTCTAAAAACTTTGATAAGGACGTTCTTTATGTTCAGAATGTGGTAGTTCTTGTCTAAGTTGGGCATTTTTTACCCTACTGGACTTTTAAAGCCCTCATTAGAACGTGAACAAGAAGTAATATTTATAAATTAATATTTATAACACAATTTGCGTTGTTGTAAATGTGCACGCCTGACTATGAAGAATTTTTAACAGAAAAGTTTTAAATGTACATGCTGGCCGATGAAGATTTTTCAACAAAACGTTATTTTCTGAAAAGATATGTTTCTTATGTTTACGGCCGACAAAGAAGAATTGTTAACAGAAGTGCCTTGACTGTGCATGCTGGAAAGGTTTTCAGCAGAGCATTCTTTTTCTAATAATTTACTGGCAATATTTACTTTAGAACTCTCTAATTCGTCAATATAATCTTATGCTACTGTTGACCAGCGCTATCTTCCATGTCTCATTATATTCTCCATACCAGCTCCTGCATTTGCTAAAATACTTGCCAAAGTGCATCTGAAACAGTGTCCTGTGTATAATGTTGGACTAAATTAAGGTATTTTGCACACTTGGCGCAGCAATTTTATTCACCCCCACAAGTTACACAGTGCATTTTCTTTAATGCCATTTATGCAAAATCTGTTGTGCGATAATTATGCTTCTCTAAGTTGTATACATGTTTTTTTTTCAACAAATATAAATTTTCCAGTTCGTTATGTTAAAAATGCTTTAGTATAATGTTTGTCCCCTGTATAAAATTTATTCTCGGTACGTCTAATTTTAGTTGTTGGAGTAGGGCTAAAAATGTCGAATTTTAGACACGATTTTATTCTTCTGGTAAAATTTGAGAAACGCAAACATTCTCTAGCGTTGTGTACGCTCAACAAGCCTTTTATTGGTAAGTATTTCGCGCACCTCCACGTGAATATAAAATAGAATATTGTTGCAATCTGATTGAAAATCTTTATTTGGGAAATAATTTATTTTTTGTGTTTTTGCTTTAATTTAATCCTTCCGGAATTGTCTACAGCGAGTTTTCATACTACCACACGTTTTCTTTGTCTGTGGAGATAATAAGCAGATGTTATAATTGAAAAAAAATTCCATGATGACGTCACGTCGCTGTAGCTAACATTATCTACACCTTCGAGGGATTGGATGCAATTATTATCCGTATTGGAAAAAACTTTTACCAAAAATTACGAAACTAATTTGAGGGAAACTCTGCGCAGTCGTTTATTTTCAGTGATCGTATGAATAAAAGGGGTTTACTTGTGATAACGCCGTATGTACGTTTTTTGTGTTAGATTTCAAATAAGTTCATGATAATACTGGTAAGGTGCACAAACTGGTCGTATACTTGAGGAAAACTAATTGTAGGTATTACACTTTATATTTTAATTCTTAGTATTTTGGTAGTCAGTCGATTGTAAGAACGACAGTACGTACATGTTAGGTTGTTAACACAATTAATTATAAAAACATTTTGTTGTCACATATTTATACGGTGCACTTTGATTATTTAAATCTTTAATTTTCGTATTTTTGTATTTTAATTTACGAATGTAAAGTCACTTCTTTTCTGAATGTAAAATTTTGGCCGAATAGGTCACTTTGCTGTACGACGGGTTGTCGAAGGCTTAGTTTATATTTTGTTTGTGCTAGCATTTGATAAAATTTATGTAAATATACTTATGTATCTTTTAACGTGAACTGCTGTCTGTAATAAAACAAATATATTCTGTGTTACTATTTCTGTCTTGTCATTTGTTCTATTTCAGCTGCGGGTGGATTTAAACGGTGTCTCTTAAATTTATTTTATAATCTAACACCACAAAACTTACGACTCTATAGCCGGAGTTAGTCGTCGTTCTTTTTTTAGTTTTGATAAAAAATCACGTAACAAATTCTTTTTGGCAAAATTATAAAACATGTAGTTCTTTCTATTTTTGTATCAACAAGTTTTACCAATAAATGTGGTTTGACAATCTTCAACACAAGTTATCGTCAGCGTAACTAGTTCATGGCGTTGGGATACACCGGCAACGCAAATATTTAAAATTACTTATATGAACATCAAAAGGAGAACATTAATAATTCATACCTTGCTTAACAAAAGCTTTTTATTATTTGCACAATTTAAAAACATAAACTGTTACGTGCATAAATTTCAAAATGTAATACTCTGTATATTCATTAAATTAAAGTTAGATTTCTGCTTTTGACGCTCTCTAACGAGTTTCGTTTTACTTCATTTCCTATCAAGACGTTAAACCGTCAACTACTTTAAATCGTGCTGGTGATGTTTAAATTTAAATTTTCTAACATCATCTGCGTATGTAGTTACTATGATATAAATCGAAAACGCATTTCTATTAGTCTATTCATCACAGAGTAACCTTTTTTCTTATGAGTTTTTAGAATTCTTTAGTAATTTCCACGTTAATTTGTTAGCACGACCCGACACGTGTTAGTGCTGTGAATCATAGATAATTCTTTGCTATCAACACCCTGTGTGTAATTTAAACCTATACTTTCGGCATTCACTGCTTGAATAATGTACGATAAATTTCTTGTGCTCGTTAATAATCTACGATAATAAATTAAAGTTTTTATACATATTTATCTTATTTTTTTTTTGGTCCGTTTAGAAATACGAACCTGATTGTGTTACAAGCTTGAACCTTCTGTCTTGATCGAAACAGAAATTTTACATAGTTAGAATTGGTGTCTTTTAAATTCTATCTATTTGAACCTCCCCTATCTCCGACTAGTGTGAGTTGACCGTGCAAAGTTTGTAAAACCTATAAACTTGTAACAAATTCGGCGCTCAACGTGGGGCTCGATTTTCTTGTATCGAATTTCTTCTTCTCTATATTTCTTTTAGATATTTTCTTTAATTGTAGTTACTACCATTCAGCGGTAGGTAGGTAATTTGGACATAGGTTAGGGTGCAGTGTCGACTTTTTCTCGATTTTTTTATACCAGTTTTCCGGTTGACGAATAGTGTTTGTCTCGTGGAGTTTCTCAGCATCAACTTTTTCTTTCAGCTACGAAAGTGTTGTTGGGTAAAGCTTTTCTTGTGTTTAGAATTAGACGACATACTTTACCTTCGTGGAATGAGGTTGATGCGATGTTGAAAACAAAATTTCTGCCGTTAGATTATGATAAACGGTTAATGGATTTTATTTGTAACAAAGTGATGAAACCTAAGGAATCGATTGGGGCGTACGTTACTAATATGCGATATCTTTTTATGCAATTGTTAGAACCGGTCTCGGAAAGGACCCAGCTTAAAACCATGCGCCGCAATTTGTCTCCGTTTTACCAATCTCATTTCGCACTTGTGGATATTACGTCCTTTTCTAAATTGGTCTCTTTAAACAAACGTTTGCAGTCCAACGTAAACTGTAGCAATTCTTTTAATATTCTAACATCCAAAAGGAGTGACATACTTCTAGAACCATCTTTGATTTCTACGAGTAGGACTGCTACTTCAGCAGCTTCTGTTAATGCTGTTGCTGATTCTCTTAATACTCCTTTAATTTTTTTTCTATAATTACTCCTGAGTCTAATACTTGTATACACTGTCATTCTAAAGCTGGAAACTTGTACGTCCTGTTCGTTCTTTAAATTTTTTTCCTCCATATTTTTCTTCAATTTCTAAGATGATTATGCCTACTACCGATCCTACTCAAGTTTGGTTTTTAAGGCTTCTGCTCTTCTCGTTGTTTCTCTCGTTAGTGTATTGTGAAAGGTCTTTTATGTAAACGTGTGCGCATTTCTTTGTCTGACTCTTGCGTGTAGAAATTAGTTGTTTCTTCGAACTAACGCAAACAACTAATCTACGATTACCACCGTTCATTTATTAGTTAATGTGTTTTTCAGTGTATATGCCTCTGTGCTTTTTGCTGATATTGAATTACACTAGGCAACTTACATATATCAACCTATCCGTTAAAATTAATTGTTGTGTAAGAGTTTAATGACCACCAGTGGCGTAAATACTATAAGTACGCCATAAATAACTACAATCAGTTTTTTATTTGTAAATCAGAAATTATCAATAAGAAGACACAGATTGTTACAAGCTTTAGGTATTACGAACCTTGCACGGCCAACTCACATAGTCGGAGATAAGGGAGGTTCAAGGAAATTATACTTAAGGGCGCCAGATCAATCCTAATTAACACTTCTGCCTCGATCACGACAGACCGTCCAAACTTGTAACTAATTTTTAGGTTCGTAATCCTTGTTACTCTGGTGTTCGGGTAACCACAATTAAAAGAGAAAGGTATCTTACCATAAAAGAAAGATTAACAAGTATAACAACTTTAATGTACATAAATGCCAGTCCTATCGGCAACACACAATGCATAGGTTAAGTTTTATCGAAATAGCAAAGCAAATTTCGTAATAAATATTGTCTGTCCACAGCATGCGATACACTCTAAATGATAATTGAAATTACCTTATTGGTATGTAAACAGTAAACGAAATTACGGACATTAACATTAACCAAAGTTCCGTGAGTGACTTTTATGACAGCGAAAGAAAATAATCAAACAAACTTACCCAAAATCCAGTGTTCACTTGCGCAAAGAAAACGTTTTCCCCGTTAGCAGCCTGGAATAGATATTGAATAGCAAATAGTGTCACACAATAACTCACGAAGATAGGAAGCTACAAAATCATTAATAATAATAAATTAAATGCGATATAAGAACCCGTTGTATCGAATGCTGTTGGTTGTAATTACGAACAGGTGGGTGGTAACGCAATCGCCTGGTGTACAAGAAATAACATAACAATAACAAAATAATGCTTGTCGAGACTTCGTTTTCGTGTGGGTAATATGCCCTTCCAAAATCTCACACGTTCGGTAACGGTATTCATCAATAGTAATTATGCTTTATTGTTCTTTATTGAATCGAACTTATGATTGAAGCGTGGCGAAACCGGCCTGTGACGAACAGATTGCAATACATTCGTAATTGACTTATAAATTCGCACTCATCATCATGGATGCCCTTAGAATCTTAGGAATCCGGTCAAATCTTTCGACACAGACCGTCTCACGTAGTTGACAACTTCAAAAATGGCCTCTCAGTATCCAAAAAGTCGGCAGAGGGCGTCAAAACCAGAAACTAATTTTTAAGTCGATATACAGGTTACTCCGTTATGAAAATTTCGCACGTAACAAGATATAGTGGATCACTCAGTAGTTTTGATTTGAACAATTTTTGCGGAATTCGAAAATAGAGAGTTAAAAGCGATAATGTGTTGAAGGATACATTAGATCATTTGAATTCTCGTTAACTCCACTGGTAGTTACCCAAAACAGAATAATTGCATGCATTAATACAATTATATTAAAAGAATTATCAACAAAAATAAATAAAACTTGGATATTTAGTGTTTTAGCAGACGAAAGAACTGGTGTTCCAACATATGAGCAAACAACGCTATGTGTAAAGTAAAATTGCACGAGAATTGTATGCAGTTTATGGTAGAACTACAGGACAAAAATTGTAAGGTTGTTAAATATGTGAGGCTGCACCAAATATGCCTGCGATATATGTTCAGTATGCAGCTTACTCTCTCAATCTGGTGGTAACTAAAACAATCAGAATTCAACTATAGTTAAAAAGTGCTTCAAAATCATTGAACGTTTATACGAGTTTTTTAATACACCCAAACAAAATCAGTTTTATTTAACAAAGTTTAAGAAGCAAAAATAAACATTTCTGCTACGAAACGTTTATGCGCTACAAGATGAACTAAATGATTTTTAGAGCTTTATAAATAAGATATTGACTCTTTATGTGATATTTTTATGAAGATGATGCCGTAATGCTGGGAAACATGTTGCATGCAAAAGCTGTTATTACAAAAATTACCTGTATGAAAGTAACACAAATGAGATATTTGTCGGTGCTCAGTGAAGATATGGTAGAATATACTCAAAAAAATTAGTGACTGTTTGGAAAACTAAAAAGAAAAAAATACTATGTAAAGTTAAATGCTCAATAATCGGTAGGGCGCCATACCGACTAAAACATCACACTAACCTACAATCTCCGTTAACCAAATGGCACGTTATCGTTTAAATACACTTTAAGCAACTTACCTTAAAAATGTGTTAATCTAAATCTGTAATTTGAATCAAAACAAAAGAAATACGCCATAGACAATACGGAATAACGGCTTCGTTACAACTTAAATTAAAAAATGTAACATTTATTAAATTAAATAAAATCAACAAAAATATAATGTAGAAACAAAAATAAAATTAGATCATTGACTCAAACACAGATACTAATATTAAAATAAAATATAACCGTAATAAATAAACGTAAACTTTAATTAAAATAACGCAACATAATTCAGATTCAAATTCTTAATTTAATGTAAACAGAAATTTGCACAGGCGTTGTGCGCAAAATAAAATAGTAATCTTAATTAAAATAAGTCCGAACCCTAACTGAATAAATTTAGTTTCGACGAAAATAACATTTAACTACAAAACAATCTTTTAACATCGCGTTACTTAAATACACACATATGTATATGATAAATATAAATTATCAAATCTCAACACTTAAGAAATTTCATTTTTGTAATGAACTGCAAGCTTTTAAACTATGATTTCGCAAACTGTTGTCATATACGAAAGTTTACAAATACCTTAATTTGTTTCAATGTCTGAATGAACTAACCGGATAACGTGCCGTCGTAACCATGTCGTAAAGTAGTTTTTTACCAAAAACAATTTGAGGACTGAAACATGATATGCTGATTGGTACGATATTAATAATCCGCCGGAGGCGTTGTTTATTTGCGCATCCAAAGAATAAAACTAATCACAATTCCCGTAAAACGTAATTCATTTTTTAGTAAACTTTATAAACCGTTACATCAGCAAAGAATAAAACAAAGCTTTTAACTTAAACTGCCACCAAAACTACTCCGTACCGACAGAAAGCAGCCCCGAATTAACACAAAGCTATACGTTTTTAAGAAACAATGTTGCGACAAACACAGAAAGACGATTCTTCTTGAGTCTGTAAAAAAATATTTTTTTTAAAACCATTACACGGACTGCCGACAGGTATTAAAAAAAAACGAAGTTTCCACATTGTACTTGCAACCGTAAGCAAAGATAATATTGAATAAACAAAACTCTTAATAGTGTTAATACAAATAACTGCCTAAAAATATCTAATTACTCGTATCTCAAAGAAACCAAATAAGAAGTGTCGGAACTATAAATCATAATGTAATCTAAATTTATTAATACAAAAAAAATATTGGCTAAAACACAACACACAGATATTTAAGTAACGTAAAAACAAATTAGTTAAAAACAAAATTACTTAAAACCTCGAAATAAGAAATATAAATTTAAAAACGTGACATAACTTAATGCGAATTACTGAAATACCTAATCTCACAAAAGATTACGCACAAAATCAAACGACGGTTACAAACGATGTGACAAATTCAGAATTTATTGTTTCAATGTATTTCATTAAGCAGATATTTAATTATGGTTTGCCTTTAAGAGTACTGCAGTCTGTAAATATAGACACATAGCAAATCGTATCGTTGACTAAAGACATTGCATTAGAAGCATAATGACGCAATGCAAAAGTATAGTAAAACTAAGTATATAAACTGTTTTTTAAATGTCAGGTAAAGTTGAATTATACATTTCATTCTGTTCGGTGCAGTAAATTGCTTAATGTAAGAAATTAATATCAAAAGAATTATAAGTCGATCCAGAATTGATTAATATTGAAGAATATTACCTGTGTTTAACCAACTGAGAGAAAGATTTCAAACGTATAAATTTTTTTTTGGATTTGCCTTATTATATTTGCTGAAAACATTGCACGATAAGTTACAATCGTTTTATGCATTATTAGATTGCTATGTTGCTGAAGAAACTGAGACAAATGTCTCTACGGAGTTAAAACTTTAGTATGCAGTTGTTAATTACGAAAAATGAGAACATACCAAATGCATTAGTTCTTTTTGAACACTGCAATGCATTGGCGTAACCCGTTAATCATAAATTACTAAAAATATGTTGCAGTGTACCGGTTCTATAGTAACACCGGAATGCAGTTTTTGACTAAAAAAGATTAAAAAATATCTAAGAAATTCTGTAACGCAGGTATACCTGTAAAAAATAAAAACAATTTATAATGAAATAGTACTCATATTTCTAGAATAAATTAAAGGATTAGCCATGATTTTGATTTATCGAGAAATACATAGATGTCAAAATTGAAAACATCTTCGAAAATTAGGCAAAAAAACATTTAAATTTCATAGTATAGTAGAGATATAAGTAACATACAATTATACGTAATAAAATTATACTCCAGCGATTTTTTATTTAAAAAAAAGAAATAAAAGTCAACCAAATTACCATTGCAATGACGTCTTCTTTCTTTAAGTCGTGTTTTCACGTGCCACTATTTAAAGTTTGACATCGACGATTTGTTTGTAGTCTACTGTCGTCAGAGTGTGGTTTTATTTAAAGCAATAAAAAAATTTACTGTTCTTTACACGGGTGTTTTGTCGACTACAGTTCAACTTATGCTGTCGTGAGTCGTCGAGTTTTTCCACTGATTACAAACTTACTGAAGCGTGGTCTTTTTTCTACGGGCCACATACAAGACGATCATTTTCTTGTCGTTGTCAAACGGTCAGTATTCGAGATGGAGCCGTTTGACACCAACACGTTTATTCAGGTGAAACTTGCAATTTAGGAGTATAAAAATAATGTATACAGCAATACATATGTGAAGTATTTAACAAAAACTTTCAAGAATTAAATAGTAAGAAAAAAACTCATTAAAAGAACGCGTTGACATTCTCAAAAACCGAAAAAAATTATCATGATAGCTACGAAGTTGTTGGTATAACATATGAAATTGTCCAAACTGAAAGAGACCTTTAGAAATGGGGGATGGATCTAAAGCCTTGGAGATTTCCTTTTTTGGTTACATCTTTGTTAAAGCAACAAAAGCAATAAAGTTTCTTTGTTGGAATCCATGTTAACTACTAAGAAGTATTAGCTATATTATAATTTCCGCTTTAATACGGACTACTTTTCGATGTTGAGATAACTGCAAAATGTAGTTGAGTCGGACCACTTCAGTGATTGAGATGGCTACCCTAGAACCACTTTGTGTCGTCGCTGTCAACCTGTGGAAACACTGTTTTTGTTTTAATGTAATCTTTTGTAAAGGTGATAAACGATAATAAAATTCTTGATGTATTTCCTTATATTATCGGCAAAGATTATTTAATGTAACACTTCTTTGTTTAAATGATCAAGTCAAAATTTTTTTTTTAATTTTGAAACAGTTTTTCTTTAAATTATATGTTACATGTTGTTATTTATACATTTTCTATAAATCGCTGTAAACCGTCAAACTTTATTAAAACGTTATTCGCTAAACTGTAAGTAATTCTTCTTTCTATTTAATTTTCATCGCCGATTATTTCTATTACACTTTTAGCAATTGTGCTGTTAAAAAATTGTTCAGTATACTAGCAAGGTTAAGCAATTCTTTATATAAATTGGCGTTTGCCAGTAAATTTAAAATGGCGTCGGTTGTGTTGCTTTCAATACATTTTAATTTTTTTTAAGTTAAGTTTTAAGTTTCCTGGGGTTTTAAAACGACTTTCTTATTTGTATTAAATTTGTGTAAGTTTTTAGTACTTGTTTTAAGCGTGGTTATTAATTATATTTGTCGATTGTTAATCTGTCGCGACTGTATGTAAACGAAATATTTGTGGGCCGTTTCCGTAAAAATTTTTTTTTTAATTTTTATTTATTTTAACGCGAGTGTAGTGAAATAAAGAAATGTTATGACAGAGGTTACAAAGTTGTATCTATAGTAATATATACAAAATATTAAATATTTGTTTGCTAAATATAAAGAAAGTGGTTATTTCTTATACATTTCTTAAATTAAATTAAAAATATTGTGTTTGGCTGGTAGGCTAATTGACATTACTAAATGAAGTTGTTCATACTTCATATAATCATTAATTTATTAAAAGTCAATATACTTAAAAGAAAATGAAGAATTAAAATAGTTTATTATTTGAAACATTGTTCAATGATAAGAATTTATTCAAAATTGGCACTTTCCTAGAAATTACCCGTTGACTATATTGTTGTGTATATAAATTTATTGTTTTTTATGTAGTCGCCATATATTCAAATTAACCAGCATTACCTACTTAAGTATAAAGGTTATTTATATATCAAAGTGTAAACGAAGCGGAAAATAGATTCCTACTATTGTAATTTACTTGTTCCATTTATTTTACCAATTTCAGTGTGTAGTTTTCTATAATTTTTTATCGGTTTTTTAATCACATATGGAAACAGTAATAAATGATCTATACTTATTACGAAAACGATATACATATATAAAACTAAAAAAGTTTTATAGTACGTGAAATGTAAATTAAAAAAATCTAATATAGTTTATTTACTTACCTAGAAGATTAAAATGTTATTACACACTCATACGTTGGATTTATTTCTTACACTGTCACCATGTCTTTCAATTTCTACCTGTAGATGTCTATTTTTACTCTCCATGACAAATAAACATAGTTAAAATAGATGATTTATTAATTTGTGATTAAAATGATTCGTTTAACTAATGACAATTAGTGCAATATTGAATTAACCGGTTAACTAATAAGAAAATTATTCGGTTATTTATTCAATATATTTAATCAAATGGAATCAACACCATTATTTTAAACAATAGCACAAGCAAATTACGTTTCAACATTTTTACATAACATCGAAATACTACAATTGTGTTTAAAAAACGTAACAATATAATGACTATTTCATTTTTTGATAAACTTAACTATAAGTTTTTAATGCTACACAAGATTACTAATTTAAATTTAATCTCTTTGACAACTGTTGTATAACAGTTTTCTAATTGTCGTTTGTGAAATAAAATTCTGAAATGTTATGTTAGAGAACTACTGTTATTCATAATAAAATACAAGTATTTATACAAAATTATTTATAAAGATAACAATAAAATAAAGAGAATTTTTATAGTAGAAACGTACATAGTTTCGAAGAAAATCATAAATCATATTATTCAAATTCGAGAAACAAGACGATTTATGCTGAAAAAGTTTTATCAAACACTAAAGCATACGTTTTACGTTTCGTCAAGATAAGAATGTATAATTTTAACACGTATTTTGCATATAATTCAATGACTATGGGATTAATATTTTATTTTGTTTCAGTGTTTCGACAGGGCGACACTGGAAAATGTTGGTACGCAGTAATGGCGGGTACATTAGATGTGCGAATTTCTCAACCAGATTCCGATCCAAAGGTAATTAACTTTTATTTAATGTAGCTATAAAACAGTTGACACCACCACGTGTACTAAATAAATTTAATAAGCTACTAAAAAGCATTAACATAGAAATACGGTTTAAATCAATTATTTATTAATGATTTAATTTGTTTGAGCTAATGAAAAATTTAATTCAAAGTTTTAAGTGTGTTTTGCTTTATAATTATATGCAAGGAATATGTTACCTACGTAACTAGAGTTTATGCGTGTATCACTTTATTCCTTCTATGTAATACTATAACTAATGTAAGTTCTAGTTTAAATTAATAGTTGAAATTATTCGTGCCGGATTTGGATTACATTAAGATCTTCGTATAAGTAATGTAATTCTTATCATTAAACTAATAGCAATTTCTATTTCCATACACACTCGTTTTAAAATGATTGTGATGCAAATTTAAAGTAAAATTTCTAGCACTAGCTGCAAGGACATATAATTAAGTTGTCTAAATGTAAATTGAAAAATCTCTTCAAATTATTATAAATATCAGAAGAATGTTTTTATACATTTTTACCTCAAGTTCGTCTTTGTTGCGGTAGAAAAAAAATGAATTAAGAAATAAATTTACTTGTAAACATTATTAAATGCAACTGTTACTAGCTGTATCGATTTTTTTACTGTCTTATACACAAAAAAGTACTTAACTACATGTAATAAATAAGTTTAAAACGCTCATATGCCGTTTATAATTGTATTAATAGTTTATTAAGTTTCTTACTTAATCTCTAAGTGTAGGCTTTCACGGTCGATTTACTTGATGCTTGAAAATTTGGTTTACTGTAATTGTCAAACAAATTTTGCACTATAAGTTTTATCGTGTGCACCTGCCAACAAAAATTACGCATACTTTTTAAGACGTTTTAGAAATGTTTGTGAACCTCAATTTAAAGTAAAAACTATACTACTAGAAAACGTTTTTTTGTTTGCTGTCTATATAACTTTAACATAAGTTTTTTGAGCAGAAATTAAATAAAATGTTGGTTAAATATACAGTATGTTACATAAATGAAACCGTAACGTAAGTCGTCGTTAACTCAAAGCATCGGAGAGTAAGTTGCAGGTGATCTTCGCTGTGCTGTTTTTAACGAAATTTAAAAAAAGTCAAAACGGTAGACATGTTCACTACGGATCCCGTTTACATTTGTGAGAACTACAATAACACAGAAATATCAGATCGCTCTGTAAAATAAAAATCCACACAACTGTAATTTTCTTATCGTACACAACGGAAATGACCATATTGGTATCAGGTATGTACAATGGCATATCATACGGCAAAATTCCTACGGTACGAAATATGTAAATTATATAATACCAATATACAAATTACTAAAAAAACGTGAAGATGACAATATAACACATAATTTACGAAGAACTAAAATAATTAATTAAAAGTGTAGCCTTATCTTTAATTTTTTTTACTAATTTGGATATATAATTTTCTCGTTTTAAAAACTATTTTTACAGGAAATTTTTCATTCTAATGTCAGTCTGCATTTTTTATTTTCTGAATTAAATAGTTTCAAAAGTTTAATCTTATAAATTGTTAATTTTAACATCTTGTTTTTGTTTAAAACTATGATTTTTACTTTGGCACATAGTTTTAAACAGCTTGTATTATTAAAAGTAGATGTATAAATACAGATAATAGGCTAATTAAAGTTCAAATGCAACTGAAAGAAATGCAAGTTGATGTTTACGTTATGGAACTGTTTATGGTTATTACCTTACGAGAGTTTCATTTGATACTATAGTATAAAATTAATGTTTACATTACCGAGCGTCTAATGTATAATAACCGATTCATTGAATGCGCAATAAATGTTAAAGAATTATTCTGGTTTAACATTTTATTTGCATTGTTCGAAAGTATATACATTTAAAAGTATTGCGTCAAAATTTTAGAATGATCGAAGCAGTCTAACTATATTATTTTATGGCCTGCTTTTTGCTACTTTTACTACCCGAGCTTGCACACCTTGACATATTTGAATAGCTACGTCAATGTTTGCTCTTACTTTGAACGAGCAACTTTGAATTTTATCAATAAAAAATAACCTTGTCGAACCAGTATTTTTAATATTCATTTAATGACATGTTTCGGCCTTAATTAATAAACGATGGGCCATCTTCAGATACTGTATAATAACACAAACAATGAATCTGAAGATGGCCCGTCGTTTATTAATTAAGGCCGAAACATGTCATTAAATGAATATTTAAAATATTGGTTCGACAAGGTTATTTTTTATTGATATAATTCACGACCAATAATGGATGATCCTTTTTATCAACTTTGAATTTGTTTCGTGTATGATTTTACATACATATACAAATATATTTTCTCGAAATTTTAATAAAAATGCAAACAAATTATTTTGAATGGTAGGCCCTGCGTGCTGCACGTCATTAAGAGAAAGACCACTATTTGTTTTCATCGACGCATCACTATAACTCTAACTCGCGTAGTACCACTAGATTCTTTTATCACTGAATGATGCGGCATAATAATAATAATAATAATGTTTATTTATGTTTTGCAAAAAAGAAATATGCTTACACAAGTCAGTATACAAATCTATTATATAATATTACAATATATTAAAGTCTAGAAACTTTTCATACGAATAGAAGGCGTTATGTACAAGACAATCTTTGATTCGTTTTTTGAAAGAAGTGTATGGTAGAATTTTTATTGATTCGGGTAAGCGGTTAAAAAATTTTTGTGAATAAATTTCAGGGCTATTCAGCGTTTTATTAATTCGGCGGTACGGGATTCGTAACATATCCTTGCCTCTTGTGTCGTGGTTGTGAATTTCAAATTGTTGCGTGTAACTATTGATATTTTTTCTTGCATGACAGACAGAAGCCAAAATAAAAATACTAGGCATTGTAAGAATTTCATTAGCTGTAAATGATTTTCGACAGTCATGTCTATAATTTAAGTTATTAATGATTCTTATAGCACGTCTTTGCAGTTTAAATAAGCGGCTATGGGATGGAGAATGTCCCCATGCTAAAATTGAATAAGATAGTAGGCTGTGACATAGCCCAAAGTATGCGTTCTTTAGTGTCTGAAACGACACCTCATTGTACAGTCGTCGAAGCACGAACAAATTAGCACTAAATTTAGCGGCAATGAAATCGATGTGTTTATTAAAATTTAATTTAGAATCTATGTAAACTCCTAAGAATTTTACAAAGTCGGTGTTCTCTGTGTTAATAGGTTTTAAGGATAGCACTAAGTTTGCGGTTTTAGCTGTATTTACACTTAAACTGTTAGTTTGAAACCAGTCTTTGGCATAGTCAAAATAGTAATCTGCTTTTTCAATTAATGTATCTAGATTATTATGTTTAGTTAACATGGTGGTATCGTCGGCGTATAGTAAAAGGGTACATTCTTCTGGTATGTATGTAGGTAAATCGTTAATAAAAATTAAGAACAGAAGCGGTCCTAGAATACTACCTTGTGGTACACCTTTGCTTAGATTAAGCATTTCGCTATTTTTATTGTTTATACGAACAGATTGTTTTCTGTTTGACAGATATGATTTAATTAACGATAAACTGACTACATCGAACCCGTATATCAGCTTTAATTTATTTAAAAGAATTTTGTGGGAGATACAATCGAAAGTACGAGACAAATCTATAAATGTTGCTTTGCAGTATTGACCATTTTCAAAGCAGTCTAGCGTGTTGGTGACAAACGATAGTATTGCGTCGGATGTACATCGTCCCGATCGGAAACCAAATTGATGTTTATGAAGAAGATTCTTATTTTCTAAATATTTTGCTATGCGCGTATACATCACTTTTTCAAATACTTTTGAAAATGCTGGAAGTATTGATATCGGTCGATAATTGTTTACATCATTTACATCGCCTTTTTTATAAATAGGTGTGACTGTCGCAATTTTCAGTAATTCCGGAAAGACGCCATCTAAAAAAGCGCTGTTAACTAATTTTACGAGTGGTTCAACGTATAAGCTTATGTTGCTTTTTATAAGATTTACGGTAACACCATACACATCTTTACTATTGCTGTTGTTTAATGAATGTAGTACGTCTCTGATTTCAATATGTGAAGTATATTCAAATTTAAATTTTTTAAGATTAGACGTTTTCAATTTACATATATCGATGGGATCTAATTTATTATGATGATTATATGTTTTATTTGTTATTTGGACAGTCTGTTCTACAAAATATGTATTAAAATCGTTTGCAGATATATTGGGTTTTGTGTTCGGCTTAGATTTTCTATATCGATTTACAATATTCCACATTGATTTTATAGGGTTACTCGCAGAATTAATTGCAGTATCATTGGCCGAAATGCGAGCATCTCTGATTGCGTTTTGATAGTAGGAACGAGTAGACCTCTTGAGTTTTTGAAGATGATTTGTCTTATATTTTCTGTACAACTCGCAGACTAAATGGTAGTAGTTGCGTATGCTTCTTAGATTTTGATTAAACCATTTTATGCAGTAGGTGTTTTGTCGTGTTTTAGCCATCTGCTCAGGAAAAGCTTTGTTAAAGGCAGTGTAGAAATGATTAAAAAAACAATTAAATTTCTCGTTAGAGTCGTCGTCAATGTTGATTATATCAGACCAGTTTGTTTCTCTTAATAAAGTAAAAAGGGAATTACGTCCTACTGTTGTTATTGGTCTGTAGATGCTATATATATGGAACATTTCATTTTTAGACACGCAATTAATTGTAATAGATTGTCCCAGATGATCAGATAAATGCGAATCAACAATATCAGATGTAAAATTATCAATATTAAAATTAATAAATATATTGTCTAAACAATTGGTTAATCTTGTTGCTTGCCAGATTGTTTGAATAAATCCGAAAGAAGTCAATAAGTTACATAATTGTACTGAGTGCACATCATTGGTATTAAAGTGGACATTAAAATCTCCCGTTATAACAATTTTTGCGTAATCAGTCAATATACTTAAGATACTATCCAGATTATTTATAAAAGTTTTAAAGTTTCCTAGGGGCGAACGGTAAATTGTAAGAATAACTATATCAAACGTTTTACATAATAGTGCAGTGACTTCACAATGCGATTCTAATGACATCAACTTAACAGCGTTTAGTTCCTTAACAATTATATTATTTTTACTTAATATAAGTACTCCCCCGTGTGTTGCTTTACTTCGACAGAAAGCGGACACTAGCTCGTACTCACCAATTTTTAAACCGTTTGTAAGATCAGTTTCAGATAACCAGTGTTCACTAACACAAATTAAATCATAATCTTTGTCACTTAAGAACACTTCTAGTAAGTCTAATTTATTCCGAATGCACTGTACATTTAGATGAAATAGTTTAAATTTTAGGACTTTATTGGTTGTATTTATGTTAAACACAGGAGACTTTTGAATTATGTTTCCGGTTTCGATATTTTTGAGCGAAACACTAAAAAACGATTAATGATTACACCTGCAGGCCAAATCTTCGGATCCTTTGCAGTATCCAGCTCTCTCTCAGCAACAGATACCTTAAAAGAGGAATATTCTTCTGGATGTTTCGCCGTAAGTTTATTACATTTAACTGTTTTAATGTTTTTAGATTTTAAGTAGTCAATTAACATGTCTTCCGTACAATCTACAGATAAACGGTAGATATGTAAATGAACATATTTTTCAGCTGCTTTTAAAGTACTATCTTCGCATGAACCAAATGTTCCTGGATTGTACTTACGATTAAGTGCTTTAGGTTTTTGTCTAACAACCGAAAACCAGTCGTTTTCTACATTGTTATTATTTACAATTGCATTCTTATTATCGGGAATAGTCGTTTCTAAACCTGGTTTGTTTTTTTAATTCTTTCATTAGAAACCGTTACGAAACCAGCATTGTTTGGTGATAATTCTATATCGAGTACCGTATTGTTAGATTGTGAGTTATTTAAAGGTAAATCGCTATTTATATTAAGTATTTCGTTCAATTTTGATTTTTGTTTATTTGCAATTTTCAAGGATTTTGAGTTATCTGTTAGTATTATTTTGGATGCACTATCTACGTTTGATTTATTTCCACGCATTTCGATTGCATTCTTTTTTAACGGATTTTGATTTTTGATGACGTCACTGTATGATTGAATATAGTTACTAGTTTGTTGAAGAGAGCCGGCTACTGTATTAACAGAAGTAGAAGATAACAATGTATTTAATAATCCTACTTGAGCTTTTAACGATTCAATTGTATCTTGCTGATTGTTAATTATTAGGTCTTTGTGAGCTAATAACGATTTTAAATAATTAATTTCGATTGAACTTACGTCGCCGTTGTTGACGATATTCGTAGTATTAATATTGGTGCAAAGTTCACTAGCGGCAACTGGTTCGGTTTCACTATTTGCACAACATATTACTTGATTATCGTTAATCAACTTAACATTTTTTATGTATTTTACACATCCAGGATGGAATACACTACCACAATTTTTACACTTTAGACCCAATTTGGGCATACTTTTGCAATGTTTACATGGTTTGTCGGGAAGCAAATTCAAAGCGTTTTCACTTTCCGCCATTTTTATCTATAATCTAAAATAATGTGTTTCGTTTTCTTGACGATTTTTCATTTGAATTTCTGACATGCGTACTAACCTAAGGTACTCGGATAAAAAATTATTGTATTCTAATCTTAGAGGTTCATTTTTTGTTAACTTTTTTTCTTGAGCTAGAAATCTCATTAATGCTTGCTCTTGGAAATCTCATAATTCTGAGGTTGTTTCTAAAAAATGTTGTTTACAGAATTTTTCAGATTTTGTTAGAATTTTTTTATTTTCGTATTCGTCAATCTTCCAAAATCTACTAAAACTTTCGTTTAAGTTTTCATCAGATCCGTTTATGCTCAAACAACTGCTAACTGTTTTTTTTTTCTACTCCTAAAGTTAAATTTCCAGCTAATACCCATCCTAATAATGTGTTTTGCCAAATCGGACCTTCCTCTAATCGTTTGTGTCCTACTCTTAATACATCATAAAATACATCTACACCTACTAATAAATCGATAAGATTACTTAAATTAAATGACGGATTAGCAAGTATTTACTTAAAACTAAATTATTTTTACTAAATGAACATATCGAAAGATTATTTGTAATTTTATCTAGTACTAAACATGATATTTGTGAACTAAAGGAACTACATAACGAAAATATTTCTATACTAATTTTTCCTCGCGACTTAGATATAGATTGACCTACACCCACAATTTTATAATCGATGGGATTTTCTATTAAATTCAAGATATGAACTAAACTGCTCGATATATAATTAGATTGACTACCGTTATCTAAGAGACACCTCGCCTGGTAGTATTTTCCATTCGCATCTTTAATTTTTACAATTGCGGTGCTTAATAAAATTTCATTTGTTAATTTTTCTTTGCTAGCTGCTGCATGTGTCGCTACTACTGCTTCATCCTTACTCGTACTCGTCTTTACTTTTTCTTGATTATCATTGCTTTCATTATTAATGTGTAACAAACTATTATGTCTGCGACCACATGTCCTACACCTAGATGAAAAACATAATTGAGCCGTGTGTCCCGGTTTTAAGCAATTAACGCAAAGTCTATTGTTTTTTACTGCCTGCACTCTTGAATTTCCCTTTAAGCCTAATAATACATCACAATGGTAATTAGAATGTAAACCTTGACAATAAAAACCTTTATAACTAATACTTAAAGCAGTATTAGAGTCTTCAATAGTTTTTACATTTACATAAGAAATGTATTTATTTTTCGAACTATTAAAATTTTCTTTATTTTCATACCTATAAACGGGCTTATTACTAAGAAAAGATTTATGGTTATCCAGCTTTAGTTTCATTTTTTCTAGAATTTCGCATTTATGTTTTAAAAAACTTTGAAATTTCTCAAAATTAGAGACTTCATTAAATATATCTAGTTTTTCCCATTCGTGACGCGTAATCGGATCCAGTTTATTACATAAAATATAAATTAATAAAGAGCTCCATCACTTTTAAACATCTTCCTTATTGTTAATATGCATCGATTTCACTTTGTAACGCATAAAATTCATTTAATATTGGTTTGATATTGTTTAATCTAGTTTCTAGTTGTTTAACTATTACGTCATCTATTTCTGACTCACTAATTGAATTAAAATATAAGCATAATCTTGTGATTTTAGATTTGCATTGTCCCCGTTCATTAATTAGTTTTTGTAAATCAACCATTATTTATGTCATTTTTAGGAAATACAAAGAAAAGGAAATAACTCACAGAAAGTACCGCTATTGAGATGCGTTTTTTCTGGAATTTCTCGGTTACTGACAACCCTCAGCGTTTGCTGCAACTTGCTTGCTTGCGTATTTTCTAAATCTTTAATATTTTACTTGTTTCACTTGTTACTAATTGTATCTTCAACGATTGATTGTTTATCTTACTTGTACTTGGATATTATCACTTGTATCGATTACTAACTTTTACTTACTACTTGTATCTTTCACGATTGTTTATTACTTGTGTCGATTAGCAGCTTTCACTTGTTAATTGATTCGTAACATCCGACTCTTTAGAACCAAAATGTTGAATGAAACTTGATAATGTGGACTGTATATTTTTTATTGACTATATAATTCTTATAAAAACTTATTTAAAAAACTAATCGACTAAAAACTTGTCCGTTTAGGATGTGGGTGACCACTGTCCTTCCTGTTAACAATCACTAACCACTTCGGTTAATGACCATCCCCTCTCAACGCATGTAAAAAAAATAACTTTCTACGGTACACATTATATTTGGTCTAAACACATAGTTCAAAAAGTCCGGGTAAAAAACAAAAGTATCTTGACAATAAATTTATCGATAAACATGGAAGTGAGCATACCAAAAAGTCGATTGCAATTTAAAAAAATCAAAAGATGGAACTTTCGATTACAGTATAAGTTTTTTGGATCTTTTCGACGCTATCAAAATATTTGAGGTGTAACATTGCAACAGGAAAGTTACGTTCACTAAATGCGGACAACGTGAATTAGGTTTTAGACCGTGTTTGAGTTATGTCTGTAGAAGAAAATGCATTGGCTCGTGTCCTATGGTAGGAACTGTTTATAAAGTAAATCGTCACCCAGTATTTGTGATGTGTTTACTTGGAGTTGATACTCGAGGTATTAAAATGCATTATAGCTTGACGGAGTTAATTATTTTTGCTTATTATGGAATTGTTGATAGCACGATCATTACTGTCAATAGTAATTTCTGGTTAGTATCGCGCAAAGATGTTGACAAAGAAAAACTCAAAAATACGCAAAAAGAATCAGGGGATATTTTAACAGTATTTGGTCTCTCAGTCAAAAAGGAGTTTTTTTTCTCTAATAGAAATTTTTTCACTGATAAAATTATAGACGTTGTAATAGAATAGTAGATTATTTTGCAAAGCGTAAAAAGATTGTTGCGCAAATCACATAGTTAAAAAAACGAAAGTCGACGGTATTATTAAAATGTTGCTTCAATCATTAGAAAATTTAGCTGTAAAATATAGGTTTTACATTGGCGACAAAGATTCTAAAACATTCGTAATGCTACTCAATGTCTTCCCGTATGGTAAAAATTTTCTTGTAAAAAAATTGGGGTGCGTTTTACATGTTTCAAAACCAGTTTTTAAGCATGATAGTGACACAAAAACACCTTTTATTAAAAAAAGAAAGTGTTAAGAGTGCTCTAAAAAAGTAATTGCAAAAACAATAGTAATAAAAAAATTCCTCTAGTTAAAACTCAACAACTGACCCTAAAGTTGATAAAAAAAGAAATGTCAAATAACTACGACTGAGGCAACTTAATTTTTTTTTAAGAACATCCTTCTGCTCTTGCTAAAAATGTCTAAAACGTTTTAAAACCAATCTATAAAGATTTGACAAAAACGGAGTTGCTTGAAAAATGTTTAGGTAATGGGCATACAGAAAATAACAATAAAAGTTTTAAAAACCGTGTTTAGAGTAAGGCGCCTAAACATATATTTAATGGCAAAAAATAGTTTAAATGGCCTGTAAAATAGCAACTGGCATTTTTAATCAAGGATTTGATCTTGTAATGACGAGCTACTACACAGAATATACACCCTTAATTACCAAAAGTTGCTTATTTTATTTATAAATTAAAACTAGTCTTCCACGGTCTTAGTTCAATTTTGTTGTTATAGCTAAAGGACAGACAGAACGCACCACGAACGCTCATCGAACCGCAAGGACGAGGAAGTACCGCTTCCATTAATTTTTATTCAATTAAACAATTTATTTTAAGTTTACTTTGTACATACATTTTTTTTACAGTTGTTTCATCTTATACGTTACCTTGAAGAACGCAGTGATTAAAAAACTGCAAACAAACGCTTTCAAACTGTAGATGTCTACAATGTTAGTTTCTGTAAGATGAAAACTCTTAGAATTTAAACCAATGCGCTGCGCTTACGTTATGTTAGAAAAAATCTCAAAAGCAAGAGTTCTAGCAGTATTTGTATAGGAAATTATTAACGCATTGCATTCTGATTATAAAAAATTACAATTTAAAGAGATAGTATTTATTTTTAAGTAACTTAATTTTTTGTTGCTAGTTTAATTTGATATGCGGATGCGTTTCATCTTAAAGATCAGAAGACTTGCATTCTAATAAGTGTAGTTTTCCGTTTTGATAGCTATTACTATAGTTAGTTTTATTGGATGATTAATATGTATATGTACAGCCATAGTCATTGGAAATGTCCTTAAAATGAGCAATACCGCACGTTCAGTCACATTCTAATAGTATTAATCGTATTTATACCTGTAAATATATCCTAAGGTTATGGTTTTTTCTTTGTCGTATAAATACAAAAAGGTGATTACCATTACTTAATTTTGTATGTATTTCTCAAATCATACAGAAAAGCTTTTAAGTTTACTCTCAAATAAATGTTTTATGAAACCAAAATTTTCTTTATATTTTTTGTGCAAATTAAAAAACAAACACTGTTTTCTAATTTTGAATATGAACTTATTAACATATTTTTAATAAACATAGGACATACTATATCGTCAAATTTTTAGGTAAGAAATGTTTTGAATAAAAATGCCGAAATTATATTTTCAAAATTATTTAAAACGTATTTGTTACGTTTAAATTTTAACTATTAATGTAATGTATTAAAATGTGTGTTCTGATAGTCACACTATTTTTGTATGTAGCATGTATAAACCTGGCTTATCAGACCTAGAGTAATGTTTGGTTATAAGAATATGCAGCGTTTGATACTACAATTTATAAACAATGTTTCTTATATAACAATAAATATGTATCTAAAATTATAGAAAGAAATGTGTGTTTTTTTATTCGCATAAAAATATAAATACGGTCATAAAAGTAATACTATTTTCTTATGGTTTGAGAAATACATGTAAAATTTGGTAATGATAATCTCTTTTTTATTTACAAGACAAAAGGACATAACATCAAGGTATATTTACAAGTATAAATACTGGTAATACTATTAGAATGTGACTGAAAATGCATAATGTTCATTTTAGGAACATTTCCAATGACTATGGCTGTACATTACTACTGCGTGTTTCAAACTTCAAAAGATTTAAGTTGTCATGTCAACAATACTAATTATGATAATATATAGATTTAACTTAGCTATAAAACGTGTTGTAATTCCTCTCTACAGTTATATGCGTTGTGATAACAAAGGTATTATCGTCAGCAACAATTCTATATGATAATTATATTAACGCAATAATCTGTGACTGACTATATCTACGTTTAGGTTTTCAAAAATTTTTTATTTATAAACACTGGTAACACTTATTTAAGTATTATGGTAGTCTCTTAATTATTTATATTGCAAACCGCATTAATTATTCTTTTTTAAATATATAATAAACAGAATATTTTTATACAAAATTGTTTATCAATTATTTTTATTATTCATATATCTAGGTTTGTGTAGAATATTAAAAATATTTCTCATAAATGTACTATTATGCGTTGTTAAATTTGTATGCGACTGTGTTGTTGGTTTTAAAATACACGTTAAAGGAGAATTTTTTACAACTACGTTTTCAAATCACGTTCGTAATCTTATTTATATTACAAAACTTAAAACATTCCATCGACACAAATGCAGACATTTAAATTGGAAGGTTTATTTGTAATATCAGCGAGTATAAACTATTTTTAGAATGTAGTAAAATTGTTCAAAACTGTTTATATTATTAAATGCTTTTAGTTTAATACCTTTTTTAACCGAATTAACCAATTATATAATTTATGCAATTTATATGAACATTTTTTATTAACACAATTGTGTTTTTTTAAACGATTGTTTTTTGTTTAGTTTGAACTACACTACATTTGTTACAGTTCATACAGTTGATTTTGTATGTAACAATGTGCTGGTTTTATCTTTGATTACGATTACTGTGTAAAGCATGTTGTGGATGTTTTTTATTGTTTGCAGTATGGAGATGGTGCAGTATTCATTGTTTTAGTGTTAGAAAATTTTTATCATTGTTATAAGTACAAGATAAATTTGTGATACTTTAAAATTTTATTTAAAATATTAATTCATTTAAATTATATACATTAGCCACAACAAAATAATTTAATAACCCTCTACAAATTATCACAGTACATCAAATACAAGATCAAAATTAGACGTATTCAACACTGTCGCTTCAAAATACATGTGCACACTTGAAAACCGAAATTCAAATTTTCAAAATGTATGTAAGTAAACTACTTGTCACTGGTGTTGATTCAGATTGAAATGGACTAGTTTAAAAAGATACCAAATGGGCTTATAAAAAAACATAATGGTTGTTAGAGGTGTTTCATTATGTCGTAAACTGTGACCTCAAGTCAGAAGTGAATAAAAAAAATTAAAATTTGACGTCTCTGTGAATATCAAAAAAGTAATTACATATTTATATATTAGTGTGAAGTGAAATGACATTTGATTTGTTTACTATAAAACTGGCAAATGTTTGTAAGACGGATAATAACAACATTTTGACATAACTTGAGCTAAGTTCTTCGTCAGGCAGTATAATTATATAACTGACGAAAAACTTAGCTCAAGTTCAAAAGCTGTAGATACTAATTAAATAAATTTACACCATTTACCCTAAAAAAAACTATGGTTTCATGGTGAAAGATTTATTTCTAAAATGTATTACGTATTTGCTTTTTTATTGCTATACACAAACCAACAACCATTACATTATATTATAATACCTATTTAATTATTTACGTTTTGAATCATATTTTAATCTACTTAACAACACTGTTTTAGCCTTAATAAAAATTGGATTCATATATGTTACATTTCTGACATTTTTTCCAAAAATAATCCTATTTACACTTTTAGTAAAATTAAATAAAGATGAATCAATACAAGAGTTTAAAATGAAATTAACTAACGATTTTTTTTAGTCACACACAAATGTAAATTCTACATGACCATTTATACGTATGGACCAAACCATGATTGTAAACTTAAAAGAACGTGGAAACAAGTATCATGTGGTGTCGTATACCTTATTCTTGTAACTTCCACTACACCTTCTAACGTATTGAAACGTTAAAGATATTACTTGCAAACGCAAGAGCCTTCTAGAATGCTGTTATCTATTTTCTAGAAGTTATAGCTAAAAGTGACGAACGATCGAGAAGGATTTCCGTATGTCTTTATATAGCGACGAGACAGATCGTAGGTCAGTTATTGCTGGAATGTGAATGCATGCAGTATTAAGAAGATTAATCAAGTGAAGATAAATAAGTGATTAGCACGTGCGAGAGTTTTAAATAAATAACAGTGTACACCCAATCGAGTGAACGTGACTTATAGTGTAAACAAATCCGAGGACGTTATCTTATCTTATCTTAAGTGTTATACAACGGTTATACATAAATTATAGTGTAAGTGTTTTTATTATTAGATTTAATTAGTTCGGTTAATTTAAAAGTATACATATTTGTATAATAAGTAAACGTAGTTTTAGTCGTTTTAAATAAATTCGTTTTTAATAAATAGATACGTAACAGTATTAACCCAATTTACTAATGAAAGTGGAATACGTTTTTTATTGCAATTTTCCTATTGAAAAAACAGGTTTTTTAAATCTTGAGAAAATAATTGCCAATATTTCATTTGCATCGATTGCTTAGTTACAGCACCACATAAAGGTTTTCTGGATGAGGAATAACAGACCTTCCATTAACACTTTCAAATATGTCATCAGAAAATTTCAAAACCCTTCCCGAATCTTTTGCATGGGATTTAAACTTGGTTATCGATATTATTTTAATCTAAAAAGTAATAACTTATTACTACATTATTCTCATTATAAAAAAGTTACTTACGTACAGCAACGCTCACATAGAAATTATGACTAAAAAATGTATCCATACGAATCAGTCATATCGAATCAAAATACGTTTTGCGCGCGCGCTCGCGGGTGTGTGTGTGTGTGTGTGTGTCAGTGCGTGTCTAAAATTGTACTCACGATAACTCTCGAACTAAAAGTCCTAGTAACTTGAAAATTGCTATAGAGCTGGCTTTTCATATTCGCTTAGTCATATCAAAAGATGGGTCTGATACGTAAACTGAATGATTATTAAATATTTCATTTATAATTTAAAATTAATTCCAAAAATAATCTTTTTTTATCTTTCGTTATAATTAGTACATCGATGCGCTTGCCGATTAAACTAAGTTAGTTTCTAGCAATTACGTAACAACTTATTACTTACAATTATTGTTGATTTAGCAACAAAGATAAAATAATTTTTAATTCTGTTAGCTTAAATTATCTACATTTATTCCCAATCTTTTCAGTACTTTTAAATAAATATAAATCTATTTTAGTTTAAATTTTATAGATGCTTTTTTGACTGCATTTTTATGTTAATCATAAACAATGGTAAACGGTGCACTTTCTACATATTTTAGTAGAACAATCACTGCCTCAAAAAAGTAATTAGACACTTTTAAGCGCAACCTGCAAGGTAGGCAAACAAACTTACGTTATAACAGAACGGCTAATTAAATTTGACATTTTCGTTGTAGACATTACTTGCAGCGATACTACGAGGTTACTAACCATTCTCTATAAGCAACTTCTCAAGTGTTCCAAGAAAATCTTTATTTTGCTGCAAATATGTATCTAAATTGTACCAGAAGGATTTAATTTTTTTTTTGCCTAATTTTCTATTTATGTATTAATTAAAAAAGTTCTAAGTCAATTATAATTTGATTTATAATTAAAATAAATTAAAAAAAGTTTTATTAATAGCTCGAATAAATTTAAACTGCATGCCCAAATATGAAATTGCTGTTTTAATTAGCCTAAATTTTTAATATTTCTAGATTAAATTAAAATCAACATTCCAATTTTTGTAAAAGAAGTATTATCATCGTTTGAACGTAATTAGTGGTTGAACGATTGTAATCTTAGTTTTTATTACAAATTTTCATAACATTTATTTGTAGTTTTTTTTTTCATAGAAAATGGATTTTTATGAATCCGATATTCATTTGTTTTTTTTTATTACACTGTTGTAATACAGGGAAAAAATGATTTAACTTGCCTGATTTAACCCAATTTATGGATGATATCGAACCTACTAGTTTAAGTATTAGACAAAAGGTATGCGTAACTCAAATTAACTTATCTGTGCCTGTAGAGTTTTATTTTTAGGCGGCTTTTGTGAAATCTTATTTATATTATAACAAAAAGAACCAGTTGCGAAAAAATTAATGTTTTCTTAAAAAAATATTATTTTTAGTTAAATATAACTGAACTGGAAATCAAAACTAATATAAGTTTCGCTACCTATAAATCAAAACAGAGTTTTTGCTGGTTTTTGCTAAAACTAAGTAATGGATATACATCACCAAACATAGGAAAGATCATTCTCTTTTTTTTGTACAAAATGATCAACAACGTTTACTTCTAAATTAATAATATAAACACCAAGTCCAACCTTGGTTTAAAGAGAAAATGTTTTTTTTAAATACCTAATACTTTGAAAACCTGATAATTATAAGTAACGATTAACCTAAAAAATGTCACATCGTGGGATATACATAAGTTGCACTTATGCGAAACTGGGACAAATGGCTAATATTTAACACGTTCAGCTCCGCGGCTAAGTTTTCGTCACAGCTTATGGACCGCAGGGTGAAGTTTATTTTAAACCTTCTTCTCAGGCCGTATTTAACTATGCTTTACATTTGCATTTGAGCGTCTTGTGTCCTATTTCCTTATGCGCAAGATTAGTTTTTCTTATCTTTTGTTTTTCTTTAAATAATTTAAATTAATTATGATTAAGTATAATGTTAAGTGTGTGCTCTGTTTACATTGCTTGTTATTTTTTTAATATAAACATAAGAAAAATGACAAAATTTTAAAAATGGAACTTTTATTAAATATAATAGGAGTAAGGTTTTACATACTACAAAAAATGTTTTCATACATTATTATCTGTTTTCTTGAACAGTAAACCATTCTATGATCATTTCTCTCTTAAACCGAGAACGGGTTTATGGACCCCACACAAGTAACATGATTTTTTTACATTTTTGCGTTTTAAAAAATGTTTGTATTACTTTTCCCTAAATTTTTATTTATATTTATACACTAAAGTACGCAGTGGCAAACAAAAATTATTGGGCCAATGAAAGGTATAAACATTTTTACTTGGGGCTAAAAATGTTCGATAAAAATTTTGATACAAACTAAAAAAATTTTAAGCGTTGTTCCATACTATTAGAAACAAATTTATGTGTTGCAATAGTTGCCTCACTGAATTTCGAAGTAATGCAAAAATTTTAAATAGCCGGGCGATTTCAGACGTGGGGGAGGGGCCCCCGCTTTAAAGAAATATCGTGTTAAAATAAGTTGAGAAAATGCAAATATCCCCAAATAATTAAATAATGTTTCATCTTGCTTTAAGTAATAAATAATAATAAAACAAGTACAATAACATCAACAAAATATAATAATACAAAGAAGTAAACTTTTTTGACGAAATAATTACAAAACATTAATAATTTATAGTTTTTAAACTCTTTTTAAATTTATATTATTATATACTTTTTTCCTTTATTTTTACCTATTATTTTGCTTTTTTTGACAATGTTCATAAATGTATATAGGGTGCAAAACATTACATTTGGCAAACGTAATGAATTTTGCAAACATTTGGATTTAGTTCATTACATCTCGATTATTTTAAAAAACCTAAAATTGTTTATTCTAAAACTAATATAATTACCTACTAAACAAAAAATTACTAATGTTTTTCTACTTTTATTACTAGTACTTAGCATATTGAAACCAAAATCAAAGATTGAAATACAATTTGAGAAAAAAGAATACAGAAGTTTTCATCAAAATCACGCTTAAAGCAGTGTTTCCAGAGATCCAAAACCCCGTTCTTCTTAGGGGTATTCCATACCCCCAGTAATGCTCCCTTCTGCACAAGGCTCCGTCATTACTAAGTAGGGTATATAAAGGGGTTACTTAAAATTCATTTTGTAATGTATAATATTTCGTATTGTTTTGTGTGTCAATTCTGTGCAAAATGCCACGTCTTCCTGGACAAGCAGTGTTATCACTAGAAACTAGAGATAAGATAATCTTTTATTTTGCTTTTGATAATATTTTTTGATATTAGCAGTTTTTTCAATTATACCATGAGTATACATACCTATTTTATAGGTATTATATGATGTATAATTCAGATTGCACAATTATTCACTTACATTACAAAAAATTGTTTATAATGAAATTATAAAAGTTTCAGTCACATAGCATTTGGGTTCAATTTTTTCAGGTTTTTCAAGTTACCAATACAAAGTTAGCAAAACAAGTAAAACATAATTAGGAATTTGTTACTAATTTCTTGCTAAAGAAAAAATTTGTAGCTTTGTTACTTTTTTAATTATGCATTAAACTTGAGGCAAGTTACTACTACACCATTCTAAACAATGTTTTAATGAAAAAATAAAAAGAAAAAAGCTGATAGCTTTATTACTATTCTACACACATTTTAAACAGAAAATAAATTTATTAAAACACATTATAGAATGGTGTATTGCTAACTTGCCTCAAGTTAGCCAAAAAACGCATAACTAAAAAAGTAAGAATGTTACAATTTGTTTTCTTTTGCAAGAAATTCCTAACTATATTTTATTTAATTCTGCTAACCTTGTACTGCTAACTTGAAAAACGTCATTTTTTCACTTAAGTTATTAACATTACTTTATCGGTGCCTTTCAGTAAACGTAAACCTTTTTGTGCAGTTTTAATTAACTATTATTTATTTTATTAGAAAAGTGCGATCCATTATTAGGTTCAACGCGAAGAACAAGGCGAGAAAAATGATAGTCCTTTGTAGACCGCCCATAGAAGTAGAAAGCCATCTCTTTTATCCAGAGTTGAAAAAAACAATATTATTCAATATGCTCGTTTAACTCCATTCACAACTTCCGCCACCATTCGCGAAAGACTACAGCTACAATGCAGTTTGCAAACAATAAGGAATACTTTGAAAGCTAAAAGAATAAGCTGCTATCGACCTATAAAAAACCTGTAATTACTGAAGAAAATGTCTACCGGAGATTGCAGTTTTCAGAAAAACATTTCAATTTTGATTGGAAAAATGTTTTTTAGATGAAAAGCCTTCTGCACTTCCCAAGATAGTAAAAAAATTCTTTGGATGATACGTAATTCTAGATATAAATCAAAACATGTACAACCCAACAAAAGAAATGGGAGGATTAGTGCTGCGTACTGAGGATGGATGAGTGGCCCAGAGTAATTAACACGTGTCGATGGACGCTTAACTGTTCAAACTTATCTCACGATTTTGAAAGACGTCATGTTGCCCTCCGTACGACCAGTTTATCCCGAAGGACTAATTCAGTTTGTTCAGGACAATTCTCCTATACATACGGTAGCGATATTTCAAGAATTGTTTTTACAACATCCAGAAGTGGAAAGAATACGTTGGTTACCTAAGTCACCAGAGTCACCCTATAGAGAATTTTTGGGCGGTGACCGTGCGTGGGTGGAGCGACGAACTGAACAATAACATAGAAATACGAAATATAAACAACTTGCATCGCCATTATAATACCGTGTAAGAAAGATTTTGAGGAGATAATTTATGTGCCAATTTTATAAATTCGATGCCAAACCGTCTACGGAAATGTATAACCAATAATAGATATTACACCCATTACTAGCATGTAAAATACAAATATTTAAATAAATAATAAATACTTTTTTTATCATGTTTTTAATACGATTTTTTGTATCTAGTTCTGTTCTTGTAATATAAATAGTGTTTATGTATAATTTAAAATAAAATCTAAAGTATTATTTATATTAAAATTTAGTTGGTACTATAATAATCTAAACATAAAAAAATACAAACTACGAAATTCATTACTATTAAATTTGTATTCTTTCGAAATAGATAATACTTAAATTAAATATTACAAAGAGAAAACGCAAAAATGCATTTTGCATTTTAAGATTTACAGCATAGCTATGTATCTTCAAATTTCATTTGGAATTTTTTTCCGTGCTAAATGAGAAATTAGACTTGATTTTATAAAGGGAGATATGTATGTTGACTTTAATTTAATCCAGATATATTAAGACTTTTAGGATAATTAGCGCAGTAGTTTCATATTTGAGCATACAGTTTATCATTATTCGAGCTATAGATGGAACTTATTTAATTATAAATAACAATTCAATTTTTTTAAGCAAAGAACATAAATAAATAAAAAACTTGGCAAAGAAGAATTTAAAACTTTAGCGTACAATTTAGATAGATATTCGCAGGTAAGAAACATGTTCTTTGAACGCTTGAGGCGGTGCTTATAAAGAATGGTTAGTAACCTCGTAATATCTCTGTAAATAATGTCTACAATGCCAATGTTGTCAAATTTAACTAAGCGTTTTGTTATAACGTAACTTTGGTTGCCTACCTTGCAGGTCGCGCTTAAATATGTCCAATTACTTTTTTGAGCCAGTGGACATTAAATTCCCAACAATTATACAAATGTGTTAATTTTTTATTTCTTCATAAAATACAAGCTCTTTAGTTAAAATTTTCTCCTTTTTTTACTGTACCTTTTTTTTATTTAATATGACATTTAATTAATATCATAACCGTTTTAATTAATTTACAAACTATTTTAGTTTATATTGTTCTGTAAAAACTTTTTTTGTTGGAAGTAGCAGTTTTTGAATTCATTTTGTATGTTATTGACGTTATACACCAAACGATAGTTTGTTGAGTTCTGCTTGGAAATGTGATTTTGCCGATTTATCTAAACATTTTCAAGTAAGTGTGCATTTCGATTTTAAAACAATTTAATTTGATGCATTTTTATTCAATTTGCCAAAAGTTACAGAGTACGACAGATTGTTTTCTCTTCGATTTGTTTCAACTACCAACATTTTTTAGTAATTTTTTTTTCTATATAAAAGATTTTTATAATTGGTTTAATCACATGATAAATGGGTATTTTTAAATTGTAACACAGCATTTGCACCAGTAATGTCACACATTTAATAAATGTAGCAACGTTTTAACATTTGTCAGTAAGTAATGCTCTAAGCTGAAAAATATTTAACGAGACAGGTTCTATCTGTAGTCAACAAGTGCGTTTAAATACTTAATTATTTTATTTTAATAAATGTAATATATAATTACTTATGTAAAAGTTTAATATTTCTAAAAACTAAGTAATTTTATAAATCGTTTTAATAATATTCGAAAACACCTCCAGTAATTTTCAATTTTTATGTTTGTTGTCATTATCTACCAAATTCACAAATAACAAAACGTATTTTTCTGTTTATCTAATCATCACGCGTCATAAAGAATGTTAGTGAGTGAAAACAAACAGCATTCGTATAATTCAATAAAATAGAACGCGAGTTAACAAATTTTTATACTGAATGGTCCCTAAAAAATTGTTTTTTAAGTTCACGTAATTGTTCGAATTACTTAAAAAGTTATCAAAAAATGACATTTTTTTTCAATTGTTACAACCTTTTTTCGATATATTTGTGTGGTTGGGTTACGATAACAAAGTTTTTACTTAGTAGTAACATTGTAAAATTTATTACCAGAATAATAAAAATTACAAAACGTATATTACTTTTTTGTGACGTTTTGGCTTTTTTATGAACGTACTTTTGTTAATTGAAAAAAAGTAAAAAGTTAATTAAATTTGCTTGGACAGAAATAATCTAGACAAATGAGTTAATAAAAGCACCAACGTTGGCAACTTCTTAATGCTTTGGTTAATTCTTGACAATTTAAAACTGTTTTGTTAATTTCTAAAAAATAAAATAGTACGCTTCATAAATTATTACTATTAATAGTAAAATTTCTTGCTTGGATTGTGGCATCTTCATTTACGTCAACAAAATTAATTACGTAAGTTGGTAGAGCATTTAAATTCGTTAACAGCGAGTTACAAGTAAATTTTAACCTAAGTTTCAGAGCAGATAGATAATTACGGTAGCAGTTAAAGTTTTTTTATTAAAATTAATTCTACGACAATTTTGCGCAAATTACCTGTAATTAATTGTTTAATCTTGCATTTATAAATGACAACTTGCTTGAAATTAATATGCTTATTCTTTGTAAAATTGTATCAATGTTCAACCGAAAGCATTAATGTGTTAAAACCTTTTCAGAAAATAGCGTCGAGATAGCTACAATAACGATTTGTAAAAAGAAACTTTCTTGGCTCAAACAAAAATTAATTTAACGTTGTAAATACTTTTTAAAACTCTTCTGAACCTTTCATAACTCATTTTTTTCCTATATAATATATGTTAATAAGTAAAAGACGTCAATTAATGTGTTTATTACATTATGTTACTAACAAACACAACAAATTAATTATATAGGGTTCGCTATTACCACGGTCTCGGTTTCTAGTACCTTTGTATAAATGTCAGCATAAAATGTTTACTACTGTACTCATTTCTGTTGAAACGCTGCATATTTTAAAAATATTTTTGTTTATACAGGGTATTTAGTTGGGCTGGGCAGCATAAAGTCACACTTTTTTAAATACAACCCATTCGTTTTTTATGCTGTTCGATAAAGGCTTAATTTAGATAAAATATACATTTAATTTTTTTTAATTGATTGCGGCATTGCCATTTTAAAGCAATTTCTTAAAAAATACAGCATCAGAAAACTCGTCAAAAAACTTTTTTGAAATTTTGGAATTTGTTTTTATAAATTTGTAGATGAAAGTCAGAAGTACTTAAATAGATTTTTTTTAATTTGACAATTATTTTGTATAAAGGCGCTAAATTTCAAATTCATTAAATAGCTGAAACTTATTTTTTTAATGGCACCCTCAATTTCTTTCAACTGTTTGTAATGTAGTTTTTAATTTTCTATCGATTTGCACTAGTACAGTGTAACCCCGAAAATCCGAATTCCGGTAATTCAAAATTCTGAATAATCCGAACATTTGCTAATTAAATAAAAAATATTTGCTACTGAAAATTATAGGAAAAAGAAATACGTACGTGGATCGGGTACAAAACTGGTGTATACAGTATAACCACTTAAATGAGAACAAAATCGGTCATCTTCTTTTGACGTAACGATGTAAATCAACTGGAAGATGCGCAGCGCCGCATAAACATCCCGTCCGTCGGTGTAACGGCAGCATGCTGTTCGACGTAGCGTACGGCCAAGTGCATTGGCAGCGTCCGCGTGTGACACGAGATCAGGTCGCACGTCATCCTTTTCACTTTCTTTGCCTTGATCACCACTACCTTCATTTTTATCCAGCACCATTGTTACAATATCGTCGTCGTTCAAATCTGGATTGTCGTCGTCGTCTTGGTCAATCCATTCCTGGAGACAATTTTTTTCTGTTTTTTCACATCCAGGGATTTGTTGGACCAATAGAATCAAGTCAATTAATTTTGTCTGGACAGGGAAATCGTTTTCCTAGAATTCCAGACTTGACCACAGTTTTTTCCAAGATTTTTGAATCAAAATTTTGTTGCATGTTTGCTATGCTTCTGCAACCCAGTAAATAACGTCCCTAATTGTCATCTTTTTTAGGCGACCTTTGATGGAGAAATCCTCTTCTTCTTCAATTAGGGTTCGCAAGAGCATTTTCCGATTAAATACCGTATCAAACTGTATATGTTAACAGAACCGAATGACTTGATACAAAAATTTTGAATTTGAAGGTAATACAGCTTGATGTTTTGCAGCACACCTTGATCCATGGGTTGCAATAAAGGAGTTACATTTGGGGTCAAAAAATTGCCTTAATGTCACTTTTGACTAGCACCGAATCTGTTGGATGAGAGGTGGCATGGTCAATTAAAAGGAATGCTTTGTTTGGCAAACCGTTCTCTTTATTAAATTTGGTTACTGAAGGAACGCACTGTTTCTCAAACCATTCCTTGAATAGATCACCATTCATTCATGCCTTCATTTGATTTCTATAAAATACGGGAAGAGAGTTCATTTTTACATTTTTCAAGGCACGAGGCTTAGCAGCCTTGCTAATCGCCATGAGTGGAATTTTATTTGTTGCCGCAGCATTACTACAAGCTAAAATAGTAAAGCGTTCCTTGTGTATTTTAAACCCCGGGGCAAACAATTCCAATTTTGAAGCCAGACTTTTAGTTGGCAGTGCTTTAAAATTTAAACCTGACTCATCAGCATTGTATACTTGCGGGGGCGAAAGGTTTTCAAAACTAACAAGGTCTAAAAATGCATCTAAACAATCATTTACAGCGGCAAAATCTGCGGATAACTTTTACCCTGTTATTGATAGCTGACATTTTATTTAGTTGCAACGCCTTCTTTTGAGTTGACGGTCCGCTGATAGACACACCTTTCTGTCTTTCCTGGGTAAACTACAAAAAAGTCGCTTCATCTAGTTTTTATAAACAGAATTCGTTGAGTTGCAGCGTTGTTCAAGCGTTTTTTCACTAGTTGCACTACAGAACTGTTTAATTTTAGAACGATTTTTTTCCAATCGGTGATAGTGGCTTTGCTAACACCAAATTCAACAGCTAACTTAGTTGCAGTTTCTTCTTGGTCGAGACGTTTTAGCACTTCCAATTTTTCTTGAAGTGTACAGGCACTATGTTTACGTTTGCCCGACATTTTAAACACAATTAAACTTTTAAATAAACGTAAAAATTCGTACGTATATACAGTACTACATAAACAAGGTCTGCACTCATCACTGACACTGTCTCGGTATGATTCACGCAAGCTAAGTAAGCCACTAAACCCCCACCACACGCCGCCTATTGTTTTGCCGCGTGACTCATGTTTTGTTATTTTGCGTCGTCGTCGCCATCTGTTAATCAACGTCGGTTTTTGTCTATTGTTACATTTAGTATTGTCGGCTGTGGTGCTGACATTACACGTGCGTAGTGCCGCCCGACTTTTCTTACGTTTTAATGGAACGTCTGAAGTTAACACTGTATGAAAATAGCATTTTAGAAGTATTTTATAAAGCGTTCCGGATAATCCAAATTTTCTGAAATCCGAACAGACGTCAGCTCCAATTAGTTCTGACTTTCGGGGTTCCACTGTACTTGTTTCTCTTAACATCTACAGTTATGAAGATGTTTATAAATTTTTAAACAAATTACAGTAAGTATTATTTTAATCAAAATTTATTTATTTTAATAGGTTTTGCTTCTATTAAATATAAAACAAATAGCTAGTGCAAGTTACTTATTGTGTTTAGTTGTCACATTATTACCTATTTCTACTTTATTAACTTTTGTTTAAAATGAATTTTGCACAGAATGGATTAGTGGACATGGAGTTTATTTTGGGTAAATGTGAAAAAATTGTCTTTTAACTTCTCGTGCTTATAAACAAAGATATCCTGATAGCCGTGCTTCAAGTATCCGTGCATTATAAAAATTATTAGTTTGATTTGGAAAAAGAAAAACTATCAGAACAGAAAAGACAGAATTTATGGTATTACAGGCTGTAAATGGAAATGGAAATGCTAGCACCAAATAAATTAGTAAAGAACTTGGTACAGTATTAATGCACACCATCAGAAGTTGAGAATAGGGAATTTTTATCGAGAAGAACTTTCTGTGAATAGATGTTAAATAAACTTAATGAGGTGCTAATCATTATATTCACTGTTTTATTTACCGACGAAATTACCTTTTATAGTAATGGCCGAGTAAATCGTCGTAATTTACAGTACTGCAATAATGGAAATCTTCATATTTTAAGAGTTTGAATAATCAACATTAATGTACGTTCAATGTATGTGGAGGATTTGTGGATGTTTTTATGATAGTTCTTTACTTCTTTGATGGTCATTTAAGTGCCAACAGATATTTTGAGTTTTTGAATAAATCTTTACAACAGTTACCAAAAAAACACAAGAAGGACCATGTGTATCAGTATGATGGTGCGCGCTGTGATTTTGCTAAAAATGTGCGTAATAGTTTAAACGAACAATATTGTGATTGATGACCGAGGAGGTCCTGTGCAATGACCTGCAAGATCTCCAGATCTTACTGTCATGTATTTCAAGGAGATCCTACTACACAAAAAACAGAATAAAACCCGCATTTTCTAACGTCACACACGAGATGTTACAAAATGTGCGTGTATCTTTAAGGCAAAGGCTTGAGATGTGCCTACAACAAAATGAGCAAAATTTTGAAGACTTGTAAACGTAGACGTTAGGAGAAAAACGTATTCGTGCAAATCGATAGAATATTAAGAACTACATTAGAAGCAGTTGAAAAATTTGAGGGCGCCATTTAAAAAAATGAATTTTAACAATTCAAAAAAATTGAAAATTAGCACTCTCATACAAAATAAGTTTGACAAATTAAAAAAATATTTTATACTATTTAAACACTTTTGATTTTTATCTACAAATTTACAAAACAAAATTTCAAAAAACACCAGTTTAGTAACCATATCTTTCTAATGCTGCATTTTTTAAGAAACTACTTTAAAATGACAACGCAAAAATAAGAAAATATTTTTCATCAAAACTCAAACTGCACCTAGGCATTATACACCAGTTACAAATATGCTTTATCACTCACAACAAACGATGCAACCACAAGCTTGACATCAACAAATTAAATATGATATATAATAAAAGAAAAAACAACAGATGACAACGTAACTAAAGAAAATAGTAACAAAAGACTCAATAGCGTGATAGAAAAAAATAAACGAACTTAAGCCGCCACCTATAATTGTAAAAAAAGTTAAAAATACTAAACAATAAATAACTTTTTTATATAATATTGTAAAGAAAAGGCATCTGTTAAAAGCTCTAAACAACAACAAATTCAACCAAACGCGCCTTATTACGTCGTCGGAAAATTTTCGGAGTATTAGAAATATTCTAACGACGCGACTTTTCGCATTGTGATTTTTTTTAGTACATTATTATTTTTAAACAGAAACGTTTTTGGAAAGTTTATTATTTTTTGTCATTTTATTTTACAGTATATATATTTCATTTAATTTTTATGTCCTGATTAAAATTTTATTTTATTTGGGTAAATATTCTTTGAGTTTACCAAGTCTATTCAGATATGGCGTCTCCAAGAACAGAGGTAAAAGGCTACAGTGGTATAAAGAAATTCTTTCTGATTGCGATGTTGACTCTGATTTACGCGACGATGTGTCTGAGGATAGTGCACACAATACAGAAACGGAACAATCATCCAAAGACGAGAGCAATCGTCAAGAGTTTCTCACCCAACAGCCTCCTAATAAAGTACCTAAGTTTTTTGGGAAAGATGCCACTGCTTGGCTGAAACACGTTTCACAACTCAAACCAACTAAAACAATACGCCAAAATATAGTAACTAAGCTTCCTGGAGTGTTGAGAGATGCAAGAAATAAATCTGAAACTTTTTATTGCTGGAACATATTTTTCCCGATGAATATTCTTTAAGATATTGTGACATATATGTACAAATCAAAAGTCAGATGAGATAAGAGTAGCTTATGAACGTCCTCGTAATTGTCTACTCACAAATTTAGAAAAATTAATGGCATTTTTGGGCTTGCTATACTTAGCAGGTGTAAAAAAAGGGCAATTATTATTATTATCAACTATCAAACGATACAGCGAGTGTTGTGAAAAGGCTTATACGTCTTATTGACAAAACAGGAAACAATATCACTGCTGGCAACTATTTTACATCTATCCCACTCGCCAACAAACTATACATATATAACAAACTAACTCTTGTAGGTACAATCAGGAAAAAAAAGCAGATTCTTTTAGAATTTCTTCAACATAGACCCATCAACAGTACTATGTGTGCATTTAGATTCGGCGAAAATAAATGTACTCTGACGTCATACATCCCAAAAAAAACATAAAAATGTTCTAATGATTTCAAGATTTCATCGTAATGATAAAATAGGTATAGATTCTTCTCAAAGCAAGCCTGAGGTAATAACACGTTACAGTAATCGTTGGCTTTTTACTATATTTTGCAGTCTTCTTAATATAGCGACTATAAATTCGCAAATTATTTACAAGACGAATAAATACCAAGACGCCACTTCATAACATTATTGGCCAAAGCCCTCATCAAACCCTACATGACTAATCGAGCTTCTATCACTTGTTTATCTGTGCCATTTTGATAGAAAATATCGTCTATTTCCGGTACTAATTTCAACGTAGTCTAAGCACCAGAAGCCACACAACGTAAACTACGGTGTGGTTTCTGTCTAGTTCGAGTAAATGGATTTTCACAGCATAAATGTCACATGTGTAATATTTCTTTATGTAAGGATTATACTGCATCTACTAAATTTACATGTTTGAAGTGCAAAAAATGTAACAGTGAATAAGTTTCTTTATTGTTTACTCTATATATTTTCTATTTTCTAGGGTTACAATAAAAAAAATTCAAAAAATTGTTTAATTTAGTTACTTACTAAAATTAACATTAGACATTGCACAAATCGGCGTCAGAGTAAATTTATACACGCGACAAGGCGTTAGAAAAAATCTATACGCGCGACCAATGGCGGGATAAAAAAAAAGTTAAAGAAGAATGGAGATTTTACAATCACCAAAACGTTATTAAAATCTATGTTATTACCTGTGATAAAATGATGTTCAGCAACAACAGACTTAAAAATGTGTCTTTTTTTATACATCGATTATGTTTTGAAACGCATAAGACAACGGAACAACCAATTTTATCAAGTAGATTAAACCACATAAACAAGGAATCTGGTATACACCTTAAGATTAAAGTGTAAAAAATCTGTCCTTAGCTGAAGAAAGAATTTGAGGGATTTTACCAGTGGAGTTAAATATAGGTTTGATACCATTTTTACGAAGAAGTTTACTTATTTGATTAATGAACTTATAGATGTAAAGTATAAGATGCAGTTTCGGATTGGATTTGGAAATAGAATAGTATATTAAAACACAAGTTACAGAATGAACGCGCTTCAAGCACGAGACCGGGTTTCATACACGAGCCGCGCAGCGGTGAGTTTATGAAGCGGTCGAGTGATTGGCTGTATTCTATGACGTGTGTTTTATACTATTTTCTCTATTTTGATACAATAATTAATATTTTTCGTATAATTTTAATTTTAAAACAACATTGGGAAACTTTTATATTTTATTGAATTGGCAACACTTACACTTTGACATATTGAAATTTATGTGTTAACCTAAAATTATACGAAATTATCTCTTTATACCTTTATAAGTAAATAAATTTGAAGTAATAAAACGTGTTTATTTTATTTTGGCATCAAAATTGAAATTTCAATTGTTCAATTCCAATAGTTTTGATTTCTTTTTCATGTAACGTCAACTTACGATGCAGAAATACCAACTTTGAAAAAACTAACATTACTAAAATTCGTGTAAGAATTTGCTTATTTTTACACGGATTGTAGTGTAAGAATGGCTAATTCTCATGTCGAAATAGAGAAATGTTATTATGTATTGAAACACGTTGATGTAGACGATGTTTAATAACAACCTGAATATGCCGCTTTATATAACCATTGTTCAACAAAGTTTTAGTAAGATGAGTCTAGATTCTCAGGTTGGCAAATAAAAAATACGCGATAAGTGCTTATCGTTCACTTATTCTATTTTCGTTTTGGGTGCCACTATGAGTTCTTCTTTATCCCCTGTTGTAACTAACATTTTTGTGGAATCCTTTGAAACGGTTGCATTCAAATCATCAATATTGAAACTTAAGGTCCGGTTTAGGTATGATGACAACACGTTTATTATTTGGTGCCATGGTCATCTCGAATTGTCTATATGAAGCGGAATATTTAGGTTGTTTCTTGTTTAACTTTTTTGATTTATTTCACGGCCTGGTGAAACTTTTTACAAAAGTTTGCGGAATGTCTTGTCTTAATTTTTAGACTCCGACAGTAGAAGTCTTCGCTATTATATATATAACAGTTGTTGTATGGTTACAGTTAAAAATATATCAAAAAAAATCAATACAAAATGGTATAGTTTGTCAATATTATAAAAACCTGTTATTTTATAAAAATATACACATAATAAACAAGCTTTTACAATGTTGCAGTATTGAGTAAAGTAAATAAGAATAGAAAATCGTAGTTTTGATACATGAACGCAAAATAGAACCTAAATTATGTAAGCATTAGAAGTCCGATTATAATAAATTTTTTTTTTTAAATATGCGTTTATGAGGTAGGTGTAATGTAGTAGAAAAAAAAGCACTAATTTGAATACCACTTAGTCAACTTAGCATTTTTGTAGCTGCAAAACGTGGTCGCTTCTAAAAATCTATATTCCTTATTTTCCGTATAAAACAATTCTTTTAATTTAAATAAAAATATATTTGCAAATATTTTGCACTGAAATTAGAAAAGGGTTAAACACGTAAAAGTTCAGAATAATTAAAAATTTAAATTATTTGAACTAAAAAGGTTCTAGAATGTACATAAGCGTATGTCAATATTAAACAAGGTTTTGCATGCTATTTTTATAAAAATTTAACATTAATTTTTTGTTGTATTTTATGTCTTATGTAATACTTTACTTAATTTATTATTTTAAAATTAATCTGTTTCGTGTTAATTATGTAATTATAAATAGTTTTTAATTTGTTATGTAATTCCAGTGTTGACTTTAAAGATATATCGTTGTTTATAAAATGTTTCATATTTTTGAAATTGTTTCATGCTTTACGTATACATATCAAAATACAAGAACTTGATAATTAATTACTACACTTTATCATCACATAGAAAATAATTTTAGTCAAATACATTTATTTAAAATTCTAAAGTTTTATTTTTCATTAATATAATACTAAAAAAAATCATGCAATTATTAAAACTTTAAACAATATTTAAAAAAATATTATAAAATTGATGTAATAAAACCTATAAATGTAATTACTTATGTTTTGGTTATTTGTTGAAGCACGAAACGTCCGTCCTCACAGAGAAGAATTGAGTAGTTTTAATAATCCTCCTTGAATGAAGAAGTAAATTATATTCCATTGAAGATAAGATAAAAAGAGGATAAAAAAATTTCACCAGTTTATAAATTTACTATTGTAATTTTTACTGTTTCTAAGTAAAAGTATGCGACAGGTAGTGTGATAAATTTAAACCTAATTCCTAGAGAATCTGGTAGTTACTAGATGTAGATACCTACGGTTTATTGGTTCAGTAATACGGTATTTATTAGAAAATGGACGTTTACTTGAGTTTGTTTGTCCTTAACGAATAATTCTGTAAAGGCTAAATTTACTTATTGCTAATGTAATTAAGACTATTTTTGAAATATAAGTGTAACCAGCCAAGAAACCAAATTTTAAAATTTTTTGTTTTTGTCATTTTTATTTTTTATGATGTACCTGCCATAATAATCTATTGTTAATGTATTTTCCAAGCAAAATATAAAAACATGACACAGCAAAAACTTGTCTAAAAGGGAACATTTACCGAGTCTCACAAGTTTTTGCTTTAACAAGTTTTACTGTATACATTTCAATATGTGATGTTTCTATATTTTGTTTAACTGAATTATATTATATTATAAGATGTCAATATGACGGGTGAGCTTGCATGTTTTTGACAAGATTTCCAATTTTGGGTTCGATAGAAGAAATTGTACAACGTAGATCACTAGCAATATTGAGGTCATTTTTGTACTTTGTTTTTATTGCTACAACCGCTGAAAACGCTTTTTTGCACAAAAAAGTGCTTGAAAACGGTAAAAATAATTTTAGTGCTTCCTCTGCTATGCTGAGATATACTTTGAAATATTTTACCCAAAATAGTTCATTTATCCATCTTCTCAAAATCATATTTGGCAGCAGAATCATTTTTGATTTTCAAAAATCGCTTCTGTAATGTACCTGGCAGCACGTTTACGTCAACTTGAAAAGGATCGATCGCCAATTTATAAATATTGTTATCGCAGGAGTTAGAGAAGTAGCGTTTAAATTCGTCAGTAAGGTGTTGCAAATGATTCGATATTTTGTTTTGGTATCAGTTTTATCAAAAACCTCCGTAAGCCACGTCTCGGTGATCGCAAATGATTTAGAAAAACAAGAACAATTGCATGCGAAAATTTTGCGATTCCAGAGTTGCAACTTTTGAATGTATGCCGTTATGACATCTCGATGTATAATTATTTTCGAGTCTCCACTTTGCAATTTTAAGTTCAATAAAACGAAAGTATCTTATAGATAAACAAATACTATTTGAACTCATAGTTTTCTAAATCACTTTGTTCTTGAATTTCTAAAAACTGAATTGCTTTACCTTAAAATTCAAATAATCTTGCCAACATCCTTTCAAAAACCACTAATATTTTGTGCCCAAATCTTCATAAAGGGCCGTAAAAATTCGTGTTTGTAAGGCACTTACAATTTTGATGCATAGAAGAGTTCGTTTGAAAGTATTTTAGCCGCCAGGGCTTAATGGTGTATAAAACAGTTAATATTAATTACGTTAGAATTTTTTTTTCTTTGACCAACTGTACAAATCCTAAGCGAGATCTAAACATTGCCAGAGCGTCGCCTGTGCACACACATATCAACTTCTGCAATAAAAATTCATGTTTGCCAAATAATTCACAGATTGCTGTCATTTTATTAATTGCTTTTAAAGTTGTCATGAAGTGTCTAGAAAACAATTATTTGTCCTTGATTATTTTGTTTTGTTTGCATCTAACAAAAACTAGCAGTTGAGAACATTGTGTGTGTAACCTCGTTCAACTGTATTGCAAAAAAATTGATTTTTATACGGTCTCCACTATCTAATTTTGTATGTCGTCAGGCGTATCAGCAAGACAACGTTTTACAGTATTGTCAAAAAGAGGTATTTGTGACAATTTTTGTTTACTTTTTTGTCCATGAACGATATCAGCTGCTTTCAATAAGTAGGGTTTGACAAGTGTTTTTCCCATAGTATGACTTTCATACAAAGCTTCAAGCACTTACTCAGACGACTGAGAGGATTCCGCACTATCCACTTTTTATGCGTTTAAAACTTGCAAATTGTGAAGCAGAAAACTTCTTTCGCTTATTCTTTAAAGCATCGCGTATTGTTGGCAAATGTCGTTCCAGACGCGAAATTCTAATGGCATCATTGCTGAATACTTTATAACAAACCGTATTTAATCATCATTATACTTTGAATTTTTTACCAAATTCATTACAAAATTAAAGAAATAACCGATCCTTACACAAACACAAAATAACAAATGGCTTATTTACCTTATTTATTCTTTCAAGAAAGTGAAAATGATCACGGGCGTGTGTAAAAAGAATACTAATATCTACTAACCGCTCGCGCCCCCTTTCAAAGTCGTCACGCTTCTTTAGTGAGGCGCGCCTCCCCACTTAGAAAATTGTTGCTTTAACACATGCAATTAAAACCTGTGCTTTTCAAGTTAGTTTTTTCACTGCATACAAACGCACCGTATATGATGATGATAGTTTCTCTTTGCACTATTTTTTGACGGCGTTTAGTACACTTTGCGTTATGTTCGATACAGTTGTTTCAAACTTTTCGTTTGTGATGATGGTGAGATCGTCGGCGTATTCTACACCTTTGTTTTCTAGTTCTTGTAGTAGGCGGTTCATCGAAGCACCATAGTAAAAGTAACAGCATCCCGCTTTGTAAGCACCTGCCAGCCACTTTGGCTCTTACAGTGCTACTGTACAAAGTAGCATTTATCGTCAGATTCTTGAGAATTGAGTTGACTCAGTTTTGCACTAGATATGTGATGCCTTTTTTAATTTTTATAGTTGGTAAATTGGTAGCTCGCATGATTTTCTAGATTTAATGCATATTGGTTTTGGTGCAAAGACAAAGCTTTTAGTGCCCCGTCCCGTATATACTTGTCGATTACTTTTTGAAGTAGTTTTAACATGAAGAAAGTTAAGGTGATCGGTTTGTGAGATTTTGCCTGGGCGTATGTAGATCTCCCTGGTTTTGGTCGAAATGCCACTGTGACAATTTGTCAGCTGTTTAGTAAATGCGAAAGTGCTAAGCTGGTTATGCGAATTTTGCATACTGTACTTTGCAGAGCAGGAAATCTCTTTTACAGCATGATGTGATACATTCTATCCGTTTCTGGAGACTAAAAGAGTTTGAACGTATTGATTTTCCATTCTAGGTTTTCAGGATTCATTATTTTTCTTGATAATTCCCAGTTTCTTTTGAGTGCTTGTTTGTTTAGTACTTTTAGATTACGGTGCTTAGGAACTTTAGTTAACGATGAACCCGGAAAGTGTTTTAGCAATAGTTTTTGCAAAGTACCTTTAGCCAAGTCTGTAAACTTTCCGCTTTTGATCAGCATAGAACCGATGTTTCCAATGCGGCCCCTGCTTAAGGGACTTTTTTGAGGCGAGAACTTGTACGTTCATTTTCTATGTCCGTAAATTACCTTCTCTATGGTGTCCTTTTTGCTTTTTGTATTCATCTCAGTTTCCACTTTTTTTGGCTGTGTTAAATAATTTTTTTGTGCGTGCCTTACTGCTTGTTCTACCAAGTAACATTTATTTGTTTGACAGTTTCTGACCAGCTTGCTTCAAATGCAAATTTTTATGAATTAATAATACTGTTCATCATTAGTTCTAGCTTGTGCGTTCAATTTGCAACTAAACGATAGTCCTTGTTTTGACCGGTTAAACTTTTGTTAAACAACTCACAGTCGGTTTTCCTTCGGTGTTTGTATCCGATTACAAGTTTGTAATCTGATTAAATGAGGAACCAAATGTATTTACGATCACATAAAAAAGGTTCATGCAATAGATGCTACATTTTTATCACTTTGTTTGCTTTTAGACTAGCAAGCGTAAGGTCAATAACTTTACGGCGCAATACGGGTATACGCGTAAGCTCATCTTCATTATTTATTATGTCTAAATTAGATTTTAGAATAAATTCTAAAAGTTTTTCACCTTTTTGATTTGTGTTCGTGCTTTTTCACAAGTGTGGTATGCATTGGCTTTGCATTCAAGAATCAGAAGAAGTTTGTAGGTTCTACTGTTAATCAGCTGTTGGATTTCCTCTGGCGGCGGTGGTCCTGTCTGGTCATAGAAAAGATAACCGGATCCAATAATGAACTTCTTCCTGATGATTTCTTCTGTTACAGATAATTTAGTTGCCAATAAGTCAATCCCTCAATGGCATTAAGTTTAGTTCATTCTTTACAATGATGCATGAGCAAGGGTTGTGCACAAATTGGGCTGCAAGCAGTTATCTAGCTGGACAGTCTAACCCTTTTATTCTTTTCTTTTTTGGATTTGTGTTAACCACCCGCCATGCTTTGGTACTGATGTTTTGTATCAATATTCTTTTTAGTAAGGTGGTCGATCCTAAGTACTGTTCCCGGGATCCAAGTGATAACTATTTTTAGATGCAAGAAATTCTTTGAAATAAATGATCTCAAGTTCTCTATCTTTTCCCAAAAATAGTTTTTTTAGTTTTGCTAACTTATGTATAGAAATTAAGTTTCATTATTTTGCGAACAGCGATGGCAATGTAGGAGTTTATTTTATATATATTATTTATTATATAACATTGCATGTTTATTTAAAGTCACTTTAGTTTATTACATTTTTAGTTAAATAACACGTTTGATTTATGTTTTAGTTGTCGCTGCTTGATTAATTCTATGCCGTTCTTTATTTTTTTTTCTATAGGCAGATAATTTCTTTACCGACTTGATGTTAACCTAGAAGCAAGGATAAGCCGTAAGGCAGGTGCTTCGGGGAACTAAGTGCTCTCATAGCACGCAAAAAAATACTTAGCCCATGCTATAGGTCTTGTAAGACGATCCTATCTACTCGCAACATTTTCTTACTTAACTTATCCCTCTTGTAACAAACTTGTATCAATTAAGTTCGGTTGGTATGGTAGGTCTATTTCCTCCTCCCCTAGTGGCTTTTGTTTGTTTAACGTGCCAACTAGCTACTCTCTAGTTGCCTCATCTGCGCACGTTATTTTCAAGAATCCCTTTCCTGCAGATCGTCAATTCATCCGAGTATCGAAGTTTTTATAACTTTGGATTATTCAGGATTGATGATGTTTTTAGGAAACTTTTCTGGTGTGATTGCAAAATCAATTTGCTTTACCAGTAGTTTTTGTGACGCCGGTATGCTACTGCTGGAAAGGTTGCGTTTTTGCGATTTTGTTGTTCCGGCAGTTGGTGCAATTGCGTGGGTCATCTAATGTCGCCTTTGCTACTTGTATAGGTGGGTTTCGATTACTCGTCCTTGCGGTTGAAATAGAACCGGTTGTCTAAGCTCCCGTTTTTTTTGTTTCTTTAGTTTTTGTTTTGCGCTCAGCATGAGCCGATATTTTTCGATTCTGCCCATGGTTTTTGTCATTTTTTGAAAAGTTGTAAAGGTGGTTCCATATATGTCTCACGAGTACGGAGGAATTGAGATTACCATGCGCAGTGCCACGATACGCACGGAAGGCTATATACAACGGAGTTCGCTTGGTACGCCGAGATTGGAACCAGTGACGATTGGTCTTCTATCCAGTCATGCATCTATCGACCTGGTTCTCCCCACGTTACATTTAGGTTTTTAATCAGGTTGTCTCCTCCTCCTCTTGATCCAGACAATTAAACCAAGACCCCCTAGCACTGCTTTCCCGTGAGACATGTTTACAGCAGCTAAAGGTTTGAGTTTGGCTGCCGTGCCTGTTGACCAAATTAGTAGAGCGACGACAGACTTCGTTATCCTAGTATTGGCTCTTGCCACGACACTACAGCTTAAGCTGGGAAAACTGGTTGGCGTGACAGTAGTATTGAAATACGTATGCATTTTAGGCCGCAATTCCAACACCTGTGAAGGTAAACAGGGTTATCTTCAGCTAGTAAAGCTGCGTACCGCGGCACTCTATCTACTTTCTAATATACCACCATGAGACGCGTTCGATAGGTATCTCAACCCACGGGAATCTAATGTGTTACAAAGTAAAATAGTATGACCCGACAGGTAGAAGCGTCGGGAAGTGACAGTCTTCTCTTGTCACCTACGGTCAGATACTAATTTTAATAATAAAACACTTTACTTAGTTTAGAAAAAATTAAAACAAAATATCAATCTATCTATAAATTGTAATTTTAACATTTGTTTAATCTATAATTCAGAAATTTATGCTAAACTTTATCTGTACAACATCAAAAAATACAGCAAAGCAGATATTTCATCTTAAAGAGTTACAATCAATAATTTATATAATTTTATGTACATATTTATTATTATTAATGACTTGGAAACAATTTTAGGCATCATAATGCCCTTGCTCGTAGGTACTTAGTAATTATGAGAATAAAAGCACTTATATGCACAATGCAAACAAAAGTTCCTAGAAAGTCTATCATTAATCACTTTAAAAAAAGTTTACAAATTTGTTAAACCGTGAACAATAGAAGAAAAATTAGAAACGTAATAAAATTAACACCAACAGCATCTGTGCGTACTTCAAGTGATACTCGTATATAGAAAATATTATTGTAATTTTATTCTTGTTAATTAATCGAAATAATAAAAAGAAATTTTTCTAATGATTTTAATATTTTTAACTAATAGGCACATTCTGATCAGATTCATTACAGTTGTTTATATGCAAATTTCACACTAACAACATTATGCTGAGCTTTTATTCATGTGTACGCAAGAATAAAGCATGAAAGATTTGACTCGAAACACAATTTACATTTTATCGTGACATAATGCGTCCCCAAAGTACTTAACGACCAAAGTATCGGAAATTGAGATTTAGGGTTATCTTTTCACACAAATACGCAATGCTAATTCACCGATGTTTGAATACCTCGCAAAAAATTTACCTATTAATTGTCAGGATTATTTAATTTTTTTTGTTAATGACGTTTGGATTAAATCCAAAAATAAGAAGCATGTTCGATTTACTTGGATAAAAATTAACTGCTTTCAAAATTTTTTGTTTTATAAATATTTAATTTTCTAAGAAAACACAGTAAAAACACGATCGATACTGTTACCGTAAAAACACTATCACAGCAAAAAATGTTTTTCTAACATAAAATTTATCGTTTTCTTGCTTTATCCTATGTTAGTGATTGAGAATGTTATAAAACAATAATTTCAATTAAACTGTTATACGTGTATACATAAATGATACTTAAATAAATGTGTATTCCTGTTTGCAGCTTTAAACCTTTAAAATAATTTCCTAAATGTGTTAAATAAAAGCTTGCTTTAAATTTCAGAAAAGCTTAGTAAACCGCAGAAAATTATTGTTTCTTTAAAGTGCCGCGTTTTGTTATTCAAACAACAAAAAGTAAAACGCTACACAATCAATCGTTATTCCTTGAAGGATTTAAAATTCTAAAACATTTTATTTAGAAGTCTTTTGTGAATATATATTTTAAAAGTTTAAATTCAAGCTGAGCTTAAGAGTATTGTGTATAGGGAACAACATTTGAACTATGAGGACTATTATCTTTCTATAGTTTTCTCTAAGGAAATATACGCGAAAATGTGTTTTACAAATTTAAAAAAATATAAATTCTTTTTGATATATTTGTGTAGGCATTCTAATAATATAACGGCAATAAAACATAACCATAAATTGCACTACAAATTGTTTACTTATACCGTTATGGACATTTTATAAAACATTTCTTATACACTTACACTAATTTATTATTGTTTAAATCGTTTTGTAAGTTATACTACAATGAAGCAGAAAAAATCAACGTTTAGTAAGTGCACATTTCTTGCTGCATTTAATAATAAAGACATTGCAATAATATTAAAGTCGCATATTTAATTTAAAAAAATCTATTGCAATATTTTGACAAAACCAAGAATTGAATCCAGCTTTTAAGATTAAACTCTAATACTGTGAAGGGTGCCAATAAATTTGCGATTACACATTTATTTATTTATTTATTGTTTGATTTAAACGAGAAGGTTTCTAAGCGTCTAGACGGAATAAATACAGAAAAGATTACTTTCCTTTGACAATCTGTTTACAAAAAAATACTTTTTATTTTGCAATAATTTTCTAGGATTTTAAATTTCAATAAGTAAACGAGTTAATCAGCAAGTAGTGATTACAATCAGTTGAGTAATTATTAGCAAAATGGTACTTAAAATTCGCTAATTACGTAGCAGTTACACGTAGAGAAATGTTTTCAGATATTATTCGTAAGACTTATGCGTAATTTAACAATAAAATACAACTACTACTAGCTATTCATAAATTTATCAACCATCAGTATAATTTGTGAATATAGTCATGTTGGCATCTATAATGATTATAATGCATAACTTATGAAGTAAACGATTTCATTATATGTGCGTAATAATCATATCTTTATGAATAATACTCACAAACAATGATCATATTAAGAATAAAATTTTAACCAGGTAATAATATTATGTGATTTAAGTCACATCTGTTATGATTTTAATTCACATCCAGTAACGAAATATTTTCATTATGTATGCTTAATAATCACATATTTATGATTAATATTCATAAACTCTAATTATATAAAGAATAACTTTATAAACAGTCAATCATAATATGTGATAAATAAAGTATTCTTTATTAAGTGATATTCAGTATAGTGGATTAACAATTATGAATATTAATCATAATTTCGGAGTAAATTAACTCTTCTTATACTAAACAATTACAAGATATTTCTCCTATATACTTTATAAATTAGTAAAACATATATATTTCGAGTTTCAAAAAATGATTATTTTTTTTACGATGATTGCACAATTTTAATGCAGCTATAAGTTCACCTAGTGGTGAACTAAATAATTTAAATAAAAGACATAATACAAGAACTAATACATAACTAATAACACATAATAGTATTATATAATAATCCATATTATTATAAAAACTAAAACATTATTCAAATAAATAAAACGTAAATAATATAAACAAAACTGAAACAGAACTTGAGCAACAATTTAATAAAAAAAATTTACATGCGTTACCGTTGACTATGTTACTAACCACAAAGTTTTTCTTCTATTGCAGTCAAGATAATTTAACAAAAAAGGTTTCTTCTATTGAAGTTGAAGAACATTAATACAAATAATTTTTGTAATAGGTTTACTTATCATATAGGCAGCAACGTTTATCAAATCTATTATTTCAAAGTAAGCATCAAAGTTTATGGAAAGTTATTTTATAAATGTATAATATTATCTTTTACCAAATCAAACTAGATCATCGTCATCCTCACGATCTACTACTATTAGAAATAGTGTAAGATAATTTTGTTTTTGATGCAAAATTATTTCAGTTTGTTTATAACAGTACACATATCTGCCACTGTTGTCACTTCAGAACTGAAAAACTTCCATGTATCTCTAATGCTAACCTTCCATACCTTATTGTATATTTTCTTACGGCCTTTAGGTTTTACCACTCTTTGCAATATTTTAGTTAAACTATAGCGACGCAAATCTACAAATAAGAAGTATGTGGATTAGAAAATGTAAATGGATAGAAAGTGATCCAAATTTATACTACGGGGTTAGAAAATTTTAATTTTGCCCAGTGAAACCTTGTTTATGATATAAAAAGTATACCTTATAAATAAACTGTTAACTGTAGAAAGTTGATAACAAATTGTGAAAAAATTATTTCATTGAAGTTAAATTCTAAACAATAATGAAAATTTTACTAAAGGTGGCAAAAATAAAACAAATAAGTAATAAGTGTTCAAACGACTTTCTAATTAATTCTAAATTTTAAAAAAAATTTAAAAAACATTTTTGACTATTTCCCACGTACTATTAAAAAAATCTAGACTTTGTAGTTAACTTTTCAGGGTGTCAAAATTTTCTGAAAATGCCACTATCGCCATTTTCAATTATTTGTGTAGGCTTTTGTGATCAATTTTTTTTGTCCCTTATATGACTTAACGTTTTTGAAAATAATGTTTATACAGGCTCACCTCACCATACATATGTATACACATGTATGTATAAGTTAATAATATACATATTAAATTATTTTTTAAAGGTACCTACTTCTATGTGTAGGCGAAAGCTACTATTTTCAATCCTTGCATAAACTGTGCAATTGGGAGTATTTAATTATTTCACCATAACGAGCACAATACAAACAAATATACTAAAGTAGTTCAAGATCTTGTAAACAATGGCTTTACTTTAAAATTATCAATATAAACTTATTTATATTGCAAACAACGGGTCCACAATTATCTGTTACTATTGCTATCTTTCATACATTAAAACTACAAATTGGGTTAGATTAGCAAAGTTTACTTGGTTTTTTTATAACTTTTAACTGAATTTCAAGATTTTTTAGATTGTTTTTCTATCTGTCGCATACTCGTTCTTATATAATAATTGACTTTGATCACTTAGTTTTATGTGGATTTCTAGTTTTTATTTTGCCACCCTAGAGCTTTTTTCGCCCATTACATAATTACACTAACGAACGAATATTTATGTTTGCAACAAAAAATGATTTTACAACGAATGGAAGCATGTTCTTTTAAAAATTTTGTAAAATGCCTTTAAATATAATTAAAAACAATGTATAGTTTTTAAAAAGTTTTGATTTAGTATTTGAACCATGAAAAACACGTGATTAATAAAAATCAAAATGTTTAGAGATTTGGTTACATACCGTTAATGTAATGAAAGAAGAAAAAGTAGGAAAGCTTCAGTCGCGTTGCGTTCTGATAATATTACCGACAATTGGTACTTTGACTCTTTGACTGACATTCTTCCAGTCCACGTAGACTACAGTTCCATACTTTTTATTATGGTCAAATTGCAAAATTGAGATATTACATACGTAATTAAAATTATTTTTTCTTCAATGTCAATAAAGGCAACATGTGCTCTAAATAACAGTCCATTAATTGTGTTTCATACGAGACCAGAAACAATTATCTTTTTGTATCTGTGAACAAACAGAAGAAAATTATTTATAAAGTAAATGTGTATGTTTTTTTACCTACATCTTCACAAGTCATTCCCAGGGGTATCCATACAATAAAATAACACACGTGTCTTCCTGTAATTGTCAATTGACCTTGGATTAGATAAAAATAATTATGCGTTTTTTTGAACTTGACAATATCAGTCTCCAACACCAAGCATGGGCACAACTTTTCTTTGCGCTGCTTCATTTGTAGTAATTGTTATTTTAGTCAGTTTATAAAGGCATTTAAATTCAACAATAGCATTGTCTCCAATTAATCCCTCCGGACTTGCTTCAAAATATGGCATTTTGATAAATACAAATAGTCCACAACTTTCAATATTTACTCCAAATATTGTTTAAAATTCTATTTTTGCTAAGTTTTCATAATCTTGACCCCTTTTTATTGCTACACTTTCACAAAAACTGGAGGATATAAGTCTTTGTGTCATTTTTTGGATCAGTGCTGTTACGCATTTTACATACAGTGCCAAAAATTAATGCAGTTAGTTGTTGTCTAACTATATTACCCTCTCTAAACCAATTAACTCCTGCTCTATCCTAAAATTTCAATAAGGACTGCATCAACCATTTCATAATCCTCATCAGCTTTTGCTACAGTCTTACTGATCCGTTTTTAGTAAATAGCTTTATTCTGTTTCTTAAATAATTTCTCGATCTTTTAAATTTTTCTATATACACCTTGTTGTGTTTGCCTGAACTTTTTTGTTATTTTCTTATGAAATATTCATTAGTATTTTTCCTTACGGTTGGAAGATACACATGCGGCATGAAATCGTACTTTGTAACAGTTATTTTTTTTAAGAAAAGTTGATTTTTTTCCTCAATAAATTTTGCAACAATTAAATAATTTGTTTCTGCGGCATTATTATTTATTGTAAAGCAAACTGTAAAAATGGTGGATCAACCGATTGTTTTTGAATGTTTGACTTCAATAAACTTCTGAGTCAAGGAGTTACACGCTTTGATTTTTAATTTTTCTCTTGATTTCCGTAAAAAGTGATTTTTGCATTCTACTTTTTTGACAAGAATGCTGTTTCCATATGATTCTTTTATACATAATTTCTTGTAAACACTGTTAACAACAAGTTGCGTATATTTTAAACCGTGCATTTCCACAGTGCGATTAAATTCTTCCAGCAGTATATCCTTAAAGATACTAAAAACTTCTCCGAGGTTAAGTTGCTAACAAGTTTTATATGAACTACTCTTGATGCAAAACAAACAAAAATACATTAAGTTTAAAATTTTTAGTATTTCAGTTGCGCAATTTAAAAGAACCACAAAAAATATACACCGCTATTTAGAAATGGCTTAGCAGCATTGAGTCTTAGGGCATTACACGTTGATGTAGCAACTCGGCCATTAAATAATTTGAATCTTTGGGTTTTACACAAAAGCAAGTGACGCATTTGTGTGCTACCTTTCTTGATAAATTTTTACTACATTATTCCTAAACTGTAATAAGTATGAAACAACACCTTGTAGTTTTGTAAATGTAGAATACCTTTTAATTAAATCAAATTTGGATATTGATGGCAGTATGGTTGATTTAAGTTTTCGACTTTCTTTTAAAACTTCCTGTAAGAACTTTTTATGTTAAAAAGTTGGTAGATCAATTTTCGAGTATAAAAGTTTTTCCAAGTATAAAATTTGTTCCTCGACACCGCCACTTTCTTTCGTCGGCAATGTTAAATTTTATAACAGCATATTTTATTCACTTCCTGTAAGACCTGGTGCAATACAGACGAGCTCTGTAAGCTCTGTATTTTTTCGCCCAACAAGGCTTTCACCATTAGATTATTTCACGTGAATATGCGAATTAATTTTGTAGTTACTTACGGGAAGCTGAGTAGGAGTAAGCCGTTGTATTTTTTTTTTATTGGGAGTTCAATTTGATTCTGTCCTAATTGTTTGTAGCGGATTTTGGTACCCACAATACGTTCACCGTTATCAGTGAAGATAACAAATAGGTGGCATATTTGGGAAAATATCCATGACGTCTCATTATTAAAACGTTACTATTCACACACACAAAGGGTTGAAAACCTTCAAAATTGTATTTCTTTTGAGATGAGCTGCTACCATAAATTATTACGTTAAGTTAAAGGGAAACGCTGCACATTTGATATCTCAAATGATTGTATGCTTTGAAAACTAACTTTACTTGTGCTAACCGTATGTACGTTTTGTGTTAGATCTAATATTACGTATTAGGTAATGCAAGTACGGAATTAGCTAATCCCCTACTAGATAAAACCTAACTGTGGATATTACTCGTACAATTTCAAATTTTACGATTTATATTTCAGAGGTCATGTCGATTGTTGACCGTACGTGTATGTAAGGTTAACAGAATTAAATATCATTTTGTGCTTTACAAAGTCGTATGCAATGTGCGTTGAGTCTCGGATGCTTAATTTGTTTTGTTATTTATTTTTGCAATTTTAAATTGGCGAATATAAAGTCATTCTTTCTTCGTATGTAAAAGTGTAGACCGACAAGATCAGTTTACTGTACGGCGTGTTGCCCAGTATAAGGCCCAACTTATATTTGATTCGACCTACGTATTAACGTTTGGAAAATGTATACTTATGTACCTTTTTTGTCCTTTTTGGAATTATTGCCTGTGATAAAATAAATATATATTCTGTGTTATTACTTCTGTCATGTTATTTGTTCTTTTCCAGCTATGGGTAGAGTTAGACAATATCTCCCTAATTTAATCTTTTATCGTTTTGACGCCTTTTTTAGATTTAACTTATAATTAGGCATTACAAAGCCTGCGACTTTCTCTCCGGGAAAACTGTGCTAGCCGTTGCTTCTTTTTTTGTTACAAGAAAACCACGTAACAAATTTGGCTGCCCAACTTAAGGGACTTGATTTTCTCGTAACAGACTGAAGCCATTTATTCTCTTTAATGACCAATTTTGCCTTGACAACTGCAAGAATGGAGGGCCGTACTACCAAAGAGTTGAATTAATTAAAGTATTAGTGTAAACACCTCTCGAAATTAAGTTTGCAGGATTTTCATTTGTTTTTATGTAGTACCAATCTGATTTACTAGACAAACTTTAAATTTCAGCAATGCGATTGGCTACAAATCAAAAGTTTTCCATGCATTTGGTTCGGCATTCAAGCAAGACAGTAATATGGTTAAATTGCTAAATAAATGTTTGTTGTTTATATTTATATTAAGTGCGTCTTTAACCTTTTAAAAAAAAAAAAATATTGTAACAAAATTTTGAAAGGTTGTTCCACGTAATGATAAACATAAGATACTCAAATTTTAACCCCCTCGGACGAAGAAAAAATTAAATGCCCTGTGAATAATCGAAAAATTATTATGTCTGGCGTTTGAAGTACAAAAAAAATAATTACTTCAGAATTAAAAGAGATATTGTAACAAAAATTTAAGGGGTTGTTGCACGTGATGATAACATGCCTTAAGGAAAATATAATGATATAAGACTAACCTTAATATTGACGGCGATGATTGTTTACGATGATGCATTGATTGTTAGGTATGCACCAATTCATCTGGCTCGAAGGACCAATGTTTATTTCTCTAATTCGAAAAATAGTACGGACTGTAGATTCACATATTTGAATGTATTTTTATTAAACACGCGTTGGACTTGAGAGTAACAAACTTAATGATAATCTTAAAACTGTTATAAATTAACAGAGAACATTATTGGTTATTAGATTGCTAGAAAAATTAAAAATTTTTGATCTAAATAATGGTAACAAAAGTCACGGATTGTGTATACAATGACGGTAATTTCAGGAATTTAAATTATTCTGTACAGTTTATTTGTCATGTTTAATACTAAATTCATAGAAATCATAATTAAGCCCATTTGTTAAATAGCAATAAATTATCTTTGCTTCAATATCTGGTGTGTGAAAATTTATTTAATTACCACTAACTCGCATGCAAAATAAGTCGAACAAAAAACGTTACATGTAACAACTTGTCTTACATCAAAGAAAACTTATCATTTCTGTGTGTTTGTTATACCAGGTGTCTCACGGTGACCTTCGGTTAGAAATAGTGGAAAGGTGTACGAGATGATCCCCTTAAGGTAAAATGGACGTAATTTCAACAATATTCAGTACAATTCAGATATGAAGAAGTTTCCTATTGCTTTCATTATTTATATTACTATTGCCATGCTCAAAAAAATGTTTTCATTAGGGCATCGTTATAATATTTTCCTTTTTTAAAAAGTTTGCCAAGGGATCATCTTGTACACCCCGGCGAACAAGATGATCCCTACGGTATGGACAAGATGATCCCTAGAATTATCTTACCCCTGTTTTGGATTTTAGAATAATGAGGTAAATAAAAACTAATATCGGCTTGAGTTTACAATGTTTTCATTTTAACTAAGGTTTTATAAACTGATCGGCAAAAAAAATAACATAGTATATGCTTTAAACAAACAATAATTCATAATAAAACAAAAATTAAAAAAATAAAAACCTTTAGGACAACAATCATTTTGAAAGTCAACATTAAAGAATCTTCAACAAGATGTCATCAAGCTTCATGACCCCATTTGTCACAAACACAACATCTTATCCATCCTTCACCCTGATTGCCTTTAGAAAATGTGTCCGTGCAAAACAGACATTCTACGTCTTTTTCTCCAGATGATTCAGATTCGGAGGCATTTGAAGTTTTCTTCCTTTTTTTGACATTCCTTGACCTACTCTCTTTCCTTTCTGTTTGTTTTTTAGTTTAGCTATTTTGTTAACTTGCTCCTTTTGTGACCTTTTATTTTCTTTTCCGGTTTTCTTGCTAGTTTCTTCCTCTAAGTAAGTTTTATACGGTGTGCTCGTTAAAATTGCCGTATGCGCGGTCTTTCTTTTCACATGACTTTTTTCACCAACTATTTTTGACAATGGTTTTAATTGAGCGGGTGAAATGACAAAATATCCAAGATCGCTATCATTTAGGTGTAATGGTGCCTCACTGCGGTTGATTGCGTTGCTCGTAGATGGCAACGGTGATAAAAAATTACAAACTGAAAGTTGTTCCTCTACTATAGGCGATGGTGTTCTATGCCGTTCACTTTCTGCATCTAGCAATTGTGGTGAACCCGGACCTTCTTCATGCAATTCATTTTCACTTGTTGCAGCAGCAAGGAAATCGGCTTCGGTAAACACATCGGGGTCAAAAGCACATATTCCGGTTTTAGCAAATCCATTGATAGCATTTGTTGAAACTGCAGCTTTTAAGTAAGCTTCACCAAAAATCTTTGCTATCTGAAAAACGGTCACTGGCCTACCAGGATTGTTGTTCATCCATTTTTCTAGTGATTGGTTGTGAAAAACGCTCAAGGGATACATAACACTGACATCCAAAGGTTGGAGTTTATGTGTGCAGTGCGGTGGCAAGCAAACAATGGTAACGTGGTTTTCCCGTGCTTTTAAAATTACTTGTAAATTTTTTGTATGAGATAGGTGACCGTCTAGAATCAGCAACGCTGGATCATTTTCGGAAGGCTTCGTGTGGCGTAAAAAATGTTCAAACCAATGTGTAAAAACATCCAGTTTTATCCACCTTGATGAATTACATGCCCATATGAACCCGGTGGTGCACCATCAATCAACTCAATCCTTATACGAATTCGTCGAAACATAAACATCGGTGGAACAAAAGTTCTAGAAGCAGACATGCAAATTACAGCTGTTGTAGTCAGCCCTCTTTACGTCCAGTTTCTGCAAATACTTTTGTGTTTTTAGTTGATACCATACAAATACTCGTCTCATCTACGTTATAAATTCGATGGAAAGGAAAGTTTTTCCTTTCTTGGATGTCTTTCAATGTAAAATAAAACTTTTCTACCACGGGTTTGTTAAAGGCTTGCGCTCGAGCAGTTGAAGTGGACTCGGGAGCACAAAGGGTAATATCCGGATGTCTTTGTCTACATTTTTTTAGCCAGGCATTTCCTGCTTTTTCTCTCTTGAATGGGTTCGAAATATAGGTTTTGGCTGCAAGTAGATATGCCAATGCAACACATCTATTCTTGTTAACCCATGCATTCTTGTCTCCATGTCTTTGATGTGGTTCACAAGCTCGATTTCTTGCTCAAATGTAAAAACTGTTTTTCTTCCACCTAAATATTTTACTGCGCCAAGAGCTATTTTATTTTTTTCTTTAGCTCGTCGTTCTAATGACATAACGGGCATCAAAAATTCTTTGCTTGCTCGTTTATATGCCATGTCATTTTTAACAGCATACAGGGCTGATGCCATTGATGTCTTTGACCACCTCCCTCAAAAGGTTTTTCTTTTATAATTACGCGGCATCACCTTTAACAAAAAGGAAATGTTTATTTAGCATTTTATATTTTTAATCTACAGAAATATCTACAAAAACAAGATCAAACAGTATTAGCTCGCTTATTTAATTACATAAAGTAAACATTATGTCCGTTTTGCAAGCTATTTATGACTTTGTGATAAGAAATTTCTGAGTTTTAATGATTCATATAGAAGGTCATGGTACAAGATGATCCCTGGGATCATCTTGTACATTAAAAAGAAAATCATCTTACCCCGAATACAACTTTTGTTATTCATTGTTTGATAACGTAACCTATAATTACTACACAATTATTTCGCTGCGCAAAGTCAACATTGAACATATGAGAAAGCCACAAAAATGACAGCCATACAATCACCACCCTAATTTAAAAGTTATTTAACCTTAAAGTCCACCTTACCTTATATCAACAGCTTACTATTTTTATTTTTGTCGTAAAAACCAGTACTAAGTCCCTCACGCCGCTATCACGCATCAACTGACGCACATGGGTGTATAAGGCTACGTTTTACCAAAGAATACAACTAGATGGCGTTAATAAGAACGCTGCAATTAGATAGGATCATCTTACCTCATGGGATTAACTCGTACTACTTTCCATTATATCAAGAACTGTAAAAGCTAGAAATTTGAAATTTTGCTGTGTTTAATCTATTAAATAATAAAAATTTCCAAATGGCAGCATTTCTGGAAATACCGAAAGTGAGCATCAACATGTTTATTTTAAATACAAACTAAACAATTTTTTTCACATTCCATTTAAAGAAAATTTATTTTTGCATGGAATGGATTAATAATTAAATAAGGGTTCTATTTAAAAAAAGAGACTTTTTAAAGTTTTTTTTAAGTTTTAAAATAATGTCAAATAGATACGTAACCACGTGCAATTTTTTATTATCTATTACAATTGTGTCTGAATCTTTTGACATTGAGAACCTAAAATCCCATTTCCGTAACTTTTGCCACTTTCGATTTTCAATTTTATTTTCTAAACAAGATATTGAAATTTTTCTTCAACAATAAAAATTGATACGCCAGTTATTTTCAGCATACATACTAAATATTTTATGACACATTAGAATGTGAAAAAAAATGTCTGGTTTGTATTTAAAATAAAGATGTTGATGTTGACTTCCGGTACTTTCGGAAGTGCTGCCATTTGGAGAATATTTTTATTTGATAGATTAAACACATGTCGCATGTGCAAAATTTCAAATTTTTAGCTTTTATAGTTCTTTATATACTTCTAACCGGTGGTCACCGTGTATATAGCATATTATACATGATGGTACATATGAAATCGTCATTTTATATTATATAACAATTATTTTTTTATAGTTCACTCAAACAATACCTATTTTTATACGGAAATCAGAAAAAAAATATGTTTAAAAAATTATAGTATAGTATAAACCTGAACGTTTCTGGAAACTTAAACAAACATAAAAATTTAGAATTGAAGAACATTGTCTTACTTACGTGTAACATATAAAAAAGACAACAATATTGTTTTGAAGATTCGAAAATTAAATTTGAGATCACCGTATATCACTCGGATCTAAAATAATACAGCCGAAGTCATTTTGGTTAAGGGATTTTGTGTTTTACTTGATATTCTAACATAAGCCTGGATTAGGAGAGATTTCTAGTCTCTCTCATATTGGATATAAGCTCATAATCCTTTTGCTTGTATGTGTGTGACTATATGTGAGTATAGATAGGTAAATGATTATTATTGCTTCTTGACTTACACCTTCGCCTTATAACAAATGCTATCATTTTTAAATTAATATTCATATTCACACTCACGCGAATTTTATTATTATCAATAGCACTACATGCAAATAACCCTGTTAAGTAACAGTCTACACAATTCATGCTGGTTTGTTGATATGCTTATAAGCTAATAGTGAAACCGTTTTCAAAGTTGCTACTACAGTATTCAACAATTATCATCACGTTCGAACTCGTGATGTGCGTTGCATTTACGAGTTAATAAAAAAAATTGTTTATTTAAAACTAAATAATTTGTACAGGATGCCCGATAAGATATTTCCGCTAAAATAATTTTTATTTGATAGCAGCAGATAGTTTTATTTGTGTTTATTAGGATTACCTGATTTTATCTGCTAGCAACATTTTGTAATCAATTCAAATCAAACACAGACAACTGCGCGATTTTAATTATTATTACGGCAGTTAAACGCGATGTTTATTCATAAGCAATAATCTTGGTCTTTGAAATGCGTCACAGTTTCTAATCGATCGATTTTTGAACCACGGCAAATACACAAAGAGATTTGGAACAATAAATTTATAATTATTGTAATAATCTGGAATCGTTCAAACGTGACCGTAAAACTTTACCTTCGTACATTAATTGCATAAATTTAGTACAATTCTCAAGTGTAAATAATTTTGTGCGTGTTTTCGCTTTGCATTATTAGTGCTGATAAAATTTGGTCTAGTGTCTTTAAAATCGTAATAAATGCAAACAATTTTAAAAGAAAATAAATAATGTGGCACCAGAAAGGATTCTACAAGCTTCAACCAACCGACAAGGTAAATATTAACAATGAAAACGTTAAAATTAAACTATATTATAAATGAAGTATATGTTAAGTGTTGGCCATTTATTAGTAGTATAATTGTATATTCCACTCACAGATTGCCAAATGAAACTAGCCCCGAAAGAATAATATTAAAGATAGGGAAAATCCTGATCTAAAATTGAAATACCTAAATTTATTTGCAACGTAAAAGCATCATAAAATTAGCATAACCATTTCCGTTTAAAAGGCAAACAGTTTATATTCTTTTCTTATAAATGTCGCAATGGCAATGTTGTATAATTTTAACATTAAACAACGTATGAAGTTATAATTAAGTAAATTGCAATATTTAATTGTATGCATTATATAACGAGAAGCAATGAATGGATTAACGGATTGTAAAGATTAGTTACAGTTATTTAATATATGTGCTTTTTAGTTCTTTTACATACTTCTTACAGATATATTTTTATAATTACATATACAGTGCTTTTTTTTAACTGTAACCATAGAGATTTGCGTAATAAAAATTTTACATTGGGTTAACTTTTTTTTCACCAACTAAAATAGCTGCGAGCTTTTAAAACTTTCGTTAAAATAATAAAACATCCCATAACATTTAGAACGTTTGAAGCTATTATTAAAACAGATATAATGTTCTAGTCCTAGATAAACAGAAAATATAAAAGGCGAACGAAGAAAATTGGACTCAGTTTTAAAGTCTTAGCTGCAACGAAAGTGTTAAGAAGAACTTGTACTGTTAAATAAATAAGTGCGTGAAGTGATTTATAATTATTACTTGTAAGTGTTTGTTTTTATTAAATTGCTAGTTTGTTATTTTGCTTAGCTTGTTGTAGTGTGTTCTTAGTTTATTAAGATTAGTTAAGTATATAATAATTAATAATAATGTGAATAATTAACGTAAATTAAGTTTTAAACTTTTTACTATTGGCGTCAGGTCAAATAATATCGTGTTTGTGTAAGAACCACTTGTACAATTAAGGGTTAAACTACGGTTTAACTAACCTTTGTTTAATTTCAAAATACTGTCATATTATTTGTTGTTTTATGCTAAGCAATAATATAATATAATTTTTAAATGAAACCAGGTTTAACTAATAAAATAAGTGTTTGTTTTTAGCTGTGCAGTAGTAACAAGAATATTTTGTTTTAGTTTATTAAACTTTTATTAGTGCATAGGAACCCGTTTGTAATTAAAACGTTCTGTTAGTGCTACAAAAAAATAAATAAACGAACAATGTTGATACAGAAACTTAGAGCCGGTTTTTCAATCATAGCTTAAGCGTTGGTTAACTTAAATTCAAGTTAATGCCATATTATTAGTTATTGGTTTTTTACTAATTAAAATATGCAGAGTTTTAAAATCAAGCGCAGATTAGTTAATTCAGAGTTTAAACCTTAATTGAAAAATCGGACTTTAGTAAATTAAAAGTGACGGATTTAAAACGAGAATTAAAAGAGCATGGTTTAGAAATAAGTAGTGACTGTTGCAACGATTTTGTAAAAATTTTGAAGAAAACAGAATGGACGCTTATCAAAAAATTGAGCAAAAACTGTTAAACAATTCACATAAGAAAAAAATTGTTCAAAAAGAAAATACTCAAAACGAAAAGAAGAAATACAAACTAGCATTGAAAATGAAATAAAGACTATTGAGGAAAAAATACAAGTTTATGTAGAGAATCAGATTAAAACCGTTAAAAAAATGCAAAGCGGTATTTTGAATTAAAAAGGAGAAGACAAAATAGAAAAAGTAGAAGACAAATTAGAAAAAAAAATTAAGAACCATAAATACCAAACTAGAGCAAAAATTAAAAAACAAATGCAACTACTTGAAGAAACCAAATTAATTGTCATGGTGAAGAAAGTGTCACGAGCGAATAGTTACTAATCGACCATCGAGAAGAAGCCATTCACAAGTTTAAGGTTGTACCTCTAAATTTTGATGGTAAAGTTCTCTAGTCAACCTACTATAAACAGTTTGAGGCCATAGCAATAGCTGATGGTTGGAACAATGAACAGAAGACGACGTGGCTTTACGTGCAGAAACGCTTGGAATTTTTGGTTGCCTTTAAAGAAAATATCAATTATTAATCTCACGTGTATAAATGAGATATAGAGATGCTCATCTACAACAGATTTAACAAGCTCAGATAAAAAATTTGTTTTAGAAAACTGTGAAGAATCTTTACAAGTTTGCACAGCATTTACATTAGATCAATAGGCAAAATGTTCAGTTACCGGTTTACAAGAGAGCGATTAAGACTATCATTCGTCCTGAAATATAATTAGAGAATGAAACTTGTTACGGTAAAATATGAATTATGCACTAGGCTGAAATGCGATAACTTACTGACAACATAATCACCATAAAAAAAGCAGCGGCAGCTCAAAATTTTTGCAGACGTGGTAGAGTAATTAAAATATTTAGCCTGTCTTTAAAAAGACGCAAAAACGGGAAGAAAAAACTACAAATGCCCGTTTTCACTTTACAAAGACTTAAAGCAAACAAATTAAACAACACAAATCTAGCAATAAGTAGATTTATTGCAACGGCAATATAAAAATATAAAAACAACAACCAAAAAAAATACTCAATAAATAATTGTTAGCAAGCAATAACACAATAATGCTAGTATTAGAAAATCCTTAAATTAGCCAACACTTTGTACACATGGATGAATACAACAAAAGAGAATCGAATTTCTACAAATCTAAAGTGGTTACACACTCAGAAGCAAAGCGCACCGGTGAAAATTTTAACAGGTAATTACAAAAAAAATCTGCATAAATTAATCGTGATAACATGCATATATCTATCGGTTCGTATCTACGATCGACACCAAAACAAGCAATAAAATACAGTAATAGGTTACTTACGGGTTTGCTGACATGCGATTATTGCTAACGGCATATCCAAAAGATCCCCCTAAAGTGCTGAAACTAAAACTAATAAATATACAGTGGTATCACAAGTAAGTTGCTAATATTTTATCCGACGATTAATATACACAAAATACGCTGAGTTTCTAAGATTTTTTTAACTGATGATTAACAGGTGTGCCACCAAATGTTTGGGATTAGTTGCTCTGGCGGAAAATGTTAAAACGGTGTATTAGATTACACATGGCATAATCTCATGTAACCAGTATGATTCAATTACTTAAGTCCGGCATCCGTGCGTGTCTTAAATATTGACCCAATAAAAATATAATTAGATAATAGTTAACAACTTTCTGTGGTAACAAATAGGTAAGTGTGAGCAAACTTGCAGTTAGAATAAAACAAAAATTAAATTTTATCGTAAAATAGAGTTGCATGCTTACCCCAGCGCTTCTTTGACAGATTTCAAACGTATACATACTAATTACATACACATTAATGTTTCAAGGTTCTTAAATTGCGGAAATGAATTAATTAGCAAATCAACCTCGTAAATAAAATTTGACATTGAGCAACGCGAGAAACCATAGCACGGTTTTATAACATAGCCTACATACGAGCAAGTGAAAGTAACTATTAGTTGAAAAATGGAGTACTGTACTTACATTAGAATGTCTTCCGGGTTTAGACCGTGTCATATTTGCAACCGAAGCTGCCAACGTTTCGCCCACTTTCGTAAGGGGCTTCATCAGGGCGTGAGATAAATCGCAAAACTCAAACAAGCAATCGAAATCTAACTAAGAACTTCTCAAAAGTTAGGTTATCCACTTGTAAAACAAGCCATAACCTAAACTATGAAAAGGTAAGAAAGAAAACGATAACCTGAAAAAGCAAACGAAAATCTAACAAAGAAACACTACTGAGTTAGGTAATCAACTTGTGAACCAAGCCAGATTCTAAACTCCGTAGAAGTGACTTAAGAAGAAATAGTCTCCGTATTTAAAGGAAAAAGATCGTCACGGATGATTAAGCTCGATCCTGATTGGGTTACCGTTGCTAGGGGCGTGTTTTTGATAAATGACTAATAACCGGAAACCAAAGAGGGACTAGTTCGAAACCATGATCGCGATTAAAGTTATTGGGGTGTTTGATGATTTCTATGCTTTCCCGGAATTTCCTGTTGAAAAAGAATGGAGATTTGGCAATCAACGAAACATTATCAAAATCTATCTTGTGACCTGTAGTAAAATGATGTTCAGCGACCGCAGACTTGGAAGTATACCTTTTCCTTATACAACGATCATGTTCTGAAATGCGAGTAATGACGGAACGACCGGTTTCACCAATGTAGACTAAACCACAAGAACAGGGAATTTGGTATACACCTTGAGATGAAAGTGTAGGAAATTTGTCTTTGGGAGAAGGAAGAATCTGAGAGATTTTACCTGTCGAGTTGAATATGGGTTTAATACCATTCTTACGAAGGAGTTTCCCTATTTGATCTGTAACCTTGTGAATGTAGGGTAAAAAGGCCAATTTCTGGTTGGATTCGGGAGTAGAAGTGTCCTTAGGTAATCGAGTAGGTGGATGTAAACGACGATTAATAACTCTATGGATATCTCGCATTGCATAACCATTGTTCACTAAAGTTCTAGTAAGATGACGGAGTTCCGAGTCTAGATTCTCAGGTTGACAAATAGAAAAGGCACGATGGACCAAAGATTCAATAACAGAACGTTTCTGTGCAGGATGATGATGAGACGAAGCATGAAGGTATCTGTCCGTATGGGTGGGTTTGCGATAAACAGAATGGCCTAGAAGTCCGTCGGGCTTACGAGTCACAAGAACGTCCAGAAATGGAAGAGAACCATTACTTTCGATTTCCATAGTAAATTATTCAACGTCTAGAAACTATAAAACTTGAACCCCAAGAAGCCTTGGAAGCCTTAACTATTACAATGGAGTACTGGTATATGAAATCACAGAAGAAGATATTCTGCAACTGGACGTTATAAAAAAATATGGGTTCCAGTTGGATGTAAAAAAATCATGTCCTTAGTATTGACGTTGAAAAAATTTCATTCCATTTGTCAGAGAAGGCAGCTGTTTGAGTCTTATTAAGTGAAGACATAACTCTTCCTGGAAGGACTGAGTACTGTGGTAATAGCATGCTTTGATAAAATTTTTTGGGTAAGCTACATTCGCGCTATTGACTTGGTTGAATGAGAATTGCTAATTGGCAGAACGTAAGTATGAGTGAAAAAAAAAGTGTTAGTAAAGATCTTGAATGTCAAAGTAGATCTAGTAACATTTAGAAGTAGAACAGTGGTAGGCCAATGTACGCCAGTATCTCAAACAGTAAGATACGTAAACTCTAACGAAGTTTTATTGCTAAAAATGTGCCTACAACAATTATTAGACATATTCACCATAATATCTCAGCCATGACCAACTGGCTGAAGTTAACACGTTGATCCAGCAGTATCAAAATTAACGTGATAAAGCAAAAAACTTATACTTGAAACGTTTGGTCAATAAGTCAACATTCTACCAGAGTTTTTTGGAAAAACAAGAAGAAACTAAAAAAATAATTACGGATAGGTAGAAAGAAGGTACGATTAAAGTTTCAAGTAGTTCATGAGCGTCTCTAGTGGTACTAGTATGTAGAAGGATGAATCAACAACATTTTTCGTGGATTACGCCATTGCACACTGTGTGAGTGAAGACCGTGAAATGTATAGAGTGATTGCGGTAGGTATTTAAAGACGTTCAGAGAATTACATGAACTACAAGAACAACAAGAGACGGTCGACAAAATTTTTAGACTACATGTTAACAAATTAGCTTGGTTGCGAGATACATCAATTGAATTTGAGGAGAGTTCGAAATTTGTTAGAGGTCGTCTTCCGAAGAATAAGCGTTTAAGTGTTGGTTTCCAGTCACCATTCAAGTAGAATATCGTGCTTAAAAAAGTTTATTCATTTCTACTTCTATGCTTAAGAACAGAGAGGGTTGCCGCTATCGCCACAATTCTTTCTATCGGTGCCGCGTATAAACTATTCTGGAACATTTAGAACATTTAAGGCGCTTAATAGCTCTAGGCGGTAGACAAGTTAGACAACAGCTTACGGCGGCAAAATTTAGAAGTGGAAAAACTATAACAAAAAACTCAAACCATAATATTCCCATTGCATGCATCTAGAAAATAACGAAAGAGTTGGAAAAAAATGATCAAAATTAAAAACTATGAGAAGTGATGGTTACGAGCGTGGTTCAAATATGAGAAGCGGCCAATTGAGAGCGTAATCAAGAATCAAAATTTAAATTTTAGATCATTTTACGTACCTGCCATCAATTAAATTTAGTAGATAACGATGTATAAAACTTTCTTTGTAAACAGCAAATTTTTTTAATGTGGTTTTAAAACTATATACGTTTTTTGTATCGTTAACTTTTTAGTGGATCATATTAAGAAAACACCTTAAAACTCTCACATTGAAACCATTGAGCGACACTCGTTAGAAAAATCGTATACATTCCTTAAACCCTTTACGTTTTAAACTTTTAAAATATTCACAATAACACCAGTCGTTTGGTATAAAATTTTGAATCATATCAATCCGATAAGTAAGCTGCTTCAATTAAAATATTTTGATTTATCCCAACCCACTGATTTATTAAATAGCTCATTAACTTTTTGAACAAATTAAGGTTAGATGAATCTTTTTACAACATTATTTTAGAAACTGAAAAATTATTTTACAAAGTAAAAATAAAAAAACTTTGAATTGCCTACACCACATCGTCGCGTTTGATCTAAACAACGGTATTTTTCATATGAGTATGTAGACGAACAAGATTCAAAAGTAATAAGTATATAAAATAGAATTTTTTCTTATTATAGATCAAACAATAGCATTGGAACTGAGATTCAACCTATTGAATAGGCATAACGACACTATTGCGTTTTTATAAAAATGAATTAAAATTGGCTAAAAAAAACAGGCCCAGTTGACGTACGCATAAATTAAAAGAAAGTATCCTTAACATTAGGTTAAATTTAAGCATTGCTTTAAAAATTTTGCTAACTCTGTCTATAGCTGTTGCTACCGGCAAAAAATCTTTCTATAACTTAACGATAATCAAAAAGTATTTAAGAACCATGTTATTCGCAATTTTACAATTTTTTTTTATAAATCTGTTTTATCTTAATTTTAAAATTTTTAAAGCTTAAGGGCAGCATTTTTGAGATTTGCTTATGGCGGCTAATCCGATTAAGCATGGTCCTCGGGGCGGGTTTTGGCCTGGCTCAGTCAAAAGCCCGATTTGAAATCGGGCTAGGTTTCGGGCCGGGCGAGAAAAAAAAATCGGGTTTCGGGCCGGGCCAGGCTCACGGTCGCGATTCTGGCCGAAAAATGAGTCATTTTGGATCAACCCAAAAAACAATGCTGATTAATTAAATATATGTATTTGGTAGCTGTTTTATAAGAAATAAAATAATAATACGGTTAATAAATTATTTAAATAAGCTCTTAAAAACGTATAAACTTTGTAATTAATGGGAATTTTAAGAACAGCAAATTTTTCTTTCGTAGTTCCGTTTATCAAGTATTGGACATATAAATTATGAAAATTGAACCTTACGTACCTTTTGCTTTTAAGCTTATTGATAAGTTCAATAATATTACATTTTAATATCTAAAAATGAAATACATAATAATTATATAAGTTAGTGAGAAGATAATATTTTCTTAACCTTACCTACAATTTTTCATTCTTTATTAAATATTTTAATATTAAATTAAAAAATTAACAATAATAATAACATTACAACTTTATTGTAAAGTGAAGATTATACGAATGACTATCTTTAAATAAAATTTTTATTAATGCGCAAACGTTCAATAACTGGATAAATAAAACTATAAAATTTTAAAAATGTTTTTTAATTTAATATAAAACTAATAAATGTCTTAAAAAAATTTTTTATCATTATAAATATAAGAAAAGGAATAAGAAAAACAAAAATTAATAAAAACAATACGGTTTTTATTATTAAATAAAAATTAAATGTTTATGAAATGATAGAATAATAAATTGAATTAAGATTTTCTATCTCAGTTCTATAATTTAGTGTATTAAGATTTTTTTTAATTTCTATCATCTCATAAATTAGTGTCATTTTTAATTTTTTTTTTGTTATGCAAGATTTTAGGTGAGTTAAAGTTAAAATTATGATTGTTTTCTATGGAATGATCAAAGAGAGCGGTTTTAGGATAATGTTGTATATCTTTTTTATTTTTCATTACATTTTTTGTTGTTTCAAGTATTGCTTTGTGTGTCCAATATAACTACAATTGCAATTTAGGCAATTCAATTGATATACAACATTAGAATCATAATTTTTTTTTCCAAGTGTAGAATAATTTTTGCAAGCAATAATAAAATTGTATTTTTTAAATTCTTTTTCTAAAGTATAAGATAAATTAAGTATAAATAGTAATGATACAAATTTGTTTGTTTCTTCAATTATTAATAATATTTTCTTTTTTTATATTTAGATTATTAGTAGGTGAAGAATTAGCTGGATTTGAGCTTGTATTATGTTTATTTTTATGTTTTAAAATTTCTATTCTTTTTTTAATATTAGTATGTATTTATAAAATGTTCAGGAAAGCTATTTTGGATTAAAATATTTTTAATTATATTAATATTTTCAGAATGAAATTTAGGTGAAGATAAAATGATTCCTCTGTCAATAAAACTATTAATCATACTTTTCTTGTATTTAATGGAAGTAAATGAATTAAAATTTATATATCTATTAGTTTTTACGTTTTTTCTATATGTGTCAATTTTGTTATTTAAATTTCTAATGAGTATCATATCTAAAAAATTCATTGATTTGTAATTATTTTCTTTTTCTATAGTAAATTTTAGTCTTAGATGAATACTGTTAAAGTTATTAAAGATTATATTTATATTATTTTTATGGGTTTTAATTAGAATGTCATCTATATATTTTTGATAAAAAGTAATGTTATTATTTTTTTTTATTTTATTTTTTCTAAATTTTGTAAAACTAAATTAGCTATTGCACTAGACAAAAGTTGTCCCATTGCAATTCCAAATTTTTGTTTACAAATTTTATTGTTAAATATAGAGAAACTTTTTCAATCATTTAAAGGTAAATTTGTAAAAAGTTTGATTTCGTTCTAACAACTTTTAATAGTATTTATTGCTAAATGTGTAGGTACGTTAGTATAAAGTAAAACTACATCTAGAGAAAACAAAACATGTTTGTGAGGGATAGTTACATTATCAATAATTTTTTTAAATAATATAAATAATACGGTTAATATTATGTTTATATACGATTAAATTTAATTGCTTAAACGGATTTTATTATAATTATATAGTTTAAGAGTATCTGCTCATAATTTTTTAACTAATTACTAGATATGGTAATATAAAACCTACGTTATAAAACAATTGAGTTTCTTAACTTTATTTTTGTTATGGCTAAAATTATATGTGATTTATTATTCCTAGCCCCGACGTGTCTCATTAGAACGTGATTTTTAGATGAAATTAAGATCTTTTGTTCTATTGGTTAATGTTTTCTTAAAAACGCGTAAATTTATTTTAAATTGTGTAAAAAAATGTTGGTTACAATTTATTACCGTTAAAAATTTGTGTAGAGATTATTCCACTCGATTTAAACTATGTTTTCTTAGATTTTCGTATCAAGTAATTACATAAATACATCTATATGTAAGCAATTTGGCAACGCGAACTACAAAACAAGTAGGATTTCTCATCTATCTTTTCTAAAGTGTATAATTTTTTTTTGGATAAGTTATAATATAGTATATAAAATATTTAGCTGTAATAAATTAAACGGCTCATGTTTCGTAAATACGTTTTTTATTTTTTTGTTATTCGGACACGCTAAAGCTCGCATTGCAGGTTATCGACAAGTAAAAACGTAACTTTATCATACAACATTTTACAGATTAAAAAATCGGGTTTTGGCCTGGCCCGACCCTAAATCCAGTCCGATTTCGGAACGGTCATAATTGGGGCCAAGTTTCGGGCCGTTTATAGAATTTTTCATTTTTTTTCCTAAATCCAATTGTTTTAACTTTAACCACTTGAACCAAATCTCAGAGTAAATTTACTATGAACGTATGGAAATCTTCAAATTTAACTACTTGGTTCACAAATTTGCTTTTTTGATATTTTAAGATTATTTGAAGCATGAATAGAGCAAAAGCAAATGTAAGTGCGCTATAGAGCATTTTATTATTTAACTATACTCGTTGCCATTTTAGTATTCAACTATGAATTTATTCAAGAATGTATATGTATATAACAAAATCCAAAATGACTTACCTACATCGTTAGTTTATGTTCATTATTGACTTCTGTTATAAGATGCTTTACTTTTAGTTGAAAATATTAATTTGTTACAAAAAAATAGTTTAAAACAAAGTTATTAAAACATGTAAGTATTAATCTTTTAAAGCTATTTAAAAATTATATCATGCATCATCTTATTTGTATATTATAAATACTACTTACTCTTTATGCCTATACCTAAAAAAACATTTACACGTAAATATTCGGAAGTTTAATTACATTTGTATTTATTAATTTAACATTTTAAGGTACTTATACTATTAAAACAATAAATTTTTAAACACATCTGTGATTGTAGTAAGATGAAAAGTGAGAAATTATTAATCTGGTATTATAGTCATTTTCTGTTTGTTTAAGATTTTGTTCTTTCTACGAGAATTATTTTAATTGCGAGAATTTTTTTTTATTTGTGATTTATTTCTGAAATATCATCAATCTTAATTCTTTTAGTTCTCCCAGAAAAAAATATTAAAACAATTCATTCATTATTTCTTACATCAAACTGACGTAAAGATTGTTAACAATGTTTGTTCTCTTTTAGTTTTGACGTACGAAAATGGATAATACAGGTGGCACGTTTAATTCATTATATTAATTTAGTATCACAGTCTCGATATAAAGACTAAAACTAATTGGTTACGTTATTTTGTTGTAAACAATCGATACAAAAAAACGGTAATTTATTTTACACTGCAATAACAAGCTTAAGTTCTTTAAACTTGCTCACCATGAATTTATTCATTCAAATTCAACTTGTTTCAAGTCTGATAACAAAAATTTAAATTAACAAGTTTCAAGTGTTCAATTTATTTTCTTGATTTTTTATGATGAAGAGAAAGCAATTTGTGAATAAAAACAATAATAAATATTTAATTAAAATTAATACCATTTTTAAAATTTCTTTTTGAAAGCGCTGTAATGCAAATAACCTTTGAAATTAATAACACAAACGTTACTATAAATAGAAATAAAAAACTAAAAGCTTTATGAAGCCTGTAGGCTAACTACTTGAAGTTAAAATTGACAATGTTTTTTCACGATTATTGATATATCGGAGTTTTTGATCTTAATTGCTTTCTTCTTCTTTCTGCAAAAAAACCAGTGTTTTTAGAAAAGAAGATTAAGGATTTACTCAATGCTCTAGACGAAAAATTCCTTGCATTTAAGTAATTTTACTTTTTACATTTGTATATTAAATAATTACATCTATTTATTCTTTAAATAGGAATACTACTAGGAATAGCTGGTGCATGTAGTTGTATAATATTAGAACTAAAAATATTGAGGAGTGTCACAAATTAATCATTGTAAAACTTCTTTAAACAAAAACATATATTCAGCAATCGTTTATTGACAAAAATATTGACAGTGCTGATGAAGAAACAGGTAGACAGAGGTTACTTAATCGCAACATCAAAGAAAGTCATCTACATAAGTCTTTCATTTTTTCAGACAGTGCTAATACCTTGGCTTCAACTTCTGCTTTTAAAAATAATCATTGTGTTAGTAGTAATAGTTGTACTTTCAGTATTTATTTTAATAGATAAGTTTTAAATTATTATTTGTTGTGCATTGTGTTTGACCAATTTCATCTCCGCACAGGTCAAAGTCATTGCCGTGCAGATCAAAACTATTACCATACTGAATAATGAATTATGAAAGAATAATTTAGAAGACTTTTAAATATTCCGTGCACTACAGTTATTATATGTAAAAACTTTTCTTTCATTTAAGGCTGTGTGGATGCTACTTCATTAGTTTAGACGGTACGTATCGAACAAAAAAGATCTGGTTTCTAAATTAAATATTTTAGGTTATGTTTTGCAAACGCTGGTATTTAGTGATCACTTTGTTATAATTAAATGTAAATATATTTTTTAATAACTAAGTTTAAAGTAATTAAAATAAATCGAAACATCTAATTTGCAACCGCACTACTTGTGTTCTTGCAGAGTTTTCTTTTGATAGAAAAGTAATTTATAGATAAACATTACAAAAATAATTAATTGTTACAAAACCAATGCAAATCGCTGGTATATACATACAAAAATTATATATTTAAAAGTAATTATAAGCGAAAACACTTAATCACCGTAATTTTGCAGTAAGTTTGCAGCTTTGCATGTTAGATCTATTGGAATGATTAACTTTATCTTGCATCTTTTAAACGTAAGTTGTAAAAAGTTGTAAAAAAACCACTAATTCTATAACTGCAATATTCTTATTACTTTCTTAGTTCGTAAAGTTCTATTGCTATTGTTCCTAAGAATAACATTCATTAATTACAAATTACTTTCAAACATTTAAAAATTTACTTTATTTGTTTTGTAAATCACATTTACATGTTATTCTGTTGCAGCTTCTAAGGAAATAACGTTCACATATTAACATCGCATTTATTGGAAGACATTACTAACAATTAATACACTATAGGATTTTGATCTTTTGCCGTTTTCTTTGTTTAGATGATAAGCGACTTTTAGCTTAGTAAAACACTTAAACTTTATGGGTTTGGTTTTAGTTTTTTTTCTTGTGGTCCACAACTAGAAGTTGAACTTAGAATTTGCTGTTTTGTCGTTTGTAAATCCAAACAAACTGACATTTTGCAAGACATTGCAGCTTGTATCTTAAGAGCAGAGTGACTCTACATAATTATTGGTAGAACGTAACACCTATTATATGCAGAGCCGTTTTTATCTTTAGGCGAGACTAGACGACCATCTAGGGCGGCAAAATTTTCGGGCATAGCAAAAATCTATTTTTTTAAATAAAAGAAAAATAATATTTAAAATTTAAAAACAAGCAATGAATTGAGTGTTTTAGTAAATAGTTTTTTTTTTAAATATAATTTTACATAATTTACTTAGAACGAATTCAAATAATACTTTACTTTAACTTACTAGCTTTTAAATAATAAAAATTGTTGAAAAAAAATTTAGAAATACTCATGTAAATTCGATATATATCAGTATAGAAAAAGAAAATGTGATAAAGAAATGGAACTATCCAAATTAATCGGGTGAATGGAAAAATGTTTACGCCTTTCAGAAAAATATCCTTAATCGTCTATTGCATCAACTTTAAATTCTGAAAAGGACATTAATAACTGAGAGCAAAAGGAAACTAATTTTAATAAATTCTTAAAAACAAAAATGTTGATAAAATATCAAAAGAAAGCGTTAAAGTAGATTATTCAGATCCTGCTTTCTGAAAAAACTAACCAATAAATAAATAAAAATTAAGAATTCTGATAGTTGTCTATGGGCTACGGCAAGTAATTTAAACAATTCTATTAGATAACAAAAAAAAAATTTTGCGCAATTCATTATAAAAAAAAAACTTTCAAATACAGGAGAAAAGAATTGCGAATATCTTCAGTATTCACTGTCTACCGATATAGTGTTTCTTGTGTTGCAAAGTGTTTGGCAAATATTCAAGTTGCAGTACAACAAGCCTTTCTCAAGATGGATGTAACGACTGGCACAATATTTCAGCAATTCTCTTTTCACATGAAAACACGTTTCAATGCATGACAAATTTTCAAAAATGGAAAAGTATGTCTAAAATGTCAAATCAAAATTCAACTATCGAAAACTGGTGTGGTCACCGCACGACTTTTCTATAAGGAATAGTGAAGGGATGTCTAAATAATTATCTTTAAGGTTATGTTCTCATAAAACCACTTTGAAGTGATATGTACACGTTTGTATTAACTTTCTAGCATGTTATGATTTTTTTTTTTGATTTCATTAGGATATAACCGAAATGGCAAATTGAATTTATGTTATATCGACTAATCCCTATGTTTGTGCGTCTCGATGTTGTTTTTCCTTTTAGTAAAGTAGTAAAAATTGTTATCTTTAACGTATCTTGCTTAACTTTTAAAATATGAAATTTTATTCTAAAAAAAATCATTGCAAGCAGAATTCGAACCTATATTATATTTGTGAATTTATTTCAAATTATAAATCAAATATCTAATAAACTGTTAATGTTAGAAATTTTCTTTATTTGAATAAATTGTTAGGAAGAATTATCTCTATAAGAAACTGTAAAAATAATTTCAATGATTTACATACGTACAAAATTATATAAAAAAACTGTTAAAAATGACGGATACACCCACTTCCGGTTTCTTTATCAAATCCATTTTTTGATAAATCCGAAAGAATATAAAAAAACAGCTCCATACCAAATCTTAAGTTACTAGCATTTTTAACATAGTTTGAGAGTTATTGTAGGTACATCGTTACACACACACACACAGATACCGAAATTTTGTTTGTCAAAAATTCATTTTTCTGATTCAGGACACCTTAAAACGTGAAATTATACAAAACATAATTTTTGAAAAAAAATTACTTTCCTTATAGAAAAGTAAAAATTGACGAAGAAGAAAAGTACCAGAGGCAAGTCTCTCCTTGAGAGCCCAAACAAAAAGTAGAACTTGGCCTTTGCCGTGTTGTTGTTTGTGAACACAAACAAACTGACGTTTTGCAAAACATTGCAGCTTGCATCTTTAGTTTGGTAAATTTCGCTAAGTCTGGGTGTTTAACTACGACGCGGTTTAAGCCAAAAGTCGCTTATGATTATAAACAAAACAACCGCGAAAGCTTAAAATTTTATACTACCGACCAGTTTTAAAAATATTATAATATCCCTTTTTGGGTTATTATGATATGGTTAAGAAAGCTAAGTGTTCTTTAATCATTCTTATTTGCACTCTAGACATTAGCCACACCGAACAAATGACAATGATTATAAGATATGTGGAAACTTTAACAGAATCTTCTCAAAAATTTCAAAAAAATAACCTCGTCCAAATAAAAGAACATTTTCTAGAATTTATAGTGCTAGCCAAAACAGTAGGTGAATCGATGAGCCATGTTTCGGGCAATCAGCTACAAAGTATATCGTTGTCAATTGAGAACTTACGAGGTCAGGGTTATGATGACGGGTGCAATATGAAAGGAAAAGGAATAGGCCTGCAAGAAAAAGTGGATGTGTGCGTTGTATGTTCCCTGCAGTTCCAAAGCTTGAACCTTGTAAACAATAACGCTGATTTATGATGTGCTGAAGCAACAGAATTATTTGATATTGTACAATGTCTGTATGTATTTTTTGCTTCATCTACCCGTCGATGTGATGTGCTTAAACGTCATATTCCATTTTTGACTATTAAACCTCTAAATGATATATATAATTTTTTTAATATTTAATAAAAGTATGTTATTATCAATGTAATTAATGTTTATAATCTGTAAGACAGAAAAGATTTGACAATAAAGTGGGGGGCGAATTTTTTAAATCTCGCCTAGGGTAGCTAAACGTATATATATATGTGCATATAAACAAAAATTAATGAATTTATAAAAACATAAAGTATCTAATATTAGAGCAACGTAAGTAGATCTACAAATTCACATAATTGCAAAAAAAAATTAAAATCAAAACTTACTAAACAACAATTTAAAAGCCAATTGCCATCAATAATCAACTCTTCAAATAGCAGCAATCATAAAGATAAAAAGAAAACAAATTCAGAACAAATAAAATTATTTATGATTTGGGACTAATTTTTTTATTGACACTCGCAGTAGCATCATAGTTTCTAATGACGACATAGTCGCCTTCTTCATCATTTGTTTTGTCATTTTTTTGCCATAATTGAATATATTTTTATGTTGCACTCCACAACCACTCCTACATTAAACGCTTTGGACATAAAACAGTAATGTATTTTGGTATACTATAACTCAAAAAATAAGTTTTTAAATACGTAATGACTTTTCAGTCTTTGTCGTCTTACATGGAAATAATTTGATAAATAAATCACCTGAAAAACATATTTATTTAATCTGCATCTTGAGGTTTTTAGTGGTCCGTAATGATCTATATGTATTGTCTAAAACGGTGTATTGCTTTTTATAATGTTATTTAATAAAGCTTCCACCTTGCTACTTGTCGGTTGGAATTCGAGACATTTTAAACGATTATCAGTATAATTTCGGATTTTTTCTTTTCAAGGCGGGAAAACAATGTTTTCATAACATTTGGTTTGTCAAACACAATATGACTTAACTCATTGTGACTTAAAGGTATGATACTATTTTACAAACAATGCGGTACACAGAATAATAAGCGCTGATTTTGCGGTAAACTAATCCATCCAGTATTTGCTGACAACGGCTCAAAGTATCATAATCATAATTTTGCAAATTTTCCCTATCTGAAAACTCTTGCATTCACAGTTAAACAAAAACTAACACAATCAGTTATAATTCAAAATTTTATTTGAAACTTATAAATGTAAAAATGTCATTTTTCTCGAAGCATCTTCTGGTAGTTCGTTTACAATATACTGGATAAGCGCATCTTCTTCATTTTCAATAAATACTCAACAACTGATTTGTCTGTTCATCTTCCCTCGGCTTAGTTTATTGTGCACAGCGGCGTTCTTTATTTTTCTTCTAAGTTTGCTGATTAGACTGTTCTTTAATAAAATCCATGTGTTTAATCGCTTTTCTCTAAGAATGTGTATTTTTGGTAACCTTTTTAACGACTTTTTAGCAAACACAACTTTATGTAAATCGTTTAGGAACATTATGTTCGGCAAATCTTCAAATTAGCTCTCTATCCAATAAGAATCTTCTCCATTAAATGTCTTTATCGAATCTTTGATTCGCGGAAATTTAGTACAAAGTTCGTTAGCAGAATTCTTGCGACAAACTATCTAACTGTTCACTACTTTATCTTTCTTAATCATCTTATCTATTTGAACTGTAAAATCAATGAAAAATATCGTTATTCTTCTTTCTAACGCGTTGATAACACCATGATAATCTAATTTCAATAACGAACAAATTGGAGTTATTTTATTAAGTTGTATCTGCGTTATTATATTAGTAATAGACTCTTCTAATTCGTTTACACCACTCGTAAGTGCAAAACTAGTACATTTATGTCTGCTTAATCTTCTATTTTGTAATGAAATAAAAAAAAGTCTTTGCTACTTCTTGCGAAGCAGCGTCTATTGCCTCTATAATTCCATCTAATTCGTCTAAGCGCGCCATAATTCTTCTTTTCGTAAACACATTTAAAAATATTTAGTTTTGTCTATTCACTATTTGTGACTTTGATTTTAATTCAATCGTACTTTTAATGTCATATTGATGGTTTCGAGCGTTAATAAAGTCGCAATAGTTTAAATTTGACATAATAAATTTAAAAGTAAACATACAGCGGATTACTTATAAACGATACATAAGAATGACTTAAGTTTAGAGCAATATGTGATTGGGATATTCACTACTCCGTAACGCAACGAAGCTGCTAAGTAGCAAAGTTGGGCAAAATTACAATTTGAGTATAACTTATGATTGAACTAAACAACTAAATCAATTACGGCTGTTTGTCCCAATATTTTATTGTTATACGTAGTGGTAGTTTACACTTAATTGCTATAAAAACAATGGTTACAAAAATTACTTAATCCGGTAAATATGATTTAAAAATTTAGTTCACCTAATTCTTAACTCTGCAGTAAGTAGTAAGCAACTCGACACTTAATAATGCGCCATCTATCGTAAACAACATAAATAGCATAAAAGTGAACTACACAATATTTTTTTAGTAATTGTAGTTGTTTAAAATTTAAACATTCAATAGTCATAACCGTTTAAAATTTGATTAAAAAAATTTATTTTATTTTGATCAACTATATCAAATTTACTGTTTTATTCTAAAATGAGGCTATTTGTATTTTGACGTGTTATAAAAAACAAACCTTTTTTTATAATTAATGAAGCACTTTAAACAAAGAAACTTAAGTATTACACTTTTTTAGATGGTAATCTAACACGCAAATTGATAATTAATACTGAGATTTGCATTGATTGAATTATTTTTCGTTCGTCAATTTTAATCAAAGGTTCTAAATAATAAATATTTTTATAATCTAATTAAACTGAGATTATTATAAATAAATGTATTATGTTTATTATTTTTGATATGTTAACTATTATAATAAATAATTATTTACGTTGTTGAAGTTATTAAAAATTTTGTTAGTCTTTATAATTATTAGTTTCGTAACATTACAAAAAAACTAATTTTTAAAATTTTTTGGAATTGTTTTAATGTTTAATGAAACTGACGTTCTTGTATCTGGATTTTAAATTCTATTTCGGATTGAATAACATCATTTAATCCGAAAACGACGCAATTTGGTTAAATAACATTTTGAATTTATTTGTATTCTTACTCTTCTAATTATTTAAAATGTTACAGTAAAATAAAACAAAACACATATTTGTACTACGAGTAAAATAATGTATTTGTCAATCTAATTTTTCTTCAAATATTTTACCTACCATAAAAACGATAAACTTAAGTAAAACGCAAAAATGCGGGTGATGAAAGATTAGCTTTAAAACACAAAATTGTAATCAAAAGTTTTTTGGACTTATGTAGGTAGTACTATCGTTAACAAAAAAACTTGTTTTATTTCAAAAAAGGTTTTAAATAGTTAGGATTAGTGAAATCAGCAGGAATGACGTAGCTTGTTGTTTTAAAAACATTTTGGTATAGTTTTAGTGCTGTATGAATTTTGCCCCGGGGCGTAAATGTCAAGTGGAAAATTACTAATTTTGGCTTCCGTTTTTGACGTTAAAGAAAACAACACATTATACAAACAGACGAATACAAAAAAAATTATGACGTTACTTAACAATAATAATATTTGCTAGAAAATTAATTTGGACCCAACTGTCAAATTTCAAAACAACAAATTATGCAAACAACTTTATCACAACGAACACATAGACTTAGTTACATGCAATAAACTTATAACTTACACTAGCACGCTTCCTAAATTTTATGGCTTAATAAAAACACACAAAGATGAGCATCAATTCAGTCCAATTGTCTCAATTATCAAAATATATATCAAACAGAATACAGAACATCTCATATACATTCTACTACAACATAAAAAACTCATATGCATTTATCGACAATATAAACAAATATTAAACAATCTTAAAAAGTCATATCACTTTAGCGCTACATAATATCATCGAAATCATTGAGTTTTTATTTGATACTACTTATTTTACATGTAATGATTCACCGATATTAACCAATCTCACTATGCGCAAACTTCTAAATTATGTCAATAATCGTACGATCCAGTATTCATGTATTGTTATGTAGATGATATCATTTTATGTATACCCAACACCGAATTTGTAAACACGCTCAATATATTTAGTAATTACAATCTACATCTAAACTTCACCTACAAAACGGGAAAAAAGACATTCTTCTTTACTTAGATGTGAAACTTGGTAGAGGTAAGAATACTGGGTTAGTAATCAGCGAATGGTACACTAAACCAATAGCTTCTAACAAAATACTCAACTTTAAACACATTTACTACCAAAAAATAAATATCATAAAAGCTTCACAGTTTCACAATAAAAACTTAATAAACTTGAGAAACATACTAAGAAATAATAACTATCCTAAAAACATTATTAATAGACTTCTCATAGTGAATGACACAACTAACAACTACCCCATACCATAAGTATGACTGTAAGAAAAATAAAGCAATACAGAATTAGCTTTATATCATATAAACACAAGGCATACTTTTGATTTCAACAATCCTACGATTCTAGATGTAGAGACAAAATATAAAAAAAGATTAATTTCAGAAACTTAAGACTTAGATATATCGGATTAGGCAAACGTATGAAAACATTATTATATGTTTTGAACCAAGCATGTCACGGAAATAATGAAATGTACGTTGTAAATGGGGTTATTTAAGAAGTTTGAAGAGGTAATTTTGACCGTAATCTGAGTATTGCTTTTTGCGTAACAGACAAATATTTTTGTTTTTTAAATGAGAACTTATTTAAAATGTTTTTGGAGCGCCATCCTGTGGTAAAATACCACGTATGATAATATACAAAACTATAAATTCGTAGGAAAGGTAGAAAAGTTGTCATTGGATTTAATGGCAGGGAACTTATTGTTTTTATCTCATTTGTCTATGAATCCAATAAAATATTAGATGTATTCAAAAAAGATTTAATTAAAAACGCGATTAAAGTAGTGCGTACAATATGCAAGTATTTAAACAGGCATGTCTGGTTGGTTATTGGTTATAATAACGTACAAACAGAAATGCAGGTAAGTAAGAAGTGGGTCGTGCTGATAACGTTAGAAGGTACTTAAATAATAAATAACCAACTAGGCATCAGCATTCAAATGCTGTACGCACTATTTGAATTGCGTTTTTAGTTAAACCTCTTCGGAATACACATAATATTTTATTGGATTCATAGGCAAATTACAGTGAATCATATTTTGGGATAAAAACAATACGTTCCCATTTAAAAAACAAAAGTAATTGTCTGTTATCCCGTAACCAATAGTCAGATTACGGCCTAAATTACAGTTATTCAACTACGAGTCACTCTCCAAAGGTTTGAGCTACCGCTTACTACAGGTTACGGTTGTAAAATTTAAACATTGCAGATTGTAAGCTTTACTCGTTTGCTGATGACCCGGTAACTTTTTTTCAGTTTTTTCTTAAAATGTAATGTTTAGTTTTATATCAGCAAAGATACATGCTATAAATAATTAAATTGATTTGAATTTACTTATTTTGGATCTGAGTGGAACTTTCGTTTTCTTTAACAGTTATTAGTCAACCAGCAGAATAAAACAAGTTACTCTGGACAACTCTGTCTATGTAATCCGGTCTGTTTTGGCTTAAATATTATTGTGGAGCAAAACCTGCAGAAGGGAACAATTTGTAACTTTGTACATTTGAAATCTGTTCTATCTGCAAAGCAATTGAGAATGGTATTCGTAGCGTTTCTAAAGTCTGTTGTTAAGTATGGGATTCTGGGATAAAAACACAGTAGACCGACTGTGTTGGAAATCTTAAATTTGTTATTTAAAAACCACTCAATTATCTTTCATCCTTTTTGTTTACTAAATTTCGGAGTCAGAATATTTTTAATTTGTTTAAATTAAACACATTAAAATAATACTTATGTACATAAACATTAGTTTACGCAATTGGTAGACAACGACGTGTTTCATTATATAAACTGAATGATAGGATCAGCTACAATCGTCTGTCTGGCAATGTCACTGGAGTACAACCATTTTTATTGTGCAATAGAATTTCTAATAATTACCAAAGATATATGGTTTCTAACATTTATTTATGAATTACATACAGACTATTTTATTTATAAAAATCAAATTTACGCTAAGTAAAATGGTAAACTGTTAGCTACCTTTCAACATAATTGCCTTAAATGTTAAGGTTTTTATCCTATCGAGACACAAGCTTCTACTCCTACTTCCAATATTTTACCCGACAAATAAGTTTTTAACAGATCAAACAAATGAAAATGAAAAAAAACTAGGTGTAGAATGTGAAGCGTTTATACAATAACTTCCAATTGTATTTCTGAAGTCAGGTATTTGTATGATTTCAGGTTCTGTCGAATGGCTTGGTGTAGTTTTTCGAGAGTTTATCAATAAATATTGCTGTTTATTATCGTTTTTAATAGTAAAAACTCTATGAGCAAAATGCCTTGCGTATCCCAGAACACCGTTGCTATTGTTTTTTTAGCAGGCTACTAAACTCTAAATTTTTTCGGTTGTTCACAATATGGGGAGTATCGTGGTGTACCCAGATTTTATTTCCTGTAACTATAGACTAAAAACCCGTTCATCTGACAATATTGCGTTAAAAGTTTTATTGCCGCCGATATTCTTTGCATTTTGTGTTGATCGGTCAATATTTTTAGTACCATCTCACCGACACTTGGCGATGGTCTAATATAGAAACAGTTTCATAAACAAAACTTTTAGAAATTTCGGCCAGTAGAGCAATTTTTTGTATTTTTAACTGACCATCTTTTCGAATCAGCGTATTCACCTTTAATTGATTCTCATCCGTTTTTGTTGTTGATGGTTATTGTTGCACATTTTAGTCATCATCGTTCAGTGCTATGCGTCAACTTTGAAACTGATTAAACCAACTTGTTTTCGACTCATAACGCTTGCTCCGTAAATCTTCAGTATTTTTTTATGACTTTTGGTAAATTTTTCATTATTTGCTTGTACAAACTAATGACCGCTTGCATTTTAAACTTCAAACTAAGGTAATGACAATAGCTACCTATGCAGTACATATTTGCATCTAAAATGCGTGCATGTTTCAACCAAGCAAACGTACCTCACAAACCGGACATTTTTTGTATATGAAATATATCAAATATTTAACGTCAAGTGTAACTATTTTTTTTATTAATTTAGTTATTGATGCTTTAATGGTCGGTTATGTTAAAAGTGTCTTGGTGTGATTTTCGTACCGTATAAATTTTGCCCACTTTGTCTTATATTTAGAGCAATGCACTGTGAAGTGGTCGTTTCTTGGCAGATAGCATTTTTTAAAACAGAAAAACTATTATTCCGGTGATTGTGGCACGTTTTGCGTATTTGCTTCAACGTAAGTGTCCAGCAAAGTTTACATTTTTAAATTTTTACAGTCATCCGTGTTATAAACGGAGGTAGTATTTTTGCTACTTTTGTGAAAGTCTTTCTGGGGTAAGCATTGATTCATATTTTTGTGATTTACTTTGATTTATCTCGTAATTGTGATAGCGATTTGGGATACCGCCACGTGTTGACCAATTAAGAATAATTCAAGTCAATCCATTACATCTTTGTTGTTTTTTATGTGATGTTCAAATAACCTTGGAAGCACAACAGCGATAGGAATAGTGAAAGCCACTCGTATGCTTGACGCATTTGATTACAATGATCCATTGTTTGTCGACAAGCAACTTACTTATGATACGATCCTATATCTAATTCTAATTTATTTTTCTTAGCGATTTTAGGGGGTGATTAAAGTATGCAGATAGCTATTCGTAAGTACTTTTTTCTACTAATTAACGCACGCAAATTAAAGTTTGTACGGTTTTGATTTACGCTAAATGCGATTTGCTTCGGGTTACGAATTCACTAGTTTTGCATTAAATCGACGTTGAGCTCTGAAATTACATATTACCTGATGTTTTTATACTGCATTACGATAACTGTATGTGTGGAGTGTTGCCTACCATTCAGGATTTGTATTAACGCTACAACTGTGATATTAATGAAACTATTTATTATCACTATATCATGTGTTCTATTTTAGTATTGGATGGATTTAAACGGTGTTTTCCATTCTAGTTTTTAACCATTCTGGGGCTTTTTTAATCCTAGGTTTTAATAAGCACATCGAGACTTGCGATCCGTTTGCGAATTCAACTGAGTTAGTCGCCAGCAATTAAGTAACGGGAATATTCTTGTAACTGGTCATTAACTCAATACGAACGTTACAATATTATAATACTACTTACAAATATATATTAAGTACTTTCCTGATTGCTACAAAACTCCAATCCACGCTTAAACACTGCTTTTGTGGTCAGTAATTTCTGTTATCTACTGGTATTTTTAACGTGTAATAATAACCATTTTTGGTGTTGCACTAAGCAGAAATTTAAATTTAAATGTTTGAAACAACACTAAGAACGCACTTAGAATATCTAAGTAAAATAAATTTTATTACGGTTATCTTAAAATCTAAGAAAATTATTGTTACCGAATGTTTAGTTTTTTTATTAAAATTTTTGACTAAGTTTACGATATATTTATATCTAGCATAAAAATTTTAATGTTTTAACGGAAACGTTTTGATTTCAAAACATTAAGATAAACCTTATTTTTCCTTCAGTGAAAAACAGATTTTTTTTATTAATTTTAATAGTGCGATCCTTGGTCTCATACAAGCTAATAAATGTTAGAAAATTAAAAATTGACGTAAAATAAAATAACATTTTTGTGATTGAATAATTGAAATTAAAAATTATATTTTAAATTGCTTTTATAACTGTTTATAGGTACATTGCTGTTTTTATACTTTAGTGATAAAAAGAGTGGATTTTCGTTTTTTAGAAGTTAAGTTTTTCAAGTTTAAAGATTTTGGAGATATCTTGTTTTGATAATATAACTACGGTGGATTTCAGACCTTAATACGTGGGTAATGGTGTCTGAATGGTTATAATGTGTTCAATGACAGTTAAGTGAATGGAATTTTCCTAATTCGTATATTTTACGGTTTTGATGATTTATTTGTTTCCGAGTATAATTAAAGTATCATGGAATTGATTGTGTTAAGTGCCGACTTTGTGCTGTATTATTCCATTTCGCCTTATAGCGGCTAGAAATCTTCCGACGGACTATCGCAAATCTGTAACCACTTGAATTTTTGGATAACATCTTCTGTAGGGCTTCATAACCAATAAAAAACACACTACCTAAAACTAGAAAATTTAACGTATTTATAATGACATTATAAAATCAATTGTGACCATTTCACTTCTTTCAGTTTACCTGCAAACCTGTTCTTTGTGCATCAAAAAGTCTCATTGTGACATTTGTTTTTTAATATACTATCACGCCCTGATGAAGCTCTTTACAAAAGTGGGCGAAACGTTGGCAACTTCGGTTACAACAACAATAACACCGTCCAAACCCGGAAGACATTCTTATCTTAGTATAGATTCCGGCCGTGGAAGCCTTCGCTATTACATTAAATCAGGACAGTAGTATTTGATTTTAATTTTTATTTTTTAGCAAAGTTTATTTCTTATTTTATTTCTGCGTACAAGGCCTTGCAATTTTAATTTAACTTAAAGTAACTAACCGATTTGTTGTTTAAAACAAAATTCAATTTTTTTAAATAATCTTACTTTAAAATTATCAAATTATTTACCAGCGGGATCAGAAATGACTATATAACGTTTTTTTGGCTTGATCCTTGTTAATCGAAATTATCAACGTTTATTTAAATTTATAAATGAAAAATTTTATTGAAAACAATTTTTTATTTTTTTCTGATAATATATAACATATTTAAACGGTTTGTAGAATAGCAATTTTAAAATATTATTATGACTTCGAGTTTGAAAACTCAATTTAGAAAAAGTTTTATGATGAGACGTTTAAACAAGATTAACTGCGGTAGCAACTAACTAATTTCTACAAATTATTAAAAGAAGACTTCAAAATCGTTAACAATAACCGTTTAAACTAATATCTTTTGACTTTGATGGATTGATATAAAAAACAGCTAAATTAAGATAGGCGTTTACGAGTAATAAAGCACGAGATGAAAAATGAAAAGCATAAGAAATTGACAAAAATTAAATGTAATTGTCACCTACTCACTAATTACTATCTGGCCGAATAAGTTGAGATTGTGTAGGAGGTGATGTTCATTAAATGTAGGTGACCTATGAAAACTTCTAACATTTCAGATTTACGTCCTCCGCTTTTGTTAACGTTAAAAATGTTATTTAAAAATATCGTTTTAATGATTAATTTTAACTTTCAAATTGCAATTTATTAATTCCGAAAAAACGTATTGTTTGTTCCCGAACGTGCAAATAACAGATTCAAAGGCTCTGTAGCATGATATGTAGCAATGACCCGGAAGGAAAGGCGGACATTGAAATCCCAATAGGGTAAAAATATTTATGACGGTATTCAGCGACAAAGCTTTGAAATATTACAATCTTGTGTTAATTACTATTGATTTACTAAACGAGTTAATTCTTTTAAATTTTTACATAAAAAAAATTGTTGTAAGTTGTTATTGTAATTTTGTCTATTGTGTGAGTATTTTTGGTACATAAACTTGTGAAATGAGATGTAAGGTAACGTTATAGCAGCGCATACTTTAAATGTTTTTTTTTGAGTTCATTTACAAACGAGACAATTTGGTTAAATTAAGTTTTATACCCTTCACGTCGCGCTTCAAATGGTAAAATTTTTAGAAAGTCATTTAGTAAAAGCAAACTTTTACAATGATATTAATGATCGTTAATTAGCAAATAAAAAATGTAATATTTAAAATTTGATTACAGTGCACTGTTTATAATTTTTTTGGTATAAATCAATCATAAATTTGTACTTTTTTACACAAGAAACTTATTTACTACAAGAAAGTAATAGGTACAACATTTCTTTTGATTATAAAATTTTCTTCTTAATCTTTATATATTTTGATCCTATCACGAAAGTCAGTAATCTTTCCCTTTTTGTCGGATAAAAATCTGTCGACTTACACGTTTAGCTTAAAAATAAATAAAACTTTGAAAAGATAAAAACGGATTAATAAATTGTAATTTAGATTCATTTCATTAACGTTCGTATAAAGACTTGTATTACTCTCATGAACAATATATTTTATTTTTGATTTACACATTTCTGTAAACTTATTAATAAAGTAACGACAAGATAAAGTTAAAAATTTGACGTATAACTTGATGTTTCATTCGGTTAATTCTTTTGTTTGGCAAGATTTTTGTTTGCATTGATTGCTCGCGCTTGGTAGTTTTTGTCAATTTGCTCTCGTTTATCTGCCAAGCAAACCAATGCTCATACAAAATAAAAACATTGACGACAAGAGTACATTACTTATGATTTTAATGTAAAAATACATTATTTTTTATTAAATTTTAGCTTTGTACTCGTAGTTAGCAAAGATAGATAAATTACGCCAATCATGACAGTTATTAGTAGTTTATTATTCAAATCATGCAAAATTACACGAGTACTCCTCCATAGTTTTTTTTTTCAACGTTTTAGCAATCGTTATTATAATTACAGTGCAATCTCTGTAATCCGAACTAATTGCTGCAAGAAGATGTTTGGATTATGGAGTGTTTTCGGAAAAATCTATAAAAAAACAACTATACATACATACTACGTATGTATTTTATTATTAACATTGAACTGGTCCAATTTTTAGTGTTAATTATAATGCCCCACGCTTGGGTGTCAATTGAACTGGTTCGCGCGTTTGTACGCTAATTGTATATGCCCGTTTTTACTTATATCTTCCCTGCTAGCTCAGCAAGAACCCTGTCTCTACAAGACTACTGAGGAATAGTACACCAAATCAAATACACCGTCATATAAACGCATTTAATAATATTCAAATGAAATAAACGTACATGCTTTACCAATAAACTTAATGACTAACCTTAAGTACAGTTTTTTAGTTGTTGGGCGCCACCTTACTAAGGGTTGATTTCTCTCTTCGCTAGCTCTTCGTATTTGCGTAGATTCTCTTATTTTATCTCTTCGCTGCTAGGCTACGATTTCGGACAATCGTACTACGCTTCGAATGCTGCTGGCGGGTGATCACGTACCAATCACGTGTGTTTGGCCTCCTGGCGTTGCTTTAACACGTGCTCACTTCTTTATTTGCTTATAGCACAATTCCTAATGTTTCACACTCTTCTGTTTTAGATTACACACTAATGTGGTGGTTCTATGGAACCTAATACGCTTTTTAATTGCGTATTAACGCTTAAAATGTGGCTCCTTTCGGCAACACCACAAGAACCCAACCGCTCTCTTACCGCGTTCACTTCACGCTTGCTTCCGCTAACTTGTCATCTTCCTGTCATGCGCGCACTTTACGCACTTGCACCAACTTAAACTTAGCACTATACAGGTTGATTCAAAATAATATTACATATACAAGAGATGTACCATTACAACATACAATATGTTACCATTTTGAAAAATAAATTAAGAAAATAAAAAATCCACTACTGTGCAGCTGCGTGTTTTTTGAAGAATTACACACTCTTATTTGTTTGTTTTTTTTCATAGAATTTAAATGTTTGCATGTTAAAAAATGTATTTTGGAATTAAACTACATATTTTGGCCAGTCACATAAATAAATATGTATGTGTGTCAATATTTACTTATTTACGACCTTGCTAGGCATTTATTATTCTATTATAAATACATATATCTTACCAAATAACTTCACAAAAAAAAGTAAAAAAGTTGTATTTTTGTCCATTGGTCGTTACACTGTGGGCCAGTTCGGAAAACTAGAATGTTCAGATTACGGAAGTTCGGATTATGGATATTGCACTGTAAATACATGTAACATTTTTTGTCATGTTACTTTCAAATTTCCTTAAAGTTTCATCATATCAAAACCTTAAGTAGCATAACATTCCCCTTCTCACATTTATTTATAATGGCTGTACGCCTATGCCTGCCATAAAATCTAAGACCATACGATTTAAATTTGACTTTAATTTTTTAATATACAACTGCTGGACTTTATATCTTATTTAAATAGATTAATTTTGCCCACAGATGACTGATGCCATGTCCGAATCTAAAAAAAATATAGACAGTACTGTGTTAATTATTTGAAACTTGCCTTCACTCCATCATTGTCCGACAAACAATTGCCTATGTGCTTTTTATGCAACAAAGTTTTGGGCAATGACGTTATGAAACCATCTAAGCTGCAGTATCATCTGAGAAGATGTCACCCTGATAAAACAGATAAAGATTTGAAATATTTTCAAACACTGGACAGAATGTTTGTTTCAACGTCACAAAAAAACGATGATGGTTTGCGGGCGTCTTACAATATCTCACTACTTATAGCAAAATGCAGAAAATCGCATACTATTGGAGAGAAGTTAATTTTGCCAGCCGTTGAAGAGGTTTTAAAAACTTTTTTACACAAACCTTCTTGTATAATTATTTGCAAACGACTCATTTCTCTATATAACTAGACGAGTCACCTTTACCTAGTAATGCAGCTTTATTGTTGGCACATGTTCGTTCTAATTCCTTGCAGAATTTTTTTGTGTAACAGTAATTTGTCAGACTTCTGTCTATGCATTCTTAAAAAAAAAGCTATAATTATAAAAACTTTTATTGCTACTTAGAAAGTTTACAAGTGTTACTAAAATTTGTGTTTTCGACAGATTTAGTAGTCGAATTAGTTCAATAACAAAATTGCACAATTAGCAATTAAAAAAATGTGTAAATTAACTTAGAAAAGTAAGTATTTATTAACATCAATCGGTTTTTTAAACTGCATGACCATTTAAGAAAGACCAATTGTCTTTTGGCATTTATCGACAGTTGCATGATACTAAGATGTTTTTTTTTTTGGTAAATTCTGATATGTGTACGTTATTCTTTGTTTCTATTACCGCAGTTTTTATAAATGATATATATTTTATAACATATAAAAAAATAACATTTTTGCAAAAAAATACATAATAAAAATAATGCAAACATACAACATGGACAATGAAGCATTTATTACAAATCTATAATTTAGAGTCGTAGAAATTGTATCACAGATTTTTTATTTTAATTTAAAAACTAACAACTTAAATTTAATTTGGACGTTACAATATCTTTATAATAAAAATAGCATAAATATTAAAACTCAAAAATACTTAAAACATAAACACCATAATAATAGCTTATAAGAATCTTATTTAAAAGGTTAAGTACGTTCGTTATGACTTCGTTGCGCATTTGAATTTAATTTCCAGATTTTCTGTATTTTTAATTTGATTAATCCTTATTCGTAAAGATCATAATCAAAACTATCGTAGAACGCAAACGTAAGATAACAAAATTTCCATATTTGAAACGTACCAAACCAAATTAACTTCAGAACGTAACGCATTGAAAAAAATATGAAATTTGTACATAGACTTTGCGTACAAATCATAATCATAACCATAACAAAAATTTATAGGAATTGTAATCATAAAACCTACAACACATACCAAACAAAATAAATAGTGCAGATATATTTAAAAACTAAATTTCGTGTTCAGAGAAACGTACGTACAAAAAAAGCATCGTACGTACCAGAAAAAACTATCGTACATGTCGTAATAAATAAATTAAAATGTAAATTATAAAAGTTAAACAAAGGACAATTTACCCCTACAATTTGCGAACTTTTCTTCATACAACAAACGCATTTGACTTCACAACAAATGCACAAAGATCATTATTGATACGACCAATGTATCTACTACAAATTTGAATTCATCATTAGGCCATGCTGCCGGAACAGAAGGAAAAACGTCCACTTGCTCAAAGATGACTTAAAAAATGGTCTTAATTGCTTGTTTATTATTACATCTTCAGGCAAAAGTGTTAATATTATACAAAAAAATTTATAGTTAATTGAGTATTTTTAGTATATTAATAACTGTTGTATGAGGATGACTTTAATTAATTTCATAGGTCAAAACATGTAACAAACAATTAGATTAAAATTGAAACAATAATTGACTAACCAAAATCAACATTTTTTATTAAAAAAATTGTAATTTAAACCAGAGGTATTCAATCGAAAAAATGTGTACGTTACAACTTTTACATTAAATTAAAATTTTATAAAAACACTTGCACAGTGTCGTTACCTTATTAAAAATTTTGATTGGTTTTGTAGCTTTTACTGTAAACACTTTGCAATTGCGTTAAAATAAATATAGAATATAAATATTAAAATAACAATTAATTCTTATTGTGTTACCGTGTACAAGACTACTGCAAATCAGGTTTCTTCCAATTCGTGATGGAGAATAAGTAACTATTTGTTACTTGAGTACTCGTTACCCACGAAGATCCCAAGTAACGATTACTCAATAGACGAAGTATTCGTTACATTTATTTGAGACGTTCTTATTATTTGTAGTTATCTTTGTACTATGCATTCAGAGCGCATAAATGACACAGAATATTCATTCTTTGAACGCGTTCTCGTATGGATAATAATGATCAATGTTCTTCCCTTAGATTCAATAAATTAAATTCTTTAAATTGAGCAATTTATAAAACTAAAATTATCAACGATTTCAGGTTCATATTCATATATTATAAGAATTTTAATTCGGTTATGTTCTGGATAACATCTATTTCAACATTCAACGAAAAATTGAGTATTATCAAGCATGTATAATTTTATACCTTGGAATACTTTTTGAAGTTTTTACATTATATCTTATACGTATTTCTTAACGTTAATACTAAAAATAATTATAAATACTAAGAATCCAAAGTACCTACATCTGTTCTATTTTGAATTTAAAGTGGTAAGTTTCTCCGGTATCAGCTACTGTCAAAAATGTTTACATAAATTAGAAATTTACAACATGTTCTCCGTGACTTATGCATATACGCTAAAGGTGATCAAAGCCTTGTCGCGAAACGATTCAAGGAGTATTTACTACCACAAAAAAGTAGTCAAAGTATCCAAAGTAATAAAAGTAACGAATACAAAAAGTATAAGTAACGAATAGTAACGATTACTCAAAGGTAACAAAATTCATCATCACTATTTCCAATCTTCTTAATACCACCAAGTTGCTTTGTACATTTTGTGTTTTGATATTCTAAAGAAAATCCTTAATTTTTAATTGGTGACGAACACAGATTAAAATATTTCTGAAATAATTCATTTAGATTCACATTTTTTTGTTTCCAATTAGAAATAATTTTTTTTTGTTAACGTGCTCTATTAAAAGTAACAATCAACACTATGTAACATTATTTTTAACTTTTAAAAAATATATATTCTTTAAATTTAACAGAAAAGTAAATAAAGAGCTAATGTATAGCAGTGAAATAATAAAACTTATTAAATCTACTGTAAGTTTTCATTAATTCATACTTCAACTTAATTCAAACTTTAACTTAATTGACAATTCTAATCAGCGCCTTCTCTTTTTTTAACATATACAATACGTCTTTAATCGTTTGCGATTACACTACTACTGATGTCCTTTCTTACTTCTGCTAAACCTTCGCCACGATGACTCGAGTCAGACCCACCCCCACATTCGGCCATTCGTGATGCTTTGTCCGTCCCGAACAAATAATAGTCATGTGGTAGCCACGGCTTAATATATTCAGCATGTTTTTTTTTCGAACCTTCTGTTTTTTTGTCATCGCTGCTGTTAGTCTTTGCTAATTTGGTAAAGACTCAGAAAGTTTGTTCTAAGTTTAATTCCTGAACCAAATTGAGTTCTTTTGATAGCGACCAAATCTCCAATTCAATAAGTCGGTGCCTTCTTTTTCTTCTTATTGAATTGAGTCTTATTCTTAACTTGAACTTTTCTGATTTGAATCTTGGCATTCTTTTTTAATACTTCTCTTTTTTCGTCAAAACACGTGATCGTTTCTTCTTTTGGTAACTCTTTTAGTCGTTCGTCATCTTTGGTTTTCATCGTTACACCAAGCATCAGTTCAAAGGGCGTGGTTTCAATTGATAGTTGATATGAAGAATTAATGATCTATTGTAACTGCTTAACATACTTGTACTATTTTCCTGGATCGTTCAAGCTTAATTTAGTTAACACATTAATTATCGTTCGATTGATTCTTTCCACTTGCCCATTTGATCTCGGTAGACCTGTTGTAATTAAGTGATGTTTTATACCTTCCTCAATGCAGTAATCTTGAAATTCAGCTAATTTAAATGCTGTTCCTCGGTCAGTAATTATTTGGTACGGATTTCCAAAGTAATTCTTTGGTAGTTTCAGTTTTACTATGACGTCGTAGATTTTACGGGATAGTATGTGATTATAGTTTTTATTAAGTGGTCGATATGATAAGCATACAACGGTTTTTCGTCTTTATTCATTCGATGTAGAAAATCTTCATTGTTCTTAAGTTTAGGATTTGCTAGGATGCATGAGATACAACATTAAATTGTCTTTTCTACTTTCTGTTGCACGTCTGATACGTAAAAGTCTTGATTAACTACTTCTTGTGTTTTCTTTCTGTTAAAATATCAGTTTTCGTAATTTTTCTTTATAATTTTTATTTCCATGGCGACATGAATTTCCAACAGCTCTCTTCCTTTACCGTGCTTGTAGAAAATGTCTTCTTTTATGAAATAGCTTTTGTACTCTTTTTCTTTTAAAATTGCTTCAAAACTTTTGATTAGTGAGTCGCTGTCTTGAGCCGCCTTTACTTTCGCGAAACGTTGTTGTCTTCTGTAATTATCATAATTGGATATCAGTTTAGTGCATTTGTATGTGCCATCTTGTTTCCTAATCGATGTTTTACTTTGTAATCATACTCCTCCAATAAAAGTATCCATCGTGCCACTTTTGTACTTAGATCTTTATTTGCTATTACTGGCATAATAAACTGGATGTAGTTGATTATCTTCGCTTAATCTTTGTAAAAGCACAGCTCTAAAATCTTCTTAAATATTTCTAGAACTGGTGCTTCCAACAATTTATTCTTTAACATGAGCTATGTCGTTTTTTGTGCTTCTTTAAATTTAAACTGTTTATTCTTTTTCAGTAGATCAATTAATGGTTTTGCAAATATATCTTGCGAGTTCTAAGAATCCTTGAACTTGCTTGTAGTTTTTGGTTCTGGAAAGTATTTGATAGCTTTGATTTTGACAGAATTCGGACCTTCTTCAATAACATGTCCTAAAAATTCTATTTGTCTCATCAGAAATTTGATTTTCTTCATATTTATATCCGATCCGTAATTTTTTGCAGTTCGTAGTGCTTTAGTCCTTAATCTTTCTGTTAAAGCTTCTTTAGCTTTTAGAGTTATTTTGAGTTTTGATTTTGGCGCACGTTGGTGGGGACTAATACACAAAATGGCGCGTGACAAAATACACACGCAACAAGTTTAAAATGTAAAATCAAGTAATTAAGTATGTTTAAAGAAATAAAAAAAGAAGAAAATTACAGTCCACTGGTTTTAATTGTTACCATTATCATATTGGTCCATTCGAGACGGATTAGAAGAAATTTTGAAGATTAAATAAATATTAAGCAGGATGGCAGCCGACCGACCATTGTATCGAAGTCGCAACAAGCACATTCCTAAAAATCAGTAAGATTCCTTATTATACTTATTTATTGGTAGTTTATATATACTTTCAATTAGTTGTAATTATTCGATTTTTGTGCCGCACAATGGCAGAGATTTTTAAGCGTAAGCGTGCTGTAGTAAGGGGTAAACTAACACGTTTGCAAAACTTTACTAAAAACCTAGATGTAGATAATTTAGATCGTGACCTCATTAGTCAATTAAATGAACGGCTTGAAAAATTTGAACCTTCTTGGGACGAATTTAATGAATTACAATCACAAATAGAAGCGTTAGAACCGTCCGATAATGACGAATTAGAAAGAGAAGAATTTGAAAATTCGTATTTTGAAATCGTTAGTAAAATTAAATCAATAATTAAGTCGCATAACATTACTCCAAAAGGTAGTCCTAATCAATCATTAAATGCGCAATCAATTAATTCAGACAGGTCTAATTATAATATAAACAGGTCGCCTATAGTTAAGTTGCCCACAATAAAATTGCCGACTTTTGATGGCCAATACTGTAATTGGCTCGAGTTTCGGGATTCATTTATGGCCTTGGTTGATGCAAATCAATCAATACACAACATACAAAAGTTTTATTATTTGCGATCTTCGTTAGTTGGAGACGCTTCTAAAATTTTAAATTCGATGGAAGTTTCCGCCGATAATTATAAAAACGCGTGGGAATTATTAGTTAAACGATACGAAAATAAATCTTTAATGATACACAATCATATAAAAGCTATATTTGAGCACCCAAATATTCAAAAGGAATCGCATATAGAACTTCGAAAATTATTTGATAATTATACAAAACATTTACGTTCGTTAAAGACCTTGGGGGAAAACACGGATGCCTGGGATAGATTGATAATTTTTCTTTTGACTAACAAGCTTGATATCGTAACCCGCAGAGATTGGGAGGAGTATAAGTACGAAGGTGAATTGCCAAAAATTCAAGACATGAACGAGTTTTTAAGATCAAAATGTGAAATTTTAGAAAAATTAGAAGCGAATAAAATTGATAAATTTAAACCTCAATTTAATAAAAAATATTCAAGTAGTAGTTTTGTTGCAAGTGTAAATAATCCGTCGTGTCATTATTGCGGAAAAACGCACGCTATTTATAATTGTAAAGATTTTTTAAATATGTCAATTAGTGATAGAATTGCCACTGTAAAAAGACTTAAGTTGTGTCTTAATTGTTTAAAGGATTCGCATTTTGTTAGTAATTGCAAAGCAAAAAAATGTTTGAAATGTAATAAATTGCACAATTCATTGTTACATATAAATTTTCAACAAAATAACTGTATGATCGAAAACAAGGTAAATAATAGTGAACGGGCTATGAACGCAAACGATATCGAAAATGCAGCTACAAACGTATCGGTCACTAACACGTCGTCTATTGATTACAGTAATGCGTTAACGTGTATGTCTCAACAAGTTTTGTTGTCAACAGCATTAATTAAAATAAAAAATAAGAATTCTATAATTACATGTCGTGCTTTATTGGACAGTGGTTCACAAAGTAATTTTATTACTGAAAGTTTATGTAATAAATTAGATTTACACGTATCGCAAGTCAATTTTATGATTAAAGGTGTAGGAAAAAGTTTAGAAAATATAAATAAACAAGTTAGTATTACATTTATGTCTCTACAACAAAATTTTAAAATGAATATTCATTGCTTAGTTTTATCTAAAATAACACAGAAGTTACCTACCGTTTCATTTGATAGAAACAATTTCAATATTCCGAGTAACTTACAATTAGCTGATAATACTTTTCACCTTGCAAACGATATAGATATTTTATTAGGATCAAACGTTTTTTGGTCTATATTGCAAACAGAACAAAAACGTATCGGAAAAGATTCTCTTTTCTTACAAAATACACTTTTAGGTTGGATAGTAGCAGGCAATATTAACTGCACAAATATCAATTTATCGGTAAATCATTTGGCGATTAAATCAGATCAAAATTTAATTGATAATAAATTAACAAAATTTTGGGATATAGAAGAAGTTAGTAATAATAAATCTCTATGGTTATCTAAGAGTGATCAATATTGTGAAGATCATTTTTTAAAAACAATGCAACGCGATAGTTCTGGTCGTTTTACAGTAGATATTCCGTTTAAAAGCTCGTTAACAATGTTAGGTAGGTCACGAGAAATGGCAATTAATAGATTTTATACATTAGAGCGCAAACTTCAAAGAAATTTAAAATTAAAATCGGAATACGTACAGTTTATGCGCGAATACGAGATTTTAGATCATATGAGTGAAATCACTGATAATGTAGAAGAAGGGTACTACATACCGCATCACGCCGTAATTAAATCTAGTAGTTTAACAACAAAATGTCGTGTGGTTTTTGACGCTTCGGCAAAAACAGACAGCGGTTTGTCCTTAAATGACGTACAGTTTAACGGTCCAGTGTTGCAAAATAACATATTTGCTATATTATTAAGATTTCGCAAGTATAAGTTTGTAATAACCGCGGACGTAGCAAAAATGTATCGGCAAGTTTTAGTCAATAAAAAACAGCGTAAATTTCAAAAGATTTTTTGGCGAGAGGATGCTACAAAACCATTAAAGTGTTATAAGTTAAATACAGTAACTTACGGAACTAGTTCTGCTCCATTTTTGGCGATTAGGTCATTAATGCAAGTAGGTATCGAAAATAAGAAAAACAATCCAATTGCAAGTAAAATTATCATTAACGATTTTTATATTGGCGATTTGATAACCGGTGCTAATACATTACCGGAAATTGTAGAAATTCAAAAAAATGTTACCGATCTCTTAGCAAGCTCGGGCTTTGAACTAAGAAAATGGCTTTGTAACGATTGGTCGGCAATAGATCATTTTAAGATTGACCGAAGTTTAGATTCGAGTGTTTTACATATAGGTGAAAATAAATATAAAACTTTAGGCATTTATTGGAACGCAACAAGCGATATCATACAATATTCGATAAATAACAATTTAGATCGTGTAGATCGCATATCAAAACGCATGATTCTCTCGACAATTTGTCAAATTTTTGATCCGTTGGGTCTATTAGGGCCACTCATAATTGTAGCAAAATTAACAATTCAGGAACTTTGGAAGTTAAGAATTGCTTGGGACGATGAAGTACCCCAGCACTTATTGAAACGATGGAGTATTTTTCAAAATTCCTTATCTATTATAAATAACATTGAAGTTTCTAGATATATAATAACGCCAGAGGATCCAAAGATTCAGTTGCACGGTTTCAGTGATGCGTCCGAAAAGGCATACGGTGCTTATGTGTACATTCGTTGCCTTGATGGACAAGGAAATTTGTGTTCAAATTTATTATGCGCTAAATCTCGGGTTGCTCCTGTAAAACAAATTAGTTTACCGCGTTTAGAATTATGTGGTGCACTTTTACTCGCAAGGCTAGTAAAATGCGTTATTAATTTGTTGGAATTAGATTTTGAAAATATGTATTTGTGGACAGACTCAACAATAACATTAGCATGGATTAAAGGCTCACCTTGTCGCTGGAAAACGTTTATAGCAAATCGAGTTAGTGAAATACAAACCTTAACGAATATAAATAATTGGCATTACGTAAAATCAAATGATAACCCAGCAGACTTGCTGTCACGAGGAACTAATGCAAAAGATCTTACAGAGAAAAAAATTTGGTGGCATGGTCCGCCATGGCTTCTAATACATGAAAATAAGTGGAATTTAGATAATATTACGTTAGATTTTGATATACCTGAAGAAAAAATAATTGTTAATTTTGCGACTATAAATCATAACATTTTAGATTTTATTGATAAGTTTTCATCGTTAATAAAATGTCAACGCGTTTTTTCATACATTTTAAGATTTATAAACAATACTAGAGTTACTTCGAAATTAAGAAATCATGACGAGTTATCGGTTAATGAACTTGAGAACGCTTTAAACCATTTAATTAAACTTACACAAATTGTTTGTTTTTCGGAAGAGTATAACCGCTTAATAAATAAACGCGAAATTAAGAAAAATAGTAAAATTTTATGTTTAAATCCGTTTATATATAATGATTTAATACGTGTAGGTGGTAGAATTGCGCATTCAAAATATTCGTTTGACAAAAAGCACCCGATTCTTTTACCACAAGGTCATAAATTAACAAATCTTATTATTGAACATGAACATAAAAGACTTATGCATTGCGGTGCTCAAACATTGTTATATTCTATTCGCGAAAAATTTTGGCTTATTGCAGGGCGAAATTCGTGTAAAAAGGTTGTTAAAAATTATTTGATTTGTATCAAAGCGAGGCCAAAAACATTTGAATATTTGATGGGCGATTTACCTGAAACGCGAGTTAATAATTATTCTCCATTTTTAAATGTAGGCGTTGATTACGGGGGACCTTTTGCAGTAAAATATCGCACTACTAGAGGTGCTAAGGCAACAAAAGCATATCTTTGTCTTTTTATTTGTATGTCTACAAAGGCCGTACATTTAGAGGTAGTGTCTGAATTGTCTACGCAAGCTTTTCTTGCTACATTAAAACGATTTATTAGTAGACGTGGTAGACCAACAAATATTTATTCTGACAATGGTTTAAATTTTGTTGGTGCTAATAACGAAATTAATGCAGTTTATAGTTTTTTAAAATCCGAAACTAAAAATATTGCAAACGAACTCGCAAAAGAAAAAATTAGTTGGCACTTTATTCCAGCACGATCTCCTACATTCGGTGGAATTTGGGAAGCCGGTATAAAGAGTACAAAATTTCATATAAAAAGAGTTGTTGGGAACACTTTATTAACTTTTGAACAATTTTATACAATTATAGTACAAATTGAAGGTATATTAAACTCACGACCTTTATGTCCTCTCTCTCCTGATCCTGACGACTTAGTTGCTCTTACGCCTGCACATTTTCTGATTGGACGAACAGTTACTGCTATTCCTGAAGTTAATGTTATGGAATTATCTGAAAACAGATTGAAAATATATCAACGTTTACAAGCTATAATACAACATTATTGGAATAGATGGAACAAAGAATATCTGGCTGAGTTGCAGACTCGAGTAAAATGGAAACAACGATCCAACCAACTATTAAAAATTGGTTCTATGGTTTTAGTAAAGAACGATGGTACTTACCAAATTAACTGGCAGCTGGGAAGAATAACAGCATTACATCCAGGTAGTGACAATGTTGTGCGAGTGGTAGACATTAAGGTGCGAACTGGTGTCGTACGACGTGCAACGAATCAAATATGTGTTTTACCAATTCAGTGAAAACTTAAATATTTTGGGTTAATTTAAGAAACATGATTTTTATTTATACTTAAATATACAATATGAAATAAATACGTTTATGATAGTTTTTATTTATATTGTAGTGATCTATAGCAAGTAATTATTTGATTACTGACAGAATTAATTTTTGTTTGTTAATTTAAAACTACCTGTGTTAAAATGTATTAGAATAAGACTTATTTTATAATTAATTATATTTATGTATGCTTACCTTGAGTAGAAATAGTTGAAATATATTTCAAGGTAGGCAGAATGTTAAAGCTTCTTTAGCTTTTAGAGTTATTTTGAGTTTTGATTTTGGCGCACGTTGGTGGGGACTAATACCAAAAATGGCGCGTGACAAAATACACACGCAACAAGTTTAAAATGTAAAATCAAGTAATTAAGTATGTTTAAAGAAATAAAGAAAGAAGAAAATTACAGTCCACTGGCTTTAATTGTTACCATTATCACTTTCTATTGCTTCTTTTTTGTCTTTTGTCGGTATTACCAAATCATTAATATATGGTAGGGCTACTCCTTTTTAACCCAAATCATGATATATTCCATTTTTGAACTTTTAGAAAACTGAGAGACTGTTGCATAATCCGAACAGTATTTTCAAAAAATGGTAATGACCATTATGCGTCACAAATGAAGTGTATTTTCTGCTTTCTTCTACGTCTACATCAAAAAATTTTTATATCGATTGTGCTAAACACTCAAGCATCTTGCAGCCTATCTAGCACATCTTCAATTAGTGGTACTAGATAATGGTCTTTTATAATAACTTTGTTTATGTTTCTGTAATCAATGCAAACTCGTGGTCTGCCGTTTATTTTCTAACTATAACTACTAGATTTGTGTAGTCGGACATGACTATACCTTCTTTTATCCATTGTTTTACTTGGTCATCCACAACTTTTCTTTCCGCAAAAAGTAATCTTTTCGGATGGCGGTATATGGGTTCTTTATGTTGAACGATAATCTTTATAGTTACGTCTGTAGTTTTTATCTTTTTCGGTTTGTAATTGGTTACAAGAGTTTTCACTTTTTTTCTTAATTCGTTGTTAAGCCCTTCGTAATAATCCCAGATTTCCAAACTTGCGTTGATATTCATAAATTCCTCTACTGGGCCCGTTGTTTGTTTTACTCTAATACAATCATTACCACAGTTTGGGCAAGTAATTTTTTTCCGAGGATCGTATTAGTCCCAATACCTTCTCTATAAACATTTTGGTGTTCAAGGTAACGTCATCTATTTCTACAGTCGCTTTAATGTATCCTAAAGGTTGTACTAGTCCTCCACCAAGCACAAATAGACGTCGGTTGCTTTCATATCCGGTGATCCAATATTCTCGTATAAATCGCGTCTAATTAAGTTTACCACGTTTCTTTACACATTGAACAATTATGCATTCTGTCGCCTTATGTCCAAATCTGTTGAATTTGAAACATTTAAATCCGTTGTTTCTGGGTCACAGTCTCTTGATCGGTGTTCTCTACTCCGTAATTGTAACATCTTATTTCTCTTCATTCCGGTCTTTCATATTTACGTCTTCTTTCTTCCTGTTTTTCTTTTTCACGTCTTTCATCTTCACGTTATTCATCTTTACATCTTCCATATTTACGTCTTTCGTTTTTACGTCTTCTATCTTCACGTCTTTCGTATACAAAGCGATCAGATCTTGTCATATTCTTCCTCATTTTCTTATAATTTTGTAGTTTTGCTTTAAATTTTGGTATACTTTTGGCTCCGTACAACATAATTTTATTGACGTTGTCATCTGCAATGCCGTTTATTATATATTGAACCACAGATTTTTTTGTATCTTGTTTGCTAATGAACGGTGTAATTCGGCACTAGTTATTTTGTCCGAAAACTCTTCAAGCAGTTTTCTTTTCAAGACTTGATACAATGTCATTCCTTTCTCCGCTTGTATTAACGTCTTTGCCAATCCTTGGAGAGATTTCTTTGCAAATATAAATTTGTGTAAGTGATTCCACTTGCTGTCTTTTCAAATTCTTCAATCCACTTTTCTATCGTGTTGTTTTCGTCGCCCCAAAATGTACGTATCGAATCTTCGACATCCTTAAAACTTATCGGAAATCTTGGTTACTCCTTGTTGTAGGCACGTTTGTACAACTACAACTTTCGTCTTCATTGTTTTTGCTGTTTTGAATATTACATAAACCTTTACAAATCCAGTTTCCAACATCTTCAATATCGTAATCTTATTCTAGTATATCGCATGCTATTTCTACTAACTTCAAGTTTTTTTTAAATTTCCGCTGTTTATTTTCATACCCTTCGAAATCTGCTGCAAATGAAAATCCGGAGAATTCTCGTAATCTTCTATTATTCCGGTCTACGTCTTTCGCAAATATCAAGCGATACAAAATTTGTATACTAATCACCAATGCGGTGTTAATTTTGTTTAAAATAGCTGTATTTTGTACCAATTGTTCCATTTTGTATATACAAAATGTAAACACTTACAGAAAAATTGTTCAAAGCGTCTTTCTAAATCTTAATCGTAAGCTGCGTAATTCAATCCCGGACGAGCACTAAAAATGTAGGTTTTTGTTAATTAAAACTTCAACTTAATTTAAACTTCAACTTAATTGACAATCGCCATCTCTTTTTTTTTATAATACAATACGTTTATAATCGTTTGATATTACACTACTACTGATGTCCTCTCTTACTTCTGCTAAACCTTCGCCACGCTGACTCAAGTCGGACCTAATCCCACACTATTAAACTCAGTTTAAACTTAAATATGTAAATAGATGTTTTTTGAAAATCTTGTTAAATAGTTTTGATTTGTTGTTACATGCTTGCTTATTATGTGATTACAAAACGAGGTAATTAATAACTATTAAAAATATAATTTTCGAAAAAGCATATAAATTGTTCTAAAAAAATTATGATCTTTGAAAATAATAATCAATTTAAAGTAAATGAACTATTGCGCATATTAACTTTAGTTTCTTCTTGATCAAAATGTTAAAAAAAGATATATAACGTAAACAGAACGGTTTATAACATTTTGAAATATAAAATACTTTAAATTTTACTGCAAACGACAGCGATATAGCTTATATACAATGTTGTAGAAAAGCTACAATACCGTCTAGATTACAGTTTGTGCTTTATTGCTACTTTAAGAGTTTTACGCTTGTTTTGTCTATACACAAACTTTTAGTTGAATACTACAAACTGCACTAAAACGAGCACAGGTACCACCTTGTTATTTTGCTACAAATGTATTAGAAAACAAATCTATTACGAATTTATGTAGTATGTTTTCGGCGTGTCGCGAGGTAAGTTTTATACGTCGTATAAATAATTTAGTAGCACGCGATGTAAGGTAAGACAATGCATTATCATTAATATTACATGAAAGCACATAAGTCAGAAAAAGTTGGTACATGAAGTAGGTAACTAGAGTTACTATTTCACTACATCAAACAAGAAACTTAATGCTACTTTCCCCACTGGGAGTTTTCCTAAGTTACAGCTTTATCTTATGAATATTCCTGGTCTTTTAATGGTTTCCGGAATTATAGCAACGACGGCTTACTTAATAAACGTGCCGGAACATCGCCAAATTATTAATATAATATCACGCAAAGAAAAGATTGTAAGTAAGGTAAACCGTGTTTTCCTAACTTTGCGTTGTTTTATCCCTAAACGAAACATAAAACTATTAAAGGATTTTGTTCTTAATGATTACGTTTGGGGAAGAAGACTAGATGAAATTGCTTCGAGAAGCTTAATGCTGGCAAATGATGAGCACATCATTTGAATTGAAATTACTTGGATTATTTGTACAATGTTTGTCATACATAATTTAGTAATTTCTAAAAAAAATTAATCTTATATATCCGATCAAAATTTTTATAAAGTTGTAATAATTGATTGCTTACATTTATAAGTCTAGTTAGGATACGTTTTTCAGACACATTTAGCCCCAGTACCTTACTTTACAATAAATAGAAACAAAATAAAAAATAATGTTTAGGCATAATGAAATCAAAAGAAAAATTTAAAAAAAAAATGAAGTTTCTGTCAAATGGATTTATTAGACTAACAAGGACCAAATTAGAAAAATAGGAATAATGTAGTCAAATGTATAATGTATTTTTGGTAATAAATTCACTTAATTCGTAATAAAAACATTCTTACAACAGACATTGTAAATACGCTGTAAAAAGAACGTTCTTATTTTTTATTTTATTTTAATCTTTGTTTTATAATTTTTTGTTAGTGTGATTAGCCGGCTCATATCTGAAAATTAAAACCCGCGAACCAAAAAGTAAGCATCGGTATAGCTGTGATCGTCAAGCTATCCCCTCCACATTTTTTACGTTGTATCAAGTTTGTTATACACTGTGGTCGGTTAAATAAAACACACTAAGAGGGTTGTACAAAAGCTAATTGACCGTTAATTAGAGTTTAATCTTTGATTAAAGTATGATTATCTTTTAGTGATAGTTTAACAAACCAGTAACGGTAAAATTAAATATTTGATGAAAGTCGACGTTAATCATAGATTAACAGTTAATTTACTATATTTTGCGTTGCACAAAACAATGATCTCCGATTTAACTCTTGTTAACAAAAGATTATCTAATTGGTGATATTTGGCTGATTAACCTACAATTAAAGTTATTCAATAATGAAAAGCTTATGATTGATAGTCAAAATTAACTAATAAATTATAATTACGTTTAATTCAAGTTTAGTTTAATATCATTTTATTTAAAAAAAATTGTTATTAAATAAAAATAATTACGTTGTCCAACTTGTTGTTTTCTTCTTCGAGTAACTTTAAAGATGAGCCAACAAGAAAACAAATTGCAAAATAAAGTTTATACGATATATAGAAAATCCTTTTGAACGATATTAATTTCATAAAGGCATCATTCTGAATTTGAAATTTGGATATACAATTGGAGCACATATATTAATTACTCTACGTTTTTATGCAACTGGGAGATTTTTATTATGTAGTAATTGGCGACTATATGCATCAAGACGATAATCATTGAAAATTTTGATGAAATTGAAAATGTGAAAGATGTAGATCATTTCGTTTTAAATCAAGACAATAAAAACAAAAATTACGGCGTTTGTAATGCATTAATTGCAACAGTTTTTAATATGCAAAATGTATAAAAACAACATAATTTATTGTAATTTTTATGTTTATAAAGCTAATACTGTGCTATACATTTTCTTAAGTTTGATTAAATAATAATACTTCTTTCAGTAATTAACAGTTTATAATCTTTTGATTTTCAAACTTTTTTTTTAATAACTCAGGAGGAGTTGACACAGATTTTGTAGGAGTATGCAAAGGACAAGAATACGAGATGATCCAAGCTGAGGTTCAGCCACATCAAATAATACCCATTTGTCTATTTTTAATAAGAATAAAAATGAATATTAGGTTTTATTGTAATTATTTCACAACTTACCAAAACAGTAAATGATACTTTTATGTGGCTGAGTTTGGTGTCTAATGTTCGCCAGCAAAACCTTCAGATCGGTAAATAGTAAGAAGTTGAAAACTCCATGAGAAGCATATTTTTTATAGTAGATAACACAACTTTTTATTTTATTTCCTTGCTTACATGTCGTGTTTTACAGATCTATTTTATCTTCAGTTTCATATATACAAATACAATTTTTGGTGTTCGGAGGCTAGTTTTAGCCGATAACCTTCGTTGCTTATGTTTGTCCACACTGAACATTTTTTTTTCAACTGTAAATCGTTTACTGGGTTTATCCTTCTTTATATTATATAATATCTAAAAAAAATAAAGGATAAAAGGAATTAAGCAAGAAAATTATAGAATTAGAAATTTTTTATCGATAAACATTAAATAAAACTTAGCTATCTATACAAAAGCAACATTTCACATAATTTATAAGAAAACATGAATAACGTAATTCTCACTTTACTACAATGTTTATGAATATTTTTTTCTTGATTTGAGTAAATATTTATAATTAACCTTCTTGTTGGTAGCCATCTTTGTTGAATAAACTGACATTAAAACGCACGGTTGCCAAGTTTACTAGCAGTATGTAACCGTCGTTTGAGGTTGTTTGATTACTTTCGTGTATTTCATGTATTTTGAAATTGTTTTATAGATTTCAGATTGATTTTAAGAAGTTATTTTACGTTTTTAAATTTAACTTTATAATTCAAATTTGTGGATAAATTTTGTATTTATTTTTTTGAAAATTATTATGCAGTTGAATCATCCTTCTGCGTTTGTGTTGATTTGGCATTTTCTTTGTTTAGTCAAAATTCTAGTTGTGATTTATGTTTCTCTTCTGAGATATAATGGTAATTGAATATATTATAGCAATTTGTTTATTTTTAGTTTGTTTAAAAGTTTTGTGTTTTAAGCACATTCTCAGTACAGTCGTACTTAATGCTCATTGTGTTAGTTTTATCATATAACATTTAAAATTGAATCATGCGGTTTATTCTTATAATTTATTAGACACTTATGATTCAGATCACAAGGAGTTATCTTTATGACAGTAATGAAATACAATATTTTGTCAATTTGACAGTTCACACAGAATCAAAAGCCGTTTACCAACACTACTTTTGTGATGTAATTAAACCTGTTTGCATTCTCTTTGCACTTTTTGGTGGTATGGTTTTCTTTAGCGGAGTTTGGAACACAGTCTTTAGGAAAGGGTACTCGATAAAGTTAATATTTATATAAGTAATTTTGGTGAGGAAAGGCAGTTAGTCAGTTAGTTGGTTAACAATTACGATTTCTTGAATTTTACTGGATAACGGTTTGGTTTCGTATTAACGTATCGTGAGTTTGTGCGTATGTTTGTGTTTCACAATCCAATTTTCGCCTTGGTGGCGTCTTATTGCAAATCTTCCGACAGTAAATTGTTCATATGGTTGTGGTTCCTTATCGAAGTTCCGGACGACGTCAGTTGGCCTAATGCTAATCAGGAGTTTGCCTAAGGACAAACTATCAAGGTATTTATTGATTACCGATTAAGTTATTTAGTTGTGAGTTCATTAATTGAAAAGCTTTGAAACTAATCAAAATCTTCGATTATATGTTATGCCGTTTGTTTGTGCTAATTTTAATAATAATCATTAAACAACAAAAGTAAAAGACGTAATGTAACCAACGTCTAAAGTGTTCCATCGACATTAAGTAAAAGCAAGAAAAAAAGATAATCTTATATTTGCGTACCGTAATTTTAAGAGTGTCAAGTTTGTTTTATACAATTACGGAATTTATTGGATTTTGTCACTATGTATTTGTTTTTTTATTATGCGTAGATGGCCGTGCATTTTTTTCCTTTAAAAAGGTAATTTAGTCTGGTTTTTATTTTATTTTCGTTTTGTTTAAGTGTAATCATGTTATTCTTATTCAGTTTTGTTTTGATTTAATATTTTATTTGCGTCAAATTGATTTAACGTTTTAATGTAATTTCCTGTTTTATTGTCTAATTTTATTTCAATTTTGTAATAAATGTTAAGTTGTTAAATGTAACAAAGCTTTTATTCAGTCGGCTTTCGCGTATGTGAATTTTAGATTATTACAGATTTTTCGTGTGATACACTCTTAAGGTAAGTTCCATTTGAGTGTATCCATTTAAAGCGGACTGGTGGTGGGCAAGGGTTTCTAGTCTAATGAGCTTTACTTTTTCCTGACGCCTTTTGATTTTTCACTTTTCATTGTGTTTTCTGTTGATTTTTCCAAACAATCATAAAATTTTTAAATATAACCCACCCCGTCTGCACTGAGCACCGGCAATAACTTTGTTTATGTTACTTTATTTTAGACAAATGTCTTTTTTTCCAGTTTTTGCATGTAACAAGTTCATGATCGATTTACTAATGGACCGTTAATCATAGATTAAATTTTTCTGTGCAACGCAATTGAATGTTAGTCAATCATCATCTTTAATCGACGATTAGTAAACTGTCAATTACGAGACTTTTGTAGAACCGACTAATAGCAAAAAATAAATCGTAGTTTTTATTTAAGTATGACTTGTTAAGTTTAATCGGAAAGTTTTTCTGTTCGGTGCAACCTGTGGTAGGAGAAGGAGAACAAGCAAAGAAACTCATCCGGTCATCTCATAAAATCTAAATGTTAGATAATTCCATAATTTAGATTTATAAAGCAACCAATTTATAATCAAAGATATCATTAAACATTGGAAAGTTAGAACATCCCAAATTTAAGTCAATTATACGAATACATAGATATGATAAAACGTTCCATCACATATAAGCACGTGCACAAATATCATTATATTAAACAAAAGAAAAGTTAGTTAACTAAGGACCTCTCAGTAGATACTGTGGTCCTAGTTACAAAAACAAAGCTAAAGTTGAAATGTCGGTACCAACAAACGTGGGCCAAAAATACACATATATAAGAAACACACAATAAAATATCAAGCAAATGTTATAAAACAATAGGGTCCATTATTATGGAAGCAACCTACCGCGACTATCAACAGCAAGTAATAAATAAATTACATTTGATATTTTATATTGGATTATTAAGTATTTATATTACACAACCAAAAAAATTGAACAACGAAATAAAAATTATCTAATAATGGTCATGGCTTACGATACAGTTTTGGAGAATGCATTACGTGATCTGTGTTATACTCAGTTAGCACATTGTATACAGTAGATACAAAAACACTTATATAAATAAGTAAAGTTAATATAAATCTTGACATGTACTAGGTATATAAAAAACGCAAATAAAGTAAATAATTAGTGTAAATAGCTATAAACGGTGGTGACACGTTGAAATTAGTTCAACACCCGCGAATTTCAAAATATACTTTGAATTATTCGTCGGGATAAAACCTCAACGTAAAAGGACATTGGGGGTAAGCAATGTCAATGCAATTATGCAAACGCCACCAGAGTGAACTACTGGACGGCCGTTTCGCTCTTTTGGAGCTCATCAGCAGTAGGAGATACACCCTAATGTAGTTTGCATAATTGCATTGACGCCCCTTATAGCTTATATTTAAGTATGACGAAGTTACAATTCAAAAGTGTTTGATGGCAGAGCCATCTCATAGTGTGATTTTACTATGTGCCTAAAGTTTACTTGACATTGCTTACCCCCAATGTCCTTTTACGTTGAGGTTTTATCCCGACGAATAATTCAAAGTATATTTTGAAATTCGCGGGTGTTGAACTAATTTCAACGTGTCACCACCGTTTATAGCTATTTACAGTAAACTTTAGGCACATAGTAAAATCACACTATGAGATGGCTCTGCCATCAAACACTTTTGAATTGTAAATAATTAGGTTTCCTGGTGCTGTAGCTGTAAATTTACTATGATCTTTTTTTTGAACTACTTGGTTGAGTTGTTCGCAAGTCATAGATATTTAAAATAGTTTTTTTTTATCAAACACTGATCAATGTTTCAATTTACGTGTTATTATTAGCGAAAGATTCATAATACTGTATTAGATAACCTATAAATCAATTGTCAGTTGGTAGATATTTCAAAACAAATTATTTTTTACCTTGATATCAACAATAGCAGATGGTTTTTAAAAAACTTTTAATGTAAATTTATTGCGTACTTTGAATTAACAAATTACAAAAATATTTGTGAAAGGAACTTATTTCAATTTATTGGTCAACTGAAGTATATATCGTACATTTAGTAATTTTATTATTTATTATTATTGAATAGGTAATAAAAAATTTATAAAAAACACGTGTTCTTAAACCTTATTTAAGTACATATTTTTAGCGCATATTTGTATGCATATTTCAAGTGTTTTTAGTTCGTAACTATTCAGCTTACAGCGAACTATTTCAAAATCATTTTAGTTTACTAATGAAATGTAATTTATTATTGTCTAAAAGTTTACAAATTAGACATGACTATCATAAATAAAACTAAATAAACAAATACAAAAAAATTAAAGTGCGTTTTTCTAAAGGTTAGAACCCCTAAGTTGAGTTTACAATTTTTTTAAATTGCATTAATTAATTAGTTATCATAGAAACATATAAAAAACAACAGAACATATATCGTACCAAAATGATAATATTATTAGTATTAAATAATTATAATTAAATTAAACAATATAATATTTACCAAATCAATATTAGCCAATACATACTCTATTTTTATTAAAACGTAACACATTTTTTTTTAAATTCATCAACGTCAACAGTTTTTCAAATCTGGCGAAGCCGCACTTCAATTTTATAAAACTGTGCATTGACGTAATATTGAAAAAGGTGTTAAGAAAGAAATGAGCTGCCGTGAAAAAAATTGACGTTTCACGATACAACATACAATAATTGATTACCTTTTTTAAAAACTCTTGTACACCTTTATATAAATTATTTTAGATTAACTACCTAAAATTAGGATTTTATTTTCTTTTTGTGCACATTAAGACCAGTAAACAAATTAAATATTTTATTAATTCGTCGCAAGTGTTGGTTTCTGTGAATGCATGTTAGGCAAAACGGTTAATGTTTCATTTGTTTGATAAATAAATGTTGACTAAAAAAAAGTTTAAAAAAAACAAGTATTCAGATCGTAGGTGCTAATACAAAACAATTTATGAGTTGTTTATTAACTAAGCTAACTATTAATTAATTACCTTAAAACTAACGTCTTGTAATGCATTGATTTGTGATATCTAAAGATTTTTTTTATTAAAAAATCGTAAAACGCTAATAATTTTTAAATATTTTTAACACGCTTATATTAGCCTGACCTGTATATATCTATGTAACGGAATCTTTGAACGTAATTTTCACCAATTTCCAAAAGTCTGATTAACTTGAAAATTTGTACACGTGTCAATGACTGATGTGTTGACAATACAATTCTTTCATAACTTTGTTCTAATGTTATGCTTAAGATTATCAAGATAAAAAGAAAAATATTTAGATAAGTTTACTGGTTAATAAATGTATTGTATCCACGGAACGGCGGTAAATGTCATTCTTCTTTACCGATTTAAATGGTAACGAGTATGTTACTGCAGATGTCACTAAGGTATTTTTCTACGTAGGTACATTATAAAAATTATTTGAATTATTAAGTAATAGTTTGGAAATAGTGATGCGTTAGATGAAATGGAAAGGTTACGTAATCATGTGTTATGAATTTTAATATTAAAATTAAACGACTAAAAATATGTTTTACTTATACTAGAAACATGTACACTTGTAAATTAACCGAACTAATTAAATCTAATAATATTTAATAAAAACACTTACACTAATTTATATTACTTACACAAAGATGAGATAAAGTCCACGGATAGCTTCACACACTTGTTTACACTAAAATCACGTACAAGATTATTTTCCGGATATTTATCTACACACACGCGCTAACGACTTATTTATTTCAACTTGAATAATCTTTTTAACACTGCTGTATTCGCATTACGGCAATAACTGATCTACGATTTGTTTCTTCGGTATTTATACACATTTGGAAATCCTTCTCGAGTGTTCCTTATCTTTTGGTATGTCTTCTAGAAGATGGATAACAACTTCGAGAAAGCTCTTGAATTTGTGGAGAACTTCTCAAACGTTTCACATGAATGAAATAAACTTAAATTTATTGCCACACGAGAGATATTTTAAAAACAAAGCTCTTGATTATAAATACTCTTGATATCATTTTGAGCCTAAAAACTAGAAAATAAATTATAGTTATAAAAAACTAAAAAAAATTTTAAAAAAACCATAGAAAACATACATTATTAACAAAATAATTCAATTCAGAGTAAAAAATTTACTATATTTTCATTATTTTTTTTATAATAAATTACCGATGGAATAATTGTAAAATTTAACATTAAGCACCCCACGCTTTTTTTTACTATGAACTGAATTATTTTGTTAATAACTTATGTTTTGCTATAATTTTATTTTAAGGTTATCAATAATGATTGATTGTGAGACTTTCTACTGTTGTATCATGATCTCTTCATATCTAAAAATTATTTTTTACTTTTTAGTTTAGTTTGCAATTAAAGCGCGTTTTTATTTTAATTTTTTATTAACAATTTATTTTTATTATAAGTTGGTCAAAGTTTGAGTTTTTATGTTTTGTATAAACATTGTTTTATTATGTTTTTCCATGTTTTATACTCCGCTGCAAGTTTTGTTTCTTTTATGGTTTCGTAAGCGATCCCAAAAGCAGGTTCAGGTCCGATATATGTCTTTGTTTGTTGCGTTTGCCGTTTGTTTTCCTTTTACATTCTGGTCTTTTGGTATTCAGATGAGCTGCACTGGTTGGCGAATTGCCATTATTTCTAGACTGTTTATGCATGCCATAATCAGTTCGTATTTTATTACTGGCGATCATAGCATCAGTAGTGCTGCTTGACTGTCAAACATGATCGATATCGTACCATTGTTGTATGATTTCGAGTCAAATGTTCTTGACACACCAGTCAATAACAGCAACTTTAGCTTAAAAAACAGACGCATATTTACACAAAGTCAGCAAAAATTGCTTTCCATAGTGCCTGCCTTTATATACTCCTGCTCCGGTGCTGTTGCGATTTTTGACCCCATCCTAATCGCGCCCGGGTAAATGTTTTTTGGCCATTCATCGCGTGACGGTACTATCACTTTAAATTTCTTTAAAATGTGATAATTTTTTGTGAAATTGAATTTCATAGTTAAGAATGTTTCTTCACGCAGCACATTGTATATGCCTGGTTTGTTTTTCCCGGTAATTGACGTGTGATCGTTAATGTGCAGCTTATATGCTGCTTGCATTGTATCCATCATTACAACAAGGTGTAATGGTGAAAGTGAAAGTAGTGCTTTCATGGCTGTTGTGGGCGTGGTTCACATCGCTCCTGTTATTAGCAGACATGCCATTTTTTGTACTTTGGCTAGCTTTGCAGTTGTGTTTTTCAGGTTGGTTCTTTCACCCTATACAAGCGCACCGTATCTAGTGATAGGTCTTGTTATTACAGTATATAACCATTTGGTCATTTTAGGTTTCAATTATCATGTGTGCCCGACCATTCGTTTGTTTGTATTAAAAATCCTAATGGCTTTCGTTGTGACATTTTTTAGATGAGCGTTGAAAGTCAGTCTAGTATCAAGACTGAGACCCAGATATTTGACTTATTTTGTCATCGAGAGCGTGACTCCGTACATCGTAGGTAGTTTTATGTTATCCATTTTCCGTCGTTTGGTAAACATAACGGTTGCTGTCTTGGTTGGATCCCTCTTGTTTCCATAATTTTTTGACTTAGTGCATTTTGCATTATGTTCAATACAGTTGCCTTAAACTTTCCGTTTGTAATAATGGTAAAATAGTCGTCGTAACTTAAAGCAAATACTCTTCCATCTTCTAGTTTTTGTAGTAGGCAGTCTATAACGAGGCACTACACTAGAGGTGACAGCACCCCGCGTTGTAAGCATCCGCCAGCCACGTTGTCTCCTGCAGTGCTACCGTACAAAGTAGCTGTTACCGTCCTATTCTTGAGCATTGAGTTGACTCACTTTCGGACTAGAGGTGTGATTCTTTTTTTTCCATTACCTTTGCAATTGAGGTAAAGATAGTATTGTCGAATGCTCTTTTATTATCTAGCAAAGATTCCAATCCAATAGCATTGTAATGGATTGCATTTTCGCATTTGCTTACTAGTTGGTGAATTGCTAGTTTGCAAATTTTCCGGATTGGTAAGCACATTGGCTTCGGCGCAGAGACGAAGCTTTTAGTGTCCCGTCTCGTATATACTTGTCGACTACTTTTTCAAGTAGTTTTAAGATGAAGGAAGTTAAGTTGATGAGTCTGTAAGATTTTGCCTGAACGTACGTCCCTGGCTTTGGTATAAATACCACCTTGACAATCCACCAGCTGTTTGATATATGCGAAAGTGCTAAGCTGGCTCTGAGAATTTTGCATACTGAGTTCCGAAGAGCAGCAAATCCGTTTTGCAGCATGATAGGATAAATTCCATGTGCTTCGGGAGACTGAAAAGGTTTAAACGTATTGATTTCCCCTTCTTGGTTTTCAAGATTTATTATTTTTCTTTTGCTAAGTTTTAGTTCTTTCTGGGTGCTCGTTTCTTTGGTATCTCTAGGTTCTGGTGCTTAGGAACTTCAGTTACGATGAACTTGTAAAGTGTTTTTGCAGTAGTCCTTGCAGAGTACTTTCACCGCGTCTGTAAACTTTTTGTTTTTGGTCAGCAAAGAATCGATGTTTTTAGTGCGGTTTTTGCTCAGAGTTTTTTGGAGTTGAGAACTTTTGTACGTCCCCACAGTACCTTCTCCATGAGTCTCTCTTTACTTTTTTGATGGCATTGTTGTATGTAGGGAGGCTGATTCTGTATTCATCCCAATCTCCGTTATTTTGGCTGTGTTAAATAGCCTTCTGCTGCGTGCTCTTGCTTTGCCCTGTTCTTCCAATCCTGTTGGGGGTGCGTTTGATAGTTTTTTGGCAGCTTGCTTCAAATGCAGATTTTAATGAATTAACAATAGTGTCTGTCATCAGTTGTAGCTCGTGCGTTGATCTTGCAGTTGTGGGACAGTCCCTGACTTGACTTGCTAGAGTTTCGTTGAACAAATCCCAGTCGATTTTCTTCGGGTTTCTGTATTCCATTACGAGTTTCTCGTCTGATTCAATGTTGAATCAAATTTATCTATAATTAGATAACGAAGATTCATCTGATACATGCCACTTTGCTTGCTTTTAGACTAGCAAGCGTAAGGTCAATAACTTCACTGCGCGACACGGTTATAAACGTAGGCGCATCTCCGTTGTTTAGTATACCTAAATTACCTTTTAGAATAAATTCTGAAAGTTTTTTATCTCTTGAATTTGTGTTTGTGCTCCCCCACAAATTGTGGTGTGCATTGGCATCGCATCTACAAATCAGCAGTTTGTTGGTGCCACTATTACTCAGCCTATGGATTTCCTTCGGCGGCGATGGTCTTGTTTGGTCGTAGGGAAAGTAAACGCATCCAATAATTTCCCTCCTGGCACCTTCTTGTACTACAGATATTTTAACTGCTACTATAAATCCCACAATGGCATAAGTTTAATGCATTTTTTACAATGATGCATGTGCGAGAGTTGTGCACAAGTGGAACTGCAAGCAACATCTACCTGAACAGTTCAACCTTTTTATTGTACCTTCGTGGATCTATGGCTCCATGGCAATATCAATATCGTGTGTCACGAGATAAGCACTAAGAGTCGCTAAGGCTGTCCTACAATGGTTTATATTTATTTGAACAACTTTGAGCATTAGATTTGCCGTCAGCACGTTCTTTTTGACTCTAGATTTACATCCATCACTTCGTAGACATTACTTGTTGCATCCGGTTTTTTACTGTCCTTTTTGGAGTCGATTAGAGCCCAGAGAGTGATCTTTAAAAATCGGAGGTGCAATTGGTTCGTACGCGTCCATCTTCTCTCACGACTTCTTGTCCATAAACAGGGCGTATTGAGTTCTTTTAAGATCTGGTTTTGTGTTAACCACCCGCCATGTTTTGGTACTCATGTTGTTCTGTACCGATATTCTTTTCAATAGAATGGCCGGTTCCAGTGCTGTTCGCAAAACCCAATTGATAACTTTTTTGGGTGCAGGAAGGTCTTTGAGATAAATAATTTCTAGTTTTCTATTCTCCCCCAGTAGTTTCTGAATGTTTGACTTGCCGACTAGCCACTCTCTGGTTGCCTTGTCTGCACGCGTTATTTTTAAGAATCCCTTTTTATATGTACATTCCTAAAAACGCGAAAAAGTTTGTCTTTTCTCCAATTCGTTAATCCATCCTAATATCGAGGGGTTTATGACTTCAATTTTTTTAGGACCAATGGTGTTTTCAGAGTACCCTTTTAGTTACATTGCAAGAGCAATTTCCGTCAGAGTGTCCTTGAATGTATTTTTTTAAGTATTTTCGACCCCTCGACTTCGCTTTACCGGCCGTTTTTGTGACGGCGGTGTGCTACTGCACTGCCTTGCCACCTCCGAAAGCTTTTTAGGTTCTTTGGACTAACACTTAACGTTATACAATATTTTTGGGTTCTGCGCAGTGCCGCGATACGGACGGAAGTTTATGTACAACGGGGTTTGTTTAGTGTCCCGAGGTTGAAACCAGTGACGACTGGTTTTTTATCCAGTCACGCATTTATCGGTTTAATCCTTCCCACTTTAGATTTAGGTTTTTGATGAAGTTGTCTCCTCTTGGTTGAAACAATTAAGCCAAGACTTTCCAGCACTATTTGCCCGTGAGACATGTTTACAGCAGCAAGAGGTTTGAGTTTAGTTGCCGTGTCCGCTGATCAAAGTCAGCAAAGCAGCGACAGGTGTCGTTACCCTACTGTTGGTTCTTGCCACTACACTACAGCTTGAGCTGGGAAAACTGGTTCGCGTGACAGTAACACTGGAATACGTACGGATTTTAGGTCGTGACTGTAACACCTGCTAAGGTAAACAGGGTTTTCCCGGCTCAACTGCGTACCGTTACATCATATCTACCCTTCTATCCACCACTTAGAGACGCGTCCGATAAGTAGCTCGACCCACGAGTAGGTCAGTCTTAACATACTATTGTAAATATGAATTAATATTGTTGTTCTTTTTTTCCGTAGTTTCTTAAGTCTGGTCGGTTATAAGACGAAAGCAATGTTGACTTCTTCCTTTATTTCAGATAGCGTCAACGGTTTCATTGTAATGGTGATTAGACGTGGTGCAGCTAAAAAAATATTGTTGTTCTCAGTGTTAATGTTAGGGTTGAATTATAGGGTCTAAGTGCTCTGCAAAAGTATTTGCTTTCTTTTGATCTGTTTTTGACTAAGTTCCATTATACTTCTTTATTAGAGATATGTTATTAGTAAATATAATGAGTTTTTTTGTAGTTTTTTCACTGAGTATATGTTAATGTTGGTGTACTTATCCAGACTGCTTGTTATATTGTATTAATAAATTTTGTACAACATTATCAATGTTGCTAAGTTCTTTTAGTTTAATGTTTAAAATTAAGTTATCTTCAATGTATTGCTGGTTCAGTCAGTCTTGGAAAAACTAGTCGGGGTATATTTTATTTTATAATGTAAGTACTAAAAGACAATTATTGAAATTAAAAACATCTTAATTAAGTTTGATTTTAAAGTAGTTAGTTGCAATGCCGTTCACAAAGAAATAGAAAACTTATTACCGTCTAAATCTAAACTAAAATATGAAACAAAAATTATTTTTGAGTGTGTATAAAGAGAATGTAATTACAGAACCTAATGAATTTATAACGCCCTCTCATTATGACTCGGTTTATATGTTAACCTATTCTGTATCCATTATAAATAAATTATATGGAAGTATAAAATTAACTAATTTATTGTTTCAGAACGAGTATAGTAAAGTAGTACTTTAGTAGTATATAAATATAACACAAATTACCAATTACCAAAAAAATAATTCAAGCAAATGATTGATTTGCTATCAGTTTAGCAGTAACAGTATCTTGTTTAAGAATTTTTTTTGTACATAGTACCTTAATTAATGATGTAACAAAAACACATATAACACAAAAAATATAGATGCATTGCTTTAAGTTTAACGCGTCGGTACCTTATAATATTTTGCATCATTGTAGCAAAAAAACCTTTTTTTACGATTATTAGGTAATGCGACACATTGTATGTTTATTAGAGAGTAGGCAACGTTGTGGATTCTTTATGACCAAACTCATTTTAGTACAGGTCCATATACATCACTGTACAGGATAATAGTTTATAAAAGCATAATTTAGAACTTTCATAAATATATCTTTGCATTACTATTAAAAGTTTAAAAACCAAATCATTTAGAGTCGTGTGGGTGCTGTTATGTATAGAGCAGAAACAATTTAGTTTATAAATTAAATGTTTTAAGTTGGCAAACATTCGTTTACCAACTTGATTATAATTAAATGTAAACTATATACAAAAATAAGTTTAAGAGAATTAAAATAAATCAAAAGACTTAATTTGCAAATTCGCTACCAGTTTTAATTGCAGAGTTTTCTTTTGATGCAAGAAGAACACCAACAGTAATTTATCGGACTTTTGCTTGTGCATTTTTATAAATGACATATTCTTGTAAAAATTTTTAATCGGTTGCTTAGAAACTTTACAATGATTAACGAAATTCGCTTGTTTGACAAGTTAAGTAATGGTATCAATCAAATAACAAAGTTACTCAATTTGCATTAAGAAAATGTGCAAACTAACTTAAAAGGTATTTATTAATATCTATTTTTTAGACTAATTGACAATTCTATAGAGACAAATTGTCTTTTCGCACTTGTTGACAATTGCAAGACATCAAAATGGTTTTTCCAAACATGCCTTATATATGTACATTATTATTAATGTTTGTATTAATGCAGTTTACATAAGTATTTAATATATTTATAAGCTTACCATTTTTGCTTTCAGCTCAAACCATATTCACTGTACTCTCACATATTTAAGGTAAGATAAGAGTAGTACATCGGACACACTCTTTACTGCTAGCATTTGCTTTGTAGTCTTTAAAACACCTAGCACATTTAGTTATTTTACTGTTGAAATTATCATTTTTAATAAGCTTCAAGGTATTTCTAAATTAAACGAGTTTCTATAAAATCAATTATTTTTGTCTAAATCGCTTACAAATATGCGTTAGCATAATTTTTTGCAAAATATAATTTAAAAAAAGGGTTAAATAAACGTTAAAAAACTGTTTTGTAGTGGTAAATGTTAGATAATTAACAAATAAAACTAAACATCCGACTCAAATCTTGTGGTTGACTAAAAGTTTTCAGTTTTAAATCATTAGCTTAGATTAGATTTGGTTTCGCATACTGTTTTGGACTGGTTAAATACATTAAAGTTGAGTTTAAATTAGGTTTGACTAACTAACAACAAAGATGGCACACTAAAAAAAGGTAACACAACATTTGCAAAATATTTAAGTTTAAAAAGACATTCAATATATTTCCGAGTGTGTGCGAAAGAATTGCTTATCTGAAAAATAAAACACTTAAATCAGTAGATGCAAAGCAATGCTAAAAAATGATATTAAAAGAGGGTAAAACGGCAAATGAGTAATAATATATTATTTAATAACCTAATTAAGGTAGCTATTATTACACAAGGGTGAAGTTTGCAACACGAGCCGTAGAGTATAATAAATAGCTCCCAATAATTATGCGAGTCAATTCAATCATAAATGTATTTAATGCAATTGATAGTAATCAAGAATTATTCAATATTTGTAAATTAAAAAAAAAAATTTTTTTAAATGTTATCTGGTAAAGATAATACGGCGAATTAAAAACTAATACAACAAAGCAAATAATTACAAAGTAATAATGTTGGCTACGTTTTTAATTTTTTCGATTAGCTACTTTCATTTGATAAATAAATTTTTTAGTAGAAATGCTTAATTTTAAATTTTTTTAGAGGTTTGTCAAAAAAACATTACAGATTAATATCGTTCTTGATTTAATATCAGAAATATTTGAACAAAAATAACAAATTTGTATACATCTTATTTTTAGTAACATCATTCTAGACATGTTTTTGTTGTCTTAAAAAATTAATTCTACATTTTTTCGAATAATAAAACAAAATGAAAACAGAAGGACATACCGAAATCAAAATACATTTGCTATTTTCGTGTAACAATTACACGTTAAATTTCTATGAAACGTTGTTAATTCGTAGTTGTGTACTAAAGTTGCCTCCAATAAACTTGATTTGTGCTGGTAAATTCATTTATGTAAACTTGAAATCTACATATTAATTACTTCTGGGGTTTAAGTTTCTAAATTAAGCTTTAATAAATTTTTTGCTCTAGTTTATAGTAGCTTGTTTTCTAACATGTAAAATTGTAATTGTTGTTTTTTAATTAGTATCCACTTATCGATATTAAATTACTCGTTTCTTCGTTTAACGATTTATATTGTTATTGCAGCTACCAGTTACTCTGTGTACACTTGGCGTTGGTGCTACCTTTGGGGAGTCGATTTTACAAGATCTTCCAAGAGACAGCACTGTTGTTACACAAACAACATGCGAATTACTGCGTGTAGAGCAACAGGATTTTCGACTTATATGGGAGGTGAGTGACAGTTTTACATATATTTGGAAAACTCATCTCAGCTAAACTGAAACATTAAAGTTGCAAATTTTGCAGCAGTTTATAGTTATAGTAATGTATAGAATAAAACTTATGTTTTTGTTAAATTTTTTATATATTGAGATATTGCAAAAAATTTAAAGTTGATTTTTTAAATTTCTGAAATTCAATAAAATCTATAAATAGAAAACAGATACAATGCTTAAAAATATTAACTTTTAGTTTACAGCTTTTTCTACAGAAATGTAAATTTTGTTTGTTTTATTATTAAATTTTCTGAAATATTTTGACTAATTAAATCAAGCACATAATGACTAAATAAAGTATGTAACACCTTCACGCGCTTCACGCGTGCTACTTTTTAATTTTTTAGAAATTAATCTAATCCACGGCTTTACATGAAATAAAGGCTCTTTTTTCTCTAGGGGTTTATGGGTAGATATTGATCTTCTTCTTAATAGTAAAAATTACAATGCAAAATGTATGTATTGACTCAAACTAATTTCAAAACATTAATTAATAAACTTAAATTAATATCATGCACTACGCTCACTAACTCGATCTATATAACTAAAAAGTCCAACCTTTGCTGGTGTCGATTGCTTTAGATGTAATTGTAGCACCGTGGCTCTCCAAAGTTAACTTTCGTAGTACGCACTAGAAGTCTACCGTCGCGCGTACCGTAGATCCAATTATGCAGATTGGATAGCTGAATTGACTCCACGTCAATTAATGAAACCCAAGATTTTGGTAAACTTAAAAATTTAAAGTGGCGTTTGCCGACACTAATTTATCTATCAGTATATGCACTTTATTGATTTTACTTTGAATTTAATGCCGAAGGTATCGCCGCAGCATTCGTCCTTTTGGGCCGCACCGCTACTCCGTTAACTTTTTGTTGTCCGGCCTCCGACATGTGCAGAGAGACACCCCCGGTTTCTTTCACTTTTGCACAACACTTACACTACCTTAAACCACAGACTTATAAAACTAACTAGACTATTTTAACATTCTAAAAGTTACGATAGACATAAGAAAAAGGCATTGCAAATATTTAAAAAAAAACACCTTAAAAATGCATTAAAAGTTTTTTTCTGTAATTAGTTAATTTGTGAATTTTATAACAATTTTAAAAATGTTTTGAAAAAAAATTCTAACTGTAGTACTTACTATTTAAAAATTAATTATTTACTGATAAAATTTTATTGTTTTGATCAAACTAGTCGCGGTTGCTATTAATTCAAAACTAGCGTTATTTGGACTTTTTGTATCTTGTTGGGTTGAAATTTAAGTTCGCTGTATTTAAAGATGGTTCTTGTAACTTCTATTTTTAATACTGATGTAATTTACATTTACACGCTAAATGCATATGTACAGAAAAGATTTAAGTGCACAAAGCACTACTCAAAATAACAAGTGCATTCGAAATAACAGTCAACAATACTCTCCCTAACTACACTTAAACTCATTAAAATAAAATCCGCACTTGCGCAAATCGTGAAATGTTACACATAAGCCTTTTGACTTAACATTTCGCCCGCACTGAGAACACCAGGTTTTCGGAACAACACTTCAATGCAGTTTACGGTAGAGGGCTGACCTTGACAGTAGGCCGTTTGTAGCGGGATACCAAACAAACTGCTGGGCAATTCTAGCTAAAGACTAACGGAATTATTGCAAGTTTGGCTCTTGAACCAAGACGAGTTGACCAACTTGAATAGCTACAAGGTTGCCAGCTCTTCATACCTACTTAGATTTGAACTGATATTTGGGCAAGACTTTACGTTTGAATCTTTGCTAAAAATGGAAAACGATCCTTTGACGTAACTGAAACTGGTTTAGATGGTTTTTAGGTACCTTTGAGAAGTCTGCTTTTGGTAACGATTCGGAAGCACTACCGGTTAAATAAGGTGAAAAGATGTGAAAATGAAAAAATCATTAGGATCGGATGATATAGGACAAATAGTTCGCGAATTGAATAGGTCTTTAATTTGAGCCAACACCTTAGACATATTTTCAAAGTTTAACTTACGATCGTGTAAAATACGAGTCAAGTGAAACTTCACAGTTCACACACCAGCCCAAAATGGGCAGCGCCAGGAGGAATAAAATTCCATAATACACCGCAATATGCTAAAAAATTAGATACATACTTTTGCACAACCGGTTGGCTGAAACTTTCATATCAAAGCCGCAATTCGTCTGCGGTGGACATAAAATTTGTAGAGTTATTGCTGTAAATGTTACTATGGGTTCCGCGGCGCATAATAAATCTCTTCAGCACCTTCAAAAACACCGCAAAAGATAGGCTTGTTAATAATTCCAAGTGCATTACTTTGGATGCTACACAAACAAAAACCGTTATGTACGCTTTAACAATTTTTGGATTTCTTGTATAACAATTTTTATGGTTATAAAGCTTATAAAATCTAAACCGCAGTGCGTACAACACCGCTAAAATAATGAAAAACTATAACGAGGTAAATCATCCGTAATCAGTTGGGGACCGGCAGGCTTTGCTTTAAAACAGACGATACGTTTTTTAACAATCTTTTTGCATAATTGATTTGCTGAAACAATTAAAAATTGTTGTCGAAGAAGACACACTAAGTGTTGAATTTCGCAATACAAAAATTTAGTATGAAAATAGGCGACTGTGTATGAGTCTGGAGCTAAAATGGAGTGTGACTTATTAAAATTTAAATGAAAATGTCAGATTCCACTTTCGATACGTAACAATCCTGATATGTCTATGAAAAAGTCTAAAGATTCCAAATGAGCGCTTTTTATTTTGCTTGATTCGCCGTGTTCGACTGCTAAGCGTTCACTGAGAAAAAAACTTCTTGAAATCTTAGGACGAGAACTTTTTAAGAATTTGCCAATTCGTTGGCTTTGAGAAAACCTAAAATACAATTTTCTTTGGAAGCTTGAGAATTAAAAACAAACTTATGAACATAAGACAAAATTCGTTGAATTTTTAAAAAAGAGGAAAATTTATATATCAACTTGTCAATAACATTTTTTTTATCTATAGAAACAAAGACTATCTTTGCTACTTTTTGTTTAGGTAAGAATTTGGGACCTTGGTACCACAAGTTGTCACGCTGTAGCCATTAGCTACAAATGTTTGCATTGTGTTGGGTGCTAAATGTAACCAATCCAACACGATCTTTTTTGAGTAGACCCAATAGACCAATTTAGAGAATTGTGAAGAGAAAATACTTAAAATTTTGTTAGACGATTCTGCGGAAAGTACAGCAGCTGTTAGTTCTAGTTAAGGCAAGAAAACTGTTTTTAACAGAGCCACGCGTCCATTTGAACATAACAAGTATACTAGAATCCGGTCAGAAAAGACGGATCTCACAGACACTCTGACCACACTTTGTCTGAAGAAGAGATTGGGATTCTTTAGGCAGTGTGAGACAAAACAAAAAATAACTCTCGGGTCGGATCAAAAAAGAAACACAATTTCCAATAATATCGACAGATTATGTATTGACCAGATGTAAGTAAATATTGTCAAACGTGACTAACAACGAACACTAAAGCCGACTTACTGTATACATAAAATATGTTTGAAGGACACTAAAACACACCGAATGTGCGTGTGGAGTCACAGCCAACGCGCCGTAAACAACGCAGTTGTAAACTTTGTAAATACCGGGCTTCGCAACTTAACCTAACAATAGAATTTACGTGTCCTTTGGGCAAAATGCGCGTAATTATTATAAAAGGAAATTACCTTATAAATAATGTGTTACGATCACGTACATTAAAGTGACCTATCAACACAACTTAATAATAATTGCGTTCAAAACAGTAAGTCAAACCTTTACATTCCACACTGGTTAATAATCGTAATATGACAGCACATAACAAATACTTAATTCTCTTAGAAACTGTGACATACCAGATGCGTTATGACAGTACCTGGGTGCAGCCACCTCGACTCACTACGAGCATGAGATTTTACCGACAGAGTAAACAGCTTTATTAACTTATTTATGTCTCCAATCAAACGGTTTCAGGGTAGTTAACTTCCAAGTACCCGCTGGTAGCTTACAGAAACGAGGCTTCAGACGGTGTGCAGGCTCTAGGGTAAAAGTGGATAATCCTGCCAAAAGTCTGCCATGCGAAAAACAGAAAAGGGCAACGAACGTGGTGATTCGATAACTGCATGGTAATAATTAAATCACTAATAAATTGCAGGTTCGTATTCATAAAATGATTTGATGGTCTAATTCTTAGGCATCTCATATTATTTTGTGGTTACACAGGAAAATCCTTTCAAAATTAAAATATTTTTTTCTTACCCAAAAAAACGTAAAGAGCGGTGGGAACGACAAAATTCCACTAAGAAAATTTCCCAAAATTTAAATAATTTTTCGAATTTTTTTTTGTTTATAGATTTAATCGTTACAGCAAATGAACCGTAATCCACGCAACTTGCGTCGCTAAAACAGTAAAGCACAGCCCGCAAAGCTTTTTTTAAAAATAATATAGCGAGTAACACGCAACATCGCAGCACAAGTAACACTCGAAGCAAAAGCCTCTCATTTAACTTGCAAAACTAAAGAAATTGTTTCGTCTTAAGATACTTGGCTTTTGCACATTTCTTGGATCAGTAGCTTATCCGCAACAATCATGAGAGCTAAAGATCCTAAAAGATCAAAGAGTTTTGATAGTGATGAGAGAATTTCTTTTTTTGTTACTTTGACTAGGTCTATTTAGAAAAACCAGGTTTAAGACTAGATATCATGAAAGTTGATAGTATCCGCCTGCGAATCATTGTTGTTTAAAACGGCCAATTGGTTTGAAGACAATTTTCTCAACGGAATACCAAACGCATGTAACACGTTGGTAATTTCGGTGCGTATCTGTAAAGTTTTATCTACGCAGTACGCTTCAGAAACAAGATCTTTCATGTAAAATTCCTTTTCGATTCTATTAGAAACCTCGGAAATTTGAGAATTGTCAGTAATGAATTTCAAGCTGCGCACAGATAAAAACAAAAAAACTTTTCAAACCGTAAGTAACGGTAGAAAGTAGTAGCACTTTGATTTGCTTAGCATTGTCATTACGCCAAAAGATGCATTGATAATGGCGCTGGTTTGGAACGATTCAGATTTGTCTATACATCTTGGTACAGTCTGCAGTTAGAGCTACAGTATACTTTCGAAAATTTATTAGAATAGAAAATAAATCCTTTTGCAAGACAAGACCAGCGTACTTACAATCCTTTAGTGATAAACCTGTAAACGTTTTTGCACTACGATCAAAAACCACTCCTAACTTAGTAATAGTAGAGTTTGGACTCCAGACATCATGATGAGGTATAAAGTTTATGTTAGAAAAATTTGGTTGGAAAACCTCACACAAATATTTGAGATTAAAACACTCATTAATAAAATCAGATTAGATTTTTTTCGTTATGAAAATTTATTTAGACTTTTTCTAACACTAAAAATCTCTTAAGCATCATGTCGTAGAATTCACCTAGCTGAGATATGGACTCAATAAACGAAATGGAAACAACAGCTCGATAAACGGTTTCTTTAAAATAAAAAAGTAATGCAGCTTTTTTAAGTTCTGGAATTTGATATAGTTCCCAAAATCGCTGTAGATCAAAATTGACAGTACAAGTTCTTAGTAAATTTGAAATTTGAAGACTATTGAGTGAATATGTACCCGAGTTTAGTTTTTTGCAAACTGGCCATTTTTGCCTCAGAGAAATCTGACCAATGCACAGAAGACTGTAAAGTTGTTCAGCATCTATGAGAAGTTCTATTTTTGAAGATACATTAAAATTGAGAAAATTAAAATAATATTTGTGTGATTTGGAAAGGAGAGGGATCTAAAGATAATGACGGAATGGATGACGCAATTTTGTCAACCACGAGACATTTCAAATTTGTGCAAAAACAATGGCGCACTAATTTATGTTTATTTCAGCAAATTGAAAAACCATTCCGGCCGTTTTGGTGTTTTGTTGCCTTTCAAAGATTGCCAAACTTTGCCTACGTTCAATAATACGATGCAGATTGCGGATCGTCGTTTGATCACACTTAAGCGTCGTTTGGACAGTCAACCTAACGTCCGGGCATATGTTTCTTCTTGCCGCACCCTCCGAAGAAAACCATTGTTATTTTATTCTGCACCATTGTGTATTTTTAATGCTTCTTTACGCGACGCACACAAGTCACTTAATGACTCTTAATTCGTCGAGTCTAAGTTGCAAAATGATATACTAACCGTTTTGCCTTGTCTTTACTTGTGATATACAACAAAAATATTGACAAATATTCATTTATGAACCACATTCTCAATATCAATTAATTCGGTGGAAAGCATCTCCACAAGAAGAGATTTAAACCTGTCGTTTTAAGACTGTGACCTATGGTATGTCATTCTTGCTTTATCTGGCCATTCTTTGTCTGCTACAGTTGACAGAGGACGGTCAAACACAATTTCTGCTTGTTGCACAAGCCCTTCATTCGGATTTATATGTAAACGATGTTGTGTCCGAGGCAGACACTTTAGAGGCTATTTGTCAACTGAAGAAACAGTTTTAAAAATTGTTAAAAGTGGGCTGTTTTGAGCTGCTCAAATGGACCAGCAATAATATTTCAATGTTAGACGATGTTGCCGCAGAACATTGTCAAATACAGCCGTTAACATTCCACGAAGACGCGGAGTCAGTTGTAAAAGTTCTCGGTCTGCAATGGCAATCGAACTATGACTCATATTCTTTCATGGTTAAGGCGCAAAGTCTTTTCTGTACCTAGCAAACGGTTCTCTCAAAAATCGCAAGAATGAACGATCTACTGGATTTTTATCTCCAGTAATTATGTTTGCTAAGAGACTAATTCAGCATTTCTGGTCTTTATGTCTTGGGTGTGATGACTAAATTTAAAAGGGAACTTTGTTTATTAGCATTAAAAATTCATGCTTTCTGTGACGCTTCACACGTAGGTTATGCTTGTGTAATTTATTTTCATCAATCAAGCTTGTGGTTGCCAAGTCAAGATCGCTTCTTTAAAACTGTTATCAATTTCTCGGCTCGAGTTGTGCGCTGCTGTATTGTTGTCAAAACTAGTTGCTTTTGTTGTAGACACTTACAAAACCATTGTACTTATTAAAAGGATATTTGCTTGAAGTGACTCTACTGTTGTCTTAACTTGGATCAAGTCATTCCCTCATCGTTTACGCCCCTTTGTTTTGAATCGCGTAAGATTCGTTCGGGAGCATGTTCTGCCAGAATACTGGCAACATGTCCGTTCCGGAAAAAGCCCAGGGGATCCAGCTTCGCATGGTCTCCTACCAGAAAAGACTTGGTCATGTTTGCTTTGGTGGGCGGGTTTGTCTTTTTTGCAAAATCCTGCCTTTGATGATTTATTCGATTCTTTTATTGTTGAAAATTAATGTCTTTCTGCTTTATGACGTTTGTAGAGATTTGTAAGTTTTATTTATAAATAATGTATTGTAATACTTTACAAGTAAACTTTGACTATTAAATGTTATTGGTTTATTGTAAGGTGTTTTAAAAAAAACCATGTCAATTTGAATAGGGTTTCTAGAATACCTGAAAAAGTTAAACTTTGTCAATGCATAAATACTGTTGCAGTGTTAGTCTGAAAATAAGCAATAAAAGAAATAAATAACTATTTAGCGAGAACAATAGACAACTTAACCTTGGAGAATCTCCCTGTCTGATTTTTTCTCATATAACTGTATTTGAGTAAATCTTTTATACGAAGTAGAGATAGGAAAGTTGTGGTTAAAAAAATGATAAATAGACCAGTACAATAATACTGTCGAAAGTATTCGAACAAAAACGACTACTAAGAAACCGCTTATTAAACGAAGTAATAAAATTAATATAATAATTAGACTAAAATAGATGCACATTGTAACGTGCACTTGGCTAGAGTACTACGACTACACTACCAAGCCACATAAAGACGATGCGACGACAGCTCTATAGTAGCCAAAAAAGGGCGAGGCTAGTAATTAAGAACCATTAGTCTGTTGTATTTGTGCGGATTGTTACAAGCTTTTTGCTAGTTTACGAACCTGCACGGCCAACTCACAATAGTCGGTGAGAGGGGAGGGTTCCTAGATAATAACAAAAAGATACTTAAGGGCGCCAGAGCTTATCCAAAGTCACTTCTGTCCCGCTCAAGACAGGTGGTATAACTTGTAACAAGATGTTAGGTTCGTAATGCTGAAAGAAGCCAAAGAAAAAAAAACTAAATCGTTAATAACAGTTTCACTTTAATTCCTTTATAATGATAAATAGATTAACGTTCGAATTGATAACAATTGGATAACATGACCAAGAATAATTTTAGTCCGAGTATAACTAAATATCCGAAGTATCGGCAACACACAATACATACGTAGATTACATTGACATGACTAGCGAAGAGTAGATGGTAGTAAATTTCGTCTGCATACCATATGCGAAGTACACAAAATAATTAGTAATATGGCATTACTGACAATCAAACACAGTGATAATAAATTACTACATTAATGTTAACTTATCGTAACAAAGCGTGCGAAATTAATATAGCACTAACGTTAATCAATCGTTGGTAGTACACAGCATGCGCAACTCAACATAAGTAAAATTTACTACCTAACTGGTAAACAACAATATCGATAATTACAGAACTAATAGCAAAAGTTTCGTGAGTGACCTGGTTGACTACGAAATAAAACATATAAAATCACTTACCATAAATACAGAAACTTCCACTTGTGTGAAGAAAGTACTTTCCCCGACACGTAATCCTGTAAGCAATTTGAATCGCAACTCGTGTCAAACTAATGTCTCACGAAATCAACATCTACAACAATCGTTACTTAAGGTACAAGAAAGTATAAATAATATAACCCGGTTGTCGAATGCTGTGGTACCCCTTGTCTGTGGTTTAATTAGTTATAACCATAAGCCTTATAAAGAAAAAGTTAGCATCGTCCCATCCAAATATTTGTCGAGGTTCATCCCTTCGTAACTCGGTATCGACTACTGAATATAGTGGGACCACAAATAGGTGGTTAATACAAGTCACGTCGTGTCATCCACGTGTAGCACTATTTGCCCTGGAAGGCTCCGCAAGACCCCAATTTCGTGGCGTGGAAATCGCCTTCCGCTAGTGCCCGTGTACGGCAACGTGCTGACTTATTTAGCAGTCGTTTACGATAGCCATTTATCGATAAGGTAACAGATGTAAAAGGAAGGAACGCAAAATGGCTGTTAAAAGGAAGAAAGAATTACGAACGAATTTTCACTAACAAACGGCCGTAGCTTACTCTGTAACGCTTCGAACAAATTAGATCATTCACTAATTATAATTGGTTTTCCAGATGATAATTGATAACATAACTATTCAATGCGTACAGACCATTTTATAACATTTACGTGTGATGAATTTCCGCCAAATGACCCGCAACGAGAAACGAACGTTAGAGGGCGTCAACCCGAATCTAATTTCACGTTGAAATACATAGGCGTACGTAAAGAAAATTTCGTCCGTAACAGGATTTTAACACTCGAACAAAAAATGCCAAAATAACTTTAGTTGCTAGTTCTCGTTCACACCGATACACCAGCGAAGAGACACAAGAAGAAAACATGTAAAGTAACAAAAATTAAATTTGTTTTAGATGCAAGTATTTAAAGTATGAGAATAAAAATAAGTGTTAATGTGGTATCACAGTTCTTAAATATAAAAACCGTGGTGAAATAACAACAGACTTAACTTTAAGATTAAATAACCACAATGAAAGTACTGTCGAACAAATCGTACTCAAAATAAATGAATGATGTAAGAGGCTATGTAAGAAGAAGTTAAACAAAACTGAATAACTGAATTTTAAAAATATTAAAGCTTTAACAGCCACGTGTTCATTTGGATCGTGTCCAGAATTATAAATTCATATACGAATAATAATTTCAGTTGAAATAACGGCGTGTTGTCTCTAAATCACCGTCAAGCATTCCTAAAGCTGTTAACACTTGCGTGTCACAATCAGAAATTGGCTGAAGGTGCGTAATTTTCTTAACGCGACGTTTTCAACTTAAACTTTATTATTGCAATATATGATGTTGTACAAATGAAAAATGAAAACGTTATAACATGAAGAACAAAACAATAAGAAGGAAAGTTATTGCACAACTTGGCAACTATGGTTAAAAAATACTTATATTTTACTTTGCAGAACTATCGTAGGTAAATTTCAAAATTTAATAACTAAATTGATGTAGTATAAAGTTACAACAAGGTTTAGTAAAATAATATTAGAATAGTATATTAAAACACAAATTACATAATGAACGCGCTTCAATTACGAGACCGGGTTTCATACACGAGCCGCACAGCGGTGAGTTTATGAAGCGGTCGAGTGATTGAAACGTATTCTATGACATGTGCTTTATACTATTTTCTCTATTTTGATACAATATTTTGGTATAATTTTAATTTTAAAACAACATTGGGAAACTTTTATATTTTAATGAATTGGCAACACTTACACTTTGACATATTGAAATTTATATGTTAACCTAAAATCTCATACAAAATTATCTCTTTATACCTTTATAAGTAAATACTTTGAATTAATAGAACGTTTTTATTCCATCTTGGCATCAAAATTTGAATTTCATTTGTTAAGGTCGGATAATTTTGATTTTTTTTTCATGTAACGTCAACTTACGATGCTAACAGTACTAAAATTTGTGTAAGAATTTGCTTATTCTTACACAGATTTTAGTGTAAGAATCGCTAATTCTCATGTCGAAATAGAGGAAACAATTTTACACATAACAGATATAATTCGCAGTAAATAACTCATACAAATTTTACCGGTTTCTTGCATTAGTTTCATAATTTCACATAAATTTAAAAAATGAATCTAAATGCGTTATAAAGTAACTATCTAATATTACAACACTACTATTTGCATCAAAGTTTATAATGTCTGTTAAGCTTTTTGATAATATTTAGAATTAACGTTTTACAATCAGAAAAAAACAAACATAGGGTAATAAGAAACACACACACAATAGCAAATATACAGAACTGAAAATAAAATTGGCAACGATCGTAATATATTAGACGTGCCGAGAGACTAAAGTGGCAACAATAGCCTATTGTGACATGTTTCCTCATTTACGCTCGCAATGAGCCAGCCTGAAAATGCGGCATAACTGGACAGGCAAGAATAGCGTGCGGTTGGATTATGGAAAATCTTCTGTACTTGAAATAAACTCTTATCTACTGATCAATAATATGTAGATAAACGTAAAAAGTTTACTTTATACAGTCATTGTTTTTAATTAGATTTCCGATTTTACAAAAAGCAGATAAATGTTTTATTGCAACGATTCCATTTACAATAATAGTAAATGTAAATTTTTAAAATTTGCATAGCTGATTAAGCAATCTAATATTCCAGACGAACAGTAAAGAGAAATAATTGAATCCGTAAACTCTTCGATAAATGAATTACACATTCTACAATTGACCTCATCCAAAAAAGCAGACATTTTACTACACACGGTTTAAGTTGGAGCTTTTTATACAAAGCTTTTACACAAACTAATCACCTTCACTAGATGTTTTTTTAATAATTGAGTAGATACTTTTGTAATAATCTTAGCTGTTACCTTTGGTATTTTACTTAATCTTTGTCGAAATCGTGAAATTTCTTCAAAAACGGAAATTGAAAGATTTTATCTTGCTGGTAGATCTAAATGCAGATGCTGCTGTAATGTATACCTACTGAGCTAAAAAAAAAAGATGATAGAAACATTTTCTTACCTAATAACATTTTTTCTTTTAATTTACTTTTTATAATTTATTTATACACACTAAATTAAATAATTGCACAGACTTAACAAAAAAAAAATTGTACCCATTCAGTTGATATTTTAACCATTTTATGCGTTGTAACAAAAATTCTGCATGACATTTGTTGACGTAAAAACAACGTTTATTTTAATCGGAAAAGAAATTAAACGGCAATGTCTAGAAGAATTAAGAATTGCTTATAAATGGACTGAAATGGTAAGAAGCATCTGCACAGACGTGATCGGTAGGGTATTAATAGAATGAAAAGTACCCTAGGAATTTTTAATAAAGAAAAGTAGAAAATAAAGGGCGAGTTCGGCTATTTATAGTAATAAAGGGTGCACTAATTAAAAATATTTCAAAAACGTAAAAAAAGTATTCATCAACGTATTAGTATAAGATGTTTCAGAAAGTAATGACAAATTATTAAAGAAGTGGTATGCATAAATGTAATTAATTTTTAATTAAATCACTGTAAAGTAATGTAAATAATTACGTTGTAAGTAGTTGTTTCTTTAATTTCTCTTGTAACGACTTATTAACAGTACAATGATTTTGTGCGAAAAAAGGTATTTGCTGCATTTTATTTTATACAAAATATTTTCGTGTATAAATTAAAATGATTATAACGCTGAACTATTTATTTTTTTGTTTGTCAATGCATGTTTGCGCTCTTAATGTTTTTCTGCATTTTGTAGTTTAACAATGTTTTAGATGACGTTAATACAATCAATTTTTTTTTTGCAACATTAATAGAAAAATACGACATTTATTTGAATGTTTTTAATACATATAGATTTAAACGCGTATAATCTTCGTAAAAATAAATAAATCAAATTTAATGTGTCAACGCATTTCCACGTTGCGTTCCTTTAGGGACGAGGGAGACGCCATCAATAGTATGATAAACAAAAAAAATTGAACGTTCCCTGTCACCCATATCCTGTTTTGCTATAATACGATAAATAATAGTTCTTATTCAATGTTTCTAGAATGTCAATTAAGAACAATGAAGTGTTTTACTATCATATCTATTTACTATTTTTAGTTTTTAAGTCGCTGTTATAATCTCAAAATTTTAATTGGTCGGTTTACTATTTATTATATGTGATTTGTAAATGTGAATTACAGTCATCCTTAATTATTGTAAGAATAATTGTAGTTTTTAGTTTAATTTATGATTTAGTAGTAATATAGCATCAAGTTATTAGGTTTCTCTAGAAATCTATTTGTTATTGATAATGCCTGCACATACGAGTGTTGATTTGAAAGCTCAAATCATCGCCGAGTTAGCACGCGGTCTTAGTGTTTATGATTTCACTGACTACTGTGAGACGTAATTAAGTGGTATCCCGAGCACACGATAAATGGGACCATAGGGAGTAGCAGACGAAGAGTGTCTGCAGTGGACCAGGACGCGGCGTTAGTGGCATATGTTACTCAAAATCTTTTTACAACTTTCCAAAATGCTTTAGCTGACGTCAAATTTCCGGGATGCCAGTAAACCCCACGGGCAAGACTGAAGGAAGCTGGAATAATAAAAATATGAAAGTTATAAAAAAAATTCTTAGCAAAAAGCATAAAAAAAACAATTATAATTTGTAAGGCGTTACGTCAATGAACCGCTAGATTTTTGGAATCGTCTTGTTTTTAACGACAAAAAAATTTTTAAAAGTTTAAACGATGCACATATAGAAGTGTTTCAACCTCCAAGAAGTTGTTATAGAGTTAATTACGCAAGCTCTAAAAAGTGTAATAGACACTTTTTAGAAATTTATGGGTTTAGGTGAGTTCTCATGATTCACGTGTTTGTTAGGTGATTGAGAGTCTTCTTAATACAAAAGGCTACGTAAGTATTTTAAACAACGTGAATAGTCTTTTATTCTAATTTTGAGTTCGGAGATCGATTACATCTTTTAACAGGGGAGTTTTTTTAATACTTACAGTTAACTTAATTTTTCCACTGTTACAATATGCACGTCGAACAATAATCCAACAGTTACTCAGAATATAGGCTAGTCGTAGTCTTTTTAACTGTTATTATTATTTTTGTTTATTCTTTAAAGATAATGTTAATGCAAAACTGAGTACAGCAAAATAACCTGAACATGTCACCGTAGTCAGCAATAAACCCCGATTTTAAAATAATAGAAAACGTTTGGAGTCGAGTTGTTCGTACCATTCGAAAACAACAGGGAGCCAATTTTATCGCCAGAGATCTCGAGGAATAAATTGTCGCCATTAAAACTGCTTGAGAGACGATTGAGATTGAGAATCAAGGTCAAACTCATTAGCAATCGTATGTTTAATTCAAATAAAAAGAGTAAACATGTAAAATGAGTTTTTTTACTAGTTATCAAATTTTAATGTCAATTTATATGATAACGCTAAGAAAAATTTTCTTGGATCTACTGTAAAATATTAATTGAAAATTGGAAATTAAAACTTATTTAAAAATAACTTTTTTATGTAGTTGCAAGATCTTTTGTTTAATTTTTTTAAATAAATAATCTATATTTCATTAATACGATAAATTCTGAATGACTGTTATATAGAGTGGAATAAAAAAATTTTATTTACATTACTTCTTCCACGGCGACTGTTGTTAGTTTTGTTAGACCATCACAGCGACTAAAAATAGTAAATAAATATAAAGGTAAAATACTTCATTGTTTTTAATTAGCATTGCTGAAAAATACAAAAAATACAAAACGATTATTTATTGTATTATAGTAAACCAGGATATGAGTGACAAGGAAAATAAAAATTTTTTGTTTATCATATTAGATGGCGCCTCCCTTGCCTTTAAAAGAACGCAACGTGTAGAAATTCAATGAATATTAAGTTTGGTTTATTTATTAACTAAGATTATACTCATTTATTTATACACGAAACTATTTTTAATAAAAATAAAATGCAGCAAATATTTTTTTTACACAAAATCATTTTATGTTTATAAATTAACTTATTTAATTAATAAACGAGATATTAAAAAAACTACTTAAATTGTGATTAAATCTTAAGAGCAATAGTCATATTCACAATGTTATTAATAGATTGCCTTGCTAAATAAAAAACAAAAATACACAGTAGGAGTAGTAATTACTTTCCCTACTGCTTGCAATCAATAAAATAATCCAATTTACTTGCCGATATTGATGTGCAGTTGCCATAGATAATGTAGAAAAATGCGATTGGCTACATTTTTTTAATAATCAATAAAATCTATTGATATAATATGTCAGAACAAATGTCAATGCGTCATAATGGACTTTGTAATATTTAACTATTGCAAATATCAAATTCATATTCATTCATTTTTAGTAACCTTATGTAAGTATATGTAAAAAAAAGTACTGTATTTTGTAAATTATTTAATGCATTTTAATACCGTTACCATATAAATTTCAAATAAATAGTGACTTAATCATCTGTGGTACAAAACGTTACCAAGAGTGGTTTAATTTCTCTGCGGAAAGAAAGGCCTAAAAAGTAATAAAAGACATTGTAAATTGTGTCAATTGTTATTGTATCAAAAATTTTTTGTGGTTTATAAATATTTTTCAAAGCAACGTTGCCAAATCTGAATTTAGCATTAAAATTGCTTAAACAAGAAAAATCTATAGTTATTCTTGAAGCTACAATTTTGTGTCATTCTATTGAAAGAGCACTTTTCGTACTTTTTAATAAAAGTCGGCAATTAGTGAATCCATTAATAATTATTTAACGAACAATTTTTTTGTTAGTAGCGATGAATAATCAAGACTTTGTCAAGATTATTTATTGCCAATTAACAAACGAGTTAGTTTTAAAGTTTTTCCGTTTATCGTATGTTAGTATTTAAAACGTATTAAAGTATAAGAAAAGCATACGATTACCATTGTTATATCTAGTAATCGCTCAAAATGGTTAAATCAATCGACTTGGTAACATCGGAGAGTTACGCTTCCTTCTGAACAAGTAATCTGTATACTTTTGCAATGTGTTTGTGTGTCTCAAACATGTAGAAAAGGAAGTACATTTGGTTATGTCTAGGGTACGCACTACTTGTCAATTTATGTTGACCTCAAATTTTAGAATCGGTTCTAGCAGCATTATTTGAAGTACGTAGATATTAAAATTAATTGAATCAAACGTTAAACATGTAATATAAATGCAATGTATGTTTAGCTTGTAAAATTCTGACGGTTTTCTGTAGCTAATGGTTTTTTTGCACACAAAGAACACACTATTTAAAATCGTAGCTTTCAGACATAGTTTTTTTTGTGCATCATAAATAGAATTTTTTTTATGTGGCTCTACATGCAGTTCTTTCTATGGTTTAAAATAAACAAAAAAAATTATTGTTTTAGCAAGGTTTAGTCTACTAAAAAAAATTTAAAATCGTTAGCAGTTGTCAAGTCCATCGAATATTTTTACAAATGATTCTATAAACGCAAAATTTTAATAACAGCCAATTATGCCGCATTAAGATAGTTGTAGTTTTGTAAAGAAAAGAGCAAATGGCAAAAAAAAACAAATATTTTCAGGAGTATACTACGACATAAAACATTGCCTAAAGTAGTAATCCTAACGCTAAAACTTTTTTAAAAATAGCTATTCAGAAATTGTCTTAGAAAGAACACTTTTCTTTAAAGAAATCACTAACTAAAATGTGAGAAATTATTTTTAAAAAAAGCGTCATGGACTAGTGCCGTAAATACACAGAGTGTACGTCAAGAAGCAAGTCAGTGAAAAAACACAAAGCACAAATGAAACAATATACCGTGAAAAATTGTTATTGACATCCGAATGCTGTCATACCAAAAAAGTAACAGCAGTTGCAAACTTAATGGTGAAAAACTTTGTTAACAATTTAGATTTCCGTTGTAATTCCAATTCCAAAAGTATGTTCGTTTTATTATAGAAAATTACCGGTTATTTGAAATCAAGAAAACTAGGATCTTCATTCTTAATCTAATAGTATTGTCGAACAAATAAATTAAAAATGAGAAAGTACTTAGCCAAAGAGTGCCGGAACATCAAAGTAATTAGAACCAGTGTTAACTGAATAAGAGAACAGTTTGAAATATGCTAAAAGTAGTATTCTAAAAAACAGGCGTTCAAGTGTTGGTTTGAAGTTACCAAGCAGAACATCAGATTATTTATTAGTCGTATTTTTATAAGTTAAAAATTGTTGAAATAAAAATTACTGCCGTTATCGTAATTAATTTATTTAAAAACTAACAATTTACACGTTTAGAACTAAACGTTCGGCAAGCGGATTGCAAGTCTCAATGTGCTAATTATAAAGTAGAATTAAAAAGACGCCAAAACGGTTAGAAACTAGAATGGAAGACACTGTTTAAATGTATTCAAGGCTGAAAGAGAACTAATGACAACACACAGGTTCTAACACAAATATATTTTTATTTAACACAGAAAGAAAGGTTAGAAAAGAGAAGCGAGGTAAATTTGCATAAATGCAATCAATGTAATGTAAATGTAGGTATAGATCACAGACAATAATTGTTGATGCAAGCCCCTTTCAATTAGGTAACACATCATACATAAAATTAAACTTATGTGCCTAACTTTTAGATTCCAAAAGAACAAATTTACATTGGTAAATATAATACAAATATGCAATATCTGGATAATTAAGAGAATCCGGGCGCTCTGTTTAATACTATATTACACACATAAAAAAAGTTTTGATATGTACGTACAGTCGTACATGCAAACGAGTGACAACGTTGATAAAAGAAAATTAGAATAGGAAATACAGTACTTACAATATTTTTTTTCTTGGAAATATGCGGCTAGTTAGCGGCACATTACCCAGAATTTTTTTAAATTTGCTGAAATAAATAAACACGTACATATGGCGTTATCACAAATAACTTCCTTGCGGTTCTACAATCTACGAGGAAAAAAAACAGATGCGCCAAGTTTTCTCTAGATTGATATTTGTATTTTGGTAAGTGGGTCTTCTAATACGGTTATAGCTGTAGTAATTAATTGAAGGTTTTGATATTCTTAATCAACGTAAGTGCAACACCCTTTTCACTACATCGTGGACTGTGACGGCATCATAGGATTTTTCCCAATATGAATTAACAGGTGTTAATATCTTCGGATTAATGGAAGTTTCAAAATATTTCGGAAACGATTCAATATGTAAAAAAGATTATTTAAATTTAATAATTTAAGATTTATTTATAAAAAAATAACTTTGTAAACAAAAATTATAAACTAAAAGTTTTATTTAAAATAAATAAGTCATTGTCGTTCGTACGTTGCAAAATACATTATAATAAATATAAAATAAGACAAATGTATGTAGTTTAACAAAAATGTTTCCTAAATTCTTTTCAGCGATGCGCTGCAATTTGAATTTTATGAACTCCATATTTTTTATAACATTTAATACGATGTGCGTAAATTTACACGTTTTTCATTTATGTTTGAAATAGTTTTCCGTGTCCCGTCTTTACTCTATTTATTTTACCCATTTCCATAATGCATCTAGTAAGATCAAAGAGTTTTCTATTTAAATGTATGTAAAGTTATGAAGTTTTTTTTCTAATAAAAATTTGCAATATATTTTTAAGCAAATATATTTAATTTAATTTTTTACATCTATGTATTTTAATAGGATTTTTAAGTTTTGTATAACATAAGTAGAGAGCATAAAAATATTCATTTAAAAAATATTTTTTTCTATTTCGACATGAGAATTAACGGTTCCGTGTAAAAATAAGCAAATTCTTACACGAATTTTATTAATGTTAGTTTTTTCAAAGTTGGTATCTTTACATCCTAAGTTGACGTTACATGAAAAATAAATCAAAATTATTTCAACTTAACAATTGAAATTAAAATTTTGATGCGAAGATAAAATAAAAATGTCCTATTAATTCAAAGTATTTACTTATAAAATAAAGAGATAATTTTGTATGAGATTTTAGGTTAACACATAAATTTCAATATGTCAAAGTGTAAGTGTTGCCAATTCAATAAAATATAAAAATTTCCGAATGTTGTTTTAAAATTAAAATTATACGAAAATATTAAATATTGTATCAGAATAGAGAAAATAGTATAAAGCACACATCATAGAATACGTTTCAATCACTCTACCGCTTCATAAACTCGCCGCTGCGCGGCTTGTGTATGAAACCCTGTCTCGTGATTGAAGCACGTTCATTCTGTAACTTGTGTTTTAATATACTATTTTAAAATACTGTGCTGGTAATTAGTGTCTACCGCCTTGACGACGAGCCTGATAGTCACACGTCTATGGACTAGATATATGCCAAATAATTTATCAAATTTATTGGTTTTTAATCATATAAGAATTAAATATAAAATTAGAGGTTTTTTTGGATCTTGTGAACTGTGTCGCTCTAGTCTGTTTATGTCAAAATGTAGCTATCATATCTTACAAACACACGCCGATACATTTTTCTTAACCTATCTTTGTTTTTGTCTTTGTATTTGTTATTAACAAGCATTTACGTATTTATTGTATGTAAATTTATTTGTATTTAATATATAAATATTTGATTGTTTTTAATTTTTGTTAGCTTGTTTACGTTTTAAATAGACTAACGTTTTACTTAAATTTGTCAATTTTTTTATTTATCAACCCTTTCGTGTGATCTAGTTACTTTGCATCAATTTATCTGTTTAAATTGTTATTTCTGTGTACAGTCTTCATTTGTAGGCACGTTTAATTCTAGCAAAATTTTGTGTTGTAGTTAGTGGCACTTATATAAGAAATGCATAGACCGCAATCATATTTAGATTGCTTTACAAATTTGTACACGGTTTTATTAGTGTAACGCAAAAAGAGCTCGATATTTTCTTCGAAAGTAATAATGAGATTTCTTAATTAGAAGCCCATAAGGATTTAGTTCCAGATAATGAAGTAGCGTCCGATGCCGAACAAGAAGAATTGAAATGGCTGAACCCAAATAGCATAATTACGAAGAACACAATATTTAACGTAAAACTACGCAAACCCGAAATAAGTTTATTGTTCCTAATGCCATAGATATTTCTGTTCCACTAGTGCAATCACAAAGGCAGCATTTAAACATTATGCACCCTAAAGGTAAACACAATAAATAATAAATCAATAATAAGGAAAATAATATTTAATGTGAAAATTCTGAATCTTTAGTCTTTATCAAGTAGTGTAAATGAGACAAAAATTTTGATCTATTGTTTAGTAATGACATAGATGCTTAAATCTACGCAAATTGATAGGTCTCAGAATTTTTTGCACATACAATAAGAAAAACTGCAATAATAACCAGTTATGGGTGTCAAAAAATGATTTGTAGAGCAGTCGTTCATTACCTCTGTTTTGTGCAACAATGTGGCATGATAGATTCAAGCAAGTACTATCAGCTATACGATTCGACCACAAACACACGCGTGCCGAGAGACGTGTGAGAAACAAGGCCGCGCCAATTTCAGAGCTGTGTGCTATGATTAATACAAAGTTGAAGGAATTATACTATCGGAATAAAACAATAACAGTGGACGAACACTTGTTGTCATATCGTGGTAAAACACTGTTTATTCAGAATATTCCTAGTAAACCTAAATCTCATAGCCTGAAATACTTTGTCGCCAGTGATGCTTTGACAAATTATCTGCGGCCAGCCAAGAAAAAAATAACAACAAAGAAGAAATCAACTACTTCTACGACCAAACAAAAGGCGGGGTTTATATGATTGACAGAATGGTTGAGAACTGCACAACAAAAACTAGCAGGTGGTCATTTTTAACAAGCTCACTACAATTTGTTTCGCTGCATACATTATTTCTCAAGCGCTAGACGCAGAAGAAAGTGCCAAACTTTTTTGTAGAAGTTTCTTGGATTGTTTGGCACATGAATTGTGCATGGAACAAGTTAAAGTCAGATTCAAAGTACTTTTTATGACTTCTCATTTTTTGATCAAAACTCTATAATAATATATTAAAAGATCAGTTTTATAAGGGTCCATTTTAGCGCACGAGACCAAGTTTAGAAAACAACCCTCGAAGCGGGGAGTTTTTTGATAGTCAAATGCGCCAAAATATCTTATGAAACGTAAACTACAAACGTAGGTAAGTTTACGTACGATAATAGTGTAGCGAAATGTGGCTTGAATAAATTTAACGCGACTTAAAACAACTCGTCGGGTAATTGGTCACCGTACACACAACAGTTAAAGTATATAAATGCTACGGTGTTAAAACGTTAAGACTGCAAATCAAGTGTTATCTATAATTTAAAAGTTAAGAATTAGAATAAGTAATTAATCTAACAGACACAAGCAAAACGCGCTGAGGGTTAATCAGTTCATATTATAAGTTACACATGAGTTATTACTTTTCCAATATGCTATTCGAAGATTGCTGCTAGTTCAAGACTTTAACTGCTATACAGAAATGAAAGAAAACGCCTGGAAGTTAATGACTGGTTAAAAAAATTAATAAAAATAATTACAAACTGCATTGTTTATAAGAAATTCAATCAAAATGCCTGTACACCTACACAAATACTTTTGATTTCATTTAACATTTTTGGATTCACTGCGTGCGCAATTGATGATGCACATTACAGATGCGTGACTGGTACTCATTGTTTTAAGCAATCTTCCGTTGAATTTCTCGTAAGAAGCGGACGTCCCTGCATGCAATTGCAAAAATGTCTACATGTTAAATTTGAACTGTATATTCCGCTTTAGTCGTTATGCTGACAATTCGCTTTTGTTGTAATTAGTTATTATGCGATCGTCGTTACTATAAAAAACCGTAATTAGTAAGAGCTTTTTTCTACGTACCTGCAATTTGTTTGATACGTACGATTTGGTTTTGCTGCGATACGTACAAATACGATAATAATTACAATTTTTAGTTCGTTTATGATTTTGGAAAATTTACGATACGTACGTTTCGTTTACCATTTATAAAGTTATAGTTATTGATTATCGATCTGATCTGAAAAAGATCAATTAAACCATTGTACCAAATCAATATTTTATAAATTTCTTAGATTTCATCTAATTGCATCATCCGATTAAATCACGTGATGACCACTCCCGAGGTACCAAAAATACAATAAGTGATAACCAACTTTTAATGACACGTGTGTAAATAACTTGTAATTAGTAGTTGATTTTTTTAATTGTAATATTAACTCTTTCACAGTATAAAAAAATATTGTGGTGCACAAATTATGAAAGTAAGAGTTCTCAAATTAAAATTGTAAATTTAATAGTTACGATAGAATACCTACGACTCTAGTATAAATTTGTAAATTTATCTCATTGTTCTTTATTTAAAATTTTGTGTTTTTCTTGTATATAAGTAAGTGAAAAATAAATACTTGGAGCTGTCAAGGAAAATCAACTTTTAAAGCTTTCTAATTTTTGAAATTTTTGAGGTTAAAGACAATAAAGTAAGTGTCAGAAGATTGGCTGTTTAGTTTGATATCTTAAAAGTTGACAGTTTATAGAATTCTTAGAGAGGAACCCTTGGATCTGTACCATCTTCAAAAAGCCTCCTTGCTTATTCTTAAAAACCTTCAGCAAAGAATGGAATATTTAACTAGATTTGGTTTCTTTATAAACCCAACTGGATTATGAACTCCCATAATTTGTATTTATAGACAGAAGAAAATCCTCATGTTTATACTATAACGCAGTATCAGCATCAATTTGAACTTATTAACAAGTATTGCCAAAAAAGTTATTTGAAATGTCATCAAAACACTTTGCCAGAATTGTTAGAAAATTAACCTCTGGCAATATAACCTGATATGTGGTTTATTTATGATAGGACTCCACGATATTTTAGTCTAGTAATTCGAGAACACCTAACCCGGAGCTTTGAAAGTCGGTTGATACAAAGACAAGAACCAATGATTTCGTCTCCTCAATCACATGACTTAAATCTATCAGATTTTTTTATGGAGGTTACTTGAAAACTTTAGTCTGCGCTAATCTAATAGACAATCAAAAAAACCTATTGGAAATAATTAATTTCCATTACCTGAAAATAGGGACTAATGTTGAAAGGTTGTTATCTTAAAATCTGTAAGTTACAGAATTCATAAGAGTAGAAGTAATTCATGTTGAACAAATTATTCAATAAAAATCATATTGAACAAAAATATTTTGTTTTGCTTTGGTTTATTGATGTTGATGAAGAGTATCTTTTTTTTAAGTTAAAGGTTTAAGCTGTAAAATATTATTGTTGTCTTTATTGTGCAGGATATAAATAAAATAACATTATTTTGTAGGAACTTGTATGTTCTTTGCAAAGTAGTTACGCTGGTTTTCGTGTAACAAAAAAATAAGCGACAGCGAACACAGTTGTTCTCGGAGATGGGGTCACAGGCTTCTTGATGCTAGATTATAAATAAAATTTAAAAAAGCGCCAAAACGATGAAAGACGAAATTAGGGAGACATTGTTAAATTTACCCGCAGCTGAAAAAAAAACAAATAACACGACAGAAGTGATAACAAAGAATATATATTTATTTACTTGGAATCTCGTACTCAGACCACTACGTACCAAAATTACGAATCTATTCCAATTCAAAATAATTTAGGTGTACCTCAAGGATCAGTCTTAGGCCCATTGCTTTTCTTAATTTATATTAATGATTTAGAACTTAACCTTAAGTGCTGTAATATTAATTTGTTTGCGGACGATACCCTGGTATCAATTACTGATAAAAATGTACATTCAGCTATTATAAAGCTAAACTCAGAATTAGAAATTATTGCAAATTGGTTACAAACAAACAAATTAAAATTAAATGTGCTGAAAAGTAAGACAATGGTAATATCAAATATTAATGTTGACACAACAAAAATAAAAATTGAAAATATAGAATTAGAACAGGTTGAACAAATTAAATATTTAGGAATTGTGATTGATCAGAATCTAAACTTTAGAAGCCACGTAAATTATGTAATAAAAAAAGTAGCAAATAAGATTAGCCTATTAGGAAGAATATCTAATAAATTGACGATTAATGCAAGAATTACTGTATATAAAACAATTATTGCACCATATTTTGATTTTTGCAGTAGTATATTTTTAATGTGTCACGAAGTCGACTTAAAACGGTTACAGAAACAACAAAATAGAGCTATACGGATTATATTACATTGTTCAAAATATACCAAAATCACAGTAATGTTAGATTGTTTACAATGGTTAAGTGTGAAACAGCGGATATATTTCAATTCATTAATGTTGGTATACAAAATAATTAATGATTTGCTTCCAAACTACATGTCAAAACTAGTGATACGTAACTATGAAATACATTCATATAACACGAGAAGTCGATGTGATTTCAGATTGCCAAAATTTTCAAAATCAAAGTCACAAAATTCTCTTATGTACAAAGGTCTGAAATTATATAATGACTTACCAGATGAAATTAAGCACGAGCAAAATATTTATAAATTTAAAAAAGGTCTGAGTGATTATGTTAAGAATAAATTTTAAGCAAAAATTAGTATTAATAGAAATATGTTATGATTTATGTTAAATTAGTATATCTTTACTAAATAAACACTTACTTACTTACTTACTTACTTTATCACAGAGAGTAGATCCAAAGAGGACTAAAGGGGTACATAAGTATCATTGCGTAAATTTTCCAAGCGTTAATACATGGGTTTTTTATATTCGTAAATTCAAAATTACAAAAATATATAAACTACTGACTTAGACTTAGAGACTCAACGCGTACTGCATACGACTTTGGGACGCACAAAATGATCTTATAATTAATTGTGTTCAACAACTTAACATGTACGTACGGTCATTCTAACAATCGACATGACCAACGAAGTACTAATCATAAAACTCGAAATTGTAATCCTTACAGTTATGTTTTATCCAGAAAGGGATTAGCTAAATCTAGACCTGGATTACCTAAAACGTAATATGAAATCTAACACAAAAACGTACATACGGCGTTATTACAAGTAAATTCCGTTTTTAAATCATACAATCATTGAAGATAGAGAATGCGCTGCGTTTCCCTCGACTTAATGTATTTAGTAATTTATGGTAAAAGTTTCTCGCAAAAAAATCGCAATCGTACAGACCTCCAACTCCTTGGTGTAAATGGTTAAATTACAGCAACGTGACGTCATTGAAATGTTTCCCGAAATATTCCATTTGTTTGTTATCTCCACCGATAAAGGAAACGTGTATGTGGTACGAAAATCCGCTATAAACAATTATGAAAGCATCAATTTAAACCCCCAATACAAAAAAATTATAACCACATACCCCAAATAAGCTTTCACTCAGATAGACACCAAACTCAATGCATGTTCACGTGGAATTGCGTAAAATAACTTAACGATGAAAGTCTTTGTTGGGCCGAGATACCGCTAAACGGAAGTCTGTGTTACACCAAACATTACCAGAAGACGAATTAATTCGTGCTTTTACAAATTTAGCAATCGTCCACGAAAAGTAGGCGTGTCGAGGACAAATTTTATACTCGAAAATTTTAACCTACCAATTTTTTAACATAACAAACTAAATAAGTCGAATATGAATAAAAAGGTTTATAACGATTTCTAGAAGAGTCCATTATGAGCCTGTAGAAAGGGCCGTAATAAAAAGAGTCTATTGAAACTTGTTATATAATTTTTATCTGTCCCATCTGAATCTGGAAGATTGCCAACATATTTCTTCTATATACTTTACTGTGTATTACATTATAATCTTATAAAAACAATGAATTTCAGTGTCATTAACTTGTCAGAAAATCGGAGCGGTTCCGTGCCTTACAATTAATAAAACCGCATATTTATAAAATAATTATTACTTTTTACATTAGATTATGATAAAACGAGATAAATATTGCAAAAACAATTGCATGTTGATCCATTGGAACAATTAATTTTATTTTGAATTTTCTAAACGAAAATGTTCATTATAAAAGCATTAGAACAGTTTTCAGTTCAAACATTTGCTAACTGCAAAAACAAACTGTTATAAATAATTCATAATTTTATGACTAACCCGCTCATTTATTTTAGGATTCATTTGAAGTGAATGTATTAACGAAGATAAATATAATAAATTATTGGAGGTTAAGTAACATTGAATGTAAATTTAACTTTAACTGTTTTATTAATAAAGATGAATACTCATAAGTCAAGAATGAAAGTATAACCCTATAACTTGTAATACAAACACAAACTGATTGAAATAAATTAAATACAAAGTTGTGGCAATCTTTTCTTAATAGAGATTGGAAGAACTATACATAGTATGTTTTTATTATTCCATGCATTATAGTCCTCTCGCCAAAGATAGAAAATTAAATATTTTAGCAAAATTCGTGGTTAGTCCAACCTAATCAACATCAGACATTTGTGAAACTCAAAATGTTCCTAAAAGCACTATTTTTAAAGTACTACACAAAGAAAAATTTCACCCATATAAAGTTAAATTGGTACATTAGCTAACGGAAGATAATCCGGATAGAAGGGTTTAATACTGTGAAGTAATGTCTGATATAATACGCCAACATCCTAGATAACATACGCTCCATTTGCTTTAGCGACAAGTGCACATTTTACTTAAATAGAACAGTAAATTAAATAAGCAAAATGTAAGGTATTGAGCTGATGAAAACCGGGGAAACAATATCCAATATCCACAAAAAGCTAATATTTGGGCGGAGATTCTTGGACATCATATAATAAGACTTTTCTTTCTTGATGGCAACTTAAATGGCCTAAAATATTTAAACATACTGCAAAATACTATTCAACCTACAATATATAAAACGATGAATTACAGCGCAGATGAATTTCGAAAAATGGAAATAACATTTCAACAAGATGGCGCTCCACCTCAGTATTAACAGGAAGTAAGAAATTATTTGAATAATGTTTACCCTAGTAGGTAGATTGGACAACGTGCCCAACCAGTTCCCCTGACTTAACACCATTGAACATTTCCTTGTGGGGTTATTTAAAAATTAAATTGAAAAATGATCTAAAGTCACACAACATTTGCCCTTCTTCTCCTGTGATGTTGACTACCCAAATGGTTGACTGCAATTCATGTCTGTCACATTGAAAACGACTGTTTTAAAAACAAACTGAAATGCATGAAATACATGATCATCGCAAAAAATAAATGTTTAAGTTTACTTTATTTATTTTTTGCAATATAGATACTTGTAAAATATATATTTTTATTTAATTCTGATAAATGTATAATTGTAGAAAAAATATAGTGTAAAATTCGTGAGGAATGTGCATTTCTAACACGAAACAATTCTAGCACTCGCTTTTAGATCGCACTACTTTTATACACATTGGAAACGACTGCTATTCCTTACTCGTTTTACAATATACATGTTTATTACATTTATAAGGAATACTATGCAAATTACAACGTTTACAATATTGTTACTGAACTGCCTCACAATCATGTTCTTCTTATACTATATCGAGATCGAAAATTTTGAGACACTTTAACATGGTAAGCTGACATTGATGGTACTGAATAAACTTCTCAATGCAATGTTAATCAAGTTTCAACAAAAAATAAAGACGCAATTTGAATCAATGATAAGCATCCTAAACAAAATGATTTAGAACACGTGTTAAAACCATGTAAATAAATTTTATGGTAATCGTTTCTTATTTTTCATTAATTTCAGTTCATTTTGTTCAAAATCGCCTTGTATAATATTACAGTGAAAATGTATATTGATCATTTTCGCCTTACCTAGTCATTGCAATAGACTTGGATAACTAAAAACCACAATTTATAATCAACTAACGTCGTTAAATACATAATCTTATCTGATAAAAATTTACTTAAACGGATAAAATAAAGTTTTAATAATTCAAAATGACATTTTGTTTATCTTTTATACATGATGAAGTACAACACAACGTAACCTTTTATTAACCAATTAGTGTCAAGTTAAATTTAATTCAATTAAAGCAATGCCAAGTTTAATGATGTGTACATTAAAAATACTATTGTAGGTTTAATTATGTTTTTCTCTAAATTTTGGTTATTTCGTGGTTTTCAGAAGAATAAAGAGCTGATGAATGATCTGGTCGCCAACTGCAAGTTGAAAAATGGTAAGTAAAACAAATTTTATATACTATAGGTACATGTTTTAACTTTTAACACGTATTTTATCGTTTGACTCGGCAACGACAACTTATTTGCATTGTAAATGGAATGTAAACATCAATCGCATTGTTTAATCTACTTGTATGTTATTTTGAACAAAAAATCGATTGATCTTACATTTTTTGCAGAATTGTTTTTTAAATGTTAATTGTTTACTTTGTGTAAGGACAGCTAGGTATATATTAAAAGTATTTTTTACCCTGCAATTTGTTCGTGAGTAGATACACGAATACAATGGCTGTAGTTAAACTATTCTGAACGTATACACAAAAAAAAACTATCCTAATGCAATCGTTAATTTTTATCGCTTTCCTGTCTATTGAATTTTCTCTTTATTTGACATGGAAAACCTGTTAGCAAACTGACACTAACTCAGTTTTGATATAATAAAATCAATCTTTTAAATTATCAAAACCATTTTTAAAATTGCAAACACACATTTTTTTGAATTCAGACCCATACTCCGCATACACAAACGTCACGATAACTTATTTGCACCTTCGTTCATTATTGTTAGTCTCAAATTGCAATTTTTGCAAAAAACATTTACAATTATAACGTTGATTACAAAAATATGTGAAACAATTCAAAAACCTAACTATGGCGACTGACCACATGTTGAAAATGCGTTGAAATTTAACAAATACGAACAAAAACATAACCATTTGTTCATTAACTTTGTTGACATTTAATTTTTTGTAATTGATGGATATGCTATCTGCTTAGTAAATATTTGATTAATAAATTAAAACTAATAAGGTAGTGTAAAAAAACATAACAAAGCTTTTAACATTGGTTGAAATAGTGATATTTGGTTATATTTTGTTGGCATTATGTCTTCCGGAAGCTTGAGCTGTCTCAGATGACTTTAAATATTCAGTCCTGTCACTTATGTGTACACGTTCTCTTTGGTTTGTTTTACATCATATTTATTTACTATTTATTATAACAAATATTTTTTTTGACAACCCGTCATTACTTGTATTCATTTTTTAACGTAAGTTAATAAACTGTTTTTGCAAAATTCGTTAAAAAAATAAGTAAAAAAAATACAATTACAAATTAAGCATTGTTTTTATTTAAGAAAAACTTATATTAATTTATATAGTACTATCTCTCAGTCTTTACTCACTCTTTCTATGAATACTGTTTATATTCTTCCGTAATCGGAATCTAGAATATTCCATTCTTTTTTATCAGCGTTCCAAAATTTCTTTGAGCATAAAAGTAGCAGTCAATAGACTTTTTTTTGACCCGATGTTCTACTTGGATGGTAACTGCAAACCAACACTTAAAAGTTTGCCTCGGAAAACATATTACTAATTATCTTCCAATCCAGTTGATCTAAGCCACAACCAAGCATGACTACCAGTTTTTTGATGTTGTAAAACTCCATTTCTCTCTTGAGATTCCATAATGCTCGCCACAAGTTTTCGTATAACGACTTTGCACGTGAGTATTTCTTGGTGACCGGATAGAAAGCAAAACGTCGATGATCACGTAGTTTTAGAACATTGGCGTTTGCCGGTTGCTGTCTTTGTATAGTTTTTCTATCCGTTCAAACGTCTTCTTAAATACGACTGCAACCACTCTAAACATCTCAAGATCTTCTATTACGCAATGTACGATGTCATAATCCTTTTGTGTTTGGAAGAGTTCTTCTTCCTCTTTGGTTGTAACTCCGAACTTAGCCTTTCCAGAACCTTCGTACTTGTTTATAAACTTATCGCTTGCTTGCTTGTTATCACTCTTGTCGGACCTAGTCTTGAGTAATGTTGTTATCGCCAGGAAACGGGGCTAGGTGATTTAGGTGGACTACTTTTGGTTTACGTCTGGGTGGTTTTTGAATGCGATATTTGACATCATTAACACGGACAACTTTATAAGAGTTCTCCCATTGCCTCTGCAACTTCGGCGATAAACCACGTCTCTTTTGGAGATTATGCAACCACACCTCGCTCTCTTTTTTGTGCCTTGACGTCAAATCAAGTCTTCATTCTGTTGCTGTGTTTTTACCACTTCATGTACTTTGCCTAGCTTCTTTGTCAACTTTCTGCCGTAATCTTCTCCAGCAACTTCTTCCGGCCTTCGTTCAAATTGGAGGTCGCATGGAAATCGTATTTTGCAACTGAGCATGACAGAAGATAGTGTTTAACCTGTGCTTTCGTAAACAGATAATCGGTATGTTATTAGGAAAAGGTACAAGTACTGATCCCAATCTTTTTGGTGTTCGGACACTACTTTTTCATTGTTAGATTCAGCTGTTCAACCATCCCATCAAATTAAAAATGACGAAACGTTCTAGTTTTCTTAATTCTCAGCAGTCGGCAAACCCTTTTGAAACAGCGCTAGCTCAAAGTTGCTGCCTTAGTTGAAATATAATTCCATTGGAACTCCAAACCGCTAGAAAACCTCTGTCACTAAAACGTTTTCGACAGTAACTATTTCTTAATTGGGTAAATCTTCGCTCATTTCGTGAAATAATTCATTGTTACCATGATGTATTTGTTTCCCGATTTAGCTTCTGGGAACGATCCTGCGATGTCTAAAGAGTTTCCTAGATTATACTGTTTTATTAGTGCCTTGAGTTTTTTACTGAACCATTTCCTGATGCAAAGACCATAGACTTACGACACTATTCTATTTGTTTTCTGTGCTCTTGGTCGCTTAGAAAAGTGTTTTTCACTCTCAAAGAACCCTACTGCGTCCAGTATGCTTTGATGTTTCTGCCTAAAGCACTCACTTGATCGCAAGTTGGCCGTCGACCGTTTGCTTTCCAGTTCAAAAATGCTCTTATTTTGGGATCGTTTTCTTGTTCGCGACGCAACTGCTCAAGTTCTCAGTCGTCATCAACCATAGCAATTCTTTGGAAAAAATTCAATTTTTTCTTCAAGTCGCGAACAATGACTACAGTCTGCCGAACATGGTCTTCTGGGCAAGACATCAGCGTTTCGATTACTGCTTCCGGTACGGTGCTTTGTGTCTTTCGATTTATTTTGCTACTTGTTTTTCTGGATTACAAAACAGCATTAGCCATTTCATAGCGGCGTCTTTAGTAAAAATTTTTGTCCATACAAATATTTTTAAAAATGTACTATGAATTTGACAGCTACTAACAACTTTTTCTTAGCCACGCAATAATTCCTTTCTAGCCTGGACAAAAGTTTACTAAAACACGCGATTTTGCACTTGTGAAAGAACAGATTACTTGCATCGGTATTTAGAACAAATTTACCATTTTCTTTTAGAGAACTTAAAATCAGCAAAGTAACTAGGGCCTGTTTTAGTTGGTAAAACGCGTTTTCGTAGTCTATTTAAGTTTTGCTCTTTTTTTGGTCAATTTTGTCAGAAGTTTGGCAATATTGGCAAATCCGTGTACAAATTGTTTATAATAGGTTCACAACACAAAAAAACTTTGGACTTGATGTTTGTCGATTGGTCTTGGCCATGCTTGCCGTGATTGGGTCAGTCTTTACTCTATCTCTAGATTTGATGTGGCCAAGGTATGGCATTTCTTTCTTAAATACGTGGCACTTCTTTGACCTCAGTTTTAGGTTTGCTCCACGTAGTCGTTGGAACACTTTCTTTGGGTTGTTTAAATGCTCTTCAAACGACCTTCCAACCACGATCACGTTGTTTAGATAAACAAGACACAAGCACGTCTTCCAAGACAGTCTGCGCAAGATGGTCTTCATCAAACGCTAGAACGTCGCAGAAACGTTACACATACCAAAGGGCATCACAGGAAACCGCCACAAACTAGCTCCTATCGTAAACGCTGTCTTTGAATTCTAATTCTACCTGCCAGTAACTGCTTTTCAAAGCCGTGAAAAACTACTAGGAACCTGACAGAGTGTCTAAAATATCGTTAATTCTCGGTAAAGAATAGCTGTCCGTTTTGATCACTTTGTTAAGCAGTTAGTAGTCTACGCAAAACCTAGTTAATCCATTTTTCTTCTTTGCAAGTACCACTTGAGACGCCCATATATTATTTGAAGGTTCAATCACACCTTATTTCTCCATATCCGCAATTGTTTGTTTGGCTTTTTTGCCAAAGGATGTCGGCGTAGCATATTGGCCGAGCGTCTCCTGTATTAAATTTATGTCTTACTACGTAAGTTCTTCTTTTGGAACCACTCTCTAGCACAAACACATCTTGATCTATTAGATCAACACTTTGAATTTATTCAGCTGGTCTTGGCTGAGGTTTTGACACTTGGAGGTAAGAATGTCCAATAGATGTAGGCATTTCTTTAGCGTTATATTTTTATTAGAATTTATGCACCTCACAATTTGAGATACTGGCGTGCATGGCCTACTACGGACTTCTTTTTCAACGTCACATTCAAGTTCCTTACCGGCATCGTGTATTTTACGAGTACTAACGTTCTGCCAATTAGTAGTTTTTTTTAAACCAAGTCGCTCTTTATTGGTTCAATTCACCGTTCCGGAGATTTCCAAGCGTGCCATCACCACACTTTCACTCTTTCGAGGCAAAGTCACGTCTTCACTCAATAAAACTAGCACGGCTGCTTTCTCTGACAAATGAAAAAAAATTTCTTCACCGCCGATCATCAGAACATCGTTTTTCATATTCAAATGGAACCCATACTTCTTTATAATGTCCATTTTTAGGACTTTTTTTGTGATGTCAGCTACCAGTACTTGATAGTCGAGTTTTCTATTTTTCAAACCAATGGTTGCTTTTACTTGTCCGTGAGTGGGTATTTCTTTACCCGTTGTCGTTTGAAGTCGTACTGTTACTGGCGATGTTTTTTCATTTACCAAAAACATGTCAGGACGAATTATGGTTTTTGTCGCTCCCGTGTCAACCAGTAACTGAACACGTCTCTTGATCTTGACGTCGAGATAAACGCTATGCGATTGCTCTATAGGCGATGCCATTGGAATGGTAATCTCCAATACATGATTAGATAAGATTCATTTTTGTCTCTTTTGGTCAACTCTTTCCAGGCGTTTAAGCGCTCTTCTTCTCTTTTTTAGGTTTATTACGGTGTTCTCGTACATGACTTATTTTACCGCAGTTCAAAGTCATCAATCATAATTCTTGCTCTAGTTTATCTACTATTATTTTTGACTTTTCTTCTAACTTTTGTTCTAATTTGTCTTCTACTTCTTCTATTTTGTTTTCTACAGGTTCTCTTAAATTTAAAATACCGCTTTGCATTTCTCTTTGAACAGTTTTAATCTGGTTTTATACAATAATTTGTATTTGTTCTTTTATTGTTCTTCCATTTTCTGAAAATTTTTTCTAATTTGCATTTATTCAGTGGCGTAGCTACATATTCAGCGCCTTAGAGCAAGTAAATTCTGTGCGCCCCTTTTTTCTTACAAGAGTTTTAGCAAAATATTATTATATTTATCTTTTTAGTTCAATTTTAAACATTACTTAATGACAAATTATTTAAAATATAAACTATATTCAAACAGTAACACTAAATTAATCATCACCAAGAAGCGATAAGAATTTTGTGACGAAATTTGACAAGAAGGTTTAACTACTCAGAGGTAGTAAATTACTATAATTTCAAAAAAAAGAAACCAAGTTTAACACAATTTTTATTTAATAATGTATTGGCATTACACTCCCTCACTATTTGTGGCATCGATTGCCAGTTATTGTATCCCAAACAACTTGCAATTCATACCGGAAAGAATCCTATATCTGTAGAGGATGCGGTAAGTTTTTCAGTCTTTTATCCATGTCGGTTGATCTGTATGGCCATGGTAAAAATTAACAGTGGCCTTTTCGAAGCGTCCTGTTTGCGTTAAAATGTCAAATAAAAATTAAACATTTTACAAACAGTGGCATCGTGGATTTTAATTAAAATTATTAATTTTAGATAATGGATAAATAATAATATTTAATAACTTCTACACACAATTTTCAATTGTCAGTTTTTTCCATCAAACAAGTTTATATTTTAATGCTTTGACAACAGTTGATACCACATATCCTATAATAAGATACCGTTGCCAAATTTATGGAACCGGTCCTGTTATTTAAAAACTATTCAAACTAAATCGCTAAAATTTAATATGCATGATGTTTACAAAGTCTTCTATTATCACCACAGTTTTGTTGTTTTTTTTAATTGACGAAGGCGGGAGCTGCACAGCCAACTTGTTCTTTTTTAAATGTGAAGAAAGGTCAAATTGCATACCGTTTGAGAAATATTTTCAAATCTAATTCCATAGTTATTTCTAAAGATTAATTCGCTATTGTAAATTAAAGATTGAGAGTAAGTATTAACTAGATAACTGAAGATCGAGAACAATGAATTGTTTTATGGTGTTTAATGTAACATCAGATCGTTGAAACCGTGTTTAAAATTTATGAAATTCATCTAATACAAGAATCATTTATAAGCGATTAGAAAATCCTTCAACTGAATTCAGAATGAACTCGCGAGAAATATTTGCTGTTTCTTCTCAAATTCGTTGCATTAGTTCATTTAAGTTATTTAGTCTATCGAGGTGAATTCCACTCTTCAGGTGACTTCACAAGTAAATATCTAGTGGGGTTAAGCCAGGAATTCGCAATGGTCATTCAATGCGTCCTCGACGTCTAATCCACCTTTCCAAAAAACGTTGTTCAATTAAGCACGTGCCTTGTAGCTATAATGCTAATTACGTTAAGATCGTTTTCATCCGAGTATAATCTTGTTACATAAGGAATGATATTTTCTTGCAGTAGTTGCAGATATTTAGCCTCAGTAAAATTCCCTTCAATAAAAAAGGGCTTATAATGTTCTGTCCAACAATACCTGTGAAAGATAAAAGCATTTTAATATGTTAAGAAAGATATTATCGGCCAACAGATGAACAGAAATTATTTAGGAGCAAAATTAAAACATCAGACTATTCAGTTATATTTATTGTTACGTACCTGCTTAAAACTTTATGAAATGAAATTTTTAACGCTTCAAGACTCTGCAGACGGAAGACTTGGATATATCATGATTTTCTGCTAGTTGCTGTATCGAACTCCGTGTCGTATTAATAACATTCAACATAACATTTACAGAATTTTCATTGTTTGTTGCTGTTTTTGAACGGGCAGATTTTAAACAACTCTTTACAGTACCTGTTTCCGCAAAACACTTTATTGTTTTTGTAATTGTAGATTTGGAGGTTGTTGCGGTCAAAATACATCGCATTAAACAAATCGCGTACTTCTGCATGACTGCGTCTTCTATCACCGTAACCCAGCGTTTCTCAAAGTGTGCCCTAGGGCTCCGCGGAGTGTTTTTAGAGGCTTCGCGATTAAATACATCAAAAAATTAATAGTCATGCGTAAGCTTAAAAAAATAATATTTAATTTTTAAAATGTTTGTCGTAGACTAAACTATGTTTACTTACTTATGTTTACGTTTAAAACACGTACTGTAATTTTTAGCAAACAATTGCGCACATAATAATAATTGACGTAAGCATTGCACTGAGTACGTGAAATGGGACTCGGCTGACAACCGCAGAAAGCATTTAGCCATTTAGTTGTCTTTTTCTAATTCTCATAAAATTGTATTGTGTGTGTTTCACTTTTGACTACAATAACTATCATTTACGATTTGGCTACATTATATAATACACACGGACTATAGACTATATAATAGAGAAACCGCCAGTGAGACTTACCTATTTAACGGAAATATTTTTTAAATTAAATGAAGTTAATCTGTCTCTACAAAGAAAAAATATTACTGTGCTTAAAGCAAATAATAAAATTATTGGTTGTAAAAGGAAATTAGAATTTTGGTTTAGTAGTGTAAAAAGTGGGAGCTTTTTCTGTTGGAAACATTTGAGCTACCTAAAAAACTATGAAATGAGATTATTGAGCATCTTACACACCTATGTAGTTCTGTAACACCGTACTTTGCAAATGAATAGAGTAATACTCTGAAAAACTATTTTTAGGTAAAAAGTTCTTTTGCAGTTGGAGAAAAACCCCGTGGTTTTTCATCACAGGAGTATGAAAAATTTATAAATATGGTTTCAGACTCTACATTAAAAACGGCATTTGAGAACCGACCATTGTTAGAATTTTGGTGTAGTCCTAAACACAAGTATCCAGAACTGTTAAGAATTGCTATTTTTGATCTTCCATTTGTCAACACATACCTTTGCGAAACTGGGTTTTCTTTATACGTCGCCACTAAATCGAAGTATCGAAATCGTTTGGATCAGAGAAAAAAAATTGCGCAAATAAGTCTCAATATCACACATCACATTAATTTTGTAACAATTAACAATAAAGATCGTTTTTGAAAACTGTTCTTATTAATTTTACATAAAATTTACCTGGTTTCTTAAAATTAAAAGTTTCGATAACAGTTATTTAGTTAATTAATTAGCTTAATAAATATACTGGGGCTCCGCCAAACTAACTTCAATTTGTAAGGGCTCCACGCTTAAAAAAGTTTGAGTAACGCTGCCATAACCTATCATCAAGATTTCTATACGCTCTTTTTCTGTAAGATGCACCATAATTTAGCACTTTGCACAGTTTTAAGCCTTTGACGTTTGTTAAACAACATAAACTAACCATTGTTTTCAGCGCTCACCAAATCTTCAGTTATTCAGTTAATACCTAATCCCAATCTTTAATTTACAATACCAAAGTTGTCTTTAGAGATAACTATAGCAAGCGGCATGTCGCTGAATTCTACTTAAAAATATTTTTCAAACGATATGTTATTTGACCCCCCTCCTATTTAAAAAAAAATCAAGTTTATTGTGCAAATTGTAAATTAAAAAAATAACAAAACTGTGGAAATAATAGAAAGCTTTGTAAACAGCATGCATATTAAATTTTATTTTTTTTATGTTTTTTTCTAGTTCTTTATTTGCTAAGTGTTTCAGTATATATATGTTGTCTATCGCCCTTCTTCCTTTTCTGAATCCCGCTTGTCCGTCTAGTACCAAACTTCTTTCCTCTATTTCCTTCTGTAATCTTCCTTGAAGTATTGTCGCATATAATTTGTATGCCGTGCTCAATCATGTTACCCCTCTATAATTCTTGAGTTTATTTTTTTCGCCTTTTTTATGGATTGGGCATATTATTCCCTCTCTCCATCTCTCCGGAAATCCTTCCCCTTTCCATATTTTGTTTAGTATTTCGGTCATACTTTTTGCTACACTTTCTCCCTCGTATATCCACTCTTCTCCTTGTATCCCATCTTCTCCTGCCGCCTTTCCTTTTTTTATATTTTTTATCGCCTCTATTACTTCTTCTTCATTTATTCTATCCTTATCTCCTTCTTCCTGTCTTACTACCGCGTCTTTTCTTTTTTCTGCTTTTGTTCTTCCCCTCCCAACAGGTTCCGAAAATATATCTCCCATTCTTTAATTTGTATTCCCTTTGTCGTCATGTTTTTTTCCTCTGTTTCTTTATGTACTTCCATACATCTTCTTCCGTTTTTATCCCTTTGATCTGCTCCTCTTGGTTTTTTTTGTTTTCTTCCTTCTTTCTGTCGCATGTTTTTTTGTATATTTTTACCGCTTCTTTGTATTCTTCTTTTTCTTTCCTTTCTTTTTTCCACTGTCTTAATGCTCCTCTTGCATTTTCCTTTGCTTCCTTGCATTCCCTATCCCAGCATTTTTTTCATCCTGTTTTCTCCCTTTTCACTTTCTAAATCTGACTCTCTCTGTTGCTTTCTCCATCATCTCTCTCATTTCCTCTACACTTTCTTGTAATTCCTTCTCTATCCATACCGTTTTCCTTATTCTCTCTTTATATCTTTTTATACCCTCTTCTGTCCACTTTTTTTTAGTTATGTACTTCTCCTCTTCTTTTCTCTCTTCTTTTTCTCTTCCTTCCATTGTCAATTCCAGTGGTTGATGGTCTGACTCTACCCTCTCTCCCACTTTAAATGTCTTTACCTTTTCTGCAGCCTCTTCATTTGTCATTACAAAATCTATTATTGATTCTCCCCTTCCTCCTATGTACGTAAATTCCCCCTTTCCATCTTCTTCTCTGTTCTCGTTCATTATTTCCCACCCTTTTTCGTTGCACAATTCCAGCAGTTCTTCTCCCTCTTTATTTATCACCTTGTCCTTTGTTTGTCTCTTTCCCGTCACTTTTTTTTCTTGTATTCCCCCCTTTTCCCCTATTCTTGCGTTGAAGTCTCCTCCTACTATTATCAATCCCTCTTCCCTCTCTTCTATCATCTCTTCTATGTTTTTCCTTGTCTTTTCATTCTACTGCTATAAACCGTCACTACTTTTATTTTTGTTTTTCCCCACTGTATGTTCCTGTCTACAACTCCTCTTCTCTGTGCACTTTCTCTTTCTTTTCCTGGCTCAACCATTTTTTTCTTATTCCCGTTATTATACACCCCTTTGCTCTCCCTTTTTTCTTCTCTCTTTCTGCATGTTGCACCACCCACTCAAATTCCTCCGGTAACTCTTTTTCCCACCACTTCCATTCTTTTTCTTCCATCCATGTTTCCTGTAATCCCACTACATCCTGTTCCTTGATGTACTTCCAGAAATCCTGTTCCTTGTTTTTTATTCCCGCTACGTTCCAAAACAATACTCTCAGCTCACTCACCTCCCCCTGTGCTTCTTCCTTGCTTTCTTTTTTTCCTCCTTTTTCTTTTCCATTTCCATCTCTCATTATTCCTTTTCTTTGCCATTTCGTCAACTTTCTTTCCTTTACCGCCCCCCTTTGCCCTTTAGTTTTTTGCCTTTTGGTTCCACAATTTCTCTCCCCTTTCTCTGCTCAGTCCCCTATCCTTGTCGTTCCATATGTATCTGTCTCCGTTTATCTCTATTTTTCTGTATCCTACCCATACTCTTTTTCCTTCCGCTCTTTTTTCCACCGCTATGTTCATTATTTCTCTTTGCACTCTTCTTTCCTCCCATGTCAAATCGTGATTTATATATATTCTTGTATTCTTTAATTTCTTCTTCTCCGCCATTACCTTCTGTTTTTCCTCCCATCCTCCGATTTCCGCCACCACCATCTCATTTTTCTTCTCTTTGTTTATTACTGTCACTTTTTTCACCTCTACTTTTACATTTAATTTTTCTTCTAGCATCACTGCAAAATCTTTTGTGGTTCTTCATTTCTCCACCCCTTTATCACAATATTATTCTTTCCTCGTCTTCCGCTTTTTCTCCAGTTTTTCTATTCTCTCCACCAGTTTCTTTTTTTTCTTTCTTCTACTTCTTTTCTCTTTTTCGACTTCTTTTCTCTTTCTCCCATTTCTTTTTTCATTTCTTTGATTTCTTGTCTTATTCCTTGCATAATTTCTTCCATCTGTTTCATCATTTTTCTCATTAATTTTTTCAACTCCTTCATTTCTTTCCTTCCTCCTTCTGTTCTTGAGGTTTTTCCTTCGCTCTTCTCCGATATCTTTTTAATGTGTGGTGCTCTTATTGTTTTCTTTCCTCTTTCAAATATTTGTTGCCTTTCTTTTTCCTCTTCATCTCTCTCTCTTTAATTTCATCCCTTTCGCCCCTTTTTTTATTTCTTATTTATTTATTTTTTTCTTTATTTATTTATTTATTTAATTTTTTTTTATTAATTTTTTTTTATTTTTTTTATATTTTTTTTCTTAATTCCTCCTTACCTTCTTTTCTTATTTTTCGTGTTTTAAAACGTCACCCTTGTAGCTATTTCGCTTTAATTTCGCTTTAAATGTAATAATTTCTATTAATGTAGGAGGTTATCTTTTGTCTCTGACCTTTTCGATTACCCTGCTTATTCACCTTAATCTCTGTATGTTATTATATGATATGCATTAATCAACTAAGCTTGTTTGTTCAGCAGCAATCAAATTGGCTTAACTCTTATGGCTGCAGATACTGTTGAAAAGTCATGCAGCACATTAACAAGAGTCAAAAAATTTACTAAGAATTATATTTGAATATAGGGGATGACATACTCTCCAAACATGTGCAAATATGGTACACCGTAAAATAGTGTTGAAAGAAACATCTTTCAAAATTCCCTAATTTTTTCAATATCAAATTAAATTAATCTTGTGAGCTTTTAACGTGTTTATTAGCTTATCTAAAAATTTGATACGACTAGCAGCTGCAGTCTAACTTCCGAGTTCATTCTAGTTACGTTAAAATCCGTTTGACCAAAACTTGATTCACTTATACCAGTGTTTTAACGATGGTTCCTAGATTATTACTTGTAACCAGAGTTGGACAAAACTACAATTTGAGTACAAATTATGATAAAAATTTAATCCCAACTAAATCAATTACGGCCGTTTGTACCAATGTTTTAATGTTCTACTTAGTAGTAAGTACGTACCCAAATAATGCTCAACACTGCCCTATTATATATTTTTCGAATCTACAAAATAAATAAAAAGATTTTATATTATTTTATCAGAATTGTATCTCGTATTTTATATAAAGATGGATGTTCGAGAAGTGTACAACAGTGTAGAACCGATTATTTTTTATGAGATTACTAAACACAATTTTATGAAGTAAAAGGGTATCATCGTTTTTAAATTTCAATATTTGCATACCATGATGCATTCACTTTTAATAAAAAAAAACTTCTGTAGAACTAAATTTTTAACGTTAAACTAAAAAAGTACCGAAAATATAAAGTAAGACTAAAAAGTAAAGTAGTTTTAAAATTTGACATAGGTAATTGAATTGAAATTAGTTAGACGCGTGTCAAAACAATTGACTTCCTCTTAAAATTGATAATGACTTAATTAAGTTCAGCATAACTACGAGAATGCAAAACATGTTTTATCTAATGAATTTCTAGAATACAGTGTGCATAAATACCTAAAACTAAATGATGATTATGGTGATTGACGTACTCAATAATCCCTTTAGATCTTATATCGTAAATAAACATTTTGTTCAACTTGTCACCTCATTGAAACCTATTATTAAATGTATTTGATAAGAAGGCTATATCCAGAACTATATAAATCAATAGAATGAATATGCCACTAAGTTCTTTAGATTGCCAATTATTTAACCAACGGTTTAAAGTACACGAGATTTGTTAAAAAGTATCTACATTTTTCATAACAAGAGTGTATTATTAACAAATTGTAATTATAAGTTTCAAATTCGTTTATTATTCTACATTCAGTTTTACATTTTTTACGCTAAATTAAGCTAAAAGACTTCAAATCTGTATATTATTATAAACATCAGAACAAAAAACATCAACATAAACTTTTTTATAATTATTAGCAAAACAGGGATTAAAATAACTCAACTGAAAAATAGACAAAATACATGCATACAAAAATTAAAATAGGATAAATTACAGTCAGCTACTAAAAAAAATTTATAACATCAACCAGACCAGACCAGAAAAGCTCAAAATATTTATTGCGTAGAAAACTTGCAAATTGTTTATGCTTTCAATTATGATATAAATTGCTTTCAATCTGTCTCTTACTTTAGAGATCTGAAAAACTCAAAGAGGACCCCTCTTCTAGTACATGTAAAGTTCTTATGCATTTTATTTAAGTAAAAAGAAAAATAAATCAAAAACAAAAATACGTTTTTTCTACATTAACATTTAAAACTTTTAAAATTAAAGTTTTCGCCCTGTGGTTTTAGCAAATTTTTTTATTCAACTTTTAGTGTCTAATTCAACATTTACACGATAAGAAGTCTTGTTAAATTTTGTGCTATAGTTTATTTTAATTATGTGATTTTCAGTTTTAATTTTATTTTTGTGTATTGTCATCATTGTAAAATGATTACATGCACCGGCGGTGACTTCACGGGGCACCTTACAAACGATGTTTCGGGATGCTGAGCTCCCCACAAAATTATCGCTTACCTTATAAATAAATGTGTATATACTTATTTTTGTTAAACATTAAAATATAGGTGTTAATTGTTTCTCTAAAATACAGCACCCCTCAAAGTTTTTGAAAGTCGTCGCCGCTGAGTACATGTGGGGTTTAAATATTTTACTATAAATAAGTTTCTACATCAATAATTTTAAATTTAAATCTATTTACTATATCTATAATTCTGATAAAAAAGCCAAAACTTGCTTTTTATAATTGGTATAATTTAGCTACAACAAAAATATATTTAACTTTAATTTAAAAAAAAACAAATTGACTACTCAATTAGATCCAATAAAATCAAGAAATATGATGCGTTTACTTTTTTTACATTGTCTACGTCATATTGCATTTGTCATTAGATGGTTCTCAAATATTTGAAAATTCAGTAGAACTGAGTCACTTGCTTCAAAACCTTAACTTAAGTGCTAGCGACTAACTCAGTTTGATTCGGTGATTGGATCGTAGGTTTCGATGTGCTAGTTATCCAGTAATTTAATAAAAGTGCTAAAACTATGAAAAATCAGGATGGGAGGAACCATTTAAATTTATCCAAAGCTGAAAGAAAACCATTTACAAAACACAAGTTGTATAAACGAGTATATTTAAAATATCACAAAAAGAGAAGTTAGAAAAGAGAAGAAGATAAATTTGCATAGGTGCGATCAAACGCTAGAACATAGGTCAATATCACAGACATTAGTTGTTAAAGTAAGCCTACTTTGGTTGGGCAACGTCGCACAGTGGGAGAAAGCTCAATTATAAGAAATATTAGTTTACAAGAAAATTGATTTTAATGACAAATACTTTATTAAACTTTACATAATTTATTATAATATAATCAACACATTTTAATACAAAAGAACAGTATTGTACAACTGCAACCTTAATAAGAACGCATGTACAGTATGTACGCGGATGAAGTATACAAGAAAAAAAATGAACTAAAAATTGAAAGATACGAAAAAAAAGTCACTCTCAATAGAAGTTTTTGCTTCTTCTAAAAGTAAGATTCACCATAAGAAACTTTAATTTTGTTGTACAGGGTGGGTTAAAAATACAAAAATGTTAATTTGCGTAGTCAACACATCTTGTTTATCATTTTTTCTTAAAAGAACATGTGATTTAAATAAAACTTTGTACTTATATTGATTTGAAGTTTTGTTTAAATCACATTTCACATTATTAGTTCTTTTGGGGAAAAATGATAAAACAAGATATGTTCGTTACGTAAATTAACATTTTTGTATTTTTTACCCACCTTGTAACCAAATTAAAGTTTCTCATGGCAAATCTTACTTTTGGACTAAGCAAAAACTTACATTTTTTGTATCTTTTAATTTTAAATCTTTTTAGCCTCTTGCAAACCTCATTCGTTGTTACGAGTTGGACAGCCAATATTTGTTACGCTGGTCTTCTTGTAACAAAACAAAGCAACGGCTAACCCAGCTTCTACGGAGAGGGATCGCAGGCTTTGTGATGCTAAATTATAATTTGAATCTAAAAAAAGGCGCCGAGACGATGAAAGATTAAATTAGGAAGATACCGTCTGACTCTACCCGTAGCTGGAAAAAGACAAATAACACCACAGAAGTAATAACACAAAATATATATTTATATTATCACATAAATCTAAATTTTCCAAACGTTGATACGTGGGTCAAATCGATTATAAGTTGCGCCGTATACTGGGCAACACACCGTACAATAAACTGACCCTGTCGGTCTAAACTTTTACATAAGCAGAAAGTATGAATTTATATTCGCAAATTTAAAATCGCAAACAAACAAAACAATTTAAGCCTTCGAGACTCAACGCGCACTGCATATGAGTTTGTGAAGCACAAAATGATCTTATTATTAATTGTGTTAACCTAACATGCACGTACGGTCAACAATCGACATGACCACCAACATACAAATCGTAAAAATTGAAATAGTAATACTCACAGTTAGGTTTTATAAAGTAGGGGATTAGCTAATTCCGTACTTGAGCTACCTAAAAAGTAATATTAAATCCTACACAAACGAACATATAGCGTTAACACAAGTAAAGTTCCCCTTTTAGCATCCAATCATTTGAGATCGCAAATGCGCAGCGTTTCTCTTTGACTTAACAGAATAAGTTTTCGTAGTAGTTCATCTCTAAAAGAGGTACAATCTTGAAAGTTTCCAACCCTTGACGGTGTAAATAACGTTATGGAAGTTTTTCTAACTATGCCACCTGTGTGTTATCTTCAGTGATAACGGTCAACGTGTGGTAGATACCGAAATCCACTACAGACCATAAGCACAAAATCGAATTAAACCTACAATAAAAAGAAATCTAGAAAACCCACCCCGATTTAACTTTCACAAATTTAATCGCATATTCGCGTGAAACGATCTAAAGGTGCAGGTCGCACCTGGCGTAGAAATACAGAACTCGTCAATAGTCTTACAGGAAGTGAAGTTAAATATGCTGTCTAAAATTTGACATTTCGACGAAAGAGTAGGGGGTTCTAAGGAGAATATTTATACTTGAAGAGAAAGTTTTATAATCGAGAATTGAACTGGTAACTTTTAACATAACACCGTGAAGATACTGTATATTAAGTATACATAACATTAAATTATTACTCATACTTTTTTTTGTATTTGTAAACTAATCGCTTTCACAATCCAACCAGTGTAATTCAACTTGTTCTGGGAGTAGTTCTGGTTCCGACAACAATTTCAAAATATCTTTGCAAAGTTACTGACTGCAGCGTCGCTGAATTGAAGTTGTTTTAGAGATTGAAGATATTATTAAATCGAAAGAGTAAAGTGTTGAATAAATCACGCATTGTTTTTTCACGAGACATTTTTCTGGTGTCTTTTTCTATCATTTCTAAAGTTTTTTTTTCTCGATTTTAGAGTTTCTTCAGAAAACATACTTATAATGAGTTCTAATTTTATAATTTCGGCACCGTGGATCAGAATCCGATGGACACTTGATGGCATATAGTACCAAGGATAGATGTCTACGTACATTTTTGCTGTATTTATCGCGTACTCTTTAAAAGCTTTAAAATTTATAGCGTATCCACAGGCTATTGTTCTCAATATTACCAAAAAACGTTTTATTAAGTCTTCGATAACCCCTGTAGCACATGCAGCGAGCAAACGTTGACTGAAAAATCGCTTAGCTGTATTTCCATCGTTGGTTGTTTTAAATCCAGGTTTGGGTATATCAACCAACACGTTCATTTTTGATTTCAGTTAATCGATTACTTTTTCTATGGTTTCTTGTACAACAAATTTTTGTGTGATCAACGGGACTTTGTAACCTTACTTCCGCTGACATATCAGTGACAGTTATGCAGTTTTCAGTAGGGTAACAATTTTGCTTTGCAAGCTTCAAAGTTTTGTATAACAGATATATATTGGCATTTAGTTTAGCGCCAGACTGCATCAACATGTAAGAATTTTTTGTGTAATGTCCGTCTATGTATAAAGCTAATGCTTCTTCTGATGTGTACGGTATTATGCATCTTGCAGGAGAATGGAAAGCTTTCTTAATTTTAGACGCTCTTTTTGGTGTGGTTTCCAGTTCGTTCAAAATCTTTGCAGCATCTCTTTTTCTAGATTTATGTAAACTTCGTCTTGTTGCAAACATTAACTTCTTATGAGAAGCCGTTTTCAGAAAGAAAGAAATTTTCTTGCGTTTAGATTGGTCACTTACTTCAGAAAACTTTTTTATAGGGCGCCCAAGTCTTCGTGTTAATGGTCCTGGTATGTCTGATGCTTCTGGTTCCCGTAAAATGGTTGTCGATGCAAAGGTTGGCAAAATAATATCTTCTGCCAACCATTTTCATTTTACCCTTTAAATTTTTGTAAACTGCGATTGGCTTTTACCCACTTTTGACTTAACCTACTCATAAAAGTTCGAAAAACTTGCTTGGTTTTGTGACACAGTTTTTTAATATCACTACTGCGTGGGTCCATTTTTATAAAAACAATCAATAACTGCACTCGTTTTCACTGTGCGCTTAACTTCGAACAGTTTTCTGGAAGATAACGACATGGTTTCTGAAAAAAAATGTACACAGTTAAAGAGCAAAAAGGTGCAATTTGTTTTATTTAAACTGGAAAGCTAACAGTCTATACTAATAGGCCGTAGTAACAATTGGTTGTTGGCAGTTTAGGTCTAGTAGAATTGATTATAATATAAAAATTACACATTTTTTACTATTGGAAATGAAGTACTTATTTTGTACATAATGAGTAAATATTTTAACAAATCTATATATTGCAAAATTAGTTCAAACCTTGAGGTAGGAGGGACACTTGATAGATGAACTGTACCTTGCTTTGAACTTTCGTGATAATTATTTTAGTGTAACGAACAAAAATTGACTGACAAACTTATAAAGATATACTTAAGTTTGACGATGTGTCATTAAATACTAGACAAGTTGTTTAAAAAAAACAAACACGAGTGGCGATAGTCATAAAAATAAATTATTAATTCTTAGAATTGCTCATTCTCCCACTGTGCGTCGTACAAGAAATTAAACTTGTCAGCCTAACGTTTACATTCCAAACCAATAAATTCAAATTTGTAAATTTTTACACGAAAATACAAATCTCAATAATTCAGAGAACTAAAGCGCACAGTCTAAAAATATGTTACACACAAAAAAAAAGTTTTATAGTTTATTGTGACATCAACCTGATATGTACGTTTAGTCGTACGTATAACTGACTAACAACGTAAATAAAAAAAATTAAAGTAGAAAATAATCAATAAAAATAGAAAGAATTATAATGTACACACGAAATCGATCCCCTTGACAGTTGGGCGTCAAATTTTGTTAAAAGAATTTTCTCGTAACTTAATTGCTGGCGATTAACTCAGTTTGATTCGGTAATTGCATCGTAGGCTTTGAAAAAAGCGCCAAAACGGTGAAAGATTAGGATGAAAGATACCGTTTAAATATATTCAAAGCTGAAATAGAACAAATGACAAAACACAGGTTGTAACAACGAGTATATTTATTTTACCACAGAAAGAAAAATTAGAAAAGAGAAAAAAAAGTTTACATATTAAACGCTATCAATATCACAGACAATGGTTGTTAAAAATAAACCCCTTTCGGTTAGGCAACACGTTGTACAAAAAATTAAACTTGTCGGTCTATGTTTTACATTCCAAAAGAGTAAACTTGCATTTATAAATTTTAACACAAGAATATAAATTTTAATAACTCAGAGAACCAGAGCGCGAAGTATAATACTTACAATTTAGTTTTCTTTTCAGAAATGCCAGTAGCTAGCAGCACCTTCTCAGAACTTCATAAAATTTGCTAAAATATAACAAACACGTACATACGGTGTTATCACAAGTAATCGGTTCATACGATTAATAAGCAAACCAAACGTGCCGACTTTTCCCCAAATTAATTATGTTATTTTAGTAAGTGGGCCTCCCAATACGGTTAGACTATATTAATTTAACAAAGGTTTCAATATCTTTAATCAACGTGGCGTGACGTCATTTTTCCCAATAAACGAAACGCGTTTTATATCTCCACACTAATGGAATAACGGCTGGTATCTAGAAGCTGCTAATGACAATACGGGAAAATTAAAGTAAATCACAAAAACAGGAAGCAATGCTTACCCTAGAAAACTTTTCACAAAGCAGCAAAAATACTACACCCATTTATACTATGGATGAGTGTAAATGATTAGAAATAAAAATTTCACTAAGCATTTTCGTTAGAACATGTACGAAGCGTAACACCAAACCGGAAAAATAAGTTTTCTCTCATCGATATTTCGATGTCAAACATTAACGAATTGACAACAAAATAATCGATTTGTGGAAAGAAAAACCCAGTACAGAAATATAGTTTTCTAGACATTCACTGCTTCTAGAGTAACGTGCGACGAATGATTGTCCAAAAGCCGCAAAACGAAGCTTTTCCTTAAAAGTCTTGTATTTTTTATAAAATATAAGCATTTGAAAAAAGATTCCGGTGGTGCACCGTTAGTTAACAACAAAAACTTTATAGATATACCTAGAGTTCAAATTTATTTAGATGATCTATTGATTGCAGCAGATTCATTTGATAAACATGATAAAATTTTAAAAACGGTAATTAAAAGAGCCAGAAACCTTGTTGTTAAGTTTAATAAAAAGAAAATACTAAGAGAGGTATTGATATTGATGAAAGTCATATAACTGCGATAACGTTATTAGAAGATCCAAAATGTAAAAAAGATTCACAAAAATATTGGGCATGATAAATTTTTTTTGTCAATATAAAATCTTAAGCTTTCGCGGTTGTTATGTTTATGATTATATTATAAGCGACTTTCGGCTTAGACCGCGTCGTAGTAAAACACCCAGACTTAGGCTTGGTCATAGTTTCTTTTTGAGAGTCAAAACAAGAAGTAAAACTTGGCCTTTGCCGTATTGTCCTTCGTGAACCCAAACAAACTGACGTTTCGCAAGACATTGCAGCTTGCATCTTCAGAGTGGTAAATGTCACTGAAGGAAAAAGTATAAATGACGATATTTATACCAATAGCGATTAGCTTATATGATACGAACCTTATATTATACCTTATAATATAAGGTTCGTTAATCACGCTAATCGCTATTGTCAAATTGTCTATTGGCTGGGGTTAATGCATAAAATTGAAGATATGATTACCAAATGCTTACTTTGTGAGAGATTTCAAAATTTCAATTGTAAAGAACCATTAATTCCTCATAAGATATTAAACCTACCATTTAACAAAGTTGATTCTGATATTTGCTGGATCTGATTACTTAATAGTACAATATTATTTTTTTAAATGGCTTGAAATTGTACCTTTGAAATATAAGAATTCGGATGAAATAATTAAAAAACTAAAAAATATATTCTCCATTCATGGTATAGCGAATATCTCAATTGCATATAACATGCCTTTAAATACATTTACATGGATACAATTTGCGAGTTAATGGAACTTTAAAATTATTAATGGCTCACTATATTACCCGCGTAGTAATGGTCTTGCAGAAAGGACAGTTCAAACTGCTAAATAATTTTTATGAAATTGTGCACAAAGTGGAAAAGATTTGTCATTCGGGTTATTGGAGTACAGAAATTTACCAATATCAAGATTACAACTCTTTCCGGCACAAATATTATTTAGTCGCAGATGCAGAACAAAATTACCAACAAATTCAAATTTACTTAAGCCTAAAATTTTAGAAAACGTTCATGCTCAAATTGAAGATAAACAAAAAATAAATAAACAAAATTATGATAAAAACACTAAACTCGCTCAGGAATTTAAAGGAGGAGATAATGTAGTAACTTATAAAAATAAGATGTGGGAACCTGCTAAAATTATACAAAAATGTGAAACGCCAAGATCTCATTTGATTAGGGACAATAAAGATCAATTGCTCAGAAAAAATTCAATTCAGATAAGAAAATCATTATAGGAGCCTGAAGTCAAGTCAGATCTTGATGATGATGAGTTAAATGTAACTAGCAATAGAAATATTAGTAATAGTGATACGGAAACTGTAACGGATACACCTTATTGTAATAGGGACATAGCTAGTAGTACCAAGTTAAAACGCAAGACTGATGATTATGTAACTCGTAGTGGCAGAATTAGTAAAAAAACAAAAAGTTTTGCATTTTTTGTAACATCAATAGTAAACAGGGAGGTGTAGAGAATGGAGACACCACTCATAGGTAGTAGGACATGTAGCGGAGCCACGAACCAATATATGATGTAATGATAACTTCATATAGATGATGCATGTGAACTCTAATGTTAATAAATAAATATATACATCTTAATATTTTAATAAAAATAAAATATAAAAGCCCAACACTCTTAATTAGCAGTTTCTCAGAAAATTTTCAGTTATTCTTGATTAAACATGATTTTAATTGAAAATTATTATTTTAAAAGAAACAGTAAACCTTTAAATGTCAAAAGAGGGTCCACTCTTAAAAGCTTGTAGATTAAAAGTTATCTCTGAATATTTAAAAAAAATGTTAGTGTTGCGTTAATTTTGTTCAGGAGTTTAGATCTTGATGCAGCTAAAAGTTTCTTGCAAATCAGAGTGCATCGGGGTTGTGCATTTAGATTTTTATATAGGTTTTTACCTTGTAAACCGACAGCTTGGTTTGGTTTTTATTAATTTGTTATAGTTTTTCTAGTTTATTGTGTTGCGTATCAATTTTAGTAAATTAATTATTTATTATAGCCATGTATCGTGTAAAACAACAAATCAATAAGAAATAACATATAGGCGTTAAAAAAAAGTAGTGGTTTAATTGTAAAAAACTTTAACACCGTCCAATCAGTTTTTTCTCAGGTCAATATTAGATACCTAAATAATAATTAATACTAACCTATCCTAAACTCGATTTTCTTTTCGAGAACAAACCTAATATTAATATTTACTAAACTTGGTCTTATTTTAGTATGTGTATTATTCTTAAACAATCTTAAGCGGTTTTACATTAAAAATATGCATAGGTATTATATTTTTCGTATTAAATCAATTTTATGATTTCATTGCTTTTTAACGTAACATTTCTATTTATAGTACGTTGAAAGTAACGGTAAGGTTTTACATAAACTAATTTAGTTTTGGTTAATTTAATCATGACCGTACTTCGAGATGCTTCCCTATTTCTGTAACCAAACAAAATAGGTTAGGCATACTTTGCATATTACGCGAAACACATGGGAAATCGAACATCATAAAACTACCTCGCCCAATCCTGTAAAATTAACTCGCTCATAATGTAAAATGTGAAAAAGCTATAATTAGATTTTTTGATTTTTATGCAGAAAAATTAATGAAGGCATGGACGCCGTTACGTAAAAGTTCTGAATAATGTATTTGAATTCGGTAGGTTTGTATAATTTAAGTAGATATGTATTTAATATTTCAACAAAAAAATCTACAGAAACTGTTTTAATACACAAGCAAAGTAATTTATTACAACTACACAAAACTAATTTATTATTTAATAGCGTGTACAAATTTATTGTAAATAATTGTTTAACAGATAAAAAGAGTAACTTTAAGAGCAATTTAATTATTTTTTGCAGTACAATGCGTGACATGAAGTTGTTAGAAGCTTTTGCAATGCAGTATAAATAATAAAAATTCACAAGAGATCAAACTCATACCTAACATTGTTTTTTGTATATATATATCAATAGAATTGTATATTCTGTAACAAGCTTGAAATAAAAATTCGATACGACTGGAAATATCCGAGCGCGAGCGTATACGAGCGTGAAGAACCGCAAGTATCAAACTTTTATTCCTACAGAATAACAAACTATACTTTCTTCGCGACCAGAAGGTATAAGCTGAATGCAATAAGATATAATTTAAACAAATTCGAGTTATTTATAATTGACATTTGAACAAAAACATTATTTTTATTACATTGTATTAACATTTACATTATTCTCTGTGGTTTGGAATAAGCATTTTAACAGAAGAGTAAGAATGTTTACGTTCCGTTGTTAAAAATGATTTTAGAAGAATAACCATCCGGTAATGGTAGTAGAAAATATTTGCAAAGCTGCAAAAAAAGCACTCGGTACGAAAAAGGTAAACATAAATACCGAAAAGAATACTAAACAAATGCAATTAGAACCTAGAAAAATACCAGAATTATGTAAGCGTGAGAAATAACGTAAACGCGCAAATAACAGAAATAAAACGACATCACTAGAAAAGGTTCTCCAAAAACATAGAGCGCGATTTGTATGGAGGTCAAAGAACGGTATGAAATATGTTAAGAAACAAAAGAATCTTGTCAATAAATACATACAAACAAGCACAATCACTTCTGAAACGTTGGTGAGCTGTTTAAAAGAACTATACCACAGTAGACAAACAATCCCCAGTGGACAATCATCTCACTATCTTAAAAAATGAAATGGAAATGTTTATCAGCAAATTAAAAAACAGAAAATTTCTTAGAATTGACAATACCGCTTAAATATGGAAGAGAGAAGTTAGCTTAAGCAGTAACAGCCCTTCCTCAAGGAATTATTAATAAATCCAGCATCACTGACACATCGAAGTTAAGTATAACTAACTCGATCTTTATGAAGAGCTGCAAAATAAAACCAAAATTACTGTTATATATGCATGCTAAGCACTACCCTAAAACTAACGTCGAAAATTGTTGCCAATAAAATAACTGGAGATAAGCAAAGAACAGAAAGGGTTTAGACGGAATAGGTAAACTATTGATGTAATAGTTATCATACGACAAATAATTGAGTAAGCAATCGAATTCAATAGACCTACATTTACATGCTTCATTTACTTAACTCAAACTTTCGATGAAAACAAACTGTTTATGCAAAAATTAAAATAACACTTGTGTGTGCTGCTGCATCTTATCTTTATTTAATTCAAACGTAGATGTTAACAAGTGCGCTATCAAAGTTGGACTGAACTGTCGTACAATTTTTTGGAAACTTAAAAACTAATTAACAATGACAAAACGAAAGTTACACCAAGTATCGATGTCACGTAGTAAACAATGCCAGGTAACTAGAATCTTAATCCTAGTAAAGGATTCAAACAAAAGAGAATGCTACAAACAGAAACAATATGTACAATATTTAACTAAATTCTAAAACTATGCAGATAAAACGGAACACAGAGGATGAATGATCAACAACTAGCAAAAATAGTATTCGAAGGCCAAATATATTTGAAGAGACACCCGCCCAAGCGCTGGAAAGAGTGTTGAACAATGATAAAACGAAAGTTGTACCAGGTACCGAGGTCACGTAGTAAGCTCCTAACAATACCAGATAACTAAAATCTTAATCTTAGTTAAAGTAAAAGAGATTTCAAACAAAGGAGAATGGCGCAAACAGAAACAATATGTACAATATTTAACTAAATCTTAGAATTATGCAGGTAAAACGGAACATTCCACTCCCCATTTAAATACTAATTTTAATTGATAACTAGAATATACAATTACTTAAAGCAAATTATTATATTAAACTTTGTTCAAATGCTGGCAATGTAATCATCATCATCGTTCGGAAACGCACAAATTTTGCAGACCATTTACGGTTTTCACTGACACAGCGTAAGTCACACCGTCACTTCCTAGGTGCAGTTGGGTAATAAGTCTAAACAACCATTTTAAAGATGGCAGATTGTCGTCTCGAATTAGAACTAGCGCTCCTGGTTGCAATATGTTTTTGGGATTGGTTTTCCATTCCTTGCTCCAGCGTTTCTAGGAATGCTGTTGTATTTTCATAATCTTTAGCGGTGAACTTACGTCCAATTAGAACATGTACAGAAGTCAAAGAATCAAAGTCCTTAGGGTTAGATGAAAGTGAACTCAATAGATGGGAGTCTAGTACGGTCTTAATTTGCGTAACAAAATATACAATTCTTCAAATGTGAGAAGTATTTAATGCTACTCGTTCTCAATGGAACTTGACAAATTTAAAACCAGCTTCCCATTGACCTCCAAAGTGAGGTGATTGTGGTGGTATAAAATAGAATCGCAAAAATGTATTAAAGCTTTTTTTGTTTTGGCCTTGAATAAAAATGAATTTAATTCGGTTAGCTCCACCTTACCTCTCTTAAAATTACTATTGTTATCTGAGTATACGTTTAAGGATTGACCTTTACGCGCTACAAATTTTTTGAATGCGACTAAAAATGCTTCTGTAGCCAGTTCTGTTACTAAGTTAAGATGGATCGCCTTTGTTGAGCAACAAACTAAAATGCATATGTAGACCTTATTTAGTTTAGAGCCTTGTCTCTTCCTATTTTTAATCATTACCCGACCTACATAGTCTACTCCGCAATTGTAAAAAGGGGGTGATGGCTTAAGGCAATTTTTTTGTAAATCTCGCATGAGAAGATTAATTGATTTTAGATTTGCACGGAAACAAATACACTGATGTATAATTTTACGTAACATTCCTCTGGCAGCAATTGGGCAGTACCTCTCTCAAACGAATGAAAGAAGCTGATTAACTTCACAATGTAGCAATCGAATATGCTTTGTTGTAGATAACCAATGTGATGAAGCAAGAACAATGGAATGGTTTTTATGGTGGTTGTAATTAGATAAATGAATACGACCACCGACTCGGAAAATACCATCGTTGTCAAAAAACGCATTTAAAGGTAATAAAGAACTTTTAGAATGAAGAGGTTTGCCGTTACTTATTCTACTAATTTCCTTGTAAAACGTTTCGCATTGGACACTTTTTATTAGTTTTAAGAAATCCCTATCTCTTTCTTCTGTACTGAGAGGTCGTATTACTTTGTTATCTTGTTTTTTTTTAAATTATAAAAAAATCTGTAAATATATGCAATGGCCGTTTGCAGTTTTTTTAATAAAAAGAATTTTGTAAATGATTCCTTTGATTGGTTTTTAACAACTACATGCGATAACGCGCCAGATTGTAATGTAATTGACATTTCTAGTTGAACTAGCCAGGCATTTTATGTCGAATTTTAACTATTCGGGGCCATGCCACCACAAGGACATAGAAGGCACTTTACATGGTGAATCGCCTTGAGACAATAGATCCGCGGGATTATCGTAAGATTGGGCGTTTTTCCAATGTTGAGTAGTGGTTAATTGTTGGATCTCTAAAACACGTTTGACTACAAACGTTTTTCATTGGTTGGGGGACTACGCAACCAATTTAACGTTATGGTAGAATCAGACCAATAAAATATATTGTCAATTTCAACATTGAGAGCTGTTGTGACTTGTTTTACTAAACAAGCAAAAAGTAAAACGGCACACAAATTTAGTCTAAGTAAACTTATGTTTTTTAATAGGGTTACACGTGATTTTGCGCATAATAAATGAATTAGGGTTTTCTCTTTATTTTTGCAAGACTTAACGTAGATGCAAGTTCCATAAGCTGCTTCCGACGTATCGGAAAATCCGTGTAGTTCAATATTTTGAGGTTTTCCATTATTACATATCGTGCTATTCTTAAAGAATTCAGGGATGATAATTGATCACAAAATTTTAATGAATTTGTGGAAATATGCATAATAAGATCTTTATCCCAAGTTACCTTCTCTTGCCATAATGATTGCAATATGATCTTTGCTTGAATGATGACAGGACCTGGTAAGCCTAAAAGATATAATATTTGTGCTGTGGTAGCAAGCACAGAACGTTTAGTGATTTTTTCAGCATTTTTCCCGAATGCTATATTGCAAATCATCTAAACCGGAATTCTTCTTAGTCGAAAATTTGGACAGTTTGATTGTTAGTGGTTTCAGTTGATCGCCAATATTCTAGCAAACTTTTGTTTGAAAACCACTTTTGTAACTTGAGACCTGTCGAATTTAAGATTTCGGAAATGTAGGATTGTTATTGCTTGAGATGCAAGAAGATAAGTAGAACGGTTAACTAAAGCTAAATGTTTTAATCGTTAAGAATGATGCTGCTGCTGTACCGTAGATAACAGTATTGAGGTGATAGCAGAGAATATTTGAATTTTGATTTGACCTTCAAAGAATCAATTGTGTGTTTCGTTGATTTAAATTGACTAACACTTGATAGTACATTTTGTAAATATACGCTGTAATGACATATAAATGTTTACGAAATCGTAACAATATCTCAAACAAATCGCTCTGTATTACAGGGTCGTTGTGTTGAGTGTCGTTTAATGATAAAACTGATGTGGTTTTTGCAGAACCATCTAAAACAACACGGGTTTTGGTAGTTGCGCTAGTTGCCTTAATAACGGCGTGATGTGGCAAATAAAATTGTAAACCATTGAGCAAAGAAGATTCGTCAATAGCAGTCATACTCTACTAAAATCGTTTTAACGCTAAAGAGCGGAATTGACCAAAAGTAGTGATATTGTTTTTATAAGGAATGTTTACTATAAAACCTCGGAAATCATCTCGAGTAATAGTTTTTAAGAAATGACCTTTGCAATATTAGTTCTCTGATGAGGATGGGCTATAATTATTTTTACACTCCTCGATTTTTTAGAATCTTTGTAATTGTTCTTGGATTTGATCATCTTGTAAAGTGTGCACGCATGCTAACGATAATGCAACTTTATCATCTTGAGTAATTTGACCACCGATTATCCAACGTAATTTTGTTTTTTGTAAGATAAATTTATTTTGGGCTAATTTGTGTTGTCCGACACAAAGTAAATCCCAAAATATATCAGCACCTAAAAGAACGTCAATGTTGCTTGTAATGTGAGCATCAGAATCAGCTAAACGAAGGTTAGGTCTAGATTAAAGGATTTTGTGGGAATACAATCAGTTATTCGATCGAGGACTAAACAGGATATTGTTGCGGTAAAATTGATTTAAATGGGATCTTTGTTTTGAAGTGTGTATTTGATTTGAAATTTCTTATTCCAGTCAAATTGTAATTATGTTTTAATAAACCAAGCTTATCGCAAAGATGAATTGATTGATTGATTGTAATGAAGTTGATTTCTGATGCAGGATCCAATAAAGCCCGAAAAAGTAAATTTTACCGTGGAGGTTCGCTATTTCAATGGATGCTGTAGATATTAGTGTTTGTCAATCTGTTTTGAAACTATATAGAGAAAAATCTGAGTTGTTAGAAACTTGGTGTGATAAAACATTAGCAAAATGAGTTTGCTCATGTTGAGAAATTTGAGGTCGTGGATTCAAAGAAGTCGAGGGAATGTTATGAATTTCGTTTTGTTGTGAACTATTACTAAGTAACGATTCTTGCAATAAATCGTAGTCTATATGTAGTAAAGTGTTGTGCCTTTTGTTACACTTTCTACAAGAACCAAATGTACAATCTTTTGTTAGATGATTTCTTTTAAAATAGTTGAGACAAAGATGTAAACTGCGAGTTTCGGAAATACGTTTATTGACGTCTAATTTGAGAAACTTAGTACAATTGTAAATGAAATGTTATTGTTTGCAGAAAACGCAACTAAACCTTAATACGCCGACATGTGATCTTAAATTATTTGACTTGAATTAATTTGGATTACTTAAATTCTGGCTAGATTTACTATTTGCTTCAAAAAAACCTAACGATCCCATCGTTTATCTATGAACTCTACACATTCTTAAAAAGTAGAAAAGTAATTCCTTTTTACCTGCGACTCCCATTCCTGACAAATGGTAAATGTTAATTTAGCACTGATTATGTGAATTAATAATGTATCTATTGTAGGTTGTTCATGTTGTTTTAGTAGATGCATGATTTTCGTGAGATCATCTAAAAAGTTCTGCAAGTCGCAGAATTCAATCCAATCCTCAAATTTTCTTCTAAAAACGGACAATTCTATAAGGGGTATTAGTAATTAACCATTACTGTTGCACACAGCGCATTTTTAAGGCTGACAACGTTTTATAAAACTTGATGCCTTAAAAGTAATTTCAAAGGTCTCTAACTCTAACTCATGAGAATTATTAACCGATATCCGTATGATTTTAAAATGAAGAGTATTATATTTGTTCATTACGGTTTTAATTTCAGTTAGACGATGAACAAGATTACCTAGCTCATTTAGATTATCATCAATTTTTGTAAAGAAAGTTCTGAAACGAGTTAAACGCGATTTTAATAAGCTTCGCTACAATTTCAAATCATCCATGACCATGCCACGCAAAATAATAGAATATTAAATGCAAAGGGTAACAATGTAACGATTAACGAAAATGCAGTTACTAAATGGCGTTCATCCTTGTTTGAAGACGACGAAGACGAAATGTTGAAATACTGGGTTTTACACTTAAATGACGGTGAATACCTCAAGATGAGGATCGGTTAAAATGATTGCACTAAACAACGCGCAAAAGACAAAACTAATTAACAATGACAAAACGAAAGTTATACCAAGTACCGATGTTACGTAGTAAGCCCCTAACAATGCCAGGTAACTAGAACCTTAATCCTAGTAAAAGATTCAAACAAAGGAGAATGCCACAAACAAAAACAATATGTACAATATTTAACTAAATCCTAGAACTATGCAGATAAAACGGAACACAGAGGATGAATGATCAACGACGAGCAAAAATAGTATTCGAAGGCCAAATATATTCGAAGAGACACCCGCCCAAGCACTGGCAAAAGTGCTGAAACCTCAACCTCACAGAAGTGAAAATTCACAGATTAGATACAATTTCCAAAATTTTGTAAAAAATGAAAAGACAGTTGTATTGTCTGTCACTCGTTCTGGTATTTGATTACACATCTAGTAAAAGCGTATTTTCGGAACTAGATACGTAAATAATTATTTTTTGACAAAATATATTGTTAAATACATTGGTGAACTCAATTTTAAATAAATTTGGTAGTAAGAAATCAATTAAGTAAAAGTTCCTTCTCATTAAATAGCGTTTTTAGTAATTTAATTGTATGTACATAAAAAATTATTATAAATCGATTTACATTTTGATTCCAATGCATCTTGCATTTAAGTCTAAAAATAACCTAACACTCAATTGGCGTAAATAACGATTTTCAATACATGCAATGTTAATAAAAGTGTTTGTCCTGTTAGTTGCCAGTGCCACATTTATTTAAGTTATTGTTGAATTTAGCTGGTTTAATCTCGAATTCTAAAAATATAATTTATAAATGTTTTTGTTTTACTTGTAAACATTTTTTGTTCATGCAAGAAGCTTATCCTCTTCTTATTTATGACCTTTTCTACATTAATTAATGTACAATAAACTTTTTTCTTGTACTTTAAGACCTCTTTTTCTTCTTTTATGTACGGATGTTTTATTTTACATTTAATTTATTTAATTTTAATGTATAAGATCAATAATTACTTTTGTTAACATATTCTGATACAAAACCAATTACAAAAGTAATTGCTTATTCTAGAAAATTTTTGAAATTATCTGTATTTGTACAAATCAAAAAAGTTCAGCGACAACAAGTATAGAGTTGAAAAAGTAGAAGACGGATTACAGGGTTTCTATTTTTTTAAATACAAAAAAAAGATCAAAAGACTCACGTATGTAGACATTAGTAGCAAAAATTAAACGTTTTTAAATAATTTAAATTAAATAAATTAAAAACTGATTAAGCTGTATTGTCTTAACTTTGCATTTATTCTAATGGAAGCTTTCATTTGAAAAAATTGTATTAGTAGCATAAGCTTTTATTCAGGCAGTTACTTATCTCCTTCGATAATCTTCTTTTAAACGGTTTTTGTAAAATCATTGCAAAATATCCTTTTTTCTTTTATAAGAAAGATCTTCCTAGCTTATTAAAAAGTTATAGTAAAATTCGGGTTTTCACGGATAGGTAGCTTTATTACAATCTTCTATTCGAAATAAATTCCGTCTGTTAAATTGTTCACAACATGAGCTTTCGTCGACGCAGTGGACATCATATTTTGTTTTTCAAAAACATCAAGTGCTGCTATGGATTTTCGCTCTCATCTATTGTTGTTAATATAACCATGGAACTATTGAGAAAAAACTATTTCATCTAAAACTCAAATGTTGATAGATAAAGTCCTCGCAATTTAACTTTCGATGCACGTCATTAATGACGTAAAATTCATACCACCCTATTTATAGTAAAAATTAAATAAATACCGAATTGTCTTATGGAATTTCTTTTGTCAAGTTGTTAGTGTACTTACTACAGTTGCAGCGTTGTTGGCATCTGTCAAAATTAATTTGTGTTTTTTACTTCAAAGTGCTCATTGTTTTTTATAATTATTTTTGATACAAAACTGTAATATTTTGAGCTTGAACGAGATAACGGTGGTCCATTGATATCAGTAAATGTTGTGCGAGAGGTACCCTTTTACATAATATTTAAATTGTGGTAATACATACATATATTCTACAGTTAGTTCTGTATCTAAAACGGTTGCTAACAACGAGGTTCTTAGATCTCCTCAAAACGTAAGCGTAGTACACCTGTTACAAATGTAGAAACTTTTAATGAAAACGTAATTCGCAATGTAATATACAGAATGTACGAAAACTGTCAATTTACATGATAATACCGACAACATAGTTGTATAACTACGTCACTGACGTTAATGACGTGCATCGAAAGTTAAATTGCGAGGACTATACGTTAATGACTTTTCTCATTTGGCAACATGGTCTTCATGCACTTAACGATTTTCTGTCACTTGAACTTTATTCATCAAAGTATTTGTTTTACAATAAAATTAGAAACAGAATTTGTTTGCAATTTTTTTACGTCAAAAATGAAGATGATTTATTAGCACATTCAGTTTATCAAAAACCTACTCATAGAGATAGATTCTAAATCGATTTTGTAGCCATTGCTTTTCTCAAAAATTATCAGTAGTAAATTTTTTAGTGTAAAAAACCACCCCAAAATCCGCAAAAAGAGTTAAATCATCTAACCGAGATTATAGTCAAAGAAGAAAATAGAGATAAGAAAATTATTACGCCAAAAACATACCTCACACTGGTTGGCTATTGCTAGACTAAAACACTCGATTGTGTTTATCAACAAACTATTCAGAAAAAAAATTGTTAAAAAATTAATTAAGCTACACAAAACCAAAGATGTTAGATTCCTCACAGGACACTACCCACTTATGAAACATCTCACTACTATAAAAGTGAAAGACAATGCTGAATGTAAGATTTGTAGAGAAAAACAAGAGACACGTCTTCACATAATAGGCGAATGTCTAGCTATTGTAGACGCTAGACATTTATACTTTAGGGCTAAGTGCATAAAACCGAACATAATCCCATAAGTCTTAGAGCTTAAGAAGAACATTTGCCAACAGTACTATTGTGATTAAAAAATTATGCAACTAACATCACTGCATCACGCCTGCGGTAAACGGAATATAGGTAACACAGTTACCACAGCATAAATAACAAACAGCAGGGCAACTCGCAATAGCGGTTTGGGTGGGTTGAATTGAATTATTTTATTTTAAATGGTTTTATAATATATAAACGATCACTATTAACAATAAAGATAACTTTAGATAACGTTTTCTTGGCGTCTTAACTACGCGAGAGCTTGCAACGAGATCTTTTGGTAACCGCCGGAACTCCTTTTTATATCTTGCAGTTTTCTCACTTTACCGTGATGACGCTTATTGCAGGGTGCGAATGTTACTTTTTTGTTATATGTGTGGTCTTCATAGAGTTGCTGTAAACGTTAAGCATAATTATGTTCTGCTTGAATATATTCCTTTGTATGTTCAAGGTTCAAAAATGCTGGTTTAAGTCTGCCAATTGAAATTACTGTATGTTTACCGTTGACATTTACCATGAATACTTTTTGGTTTCGATTGACAACTAGAAATGGGCCATTATATGTTGGTTGAAGTGGTTTTTGTACAGCATCACGACAAATGAAACCTTTAGTTGTCGATAGAATCTTTCCACAATTCCATTTGATTGTGGGTGGGTATGTTGTTGTTTTTAAATGGTGCATGCCTGTGAGCTTAGCAAGTGAACCAAACAATGCTGACCCAAAATGTCGTCCTCGGTCCGTTGTTATTCGCAGTGGAATTCCAAAACGTGCTATCCAATGTAGAGTAAAACTTGCAGCTATGGTTTCAGCAGTTATGTCTGCTATTGGGATAGCTTTAGGCCACATTGTGAAGCGGTCAATGCATGTCCATATGTAGGAATATCTTTTTGAATAAGGCACGGGTCTCACAATGTCCAGGTGCACATGCTCGAACTTTTCGTCTGGTGTTTGGAAACTGCCTATTGGTGTTGAAACCTGTCGCAATACTTTGGTTTTCTGGCAACTAAGACACTGGCGGCACCACATTTAACATTCTTTTCTTATCGCTTGGCCAGACATACCGTTGCGTTATTATGTGGAGTGTTGCACGGGCACCAGGGTGAGCCAAGTTGTGCATTATATCGAATATTTTCTTTCGCAGTGATAGTGGCACGTGCGGTCTTGCATTTCTGGTTGATGTGTCGCAAAATACGTCACAGCTTTGTTTAGCAAAATGTATTTTGTTTAATTTTTGAGATGATGTCCTTGGAGTAAATTTTGAAGTTCGGTATCTTTTTTCTGCGATTCTTCAAGTTCTTGATACGTTACCTGAGTTGAAGTATTGATAGCTTCTAACCTTGACAGTGTATCTGCGGGGATGTTTTTTTCCCCCTTATGTGTCTGATGTCTGTGGTATACTGAGTTATTAGGTCTAAGTATGGGAATTGCCTGGGTGATGTTTTCTCAAGTTTTTGTTTAAAAGCATAAATCAATGGTTTGTGGTCTGTAAACAAGATGAAGTTACGTGCTTCTAAATACTGTTTAAAGTGTTTCACAGCTGCATATGCGGCGAGCAGTTCGCGGTTATAAGCCCTGTATTTTTCTGTGTTTGCGAAAGCTTTTTTGAATAGAATGCTATTGGTTGCCACGAGTTGTCGATATTTTGTTGTAGCACGGCTCTAATTGCAAAATTTGAGGTATCTACCATTAATGAGCGGACCGCATCTGGAGATGGATGAGCAAAGCTGCTGCGTTTGCTAATGATTACTTGACATCGTGGAAAGTTTGCTCACTGATTTCTGACCATTATACGACATCATTGCTTTTGATTCTTGCACCTGGGGGCTGCATTTTTTAATCCAAAGCTCATGTAATTGAATTCATACAGACCAAATGGTGTTGTTATAGCTATTTTTGGTCTGTGTTCAGGATAGATCGGAATCTGATGGAATGTTTTTACTAAGTCTATTGTTGAAAATATGTGCTTGTTGCTCCGGAGTTGCGCAAAATCTGTGCGTGCGTGCATTAAGTTGACAGTAATCACCGCAAAGTCTCTAGTCAGTACTGTTTTTCTTGGGTGCCAGATAGATTGGTGATACCCAACTGCTTTTTGATGGCTTAACAATACCCAGAGCCAGTAGTTGTTCAAATTCTTTTTTTGCTGCTTTAAGTCTCTCCGGGGCTAACCTACGACTACGGTTTGTTATTGGTGTCATGTCATGTTTGATTGTCTTTATGAGATGTTGCATTGGTTTGGTTATCGTGGGAAACTGCAACACTATATTGTGGTATTGCTCACTACCTACGATTGTTTTTATTGTATGTGTATTGTATGTTTTCATATTTCTTCTTCGATGATGCAGATCTGACCCGAGATTGGCTGTTGTAGCGGTTTTGGGATTGTGATCTGCCACGGTCTCGTTTTAACTCACCAATCTCTTGAGACAGACTTTTTAGATTAGAATATACTTGGTTACTGGGCATCTCTGTTTGTAATGGGGCTTGGTTGTAAGTTTGCGTCTTAATTGCCGATATCCCTGTGTGTTTGATTGTTGCATCTCTAATTTTGTCTGCAATTTCTGCTAGGTAGTCAACAGATTGATCAGGTTGCGTTGCGAGTAGTGCGCGTATGGGGGCAGGCAATCGTCCTGTACAAATCGTGCGTAGCAAAGAATCTGCGATTTTGCAGCAGCCAAAGTTTGCAAATGTCTTAAGAATTGAAAATGTGAACGGTCGCCCATCTCCTCGTGCTCTAATAATTGTTTTATTCGAGAGTTTTCTGAAGTCGATAATTTATTTATTAGATCTGTTTTTAGTTTTGTGTATTTTTCTTGAGCAGGCGGATTTGTCAGAATATCTGCGACCACATTTGAATACCTATGTCCTAGAGTTGATAGGGCAGTACAAAATTTTGTTAATACATTTTGTTTGAAAGTGACCTTCTAGTTGGATAAACCAGGGCACTGGGTCTTTTGGCCAAAAGAGTGCAACTTTTATATCGACACGTTCGACTTCCGCGCTGATATTCATCTCGTCTGTTTCCTTTGATAAATGTGGAATGAGTTCGGTCATTTTCTTTACACTGCACGTGGTTGTATACTAGTTGTATACTTGCACTGTTCTGATTTTTTTTAGTTTGTGCAGGGTCACCAATTTGGGTGGGTTGAATTTAATTATTTTATTTTAAATGGTTTTATAATATATAAACTTAACGATTACTATTAACAATAAAGATAACTTCAGAACGTTTTCTTAGCGTCTTAACTACCCGAGAGCTTGCAGCGAGATCTTTTGGTAACCGCCGGAACTCCTTTTGGTATTCTGCAGTTTTTCCCAAAAAGGTTCCGTTAAAGCATTTTAACTGTAGCCCAATAAGACATATTACATTATAGTTTTTTGAGGAGGAACGTGCTCAGAAAATAAACATTTTTTATGTACATTCGATGTACAAGGCACTATTTCTGAAGTATCAATAGTACTAGCACCAACTGCAACTTCTAAAAATTTGTACTTGTACGAACAAGTGCTATAAATTTTTTCATAAATAATTGCGACAAAAATTTAATAAACATACTAACCATAAAAAATATATACAAATAATATTAGTCTTCTAATCGCTGTGTATGTTTAGTTTGTTTAAAAAATGATAAAAATGTTCCTTGCTTTACAGATGATTGTATGCTTTTGATTTTATCTAAGGTCACGACACTTTATCAATGTTAAGACTTTGGCTAAAAAACTTAAAAATAAACATACAAATTTAAAAATGTAATAACAGATAGCTTTTTCACCATTAGTCTTATGCTAAAGACATGATTATAACTCTTGGAATACTGGTGTAATTAAAAAGTTACAGAAGAAAATAAGTTTTATTATTATATATTTAATAAAAACGCATATAATTTAGGTAACAAAACATTAAAATATTATAATAAGTCATACATCTTAAAAAAACTCCGAACAGTAATCGTAAAAACATAAACATTTAGACAGACTGTAAAGACAGACCATTTAATTTTAAAACAAACTTGAATTTTAATTACAGTGTAGTAAAATTTTATAAATAAGAATATTCCGAAGTTTTTTTAAAAATTTTTTATGATTTTTAGAACTGATCTTAAGCTTTCTAAAACAAAAATCAGTCACAAACAAGAAAAATTACGTACCTTTTTTGCATACTGTTTTGCTAAAAAAAAAATATTTCGACTATACAACAAATAATTGAGTCATAATTTTATTAATAAAACCGCTAAAAATCGGTTTAAAACCGTAGGGATACAATCACCTTAACCCCAACTTATAGAGAGAGAATCAATTGATTCATAGCGGATGATTTTTTTTTGTTTTGAATCAAATTTCTTTAATTTGTTACGATTAAATGTAAACGTGTACTAATGTAAGCTGAAGTGCGATCACTTACTAAAAACTTAATAACCACAAAGAAAGTAGCTGCAGCTCAGAACTTCTCAGAGTAGGTAGCGGGTGGGTAACTAATAGAATTCAGCCTGGTCTTTGATGTGTCGATTATAGTTTAATGAGAAAAAGCACTAAAACAGAGAGATATATAAACTACAGGTGCCTGCTTTCACCTGACAACGCTTAAGGTAGATAAATCGAATAACACAGGTCCAAAAACGAGTAGATTTATTGCAAAAGCAACATAAAAACAATAAAAGAACAATTAGAATACGAAATATATTACAACTAATAGTTCGCAAACAAAATCACAGTAAAGCTAGTATTAACGGACCTTTAAATTTGGCAACACCTCGTATACATAATCAGTAAATGGCTTACCGTTGCATTGAATAAATTAAAGCTGGTGAATACCAAAAAAAATTATAGCATTACGAAATTACAATAATTTCACAATAAGAAACAAAACGCATCGTTAAAACTTGTTAAATATGTACAAAAAAGTTGGTTACGTTAATCGTGATAACAGGAGTTGTTCGTACATATGACCGACATCAAAACAAGTAATTAAATTTTTTTTAAAAATCAAGGTACTGACAGAGCGTTTTATAATATGCGATTAACTAATAGGATATCCAAAGCCTTCCTCTAAAATTGTTAAAAATTAAATTGCTGTACAATGTGTATCTGAAATACGACAACAAACTCAAGGAGGAGTTTCTTTATGGTGTTAAATGAAAATTTTTTCTTTAAAGATTTGATCTAAAGTAACCCCGTTTTGAGATATTTGCAAGTTTTTAGGTCGGTTTTGACTATCTAAGCAAATGGAAATTGTTTGTTGATTGTAACTATGCGGTGAATGATAGGTGTAAATGCTGTAAAATCATTAAAACATTTGATGTATTGTATTAATTATTATTGCTTTAATTATACATTATCTACAAAATTAATTGTTAACAAAATAATTAAAGCAGACAGTAACGTTTATTTCTTAGCATTATTACTAATCTAGCTTAACAAAATGTACTTTGTGTACACGATCACGTTTATCTTTGGTTGTAACCAAAACAAGGCTTCAGATAATTAAATCCAAATTCAGCTTTCTTAGAATTGAGTTCGACAATCTGATTTATTTATGTCTCGGATTTCTTTAGTTGATGCTAAGTGATTCGTGTTAACATACTTCATAATATTTAATTTAAATGTTCTTAATTATGTTTCTTAATCCTGTTTAATGGTGAGTGTTATTATAACTTCTACATCACACGTAGATTGTGGGTTGAGCAATATTCTAATAGACAATTCAACAAATTTTATTTTGGCGTGTGTGCAAGGACTTAGAGAAACTGAAGGTGTTCTTCTTACTTACGAAAGCCGTGGTGACCCATGTATGAGCAAAGGTAGAAAAATCTTTTTTTTTTTTAAATCAAAACTTTATTATTTGTTTTTCTTAAATGTATGTGCAGATATTGTACGCGCAGCTAACGTGTACCATAGTACGCTACATCGTGTTTTAACAGATTATTCTTTGTACCCTTACCATTTTCCACGAGTATAACAGTTAACCGACGTTGATTTTAAACCGCGACTTGAGTTTTGTGAGTGGTTGCAGCAACGAGAAGATTTTGGCTCTGACTTTAGTGCTAAAATATTATTGTCAGATGACTGTTGTTTTACACGAAATTGAGTGCTGAACAACACGCATGTTTAGAATGAAGAGAACTCTCATGAAATTCAACAAAGTAACGGTTTTTTATTAATGTTTAGGCGGATATTTTAAGAAATAGTTTAATTGGACAATTTATTTTACAAGAAAGACTTACAGCCGACTTGTACTTTTACAAAAAAAACGTTTGCGCAAGAATTTGATGACTTAGACCCCTTGAAGTTTGTAGAACAATGTGGTCACGATAGAGCTCCTCTGCAAGTAAATCGTCCCGTTTGCGATTTCTATTTTTACGAGTCGTTACATTGGAAAAAACGGCACTACACGTTGGTTAGCCCGTAGGCTAAATATTAATCCGTTAGACTTTTTTCTGGAGCTATGTGAAAGGTGAAGTATACAAAACCCCCGTAAATAATAGAAAAAAGCTGCAAAATCGATTTTTTACAACAGCAAATGCAATTAGACACAATCTGCAATTATTTACGCGAATAACAAACAATGTTTGGCGCGTTTAGTGGTTTGTGTTTTATCCAATGAAGGAGGTATTAATTAATGTACTTGAAACAAATGTGTAGAATAGAAACTTCATTTAACACAGTATGTTAACTACGCTAAATCCGATAACATTATTTTGTATTTATTGTTATTTTTGTTGTCAGAAAATCGCATTGCATTTCTTAGAACAGCTTATTTTTATTCGTCGTGTCAATAACCTTAGGAGACTACAGGTCCGTAATTTACAGTTTATTTTGCTAAAAACTTTTATTTTTGACATTGTTTGTAGTTATGCTCAAATTTCACCTGATAAAATGATAACCCGAAATACACCCTGTATATACAATAAGCTACAAGCATTTTCATACATTAATTTTAAAACCAAGCTTCTAGACGTCGCTTCAATTATATTAATATGTGTGCCACTCATTATTCGTAGTTATTTACTCTAGCAGAGAATATATAAACGTTGGTTTAAATTTGCTCATCTAAAGCAGGTTAGTAGCTGACAGAATTGACATCTAATTAATACGGGTTAGCTCTTGTATCCGTGTATGCCTTGTTTATCGACGCCAAAACAAAGTAATTATTCAGTCGTTAAAATTTTCTAAAGTAACCAGCATATGCGGGTGACCAAATTTGCTGTGATAATAAAAAAGAAATTAAATCGCACCATAAAATGTAAATACATTCTTACCCCAGCAAATCTTTTACATGTAACGCATCAAAATTGATTTACACATTAGTAGCATGAATGTTCCAATATAAATGACGTCTACTAATTTGTTTCCACGGCTACTCATCGCAATTGACTAACAAGGCTTATGTGACAAATTACTTTTTTTATAAAACTGAAGCGTAATTTTTACTTTCCTATTTTTTTATTTTTGCCGAAGAAAGTCGGCGTGGAGGTTGTCGTATTGGCCAAGCGTCTCCGGTATTGATTTAATGATTTACTGCGTCAGTTCTTCTTTTGGAACTACTATCCAGCGCAAACACATCTTGATACTGCTGGATTAACGCCCTAACTTTATCCAGCTGGTTTGGGCTAAGGTTTAAGCACTTGGAAGTAAAAATGTCCAATAGATATTTTGAGCACTTTCTCGACAACGTAACTTCATTAGAATTCACACATCTCACAAGTTGAAGTACTGGCGTGCATTGGGCTACTACGGTCTGCTTTTTCAACGTTACTGGAGTTGACATTCAAGATTCTTACTGGCATCGTATTGTTTACTCGTACTAATGTTTTGTCAACTAGTTGTCCCTTTTCAACCAAATCGCTTCCATTGGTTTAATAGCGCGAATGTAGCCTTCCCGGAGATTTCCATCCAGGCACATTATTACCACACTTCTAGTCCTTCCAGGCAGAGTCACGTGTTCACTCAATAAGACTCGTACTGCTGCCTTCTCTGACAAACGAATAGGAATTTCTTTACCGTCAATAGAATGATGGTTTTTGTTACTCTTCTGTTAACAAGTAACTAAACACTTTGTCTATTGATCTTGCCATCGAGACAAATGCTATGCGATTGCTCTATAGACAATGCCATTAAAATGGTAATCTTCGTGGCATAGCTCGTTGAGGTCGACTTTTGTCCCATTTGGTCAAGTTTTTTTAATTTTTTGAATGCTCTTCTGGTCTTCTCTTAGGTTTAGTACAGTGTAGTACGTAGCCTACTTCCCCGCAGCTCCAGCACGTTACTTCTTTTTCCTGAGCTATTTGTTTGGTGAATTCAAGTCGCATTATTGCTTCGATGCTTATGTTTGCGCGGGTACGCTTGCAGCACAGTAAAGCTTATGGCTGTCTCATTGGGCCGCCTGTTTCCCTCAAACTTCAACGCATGAATTAAAGCGTCATCCAATGTCTTAGGTCGAGCTAACCGTAGAGTTTGCTGTGATTGCTTTTTCAAAAACCGTCTACAACGGTTTGAATAGACAATTGCTCCGGGAAGGTATCTGATGCTGTAGGATACGCAAGCCGTGTCAATTTGGCGATGTCAGCCTCAAACTCTTAAAAACTTTTTGTAGCTTTCTGAACACGACTTTTTATTTGGCATTGGTACACTTGTTAAAGATGAACATCTCCATATCTCATTTCTAAATTTCCTAGCAGTTGATCAGGAACGGTCTGTAAAATTCCAAGTATTTTTCCACATAAAGTCACTTTTAAAAGCGTCCTTTTCTGTTTGTTGCTCCAACTGTTAGCTATAACTGCAGCTTCAAAATGTTTGTGGTATGTTGACCGTAAAACTTTAATATCAACATTTGGAGGTACAACTTTAAACTTGTTATCGGTTTCTTTCGGATGATCCATCAATAACTCTTTGCTCGTAGCATTTTTTTTACCATGGAAATTTATTTGATTCATTCTCTCTTCAAGCAGTTTCATTCTGTCTTCTAATTTGTCCTCTATTGCTTGTATTTTGTTTTAACATATCATATTACTTTTCTTAAATTTACCATACCTGCTTGAGTTTCTTCTTGAATAATTTTAATTTGGTTTCCTTTCTTTTAAAGTTTCCAGCAATTTTTTTTGAGTATTTTCGAATAATTTTTCTTCAATTTTTTAAAAATTTTTGCAAAATTGTTCTTTTATTTTGCTAGGATTTTCTTCCATTTTTCTAGTATGTTCCTCCATTTTCTGACAATTTTCGGACAGTTTTTTTTTTCATTTTCTGATAATTTTTACCAATTTTATTATTTATCAATTCGAGAATTTCTAATAGTTTTGCATCCATTTTCACTGCTTCCATACACGTTACCGGCATAAATTATAAGACGAATTAAAAGTTTCATAAGATACACATAGTCACTTTTAAAATGCAAACGACAGAAAAAAAGAAAAATGGTTTATTGAATAGAACTGTCACTACCGTTTACAACAAACACACGTGAGGCACGTATTAATCACACAAGGTTTCTATTACGCGAGCAATATTAAACTACTTATATTTACACTAAAACCGCTACCGCACACGTGACACCACTGTAACAAATTTCAAAACTAATTTATTTAAAAACTAAATGTTTACACGATTAAAACTACACGTAACTAATTAAATCTAGTAAGATTTAAGAAAAACAACATATATTAATTTATATATTACTATCACTCGGTATTTACTGTCCGTATTTTTTATTTATCTAAAACTGGTCTTTGTGTATGTTAACAACACGTACACTTACACGACGTTGTATTACTATATAGACTCGTGCACTTTATTTATGTAAACCGACAGTCTTCTTCTCGATCTTCTTTTGAATACTTTTTATATTCTTCCGTTATCGGAATTCAGTATACTGATGCTGGGTTTTTAAAAGTGAAAATATTTTCAGTGAACTCCTTGTATGTGATTTAGTCTATGAAAATTTTTTTCCGTATTGCTAGACCAAATAGTTTTTGAGATAAATTTGAATACCGCGCTTAAGGACTCGCTCTGTATAGCAGTAGCAATAACTAAATTTAAAGAAAAATGACCTCTTTTAAAAGAAAGCATGTTAATATCAAAAAAAAAATATTAATACATTTTACAAATATGAACTACAACTTAAAAACATACCTAAGTAAAATGTTGCAAAATTAAACCCAGCTCGATGCATCAAACAAACATTTTTCACCAATAGATGTCATACAATTTACATTTGCGACTACAGTGTCGTACGATATGGTACACGTATTTTCACAATACAGAAAACATTCTTGCCGACCGACAGCAGACGTAAATTAAATTTGCGCCATGTAATTATCAAACGTTGTATTTCTTTAGTTTTATTGATATTTCGTATTGTATCCTTTACAATACAATAATAAAATTACAATAATAAAGGACACATATTTAAAATCCATATTATTTTGTGCATATTTTAAATATTTTAAGTGCATAATTATCCGAAGCCTATCTATTACTGTAGAACAGATTCTATCTCAACATAGCAAGAATTTGAGGTTGGCACCGTATTTGGCTAAAGGTTTATCATTCACTTAATTCCAATTTGATAACAAATTCAACGACCGGTCATTTACATTCTTTACAATATCACAAATTTACGAAAAAAATATGCACTGCGTTATGAGCTGTGGCAATTAATTAATTAACGAAAATTATTCATTCTAAAATCAAAGCTATTCATTAAAAAATATTTATGTATATCATTTGTTTCAAAAAATGCAGAAATATACGGTTCTATAAAGTATGAAATTTTACATTTGCTAAAATTTATTACTTCACTACGAGTTTTAAAGGAAAACTTTTTATTGTTGAACAGTTGCTAATTTTAAACGATTACGACGATTTCATATTGTAATTAAATAAATTGCGTGACTTAATTACGTAATTAATTTTCCTGAAACAATTGTTTAGACGAAAAGTAAGAAAACAATAAACTCCACAGTTTATGGCATGGAAATTTAGGCATTAACAGTTCGCTGATCAATTTCATTACCTGTTACTTGTAAACAAATGTGCGTGAGCATGATCATTGACCTCTTCATTTGGCAAAGAGGGTGTGCAAAGCATGACTAATATTATAAACCCTGACTGATAATAGAAAAACATCCCCCGCAACGGATTAAATGCGTCATAGAATATTTTTATTCCTGTATACTTTTTAGTTTACGTAAACCTTTTTGTTGAAATGTGACATACGAGATACCTGTAATATAAATGTAATTTATATTATTGTTTAATTTAAAGGATTTGGACCTGGTGTTAACAGCAAGTCACCAATGCATCGGCCGAAGTCGCCCCCAGCTCGAAGGTCGCTATCACCGGATCAACCAAATTCCGCGGAACCGATCACCGATGCCCCAAGCGCAATTATGGGCAGAATTGGTTGGATTCTACGAACACTTCTTTTAAGTATAAAAATTATTATAAGTTAAACAACCGATCAATAATAATATTCTAGGTCAAAATACTTGCTTAAAAGACAGAAAAGTGTCCGGAAAGTTAGTGCGAAAATGTGCTCCTGGTACAGAACTAGTAGACTGGATATTATCGTTATCTCCTATTATATACACCAGAGCTCAAGGTGCTGGTATGTGGCAAGCGCTTTTAGAAGAAGGAGTCATTTCTCACGGTAATTATTTAATATACATTTTTTGATCTTTTATCTACGCGTCAATTACAGTTGCTAAAGAACAAGGATTTAAAGACAAATGCTTTTTGTATCGCTTTTGGCAAGACGAGGATGGTTCGGGAACTCTTCCAACTATGGAAGATATAAACACTGCCGAAGAACAAATTCACGAATCTCTTTCTACGTTAATACAACGTGGTCCAGATGCGGTCTTACGAATGATATTAAGAAAACCGTAAGTATTATTAAACTCGATTTCATAAAACACATTTTGGCATTATTACAGAAGCCACGAACGCACGTCGGACGATTTAGAGACTATTTACGAAGAGCTACTTCATATTCGAGCACTTTCTCATTTGTCCAATTCCATCAAACGCGAATTAGCTTCTGCGGTGGTTTTTGAAGCGCATCCAAAGGCTGGATCGGTTTTGTTCCATCAAGGTGACGAAGGTCGATCTTGGTACATTATTTTACGAGGTTCCGTCGATGTGGTGATACATGGCAAAGGTACTGTAACTACTCTTCAGGAAGGCGACGATTTTGGAAAATTAGCACTTATCAACGATGCACCTAGGTACAACATCATAAACTGTGTGTAATTTTAATTGAAATTAAATTGCAATCATTTGCAGAGCGGCCACTATCGTCCTTCGCGAAAACAACTGCCACTTTCTACGAGTAGACAAGGATAATTTTAACAGAACTTGTAGAGACGTTGAGGCCAACACAGTTAGACTTAAAGAGCACGGCAAAGACGTACTCATTCTCGAAAAAATTTCTCCACAACAAAAACAAGCGTTTTCTCATTTTAAATATACTGTGATGGCAGGAACGCCCCAAAAAATGTTAGAACATTTACTCGAAACACGTTTGGATGGACGTGGAGATAACTTAATATTGACATCTGCTCAAGATCCATTTCTAGACGATTTTTTGTTAACTCATGTAGTTTTTATGCCTACTCATCAACTAGTCGACGAATTAGCTAATCAATATCCTTTTTAACTGCAATAGCGTAATTTTGTGTATATGTATGTTTTTCTTAACGATGATTACTTATAGAATAGATTCACCCAGTCAAGATCGTGAATTCGTTTTAGCCTGTAAGCGGCGCGTTGTTCAGTTTGTTTATAGATGGGTAACCACAATTCGACAACCTGTTTTTGATGATGAATCGGCAGTGGACTTTTTGGAAGATTTAGCTGGTGAGGTGGAAAACGATTGTATTCAATTAAGTGCACTGCAAGAAGAAGCTTCTCTTATGCATCATGCCATGACACAGTTGAGAAGGTATTTAACTATAAACTTAATCATTAATCTACACGTCACAATTCTACAAGTTGGAGTTTGCACTCAGATTTTACCAATAATTAATGTTTACTGTTTTAGATACCAAGAAGACAGAAAAGCGCATAGTGGTCAAAGATGGAAATTGCCGCCATGTGGGCAACCGATTAGTCTATTTAGCGGTAGCAAGGAATCGAGAACAATCATAATGCCACAAGATGATAGTAAGTCAAATGGTAGTTCAATATTCATTATTATTAAATTTAATGTTTTTATAGTAATATTTAGAGTTTATTGTGCCGATCACACTTACTGCACTTTGCGTTTGGCAGTTGATTCTACAGCCGAAACAATTAAACTATGTGCAGCAGATAAGTTGAAATTACGCCCCAATGATGAATTGCTTCTTGTTGAAGTAAAATCTAACGGCGAAAGAGTTACATTCAAAGACAACGATATTAGCATACCCACTGCCCTAAGTTTAAATGGAAGAATTTTTGTTTCTCCTAAGGATCATTTAGACGCATTGGTAGGATAATTTATATTTAATCGCTACTAACTCTCACATGTGGCTCTACTAATGTAACATACTTTTTAGACTTGTTTATCAGAACAAGAAGAATCTACCCAAGGAATTGATGCAGACTTAGAATTATTTAGCACTAAAGAACTAGCATACCACATGACTCTGTTCGATTGGGATTTATTCTGGTTAGCCGTATACAATAAAAAAAACAATATTTTTATTAAATTTTTTAGGTGTGTTCATGAATACGAACTTTTGTATCATACATTTGGGCGTCATCATTTTGGACAAATTACAGCAAACTTAGATGTCTTCCTGCGCAGGTTTAACGAACTTCAATTTTGGGTTGTTACAGAAATATGTATGACTACTAGCTTAAGCAAACGAGTGGCAATTCTTAGAAAGTTTATAAAACTTGCCGCTTAGTAAGTACATGGATTACAGCCAAAAAGAAATTTAACTTTTGTGTTTAATGTTTTAGCTGTAAAGAGTATCAAAACTTAAATGCATTTTGTGCTATCGTGATGGGGTTAAGCAACATGGCAATCTCAAGACTTTCTTTAACATGGGAAAAACTACCTTCCAAATTTCGAAAATTGTATACCGAGTTTGAATCTCTTATTGATCCAAGTCGCAATCATAGATCGTACAGAGTTAGTGTCAGCAAACTTCAGCCTCCAATAGTACCGTTTATGCCTCTGTTACTAAAAGACATGACATTTACTCATGAAGGAAACAAAACAAGTTTAGATGGTCTCGTTAATTTTGAAAAAATGCACATGTTAGCGCAAACGTTAAGAACAATCAGATTTTGCAGAAGTCGACATTTAGGTAAGATTATTCAAAATATTAGTATTTTTAATATACCGGCGAGAATAAAATTATTTGAAAATATGCTATTTAATTATTTTACTTGTAATTTCATAAGGTAGTCAATGTTATGTCGATTACTTTTGTGTTCTCACGGATGTCTCACACGCTTGAATTTAAATATCACGAGTGTGTAGCACTCGGATGATAGTTATGTTGCACGTTCTTTGTTCACTGATGCAACACACCTGCGAGATCAACTCATTTGACAATCTTCTCTAAAATGGGAATGAGCAATAGCAGAAGCGCCTGACTCTAGTCGTGCGAGATATCACATGCAACTGACAAATTAATCGTTTGCGAGTTAACTGTTTGCTATTTGATCAATCGTTGCAATAGCGCAATAAGTGAACGAGACGATGTAGTTATTAAAGATCCGACTATAAACCGATTCCAGTTGTACCAATAACACAATTCTTACTGTCTGTAATATGATTAATTTAAAACGGATGTGATTGTCTGTTGGGATAGTGTCTCTTGACGTATGACAAGTGTATGCAAGAATACCAGTTTAAATAATTCTTATTTATTGTAATTAATCAAAGATCCGAAAAAAGCGGAAATGTCAGATATTTAAGTCAACCGCTGTCTAAAGCCAATCCAATGCTGTTGATGTGAGATTGTGGATGTCATCTAAAGTCTCTTTAAAAACTGTTAATGGGCATTGTATGATAATGTGGTCTATGGTCTGTTTTGGAGGTACACAACTGCAGCTTGTTTTTTCCACATATCTTCATCGATGTGACCGTGACCAGTTCGTATCTTATTGAGCGTTGCCCATACGTTACATTTTAATGAGGAACCTTCTGTTTTGGTTATGGGATCTATGACAAGTTGCTTATTTTGAGTTTTAGTCTCTCTCCAGTTTTTTTTGTATGGAGTTTTTTAGTTGTGATCCATAATGGACGTCTAGACTTTAGTCTCAATTTTATATTTACTTTTGGAAAACTCCATGTCTTCGATAATAGACAGTGTTTTATTCTGTAAAATTTCCTTATATTCTTTTTTCAAAACATGTTGACATCGTAATGTTAGTAGAGTAAGCAATTTGTACAATACCAGTAACCACGTAGTTTACGATGAACACAGTACTCTGCAAATTATTCTCATCGCTTGATATAGTATTACATCAGTGCGGTTAACGTGCTTACTATTGATCTAAACTGTGACACAACATTTTACTGTTGAATAAACTAAAGCCATAGTTAAGGTGCGTAGGCATTTGCACTCCATGTTGTTCCAGAAAATTTTTTTTTGTTTCTTTAGTTTTTACAAACTAGTTTCTCTGCATTGGGTTTGAAAGAGCAGTCAAGATTATCACCTAAGTACTTTATTGTTCTTAACTGTCATAAATTCAGTTTTTTTGTTTTTGTAAACCACCGTTGACAGTTTTTGCGCACTTGTCAACATAAGAGTCAAACTATTTCTGTGAGATTTTGACACTTTGCAGCAACAAAATGTTGTATTGAACTCGTTTCTGAGTAACACAAAAACTTGTTAAATAAATAACTATTTTAGCGTTTCTGTGTTTTAGATAAAAAATTAAAACTTCCGTTTTTTTTTAATTATTATTTTAAAAAAAGAATAAATAAACAGTGATGCAGTATTAAACTATATATAATTGAAATAAATTGAGAATAAGTATACAAAAGAAAAACTAAATAACCAACACATGTTACCTACTAGTCTTACATACTAGAGGGCGCTATTATTTTAAATTACAATGCGGGGTTGTTTTTAACACTTTCTTTACAACATTGAATTCATTAAGATCTTGAAGTTTAAAGAGCAACTCTATTGGACAGAGTATCAAAGCGGAGACGTTCTAGTGGTTTTGTCAAAAGGTCAGCTAATTGATCCTTTCCACTAACGTGTTCAAATTTTATTTTATTATTTTGAAATCATTCTCGCACATAAAAATGCCTAATTTCTATGTGTTTAGAACGTTTATGATATTTCGGATTCTTTGCCAAATTTTACTGTACTTGCGTTGTGTATGTACAATGCCGGAGTAGAATTCAGAATTAAAAGATCTAATAATTCTGATAAAAGCCTTTTCAGCCAAACCAATTGTTTTGCTCCTTCACTTCAGCTTCCGTCGTATAAAGTGCCACCAGCTTCTGCAACTGACTAATCCAGGATACCGCTCCACCACTATAAGTAGCTATAACACCTGTTGTTGAGCATCTTGTCTTCTTGTCACCAGCAAAATTTGCGTCACTGAAAACTTTCAACTCAGTATCATCCTTTTGATACGTGATACTACAATTCAGTGATCTTCGCAAATATCTAAAAAAAATTTTACATTCATCCAATCCCAGTTTGATAGCTTCACCATTGCCCACGCTGCTTTTTTGACCGCAAAAGCTATATCTGTTTGAGTTGCTGCCGCTAAATAAGTAAGATACCTTATGGCTTCTCGATACAGAACGATTTTTGCAACAATAAAGTTTTCTCCTTTTTCACGACTCATTGAAGTTGAGACAGAGTTAGATTATCGGCCATTCCAAATCTCATCCATATTTGCTTTGTATAAGTTTCTTGACTAACAGAAATGGAACCATTATTATGACATGTTACTGTCATACCAAGAAAAATTTTTAATATGCTCAAAGAAATTTGAAATTCTCGCTGTAAATCAGTCAAGAATTTTTCAATTTCATTTTCATTGTTGTCAACCACCAAGCCGTCAACAACATAAAAAGCAACATATTTTGGTCGTCTGTTCGATAAAATAGACACAGATCGGCTGAACTATTTTGCAGACCGACTTTCTTCATAAATTGAACAAACCTCTCGTTCCAGCAACAAGGTGCTTGTTTTAAACCATATAAGCTTCGTTTCAGGTAACACATACCCGATCAGTTCCAATATCAAATCCATCAAGTTGTGCCAAATAAACATCTTCTTAAAATACACCATTCAGAAAAGCATCAAATTCTTTCAATATCATTTGCTTTGTGGCAGCTAAAGCCAGTAACACCCTAATGGTATCGTAGCATGCGACTGTACTGAATGTCTTTTCGTAACCAATACCTTCTTGTTGAACAAATCCTTTTGCTACTAATCTAGCTTTAAATCAGACACTTTGAACACATAAAATTTTGCGCAGAACCATTTTTGTGCCATTTCCATTTGATCCAATCTTCCAGACCTTCTAATTTGTCGATAGTTACTTTAAATTCAGTAGACGCGTTTTTTTTGAGATGCTGTACATTTGTAATTACATCAAATTTCACAGTTCATCGCAACTGTATGCACTTATCTGGACCCATAACCTGTTAGCACAGTATAAATAAAAAGTGAAGCAATATTAAACTGTTTTCAATATGCGTTGTCAATGCTAGAACTTGGCCAAAACAGCTTTTATTGGGTCAAAATTCGACCGGTAACATATAATATAAAAATTTAAACTTAATTTCTCGCAGTACACTATAAGAATTAAATGTATCGATTTCTTTTCACCAAAACATGGAATAACACTGTTTGCATACAAATGTTATTTATTTTTTTAGTGACGTTTGATTAACCTCAACGTCACTGTACAATCAGTTACATAGAAAATTTAAATTGTAGGTACATATCATTCTTTTGCAATAAAAATCTATCAAAAGTTTCTCGCTGCTTTTTGGAAGACTTCTAAAATGCTCCAATATTAGATACTAAGTCATTGTAGAGGTCCTTTACTTTATTTACTACGGTTAAGTTAGGATTTCACTCTAAAACGTTATACATGAAACTTATTCTATTTTTTAAAAATCTCTTTTGTCTAGCTTGCTTTCATTGTTTTTTTTTCTCAAAATATGCTTTTGTTTCTTTAATCAACTGTTTTTGCATTTCCTTCATTTTTTCCGCAGTTTTCTTAATCTTATTCTGTCTTACTAGCTCTTTCACGTCGTTTTCTTTTATTTCCTAAATTTTTAGCTGTTTAAATAAAGTCTTACGTAAACACTAACTGGTCACAAGTTTCTTTATTCAGAGCTCAGGTTATTAACAGACGCCAAAGTTCAATGAGTTAAATTATTCCTTCCAAAATTGTTTTCATGTTATAGAGCTAAAATAAAACTCCGAAGCATTGCATACTTTAAAACATCTTGTAAAAAGTCGTTTTATGTGAAGTTTCTTAAAGTTTGCTATAAAGTTTTGGTTCATTGGATAAATCTATGATGTAATATTGAGATGAAAGTGAAGCACTTGAGAGACCTGATCTCCAATTATTTCAACCCAGTTTCTAATTGACCGAGTGGTCATTTTTTTACTTTTAAAACCCACTCCTTAAGCACATTTTGGTAACCCAAGTAATTCGGTTACGTATCTTTAAAATACGCCATAGTATTCTTTGGTAATTGAGTGTTTTTCGGAACCTTGGCTTTTTAGAGAAACTTGATTTTGCACTAGCATTTGCAAGAGCATTAGAAGAGTCTTTTATAAGTTTTTGGCCTGATCAAGGTTTTTCTTTAGGTTTTACTCAGTATTTTCTTCTAAAAAAATTTGGTTTTGTTACAGTTATCTATTCGTCGAAATAAATATTATTTAGCACTCAAAAAATTTTCAAATGTTATAATTTTCACAAAACTCATTAGTGTCGCTACTTCTCCGTGTCATGTAACACCATGAATCTGAGTACTATTTTCAAAGTTTAAAAAAATCGGAGTGTGACTGTATTTTGTTTCAGGTCTGCATATACATTATTATTTATTGTTAATTGTTTTGCCATTCGGCCTTACAATGGGTTACGTTACCCCTACATCATTCTATTATCATAAAATAAAATTTGTACAGAAATTTAAAAAACTAAACAACTTTCTCCCCTAAAATCTTCCCATCACTATCTAACTATTCTAATACTTTAGACCTAACCCTCCCCTCTTATCCTTCTTTCTTTTACTGCTTTCATCCAATCTATTCCCTCCCCCTCCGCCCCAAGCAAAGCCTTCCTTCCCCTCATTTCTTCCTTTAGCTCGCCACACTCCTCACTCAAGTGCTCTATGTTCTCCCATCCCTCCCCACATAATCTACATCTCCTCATTACATTCTCCTTCCAATACTTATTTAAATTCTCCTCATTTCCGCATCTAAACCTGGCTATAAGTCGTTTCTCTCCTAAGCTTCTCCTCTCCATCAGATACTTAGGAACCCCCCTGGACACTATATTTTCATACCTTGCGTTATACTTTCCTTCCCTTATCTTTCCTTCCCTCTCTTGCATCTGCGAATCTTTATCTCTTCTTACTATTTCCCCCGTATTTAACCTCCCTTCCTCTCTCCTTCTTTCCACCTCTTCTCTTGCGAAACCTCCTCGTTGATAATACAGTTTCCTTTCTTCCTGCCCATATATGTTTTTGCTATCTTTTACCGTCCTCCAGCAACATTGCAAAATTTTACATTCTCTCCTTTCCTTCATTTTCTCTTCATAACCCATAGCCCTTTTTCCTGCTTCTATTCTAATCTTCTCTAACTTCCCTTATATACAGTGCAAACAAAATAAGGCTAAGAGGACACCTCTGCCCTAGCCCCTTCCTCGTCCAAAACACTTCACTAACACTATCCCTTATTTTTACCCTATTCTTAGTCTCTTTATATATTCCTTCAAGTTTCCTCACTAGTTGTTTTTTTATTCCCTTTTTCCTTAACACCCTCCGTAGCTTTTCCCTATTCACATTATCAAACGCAGCTTCTATGTCCATAAAGAATACCTTACCCCTTTTCTTATCTAGCTCTCCATTCACTAACTGCTTCAATATATAAACATTGTCATTGCCCTTCTTCCCACTCTAAATCTGGTAATAGTTTTTTTTCTTCTACTTTCTTTTCCAACCTCTTTTGTATAATCATGGCATACAATTTATAGCTTACATTAGTGACACTAATCCTTCTATAATTCTTTACCTCCTTCCTATCCCCTCCCTTATAAACCGGCAGAATTAAACTTTCTTTCCAACTCCCTGGCAATTCCTCCCCTTTCAATATTGTATTAATAATTTTCCTTACATATCATCTCACTCTTTCCTCTACATATTTTTATTGTTCTCCTTGTGTACCGTCCGTTCCTGCCGTCTTCCTTAATTTTAGTTTATTTGTTGCTTCCTCCATTTCCTCTTTTGTTATCTCCCACCCCTCCTGTGTTGCATTTACCCCTTGCAATATCACCTGCCCTGGTTCTTCTATTGTTCCCTCCAAACGCTCAATAGAATAACCCAGCCACACCTTTATATCCGTTAAACTTCCTCTCCTCTTATCTCTTCTTCTCTCCTTGTTTAGAAATTCCCACACTTCTCCTTCTTTCTTTATTTTCTTTACTTGTTTCTCTATTTCCTCTTTATACACCTTTCTCTCAGAACATACCTTTTTAAAATTCACTTTCTTTTCCTTATACTCCTGCACATCTATTCTACCTTTTTTCCATCTTTTTCTAGCATTTCTCATTTCTGTTTTTGCCTCTCTACATTCTCTATTCCACCACCTATTTTTGTTCCTCTTTTTTCCTTGTCTTCTCTTAAACCTTTTCTTTTCTACTGCCTTCTCCATTTCTGCAGTCAACTCCTTTAGTCCTTCTTCCCCCCACCTACATCTCCCTAAATCACTTGTTCCAACTTCATCTTATATCTTTCTATGCTTTCCTCAGTCCACACCTTTTTTACTCCCCATCCCCTCTGTTCCTCCTTAATTTCCTGCTCCTTTCCTTTTAAAATCACTTCCAGTGGCTGATGATCCAATTCCTCTTCATCCCCCACTTTAAAACTTTCTATGTCCTCTCACATCTCTCCACTCACTATCACGTAATCGATCACCGATTTCCCCCACCCTCCCATATAAGTATAGTCACCTTTGTCCCCCTCCTCTATATTTCCATTAAGGATTGACAATCCTTTTTCCTCACACATCTCCACTAACATTTTCCCATTCCTATTAACTGTCTTATCCATGCTAACTCTTCTCTTTATTTCCCTCCTATAATCACTCCTCCCTTTTCCTCTGTTCTCGCGTTAAAATCACCCCCTATAATAATCTTTTCCTTTTCCTCCCCCTGTACCATTTTCTCAATCTGTTCACTTATTATCCTCATATCCCGCCCATAAACTGTTAACACTATATATTTTTCTTTTCCTTCTCTGACCACATAATTTTTTACAATCCCTTTCCTTTGCTTCTCGTTTCCCTCCTCTTCTTCAACCGACCAGTTCCTTTTTATGCCCGTTAGTATCCCTCCTCTTGCTGTACCTTTACTTTCTCTTCTAGTTGCAAATTCCACCTTCCAACTATAACCCTCTGGTAATTTTTCTTTCCATACTCCCCAGTCTTTTTCCTCCAACCATGTTTCCGACATTCCCATCATATCAAAACTCTCTATGTATTTCCAGAAATCCTCTCCCTTATTTTTTATGCCTGCCACATTCCAAAACAATAATTTCATTTGATTCTGCTTTTACATCTCTTTTTCCTTAAAACTTGATAATCCAACATCATTTGATCCATCCTTCCCCCCCGCAACTCTTAGGTTTTTGCCCCCTTCCTCACTAGACTTCCCCTTTCCTCATTCCAAGATCTTTCGTCACCTTCCCCCCACACTTTCAAGATTCCTATCTTAATCCTTTTCCCCTCTCCCTTCATCTTACTCGCCTCATATCTTATCTTCTTTTGTATATCTATTTCCCTTATCGTCATGTCATCGTCTAAATAAATGCTCGTACCTCTTAACCTTCTTTTTGCTTCCATACATCTAACTTATCCTCAAATGTACCCATCCTTACTAACATTACACGCTCTGCTAACTTTCTAGTTTCTACCACTGTTTTCTCAATATTTAAATCCTTCTTCATCTAATTTTCCACTTGCTCCTTTTGCTCCTTCTTTCCATCTTTCACTTCCATACCTCTTATGATTATGTTTGTTTTCTTTTTTCTTTTTCGGTTTTTTCCCAGCTTCTTTCTATCTTCTCCAATCTGGCCTCCAACTTTCTATACTTTTCACCTATTTCTTCAAATTTCCTTTTCCATTCATCATTTGACTTTCTTAATTCTTCTTTCATCTCCTTTAGCTCTTTATTATTTTCTTCCAACTTCTTACCCATCTTAATTTGTTCCTCTCTTATACTCTTTACCTCCTTTAACAGTTCTTTACACATTTCTACTAACTCCCCATCTTTCCTCTCTTTTCCTTCCGCTACCGGTGATTTCCTTATTTTGGTGCTCTTCCTGAACACCTCCTCCACCGTAGCTTGCCTTTTTCTTTTTCCTTCTCACCACCCTTCCTCGGAATCCGACATAATTTTCCTTCTCCTCTAAACTTAACACTAATTAACTGTCTGCCCTTTTTGAATAACGAAATGTTAATTATATTAAATCCAAAAAAATAAAAACAAAAAAAACATTTATTTTATGAATGAATTTATGAAATAATAATTAAATTAAATTTAAATCACCAAAAAATTCCACTATTTTAAAAATATAAATGCAAAATATATACGCCGCAAAATCCACGTTGATTATAAAAGTATCTAATCTGCACCTTATATCGTAATTAGACGATTACGTTTTAAATGCACTACTGTTTATCTACGTTTAAAAAATTTAAACTTTAGTTTAACTACCATTAAAACGCGTTCTTTTAAATTTAATAAATTAAAGTATCTGTACAACCTTTCTCTTTCACCGCCAAAACGTAACTCAGGTCTGCATATACATATATCTTTGTTTTTTTTTCAACTTATGGTATCACATGCCTTTTTTTTATGAATACAAATCAACAGCAAGTTTCTTATTTCTTCAATAAAACAGTTTCTTAGGTTACTTAATGTCGTAAATTCCTTTCACAACGTTAATATTTTTAGTAATTTATATCTTCTTCAAGAGAGTTTCAATAGTTGATTTTGTCAAAGACAAAAGAATCGTTGCAATTCAGTTATTTACAAAAATTATCGGAACAAATCATATAGGGAGTTTGCCGTATAAGACTACACTATGCAATCTGTTGCACAGTGGTGTTGTGCTAATTTTGTTTTTACCGGAACGCGTATATATAATTATACAGGGCCGATCCTGGGTAGGCGGCCGCTCTTGTGTCTCAAATGTAAGGGTGATTTTCCATGATAATCCTGGCGGCGACGTTTTTTTTTTTTAGATCTCATGTCCCAAATTTGACGTTCCGGACTCCGGTTCGCGGTTCGGACAAGCCGGTTACGGTTTTTGTTCCGGTATGGGTTCGGTTCAAACCCTTGTTTATAATAACACATATAAAAATTCGTCAAAAACTAGGAAAAAAAATCAGCAATTCTTTTTAATTTTTTTTTTCAATACGTCAGCTAATTTTCGTTGTCAGAAATCATCTTTAGTTCCGGAACGCGTTCCTGTCCAAAAAGGAAGTACCGGAACGACGTTCCGGAGCGTTCCAGCTCGACAACACCACTGCTGATAAATGACTACAAACTTTAGCAGATATTTCTTCGTGAAGTGAAATATTGTGTACTTATAAAATTCCTTGCTATCTGTATATTGTGAACAATATTGCAATAAACAATTAGTTTTGATCAACTCTAATATTTGTTTTTCTCCAATTTATGGATGGGTACGTCAAATTCTAAAAACCAAAACAGAAAGTTAAGCCGTCTTATAGTATCTACGGAACACCGTCTTCTGAGGAATTATTTATCTTAGTATCTCTAACATGTGAAATCTAATTTAAAAATTAATTTTATTTTTGTATTTTAGTATTAGATCCACCATCACCAAAGAGCGAAGGAGAAGTGAAATCGTATATTTCATGTTTGCGTGTGATAGACAATCAAAGAATACTAACAGGAATGTCGCAGAAGTTGGAGCCAAGACGTTCGTAGTGTGATTAAGATTATTCAGTTATTATTAGACCAATTTTAATACTTGCTTATCTAGAACTAAGTAGTACAACAACTTATTATTAATGTAAAGCTTATGTCCATATTAGTATATATATATATATGTCTCAAAAAAAGTGAGCAATAAAGGACTAAGCAAATTTGTTTATTATGGAAGCACCAAACGCTCCTGTAGAAATTAAATCACCATAGAAATCAAAATGATTACTTATACACCAAACACTTTTCTAATTCATTCGTATGTTATCTTGAATATCTATTGTGATAATAGTGATATAGTAATCTTATAGTAAAACCTTTGCTCTGTTGACATAATACTTTACTGTAATATTAAACTATACTAATATTAGACTATTTTGAGCAATAATATTGTAAATAATGTATTATTGGAACACTGTAGCTAATACGATAAGTTATTTCCGTCAAAACTCACCTTCTCCACAGAACCAAAATCGAATATTATATTTTGTAAAACAAAGTAATAAGCGTTCCCGTCACTCACAATGTCTGTTGTAAAATACACTAACAATGCGTGGATTCGGATGACAATCAGGATTGTTCTGTGTAAAAATATGTAATACATGTATACTACAGAGCAATCGTATCTTGTAGTGAGTTCTATATTACGTATTTTATCTTATGTATGTATATAGAATGTGATAAGTCATTTTTCTATATATCGCTACCTTCACCATTTCGACAAATATAACTATTTGCAATAGTACGAGTTAAGTGTCTTAGCCTTGCACAATGTGAAAATTCTACTTAAAAAACGCACATATTTGCATGATAGTAATTGATAAATACTTACTATTTATACTTTCCTCTATATTTTTAATTATAATACGTATAATGAATATATGAGTTTGAATCATTTTGTAATTATATAAAAGTTTGTCACTTAGATGACATGAATGTAAGGTAACACTCCAATGCATCTTATTAATTAAATTTTTACATAAATTTGATATATCAATATAAAGTGTATTGAATCAACCAATTTTTACAACATTCTTATCCTAAACTCTGAATAAAAATTAGTTATATTTAAATGTGTGTTGTTAAAAAATGTATTTTTAATAGCTATATGTAAGTAATTGAAATTATATATCTATACCCACTTGGCGTTTTTCTTTAATAAAAAGAATCCGTGGCGAATACAGTTATTTTAGAACAAAATAACTTAGTAAAACGTCATTTGATTTCAAAAATAGTGATTGAGTTATAAAAGTAACTATAAAGATACCACAAAAAAATAATCTATATCAGTCCCGTGTCGTACATAAGGGAAAAGTCGTGTGGTACGCGCCGAAAATCCTCAAACCTCAAAAGTAAAAAAAAAGATAAAGCAACAAACAACATTGTCAAAACAAAATTTATAATGATAAAAAAACCAGTAAGGAATTGCTAGCTATTACCATTGACTAATCATATAAGACTTGTAACCGGACTAGTTGGGGTCTAACAGGGATAGATGGCGAGGAGCCAACACAAGTCGCAACGGTACTTACAGTGGCGTACAATATATTATTATACTGAGCACTTTTAATAGCAACGCATAATTCAAAAATGAATGACATTCAACTTAATATTACGCTCAAGGTCGTCTAGTATTTACGCGTTATTCGTTTATATAGGTCAGCGCCTATCAATACCTTTCTCCGAATGATGACAATTAATACGTTCACAATCATAGAGTTTACAGATAAAAATAACTTGAGATTGTAAATGCACGTAATTGTTTTTTAAATTAAAGCAATACAATTCCCAACATAATTTTGCACAATGTAAAACTTATAATTTATTTTTTGAGAGTATTTCTTAACCGATTGAGTTCGGGTTTTGTGTAGTAAATTTCTTATTTAAATACCTACAAAATTGTTTTATTAATTCTTAAAATATTTACTAAAAGTGCCTCAAAATTAGGATTGGTCCTTTCATTATTCTATAAATCTGGTTAAAAAAAAAACAAAGCAAAAAAATGGTTTCAAAGTTTTACGAGTATAACCACAGTAACTAAATGACGTTAAATCACTGTCGTTTTTTTACAATATGTGAAAAAGTTTAGAGGGTAATAAGCAAGAACAGATATCACAGTCTTTGTACTCATATTATTTCTGAGTTGCACTGCCTGCCTGTTAGTATGTATCGTAATAATTTTGTCAACATACAAAATATAAAATTACAAAATTTTTTTTGCAATCCTGTAAACAGCTAGCTAGTAGGCTGTATCAAAGAGCCTCAGCTCTCGCGGATGTATTCCTCCATATTAAAAATGCCAAAAATCAATAAGCGTTTTAGCACTTAAGTATTTTAACTAATCGCCAGATAGTATCAAGATGTCAAACGATTTAAAAGTAAAGTAAAACTGTTAATGTCTTTAGTTTTTAGTTTACTATTTGATTTTCAGTTTTAGATTAAAAATGTAAGCTTTATTAAATTATTTTATATAATATAAATTTATATAAATTTATGATATAAATTTGAAATTTAGTACTCACATTGTACATAAAAAGTGTTTTTCTTTTTTGATTTATATAGTTAGAAATATATAAAAAATCAACAATCTTATAGTTTTTAGTTATTGAATATGTGATGTAACCCACTCGCGTTTGAAATTAAAAACCCGCGAACAAACAAAAATAGCGACATCTCGCTGTGGCTGTGATCGTCTAGTTACCCCCCTCCCTTTCTACGTTGTATTAAGTTCGTTATACACTGCTTACTCTCGATACGTGGGAAGGCTGTTGTAGGTTAAATAAAACACACAATAAAAAAAATGAATCGTAACTTTTATTCGAGTTTAACTCTAAATTTTAACCGCGACCGTGCCTGTTCGGTGGGACCCGTCGTAGGAGGGGAAGAACAGAGCGAAGAAACCCCTCCGGCCCTCTAACTAAACGAAAATGCAAAATCATTACATAATTTAAGTTGGCAAAACAATCGGCTTGTAATCAAAGTTATTAACACACGTCGCAAAACAAGGACATCTCAAATTACAGTTAATTAGACAAATAAACAGACCTGATAACAGATGTAAATACCAACACACATAAACACGTGCACAAACATCATCATTTTAAACTGAAGACGTGTTATACAATCGGCGCCCCCGCCAATGGGCACTGGGGTCCTGGTTACGAATCAACCCAGCTAAAGTTGAAAGTTTGGAACAACAAGTAAAGCCAAAAACATATAGGTAAAATCAATAATGCACATAATAAAAGTAATACATAAACAAGTAAACGAAAATGTAGGGCCCCATAACATGGAAGCAACCTACCGCGACTTTAATACATCTTTCGAAGCAGGCACCTGTCTATACCATAGACTTAGGATACGCTACTTCACAAAAATCATACACAGGGTCCTCATAGTATGAGAACTACCTGCAGCCGTTCGTTGTTGTCCAGTCACGGTAGAAAAATATTAGATTTACATTTTACAAGGCAATACACACAATGGTCTTTATATCCGTTATCAAACCTCTTATGATCACCATCAATAGGTAACTGTTACGACAAAAAAAAAGTATGTCCAAGCTTTGATCGACGTTTGTATCATCAAATTATAAACAACAACAAAAAAACAAACAAATTATTACGATACTTTTGAATTAAAATCAAGGATGAACATTTTGAAATTATTATTTATACTTAGTGTAAAAAAAATAACTCAATAAATTAGTGCCAATTGTTTCTAAAACCTATGATACGTACACAAATAACATAGCAAAAACAAATAAGCTAGAAATATGAATAGCGTCCTTTTGACAACAAAGGAATTATTACGTAACGGGTAAAACACACGCCCCTTGCATTTGGTAACATTTAAATTTACGGATACAATGGTAACTTACTGAGGTTACATTCCTAATCCTCAATGTTTCATACAAAATCATACACGCTAAACGAAGTTATTGAAATGGCAAACAAATAAAAACGTTAAATTAGATTTCACCCGAAGCGTCCCTTTTAAAACAAAGAACAGTTAGTACACGCCTCTTACAGTTTCACAATGTTTAAACGTAAAAACAAACGGTTAATTATTGTAGTTACAGTTCTAATTCTAAATGTTTTGTACAAAAACTACACATGCTAAATGAAGTTATTAAAATTGCCAAACAAAGAAACGATAAATCTCAATTTCATCCGAAGCGTCCTTTTTAAAACAAAGAACAGTTAATACACGCCCCTTTACAGTTTCATAATGTTTAAACGTAAAAATAAACGGTTAATTATTGTAGTTACAGTTCTAATTCTAAATGTTTTGTACAAAAACTACACATGCTAAATGAAGTTATTAAAATTGACAAACAAAGAAACGATAAATCTCAATTCCATCCGAAACGTCCTCTTTAAAACAAAGAACAGTTAATACACGCCCCCTTACAGTTTCATAATGTTTAAACGTGAAAATAAACGGTTAATTATTGTAGTTACAGTTCTAATTCTAAATGTTTTGTACAAAAACTACACATGCTAAATGAAGTTATTAAAATTGCCAAACAAAGAAACGATAAATCTCAAGTTCATCCGAAGCGTCCTTTTTACAGCCACGCCCAAGCATTCTTATATTTAAATTTAGGAAACAAAAAAAATGTAAAAATGGGATCACATCGGGCATCTTTTACACTAGTTAACGCTATTACATGTATTTACGTACCTACAAATACACAATCACTACAAAGAAAATGTAAACAAAATTTTGAAAATCACTGATACCGATCCGACTTAAGGCGAGGTCGATAAAAATCTCCCTAACTTTCCCTTTCTTTTTAAATTCTACCTTCGAAACCTATAGCTGTGCTTTTGCGCAGCTTGTACTTTTTCTTTCCGCCAACAAGTGAAGATTTCGGTTTAACTTCCCTCGTCTTTAATGCTATTTAAATTTAAACGGGTTTTTCTCAGGCGCCCCTTTGGAACAGTGTCGGATAACCGTCTAGGAAACCGGCAGTTTTCCAATACAGCCCTTCCAGGATCATAGGCACTTTCTGATTCTCATACACCATCGTAATACATGTAACAAAAAAAACGGATAAGGAGAAAAAAAAAGAATAAGATGAAATTACATAGAGAAGTAAAATTTTAATTTTGAAACGTTATAGTTACCCTTAAAAATACCAGTTGTACGGTCCACCAAGGAGTAAACGTTAGGGTATGGGTTAGCAGAGACCCGGTACGGACCCTAAAATAAAGGACAGAACTTGTAAATAACCTTATCTGCAGAATTTGAAAGCGGGTTTTTCCTTAATAGAACTAAATCATGAATCTTCAATTTATCTCTTGCAGTAGACCGGATCCGCGCGACGTTGTGCACATAATTTGAGATTCTTTCGAACGTTTTCTCGCACTCTGGTCACGTCCAGGGCCTCTGACCGGGGTAAAAATTCCATTATCATGTCTTTTAAAGGATCTGAGGGAATAGTTCCATATAATATCTCAAGGGGAGCATAAACGGTACTAAGATGGGGAGTTCTGTTAAACAAAGACTCGATGTTAGACAGCTGTTGTACCCAACTGGGGTGTGCATGACTGCAGTACGTACGAAAAAGGCGACTAAGACCTTTCATAACTCTCTCCGTAGGGTTTGACGCAGGGTGTCGTACCGAGGAGTACGTAGGTGTAATTCCTTGCTGTTTTAGAAGGGTTTGCCATACGCGTGAAGAAAACTGTGAACCATGGTCAGAAAGAATGGTTTTCACTGGAATAACTGTAGCAAAATCGTGAATAATCTTCAATGCAGAAATACGGGCTTGCGCGCGACGAAGAGGATATAAGCGCACAAATTTCGAGAACGCGTCAATCACAACAAATATGTAAGAAACTCTACCCCTGCCTTCGGGTAGAGGGCCATAGTAATCGACCGTCAATAAATCGCCAGGGTTTGTAACAACAATAGGGTTGAGAGGTCCTACAAGGTTACGAGATGGAAACTTTGATTTCTGACAAACATCACAAGATCTGACGAAACGATGAATAAGTCTTCGCATATTGTGAAAATATAAACTTTTTTTTTAACACGCAGTAGAGTTTGGCGACTTAAAAATGCCCAAATTGTTTATGAAAACATTCGATAACTTGAGTTGTCAAAGTGGCCGGGATGGCAAGTCTTGGAGAGGGATCCTTTTGATCGAAATAAATTAATACATTATTAAAAATTCGACAACTACGATACAAACGGAACTGTGAAGAGTGATTGGCTGTCCTAGCAAGTATTTGAAAACCGGCCCCAACAAAGCATCCTCCATCAGTGACTCCCTAAGGCCATTGAACATACACTTTGTTTCCTGTAAGTTATCGAGCTGGAACAAACCAACCTCCGGGACTTGCACAAAGTGAGCTACAATAGGATCATTTTCTCCACCAAAGGAAACTTCATCTAAATTGTGGGGAAATCGCGATAAGACGTCGGCTACAACATTATCTTTACCTTTTACGTACTCAACCTTGAAGTCAAACTCACTTAAATATAGTACCCAACGAGTCAACCTATCGTTTAAAAGACGAAATTGACCCAAAAACTTCAAAGCATGATGGTCAGTACGGATTACCAATCTGTGACCTAAAATAAGAGTTCGAAACTTTTTTAGACCAAAAATAATAGCAAGAAGCTCTTTTTCGGTAACAGTATACAAAAGTTCGGAGCCACGGAGCGTCCTACTAGCAAACGCGACCACTAGGTGATCTCCTTGTTCATCAAGATGGTACAGTTCCACGCCTAAAGCAACGCTAGAAGCATCCGTCTGTAGATAGAAAATTTTGCTAAAATCCGGAAACCGTAGACAAACGGTCTGTACAAATAACTTTTTCATCTCTTCAAAAACCCGCTCCCCCAGAACGCCCCAATTTCAACGAGAATCCTTATGCAAAAGAGTGGTCAAAGGTTTTGAAACATCACTATAAGACTTATTAAATCGTCTATAATAATTACACAAACCAAGAAAAGCGCGCAATTGCCGTACAGTAGACGGGCGGGGAAAACTGGTAATTGCCTCGGTTTTCTCCGGATCGGTGGAAATACCATTATTACTAAGAATATGTCCTAAAAATTTAACTTCTTTAGGAAAAAACTCAGTCTTTTTAAGATTTAAGGTCATTTTGGCCACAGACAATTTACAAAACAACTGCTCGAGATGAGACAAATGCTCATATGAGTCAGAAGATATTACCAATAGATCGTCAAGATAGTTAAGGACAAATTGTTGTAGTCCGGGGCCTAAAACAATGTCCATAGCTCTAGTAAAAGATCCTACAGCAGTTTTCAGACCAAAGGGCAGTACTTGATAGGTGTAGGTTTTTCCATCATAAAGAAAGGCTGTATACTGAGTACTGCTAGGGCTTAATGGAATTTGCCAATACGACGACCTCAAATCTATGGTGGAAAAAACGCGAGCAGAGAAACACATGTTAAGAATCTCTTCAGCAGGGATAGGTGCCTCATTATCAGAAACCATGTAAGAGTTTAACATCCTAGCATCCAAACATACACGTACTGAGCCATCCTTTTTCTTGACTGCGGTCAAAGGACTAGCGTACGAGAAACTCTCTCTCTTAATGATACCCAATTCCAACATCCATTTCTTACAACGTGGCTTCAACAGCGGGTCGTTGACTAAAAGGCACCGGGTATGGTCTTTTGACAAACGGTCTTTCATCACGCATCTGGATCGTATGAGTGTACTTATCAGTCCTACCAGGAAATTTGCTAAACAGATGACGAAACCGAACAAGAAGGCCAAACAAAAGTCTACGGATTTCTTCCCCTTGACTAGCAATCTGCACCTTAGACCATAACTCTTCATCAGTAGCCAAAACTTCTTTAGGATGCGGGTACACGGTAGGGTCCCACGATCGACGAGAAGGCATTTCATCAAATAATATATTAGCTTGGGGACGATCAAGTCCCTCGTCCATTAAACAACGTGCACCCGCATTGAAAGGCACGCAAAACGGTCCCCTATCACCGACACCATTCAAACAATATTTTTTAAAATCTAGTCCAGCATTCACGCTGCTTAGCCAATCGATTCCCAAGATAACAGGGCGGATAAGACCTTTAACAACCATAAAAGAAGCCGAGAAAGTTTCGGAGACACTAGGAATTTTAAAAGTCAGCCAGACTGGCAATCGGACCCGTTGGCTTCGATGCCCCGTCGCCCCGCGGAGGTGCGTCGACGCTACAGGTAGCGTAGGAAGTAGGTTACCATTATTTAACCTCTCAAAATGCTCTTCATTAATACAACTCAACTCGCAACCGGAATCTACCAAACTCAACAAAAACAGATTGGCGCATTCTATTGTTATGTGTGGCAATAACCCCGGGGTTCCTTGATCTTCATTAGAAACTCCTCCTTGAAAAATTGCAAACTCTGGTACTGACATGCTGCCCTCGCAACAGCGTGTCACATAAGAAAATTTGATACACGTAAGTGGTCTGGACATGGCTGTACGGTGCGTATTTACTGAGATACGATACACCCAACTCATTTTTTGTAGCATCCTCACGCCCCTAGGATAAAGACGCTGAAGATTCCTAAACGGCAACGGCTTATCAGGACTAATCTTTATTACAGACAGGGCTACCCCGGGCCCGTGAACATGGTCGTGACAGACACAATTCTCTCGAACAAACTCAATAAATGGCCATACATGCTGAGTGGAAGCATTTTGAAGCACTTCAGGGTAACATAGCTTCCTTATTGTCCCCCGCGGGCGTTTCCCGACGACCGGGAAGGCAAAACAGGTGGCGGGACATTAAACGACTGGGGAAAAGACGCTACATCGCGAGTGGTTGATAGCCGAAGACGTTTGGCAGCAGGAACCTTTTGTCTTTCGAGAAATGCTAATGCACCCGCCAAGCTTCGATCAGGTACTACAGTCCACAACGACTGTGTACCCCCAGGCAACTGCTTCATGATTTCCGAGACGATTACCGATTCAGGAAGAGGAGGGTCAAAAAGTTTATAAAGATTTGCTTGTTTCAAGAAAATCATAGCGCTTAAACGTTATCTTTCCAAATACTGTTGATCTTCGGACCAATAATGCGACATAAAATCGTCCTCAAAGGACCGAAACGTAGTCCAAGCACATTCCTTTAAATCGGCACAATCAGAAGCGCTGCCGCGAAGACACTCCTTAATAATGTTTACTTTTTCAGATACAGGAAGTCGGGACGTAGTGAAATAACGGTCAAAGCGCCGTAGAAAAATTTTAGAATGAATTTTGCCAGGCCGGAAAAAAGGTTTATCAAGTGCAGTTTGTAGCGGAGCCTGGTTTGACAGATTCAACGCTACAGTCTTCCAAGAGCTATCTAAATCTGGATTGGGTGACGATGGGGTTACCCCAGGATTAAACAAAGGGCGGCCAATCGGAATAATTGACGGGGCGGTTGGAGTAGAGGCAGCGGCAAAACGTACACTAGATACCTGAACGACGGAGGGACCGCCGTTATCCTGTCGAGGAGACGATTCCGATCCAGTACCTCGGTTGATCGAAGACAACAAGGACTCGTTAACAGATCGTTGGTTTGCCATAAACTCTGCCAACATCCGCTGCTGCTCGACCAGCATCTGCCTCAACTGCACAATTTCCCCATCAGAAGCTACCTCGACACGATTCCCCTCACTAGGTGGCTCCGTAGGTAAGCTGCCTGGGAGATCAATTGTATCAATCGCTGAAGCCTCCTCAATAGCACCTTCGAATGAGGGTCGCACTGGGTCCATTTTTTTTTTACCTACAAATACACAACCCAAGTATATGCACATAAACAATATAAAAACAAGCAGAAAAACCTCGCAGCCTTCCTCATCGATTTCATATAACAGTGTATCCTGGTCACGGCACCAAAATCTGTGATGTAACCCACTCGCGTTTGAAATTAAAAACCCGCGAACAAACAAAAATAGCGACATCTCGCTGTGGCTGTAATCGTCTAGTTACCCCCCCCCCTTTCTACGTTGTATTAAGTTCGTTATACACTGCTTACTCTCGATATGTGGGAAGGCTGTTGTAGGTTAAATAAAACACACAATAAAAATAATGAATCGTAACTTTTATTCGAGTTTAACTCTAAATTTTAACCGCGACCGTGCCTGTTCGGTGGGACCCGTCGTAGGAGGGGAAGAACAGAGCGAAGAAAAAAAACACGTGCACAAACATCATCATTTTAAACTGAAGACGTGTTATACAATCGGCGCCCCCGCCAATGGGCACTGGGGTCCTGGTTACGAATCAACCCAGCTAAAGTTGAAAGTTTGGAACAACAAGTAAGGCCAAAAACATATAGGTAAAATCAATAATGCACATAATAAAAGTAATACATAAACAAGTAAACAAAAATGTAGGGCCCCATAACATGGAAGCAACCTACCGCGACTTTAATACATATATCGAAGCAGACACCTGTCTATACCATAGACTTAGGATACGCTACTTCACAAAAATCATACACAGGGTCCTCATAGTATGAGAACTACCTGCAGCCGTTCGTTGTTGTCCAGTCACGGTAGAAAAATATTAGATTTACATTCTACAAGGCAATACACACAATGGTCTTTATATCCGTTATCAAACCTCTTATGATCACCATCAATAGGTAACTGTTACGACAAAAAAAAAGTATGTCCAAGCTTTGATCGACGTTTGTATCATCAAATTATAAACAACAACAAAAAAACAAACAAATTATTACGATACTTTTGAATTAAAATCAAGGATGAACATTTTGAAATTATTATTTATAGTGTAAAAAAAATAACTCAATAAATTAGTGCCAATTGTTTCTAAAACCTATGATACGTACACAAATAACATAGCAAAAACAAATAAGCTAGAAATATGAATAGCGTCCTTTTGACAACAAAGGAATTATTACGTAACGGGTAAAACACACGCCCCTTGCATTTGGTAACATTTAAATTTACGGATACAATGGTAACTTACTGAGGTTACATTCCTAATCCTCAATGTTTCATACAAAATCATACACGCTAAACGAAGTTATTGAAATGGCAAACAAATAAAAACGTTAAATTAGATTTCACCCGAAGCGTCCCTTTTAAAACAAAGAACAGTTAGTACGCGCCTCTTACAGTTTCACAATGTTTAAACGTAAAAACAAACGGTTAATTATTGTAGTTACAGTTCTAATTCTAAATGTTTTGTACAAAAACTACACATGCTAAATGAAGTTATTAAAATTGCCAAACAAAGAAACGATAAATCTCAATTTCATCCGAAGCGTCCTTTTTAAAACAAAGAACAGTTAATACACGCCCCTTTACAGTTTCATAATGTTTAAACGTAAAAATAAACGGTTAATTATTGTAGTTACAGTTCTAATTCTAAATGTTTTGTACAAAAACTACACATGCTAAATCAAGTTATTAAAATTGACAAACAAAGAAACGATAAATCTCAATTCCATCCGAAGCGTCCTCTTTAAAACAAAGAACAGTTAATACACGCCCCCTTACAGTTTCATAATGTTTAAACGTGAAAATAAACGGTTAATTATTGTAGTTACAGTTCTAATTCTAAATGTTTTGTACAAAACTACGCAAGCTAAATGAAGTTATTAAAATTGCCAAACAAAGAAACGATAAATCTCAAGTTCATCCGAAGCGTCCTTTTTACAGCCACGCCCAAGCATTCTTATATTTAAATTTAGGAAACAAAAAAAATGTAAAAATGGGATCACATCGGGCATCTTTTACACTAGTTAACGCTATTACATGTATTTACGTACCTACAAATACACAATCACCACAAAGAAAATGTAAACAAAATTTTGAAAATCACTGATACCGATCCGACTTAAGGCGAGGTCGATAACAATCTCCCTAACTTTCCCTTTTTTTTTAAATTCTACCCTCGAAACCTATAGCTGTGCTTTTGCGCAGCTTGTACTTTTTCTTTCCGCCAACAAGTGAAGATTTCGGTTTAACTTCCCTCGTCTTTAATGCTATTTAAATGTAAACGGGTTCATCTCGAATAACAGCGGAAAGAGAAAGCGTGTTTTGTTTTATGTGCAATGTGATTCCTAAAAGCCTTGGTAAAAGGTTTATGTTTACAAATTATTGTGAGGCAGGACGTATCTTATCGCTTTGAACGATAGATACGTGCGAACAGCTATTTGCAAACACACGTCTACAACAGTATGGTGAAAATCAGTGCTACTTCTCAACGACGCGACGTGACGGTTATGATCTAGACAAGCAAAACACGTTCGCCATCTCTTGCATAAAAACGCAACTAAAGGTTGAATATCTTATATGATTAGTCAATTGTGCAATGTAAAGATTTATGTTTACAAATGATTGTGAAACAAGACGTGTCTTATCGCTTTGAACGATAGATACGTGCGAACAGCTATTTGCAAACACACGTCTACAACAGTATGACGAAAATCAGTGCTACTTCTCAACGACGCGACGTGACGGTTATGATCTAGACAAGCAAAACACGTTCGCCATCTCTTGCATAAAAACGCAACTAAAGGTTGAATGTCTTATATTAGTCAATGCTAATACTATGTAATTGATTCAAATTATGTAGTTGCAAAGCTTTAGTAAATGCATGTGAATGCCAGTATTTACTGAAATCAGTTCCCCTTTTATACTCATCAATGTAGTAAATATAATAAGATGATATGGCTTCTACACCGTAGTGTACTTTTTTTAATTTCTTATAACCAGGTAAAACCAAATGAATGGTTTTTACGGTGATTATTTGTTTTTATTTAAAATTTTTTGCAAATAATTTGGTGGCATCTAGAAGAAGCATTTTAACAAAGCAGCGCCGGGTAGTCGCCATATTCGATTTAAACTTGGGTATTCAACTTTAAAGGTACGGACCAAAGCTGTCCCTATTGATTGTTATTTATACTGAAATAACGAGTGAAGATAACAACCATAGATTTGTTGAAACTGCCAATTGTTTTCATTACAATCTGAATCTAACGCGTGTGGCACTGATCTCTCCATGTGGGCATATGACCGCCTGTGCGTTAGCGACGGTGCCAGGTTTTTTTAGTTTCCTAGCCCTAGCCCCCCGTCGCTGCGTGTGCGTATCTATATCGTTCATTGTGGTAAAGCACATCAACGCACAGTAACTATAACCTTTGCTATAACTAATGCTATAATACCACTTAAAACAAACTTAATAGCTACATACTTAATATAATTTTTAACACTTACCATCATAGACGATCGCAGTTGTAATTTAGAATAAAAAAGAACAATTTCTAAAGTCCTTTTGTACCTGTTATCTATGGATTCCAATTGATCTGTTACACCTTTTTTTGACACATACCTAGTTCAGTACAAATGCAGACAATATAAAGCCAAAAACACTAAGTCCAAAATGGTACAAGCAAATACAAAGATTAAAAAAATAACACCGGTATTTGTATTCAATAAAGTATATTATATACATTATAAAATAATAATATATTTATACACAATTAATTTTTTATAAGTCGATAGAACTATATAAAGCCTTCATAAATAATATACAGTACAATTTAAGTACTAATTTACACAATTTTTATTGCCTTTAATGGAAATTACGGTTTTGAGTTCATTTAAAATACTTATCTAAATACCGTTAATTAATTTGCCACAGAACGTGGCATTATAAGGAATGTACATCGTAAAAATTGGATAAAACGTATAAAATCTAATACTCTTTGTACATACGAAATGGAATAAAATGTAAAACGAATTAATGAGCTTCTTAATGTAAGAGCTTTATAAAATATACTCAAAAAATTATATATATACACACACATACATGCACACAATAAAAGATTATCACTTATTTATGATCTTTTTCGCCTGTTAATTATAAAAATATTAAAATAAACACTCGGTGAAGTGAATATTTTCGAGTTTAGTAGAAATACTGTAAACGTAGAGTGTCTACGTGTAATTAAGTAATCAAGGCCAATGTTGTTGAGACTTTGCGACATACAGAATGTGGTTTCATACCCGCGAACCTGCTTGTTGCGGATGATGATCGCCAATAGTAACATGAGTTATAAATGGACCCCTAAGTTGTTGTTGCTGTTGCTGATACGGACTGAGATGATTTCTCGAGTTCATTCCATGTTGTCGGCTTTGCATTGCTTGTTGCTGTTGTCGGGTTAAAGACGTCGAAATAGGATCTTGATAAGGTGGCGGTTGCGGGGAGTGCACATTTGCAGCAGGTCTGCCATGGGTGTTAAGTATCGATTGTACACTTTCGTATTCGTAAAAGTTAGAAACTGGTCTTAACTGATTATCACTTCTCACTTGACGCTGAGAATGATATTGATGTTGTTTTCGGCTGTAAGAAATCATTAAATTAATTTACAGGCACATTCGATTAAAAAATCTATTATGGCTCAAGCTAATACTAGTGATGCGATTTTATATCTAACTTCTACTTAAAGATCTAAATTATACGTTTGTAAATATTTTGATATTCATTTTGTTTATTACAAGCTTCAAATTTCACAGCAAAAGCAAAAAACGACAATTATATTAATAAAATTAATACAATAAAATAGCGTCTCATTAGTAAATTAAACCTAAACAAGATTATTTATATGGTTTCTAAATCAGTTAAAATGTTATCATAGAACAAGTAGTTAAAATAAGTAAACTGCGTTATTATATATTATAAGAGCAGGACTCGTTGCAGAATGTACAGACATCTCTAATCTATATTTTCTTTGTGTTTTTGTCAAAATCTCTTATTCTACCGTTTATGTATGTCATTAGACTGATTTATTTTTCAAAAATCTATTTATTATTATTTTATTTAACATTTCTATTTAGTAGACAACCTCTGAGAATTGTATACCCAAACCTACTACTTAGTCTTTAACTCAATTCTCATTTTTTTACATAGTTTTCGCAATGCAGTAGCCAGTTGTTAGAAACAATTTAGCTCAGATCATTCAATAGCAGCTTGCAGGGTGTCTAAACAAAAATTCACGGTTGTAAATATAAGCAACACTTCAAGAAACCAGCTGACAAAAAGATATGACTTACAGAGTTTGTCTACTTTTCAACACCTTTGATGTAGCTTTTAAAAATTAGAAGACAAAGCTGTTCTGTAACATAATTTAATATTTATGATTATTTGAACTATATTCATTTACGTTTCATTGCATCAGTTGGAGATGAACATATCCATTGTATCCCCGATATTTCTATCAATGTTTAGCACTGCTTTACATATTCCAGATGCTGCGGGAATTTAAAAGGAAAGTGAACGAACCAGTAATCTATAGTAGATGGTGGAAGATGTTATTTCAAACATAGCAGTTTGCACCATGTATCAGTTATACAAAACGTTACAAAGTCTCATCTGGTACTTTATGTAAGAACGGCAAAAAAATGGACACAGGCATTTTGTCGTTTAAGACGAATTTCAACAAAAACCAAGTGTTGCCAGACTAAATGAACTTGGTGGCCAGATAAGAGTGCAAACTGATGTATCTCGGAAACCATTTGTCGTAGACTTGCAGTAAAAAATGATATAACTAAAGTCGCCAAAAGAAAATCCTGGAAATTATTTTCAGGTTTCCAAGAGAGTCAACAAGGAGCGTAACTGCTATCTACAACTTTTAAAATGATTTTTCACAGAAATACACCTACTAAATGTACCAAAAAAGATATGCTTTTTAAAGCTAAGCTTTATTCGAGTAATTTTTGTTTAACACATTTTGACGTATCTATTAACCTTCCGATTACCATTGGGGTTTTTTTTGATCCCAGACGTGTTGTTTTTGTTGTCTTTTTTTAAGTTTTTTTTACAACTGTCCCAATATTTTTATAGCTGAGTTTCTTTCAACAATGTTTAATAATATATAACAAATTTTTCAATTGTTATTTGTTTTGCGACGTAAAAAAAATATTGTCGTTGGAGTCATATTTGACCCCACTTGGTAACCGACGTTTTAAAATGTAATTCTAATAAATCTAATCTGCTTGTTTCAACGTGTTATTCGTCTGAATCATGATTACTACCATTCCGTCTTTAGTCATTACATTCGGTGAGTTTATTCGAATCAGTTGAGAAGTGTGTCTGCTGTGTTATTACATTTGATTGGAAATAGTTGTTGAATTATGGCTAGAAAATATTTGTCTCAGCGTGAAGTGAAAGAAATAGCTAGCAATATTAATTTACTGAATGAAATTGAAGATGAAATTTTATCTGACGATAGTGATGCCGAATTTGAAGAAGTAAGTGTACCTGATGTAAACCCGATTGAAAGTTCGGAAGACGATGACAGTGATAATAATTCGCCCAATGATATAGATATACTGGTGGGTAAAGATGTTTCCATATGGAAAAAAGATAAGCCTCATGTTAGAAGACGAAATCAGCGAAATACTCTAAAAACACCGCCAGGATTAACAAAATTCAGTAAACATATTTCAACATGCCTAGATGCTTTCCATTTATGTATCTCGGAAGACATTATGGACATAATACTTAGAGAAACAAACATTCGAGCTAAAAGAATTGTAGGCGATATGTGGAAGCCAGTAGATGCGGATGAGTTACATGCATTTTTTGGATTACTGCTTCTAGCTGGTGGTTCGAAAGCACGCCAAGAACCAATATTGGATCTGTGGAGTACGAAATACATGTCTCTCCATAGACCAATTTTTTGTGCTGCAATGTCTCGTAATCGAATGAGAGACATTTTGAAATACATTCGATTTGACGATATAGACACCCGAGAAGAACGACGGACAACAGATAAATTAGCAACTATTCGTAACATTCACGATATTCTCGCTGCAAATTGCAAAAAATCGAATAACCCTAATGCTGAAGTATGTATTGATGAACAACTTGTTCTTTTCCGTGGAAAATGTCCTTTCGAGTGTATATGAAGTCGAAGCCAGATAAATATGGAATGAAAATCTGGGCTTTATGCAATGTTAGTAACAGATATTGCTGGAATTTCCAAATATATGCTGGAATAGTAGACAACGCTCCAGAACGGGAACAAGGTAAAACACAATTTTATCGTTTTATGCACGAGTATAAAATTTTATTTCTAGAGAAGCGGGTAGTTTTGGGTTTGGTTGAAGGTTTGAGAGAGGGTTATGGTATTACTACAGATAATTTTTTTACGGCTATGTTTTTAGAGAAGGAGCTACTGCAGCAATCAAAAACCTTGACCAAAAGAATTTTTGCCAAAAAGAAATCGAGCAGAATACTCGTCCGAAATTCTATATGGAGAAGACACAATTTTAGTACCTTACGTACCTAAAAAATATAGAAGCGTTATGCTACTTTCAACGCAACACCAAGATTCGGAATTGCCCGGAGAAGACCTTAGTTACTAACCGCAAGTTATCTTGGACTATAATAGCTGCAAAGGAGTTGTTGACAGCGTCGATCAAATGGTGAAGGAATGCAGAAGAATTACAAATCGCTAGCCTCTTGTTCTATTTTTTAATTTCCTTGATATTGCTGCCATGAATGCATTTATTCTATACACTACGAAATTTGGAAATTTTGAAAAAAGGAAAACATTCCGAAAGAGATTATTTTTGCAAAAACTTGGTTTGAATTAGTAATCCCACATATCAAAAAACGTACACTTCAAGGATTACCTAGACATGTGCAGAATGCAATAGCGATGGTTTTGGCAGACACAGAACCAGAGGAAGTGGGACCGCAAGACGAAACTATCGCTCGCCCAAAAAGAGGTCGTTGTAAGATATGTCCAAGAGCAAATGACAAAAAATGTTCGAAAACATGTGAAAAGTGCAAACTCTTTGTATGTAAACAACATTGCCATAAAAAAACTACAATAATATGTAATAGTTGTTGTCCTCACTAATTTATGTTTACATTTTATTTTTATATTTTTATTAGTTTATATGAAATCTAATGTTAATTTAAAATATTAATAAAGCTTACCATTACAAATTAATCGGTTTTTCTTTACAAAATAAGAAAAAAAACTTGGGGTCAAATCTGACCCCACTTGGTAATCGGCGCCTCAAAAATTGCTTGGTAATCCGAAAGTTAAAATAAAGTGATAGGGAGTGATCAATGTTTTTTGTAAATAAACAGCTTTAACTCCTAAACGACTGAACGGATTTTAAAAAACTCAGAAAAAGCATTTATTGCTCTATCAAATCCATCATTCCTGTAATATGTCTGATTTTTAGTAATGTCGCTAAAGCGCGTTTTTTGATATAATAACAAAAAATTTGCAAAATTCTCTGAAAAATTAAATGCAATAATATTCCATAAAATGTAGTGAAATGATACCTAGTAAAAGCAGTATCTCGATATCTTATTCCTACCTAAAATATCGAAGAGAGACAATTTAGTTATCATAAAATGTTAAAAAGTCGCTATTACTCCGGTATTTATTCTTATTTATTTGTCTTTTTCTAGGATTCAATGATGAAATTTCATAATTTTTAAATAGTATTATGCTTAGTCAAAAGAAAATTAAGAAAAAAAGTGTCGAGGCATAATAATCAGTGCATATAATATGCAAGTGCAAGGCAGGCAAAATATGAAAAGTAAGCCATGGAAGAAAAACAAGTGTCTAAAATCGACTTCTCAACAAATATTAAAATTATACTTATAGACGCAGTGTAATTAGTGTTTATTGCACACACAAGTAAGGCTTTAAAACTATTAAAATGCCTTTTACAAATGATGAAGCTGTAGATATGATTGCGGTGTATTTTGATTGTCTTCAAAATGCGGCATTGGCTCAAAGAGTATACAGAGCTCGTTGTTCAAATCGGCGTTTACGCGATGCGAGAATTTTTCCACGTTTAGTGCGAAATTTGCGTAATACTGGCAGCTTTCAACCTAAGTTGCGAAGACACTCGGCTAGAAGACAGTATTGTTAATGTTTGAAATACGTGGAATTGAATCTCCACGTTAGTATGAGAGCAATGTCTCTGGCGTTGGGTATATCACGTACTACTGTTCTAAACACTTTAAAGAATCATAGGTTAGTTTTTATGTCAAAAATACTACTTTACTCGTAGATAACTTCTCGTTTGGGAATAATACCACAATGTTTCTTTTTTAAAATCTTATTAGCAGCATTTCGTGAACATCAAACCTTAAATGAGAAAGACTTCAACCTAAGGATAGATTATTGTCATTGGATGTTGGATACGATTAGGGAAAATAAAGAATTTTCTTGCGAAATTCTTTGTACGGATGAGGCTACTTTTAGAAGTGATGGAAACGTTAATTTGAACTGTTATAGGTCCCTATTTCTTTGATCAACCACTAAATTGTGTCGAGTTTCTTGTGTTTCTGGTAAACCAATTGCCTATTCTATTAGAAGATATGTCCTTGCAATTACGGCAAAATATGTTTTTGCAACTAGACAGTTGCCCAGCACATTTTTCAGTAAATGTGTGAGAACGTTTAGATCTAGTAAATCACCAGAGGTGAATTGAACGAGGAAGTTTATTTCCTTGGCCAACCCGATACCCAGACTTAACCTGTTTGGACTTCTATCTGTGGGGCCGGTTAAAAGATATTGTTTATCAAATTCTACCAACAATGAGAAACGACATATAATTACGAGTACAAGATGCCATTTGTAGCCTGTCAAGAGCAGAAATTCAAGCTGCTGCAACCTCCAGACATGAGCGGCTCCAACAATGCATTGAGTGTGATGGGAGACAGTTCGAACATCTAAGGAGGCATTCCTTATATTTCAAAATCGGTCCTTTTTGTTTATTATGCCCCTACACGTTTATTTTTTAATTTTTGAACTAAGAATACTATTAAAACATTATTAAATTTCATCATTGATTCTTGAAAAAAGAGATAAAAAGAATAAATACCGGTATAATAGCGTCATTTAAAAATTTTATGATAACTAAATTTTCTTTCTTCGTTATTTTAGGTAGGAATAAGATACAAGATACGGTTTTCACAAACCTAGTAAAGTATCATTTCACTGCATTTTTATAGAAAAAATTGCATTTAATTCTTCAGAGAATTTTGCAATTTTCTGTTATATCAAAAAACGCGCTCTAGCGGCATCATTAAAAATTAGACATATCAGAAGCAAATGATAGAGCAATAAATGCTTTTTCCAACGAGACCGAGTTTCTTAAAACCCGTTTAGTCATTTAGGAGTTCCTGTTTATTTACCAAAAACATTGAATCACCCTGCACCACTTCATTTTAATAGATACGTCAAAAAATGTTAAACAAAAATTACTCAAATAAAGCTTAGGTTTAGAAAACATATTTTTTGGTGCATTTTAGTAAAAAATCGCCGTAACAGTTTAGAATGGTTTTAGATAGCGGTTACGCCCCTGACGGCAATCTTGGAAACCTGAAAATAATTTTCAAGATGTTCTTTTACCACTTTAGTCATATCATTATTTACCGCAAGTCTCTACGACGAATAGTTTCCAAGATACAGCAGTTTGCATTCTTATCTGGCCACCCAGCACACAGTTCCGTGCGGAATATTAGCGCCATGCTCCAAAATGTATTACGAGTGACACCAAATAAATACAAACAAATAGTTACATTCTACTAACGTAAACAATGTAAAATTTTTCACATCTTAGAAACCAAAGTGCAAGCTGGTAATGACTGATTTACTACGTTCATAAAAAAACCTACGTTATCCATTCAAAAGTCTACCTTGCTAGAATGACTGGTTTCAAAAAAAATCCGTAGAATTATTTGACAAATTGGACAATGTTATGCCGAGGAAGAAATTCTGTATTTCAGATATATTTAATCTCAATTAAACAATAGTTAGAGATCATTTCACGACTAAAGAACCGTGAGGTGCGCGTCGGATAAATACAGAATTTGACGATAATGCAAAATAAATTCTAACTAAGAACATCATCTGTAAACGATGTACATTAACTGTAATGGTTTACCTTTAACTGAACTAAAAAATGAATGCATACAAGACGATGAATATAATATAAAAAAATATAAAACACAAACATGAAAAAGAGTTTGTAACAACTTGTGGAATAAATGTGGACACTTCAAACGCCGTGTGAAAAGTGCAAACGTTTTTTGGTTAGCTAGTGTATTGACATTCGGAACAAAAGTCTTGAAATGAACTCTACTACCGTGTCTTCGGTGACCAAAGATATTGGACAAAAGGGTGAAAACCAAACTGGCCAAGTGACATTAAGAGAGCATGAAGAACTGATGACCAAATTTGTGCTAATAGCAATTCGTTACTTCTCGTATCGGCATACCTACAACTCCGCTTCGGCAAACAGCAAATGATGACAAGAGCAGCACCTAATGCGTTTTTTTAAGACAATGAAGTATTATAAAGAACATAGTGTCTTGCTATTGATGGATAATCACAAGTCTCATCTTAAACAAGAAAATTTTCATTTCTGCCGAGACAATACGCCCGCAATTTTGACAATTGTCCCTTACACTTCCAAAAACTTACAACCTCTGGATCCTTGCATTTGGGCTATTGACCTATTTAAAAAATACTATAGAGAAGCAGATCGCTCATGGACGGTGGCTCATTCCAATTAAACTCTATATATCTAGGTATTTTTGGGCTATGCCTCAAAGCTTGGAATTGTGGCGCAACTCCTCAAAACCTAAAATAATTCATATTTTTCATCGAATCATCTCGTCCTCAGTATTTGTCGAGATTGCAAAAAAAGTCATGGTTGTGATGAACAAAGTATTTCAAAAAACGAAGGGCATCATAAAAGATTTTTTTTAATCGAAAAAGAACGAAAAAATTAACAAATGCCCTAAAAGGAGCCTGTTAGAATCGACTTCCTAGTTGTTCGAAAAAAGGTAAGTCTGCGATAAATATAGAAAAGGTAAAGCGTAAGTTACGAGACAGACTTGTTCTATAAGCGACTGATTCCGTCCAATCGCTTATATTCTACACCTCAAGAAACTTGGTTTGTGTATTTTTCGCAAAAAAAATTAAATAGTTTGTTTAGTTACTACAACAATCTAATTTTTTTTAAAGTATTTGTTAGATGGTTCGTTTGATACGAATTTTACATTTTTGTTTGTTTCAATTACCTATATTATATTTGCATTTTTAAGTTTTGATTTTTTTAATTCTTACTGTCGCTTTTTAATTCTTTGTAAAACACGTTTTTTACTCTTTTTTTCGAACTACTGAAACTCGCTTGTATCCTTGTATTAAAATACATAGATTCGTTTCTTTTCGTTAAATTTTTCTTTTTTGTTCTGATTTATCTTAGTTTTTAAAAACTCTTAAATATATTGTGATTCTCTGTTAAACGTTTTTTTTGCCATTATGTACCATAGTTTTTTGCCTCTTCAGTTTTTTTTACTTACTATAATTTTATTTTGCCCATGATAGGATATAAATCTCATCCTAAGACATGATTTTTTGTCTGTATGTGTACATGAATATTATCAAACATTTTATGCAACAATGATACTATAATAACCAAATAAAAAGGTGATCAACGCAAGAACACGTTTATGTAAAATCTCAGCCTTTTATGCCGAGATTAGACTACAGTAGCGATTATACGCTTCAGTTTCTTAACGCCCTGTTTTTGATGTGCGATTGTTTATTAAAAAAAAATAAGTAGGTCTTAAAAAGTAATACATTTGCGGTGAAAGTACATTCTTAGATAATTTTTAAATAGATTTCTTCAAAACCTATTTTCACTTGTATCTTTTTCAAACATATTGGATATTTAGTCAATAAGATAAGCACGTGCATCATCATAAATTTGTTCCGACAAACAACATGATACACGCCTCTGGATTTTAAGTTGGAACCTATTCATGAGTAGTCTTCTTTAGAGATAAAAGTTAACCAATGCAATATTCGTTTCATATCATTTCCTTTTACAATGCGGTTCAGTATGATTATCAAACGTGTGGTTTTCAATACATATTATTTCAATAAGTATTTTACATCAATAACAAAAATTTTGATACTACATTAGCTGCGCGAAAAATGACTGACGTTCCCAATTTTACGTGAGACGAGTTCTAATCTATCTAATTTCCTAATTTAGTACAAAAATATTATTGTTTAATCACATTAAAATGAATATCAAAAGCATACACTAATCTACTACCTACTGAAAATATATTATATAACTTCAACACTTTTATTGAATATGTCATTGATAACTTCTAAATTATTTTTTCTCAATTGAGACACCAAAACTGAATAATAATAGTAAAACTGTACAGTTTAAATACATTAGTGGTTTGTTAATCCGAGTATGCTTAATTAATAGTTTCGTCTCGCAGATATTAATAATTGTAATTATTTTGTATTATTTTCAGTGTACTATTAATAAGTCGGATCATGTTATAATTAAATACCAATTTAAAGCTATAACTTTTTTGACCGAGTCCGGTCTAAATACATATACGAGCAAATAAGCCCCGCCCTGTCACGTGATAGTTGTTTATCTGTAGCACATAATAACAACCATAAGGGACACCAGTAGTTTCCCGCGCAAAAAAAATGAGAGCGCATGTGCTAGTTTGCACACATAAGAATATGGCGGTCGTGAATCCATTGTTTCTGACAAATTAGGTTATATTTAGAATTCTTTTGTATTGACATCTTTTATGATAAATAAACGTCAAGGATTTACAAATGCAGTACTTGAGTGCAATACAAACAATTATGCTTATGATAAACAATTTCGTTTGTTGAAAATTATAGCGACAAAAATAACGTCATTACTCAATTTATATTTATGTTAAAATTCGTATTGTTAGCTGCACGGTGTAATGAGTTAAAAACATAAATAAAACCAATAATACAGACTAGACTAAATACCACAGCATTCTTTTCCGATAAGAAAATTGTAGTTTAAGCATTTGTTAAATCGTCAGAATTTTTTTAAATGCATAACAAACAATAATTAAGATGATAAAATCATTTGAATTATTTTGCAAATGTGGTCAGCTTAAACAGATAACTAAACTATATTTCAATTATATATCTAAGTTAGTTAAAATAATCGATTTGTTGTCTAAAAAAATGCATTCTACTAAAAGAAATTAAATCTGGCGCTACAACACTATTTTCAAAATGGCCGAAGGTCACTCATTTTCCGGACTGCAATATCTAAGGTGCCGACAGAAGTGTGCCTTATGGTTATTATGTGTCTGTAGATGGCATTCAGCCTGAATTTATAAAAATCGTTCAAATCAAAAATAAATCAATTGTTCAATTGCAGTTGTTTACGTGAAAATAATTTTATAATTTATAAAGAAGTTTGTATGAATCGTTTTTTTCTTCTCCAAAGTTTGACAGAAAACGATTGACTTGGTCAGTCGGCATGTTCAAATTATATCCTAATAATTTTGTTGAAGTAGTGGAGATCCAACACTGTTTGGTTCTGCCCTATCGGTAATTACAAAACTGACCAAACCGCGACAGCAAATTGCCAAAAGTTCTACAATAATCTAATTTCGAAACTTCAAATTAAATACTCGGGTGTTCAAACACAAAACCTTATATCATCAAAACATGATCATTCATCACACAGAATCTTTCAAAACGTTGTTTCAGCTTTTTCATTCACGCATGCTTGATACGTATGCACTAGACGCTGACGTATTATTAGTAAGGAAACGGACTATCAAGCAAAACGTTGCCACATATAACCAACACACAAAATCGTTATCCCGTAAAATCATAATAACCTGTATTAACTTTAATTTTGAAAATCAGAACGTCTACACAAACCCTCAAGTTTATTACTAGCAGTTGTATGTTTAGCTAAAGAAATACTGAACACATATCCAAAAAGAGTATAGTGACAACAAAAAATTCTCAACTGGAATAGATTGAACACATATACCGTATGGATAAAACTAAGACGGCAAAACAAAATTTGAAAATCAAGGTTAAAAGAAAAACACCAAAGATCGATTGTGCATCACATGGGAAACATAGAAAAGAAAGGATGAAAAATAAAGCCAGAGATGAAAAGAGCATATGATAATTCCAAAGCAGTGGAAGATTTGAAAAATAAGACACCTAACAGCCGAATAGTAAGAAAAATTTGTATTGTAGAAAAAAGTAGAAAAGTTCTTTGATAATATAAAACTCGATTATACGAAGAGTTTGTTTGTCTTTATTTGAGACTGTGAATTTCAGAAATGCAATCTACTGGAAATCTAAGTCAGTTGAAACTTCAAAACCCTGTATACTTAAGGCTTAATTTTTTATTAAATTCACACATTTAACATTATCAGTATTTGAAGTCCCAACTGTATACGCAACCCACGATCCATATTTTCAATTTGCTATGACATAGCACACTTTGTTTTAAATATATTCGAATTTTTCAAACCACTAATGTTGGTAACAACATCTTTACAATAAAATATTTTAGAAGTATCAATAGAGTAAATAACGTAATAGAGCATTGCATTAAAAAATTAGTAAGCAAGTTATATGAATTGTGAGAAGAATTAAAGCAAAATATTAAAAAAAAACATTCTATAGGTACGTGCTTCCCAAAGCTTCAACTCTCAATAGGTAGTGCATACCTTTCCTCCTCCACCTTTAATCGTTGTTGCTGCACCTGCAGACGCATCTGAACTATTTGACTATCAGACAGCGTCTCTTTTCGGCTGCTAAGATAAAATATGGAAAGTTATTTACACATATAAACGTCAGAAAAAATTTAGCCAAAAATAATAATGGTTGTAACATATTAATATGGTGCAACGTATATTGGTTTTTGTTTACTTTAAAAATAGTCATGCTACGTATCAGTTAGTTACAAATGGAATGTGCAGTCAAGAAAGATAAAGAATCCGTTTTAGCTATATTTTTACCTTAAATGATTTTGAAGTTCATTGTAATTAACGTAATGGGTAAACCGAATCGGGTCGGTAATACCCGATCTACTACCCGGTCGACCATACTCCCCGTAGTTTACATTTTGTTCGTTTTGCTAAAAAAACACATTGTAAACTTAATTTCACATACGGATTTTATGGACTTACTAGTCGTATTCTTTGATCAGTTTCGTTTTCTCTTTCTAAAGCTGCGTAATGGGCTTGGCGCTGAGCTTGGCGTTGTTCATAAGCACGCATTAACTGACTCCGTTCCCCACGATTTTGGTTATGATCTAAGTGAATGTTGTTATTACGATACCTCATTGGAGGAATAGCACCTTCTGGTATAACCTGTAATTGTACACATTGTCATCAACAGCTGTATATCAAAAAATTTACAATCAAACCTGCACTTGCTCGGCATGCCGATGTAAAAATCCATGTTTTTGGTACAAACTCTCGCGATCTTGTTCTTTTTTCTCAGACACAACCTCTGTGGGTTTTTGAACCGGCAACTGTGCATGATTTGCATTATTTCCATTGTCCAAATGTTGATGGGGCGCATCTCCATCAAAATCACCAGTGTTTTGATATATTTGAGGAGGTTCTGCCGTGTTAAAATCCATTTTTCTATGTTTTCCAAACCTAAATCGCAACGATATTAGAATTATCTTTGAATGAAGCAATACCTTACCTAAACATGGATCCAATTCCTTTAAAAAGTCCCGGTTTCTTTTTACCGTGTTTATTCTTTACGTCTAAAGCGGCGTTTAGAGACGATTGACGTGGTCCTCCTCGGACGTTGCTAAAACCCTCCGAATCACGTTCAAAATCTGATGGAGGATCGAGCAACCAATGCTTTTTGGCACCTATAAGTGAAATTTTAGTTTGATTCAGTACATTATGGTATTACGTACTAGTTTCTGTTCGGTGATTAGGATCTACCAAATGCTTGTTGTAATCTTTATCGACAGCCGCGCGGAAACTCTCGTCGCACCCTCTTCCACGAATAACTTTTAAAGCACCACCTCTATAACTATAAGCAGGATCTCCTTCTTCTTGCATTTGAATCTACGAAAAATCAAATTTTAACTGATACTATTTCTAGTAATTTTTAAGAAGGCGTTTGTACTAAACACTCTCACGCTTGCTTTTTTACTTTTAGACATGCGATCTTAATTCGCTTTAGACAAAATACGTCTGATGTTCTATTTGATCAAAACTTTATATATTCTCAATTTATTGCCAAATTCCATTTTGCGTTACCTTTTCAAGTTCATTTTGAAATGTAAATAGTCCAAGATATTTAATAATATCTTTATACTTGACTAAAGCGCTACAGAGTACTAGTGGATTATTTCTTTAATAGCAAAAAAAAACGAAAATTCGATCAAAGTCAGCTTTATCAATTATCGTAGAACTCAATCTCACAATGCATCAATAGAACATCATAAAATCAAAAAATCGTTGTACAAAAGTATTCAACAAATCAAACAATGGTGTTAAGTAATATAATAAGAATAAAAAACAGATACATCTGTGACATCAAACTTTCACCTTACTTGATCACACTACTCAACTATATTTTTGAAATCCTGAAGCAAGAAATTAAACCATTATCTGGTAAAATTTTTTTATTTGACAAAGTTCTGCAGACGTATGAGATTGTCAAGCTTGCATTACAAAATAAAGTCATGGAAACTCGTGTACAATAACGATATGCAACAACGTCGCTACAGGATTCGGTTTCCCTATTATTCTTTGTAAAATCTTAAACCAGTTAACACAACTATAATATAGATGTACACTCAAAACAAGAAAAAACGGGACACCTCTCACACAATTAAACAATTATTTAATTTTTTTGTAATTCATTTTTTTTTGTCTTTAATCACAAACATTAATCTATGAAACTTTAAAAAAATACAAATTATACAATCTAATTACCAGAAAATAATATAAAATCAATAGAGGTTCAATCGACTTCAATCGTCGCTTAGAAATTTTTAATTGTCATAATTAATTGTTTTCGTTTTTTTCTATAAAATTTTACTCTTTGTTGATGTTTAACAATTATGTGACTAAAAATAAAAAGGGAATAAATAGAAACACAATTTTTTTTGTAAATTTAAAAAAAGAAAACTTAAAAAAACAAGAAGCGAAGAAAATTAAGAAGCTGTCAACTACAACATTTTTAAATAAATTAGGATAAATTTATTTTGTAAAAGAATCTAAAATAAAAAGTAAAGAAGAATTTTAAAAATGAAGCAGAAAACAAAATTAATTGTATTGACAATTAAATTAAAGTGAAAAAAGCAAATAAAGGAGAGTGAAGAAAACTAACAGGTCATTAATTACAGTTATTCTTGATAAATTTTGTTAAAGGAAACCTTAAAAAAAGAAGAAAAATAATAATAATTTTGTTTTATTAATTTCAAAATTTTGTAAAAAAAATAAAAGAAAATGAGAATGTGAAGAAAACGGAAACGTTTGAGATTTTAGTAATACATTGAAACCAATGCGTCGTATTAAATAAGATTAAAGAAAAGTTACTGTTAGGTACAATTTTTTTTCGTAAAAATGGATTCAAATTCAAATTTACTTAAGAAAAACCTTTAAAAAAATGTAAAACGTAAAATAAAAACATGCAATTTTTGTTTTGACCTAGTAAATAAAATTAAACTTTGAAAATTTAACGTCTAAAGTGAATACTTTAGGTGGCAAAAGAGACATCAAAATTCTGTTTCAAAAATTCACCAAAATTAATAATAGAAAAATTTCTAATAAAAAGTACAGAAAGAAAGAAAATGTGTTTTGTTTTAAAAATTTTAGTAAAAACATTAAAAAAAAGTTGTTTATTAAAAAAACAATCATAGGAAAAAGTAAAGCAAAACAAGAAAATAAATACAAAGAAGTTTTATGCTATGAAAACGTCTTCAGAGTTTGAGTCAATGTTGTAACCGATTTTCAATGTTTAGTTTTATTCAATAGGGTAATCTTCATTCTGTCTTTTTTTAATCAAAAATAATTTTCTAGTCTATAGAATTACTTTTGGTGATTATTTTTATTTTTTTTTAAGATTCGTGCCGTACCTTTCGATGTAGAAGGTCGTATTTACAATTACGAAAACGTAAAAGTGAAATACAAGTGTAGAAACGGGAGAAGATAGTGAGCAAAGCAACGGGAGTTAGTAGTGGTAGTAAGAAGGAAGAAAAAAAAGAAAAGGGGTGGGTAACGGAGGAAGGGTATAAATGAATAAATAAATTAAGTTAAAAATAAAGAACCGTGGTGGAAAAGTATAAAACTGTGACGAAAAAGTGAGATTAAGGCGAATAAACAGTATAATCGAGAAAATCAGTGATAAAAGATAACCTCATAAACTAACAGAAATTATTACATTTAAATCGAAATTAAAGCGAAATCACCACAAGTGGGACGTTTTAAAACATGAAAAAGTAAGAAAAGAAGGTAAGAAGGAATAAAAATGGAAAAAGGAATAAATAAAAGAGAAAGAGAGGAAGAGGAAAAGAAAAGACAACAAATATTTGAAAGAGGAAAGAAAACAATAACATTACCGGACATTAAAAAGATAATGGAGGAAATCGAAGGAAAAACCTCAAGAACAGAAGGAGGAAGGAAAGAAATGAAGGAGTTAAAACAATTAATGAGAGAAATAATGAAACAGATGGAAGAAAATATGCAAGGAATAAGGCAAGAAATCAAAGAAATGAAAAAAGAAATAGGAGAACGGAAAAATAAGCAGAAGAAAGAAAAAGAGGAACTGGTGGAGAGAATAGAAAAACTGGAGTAAAAAGCGGGAGATAAGGAAATACAGAAAAAGAAGAATAATATTGTGGTAAAGGGATGGAGAAGTGAAGAACTACAAAAAGATTTAGCATTGATGCTGGAAAAAAAATTAAATGTAAAAGTAGAAGTGAAAAAGATGACAGTAATAAACAAAGAGAAGAAAATGAGATAGTTGTGTCGGAAATGGGAGAATAGAAGGAAAAGCAGAAGGTGATGGCGGAGAAGAAGAAATTAAGAAATACAATAATATAAATATAAGTCACGATTTGACATGGGAAGAAAAAAGAGTACAAAGAGAAATAATGAATATAGCGGTGGAAAAAAGAGCGTAAGGGAAAAGAGTATGGGTAGGATACAGAAAAATGGAGATAGAGGAAGATACATATGGAATGACAGGGATAGGGGCCTGAGCAGAGAAAGGGAAAAGACAATAGGTACCCAAAAGGCAAAAAACTAAAAGGCAAAGGGGGGGGATAAAGGAAAGAAAGTTGATAAAATGGCAAAGAAATGGGAAAGTGATGGAAAGGGAAAAGAAAAAGGAGAAAAAAAAGAAAGTAAGGAAGAAGCACAGGGGGAGGTGAGTGAGCTGAGAGTATTGTTTTGGAACGTATATAATAATAATAAAGAACAGGGAACAGGATTTTTGGTAGTACATCAAGAAGCAGGCAGAGGGTATAAAAAGATATAAAGAGAGAATGGGGAAAACGGTATGGGTAGGGAAGGAAATACAAGAGTGTGGAGGAAATGAGAAAGATGATGGAGAAAGCAACAGAGTCAGATTTAGAAAGTGGAAGGGGGAGAAAACAGGATGGAAGAAATGGTGGGATAGAGAATGCAACAAAGCAAAGAAAAATGTAAGGAAAGCATTAAGACAGTGGAAAAGGGAGGAAAGAAAAAGAAGAATACAAAGAAGCAGTAAAAATGTACAAGAAAACACGCGAAAGAAAGAAGGAAGAAAACAAAAAGAAACAAGAGGAGCAGATCAAAGGAATAAAAACGGAAGAAGATGTATGGAAGTACCTTAAGAAAGAAAAGAAGAAAACAACGACGACAAAGGGAATACAAATTAAAGAATGGGAGATATATTTTAGGAACCTGCTGGGAGGGGAAAAAACGAAAAAAAAGAAAAAAGAAAAGACGCAATAGTAAGATGGGAAGAAAGAGATAGAGATAGAATAAAGAAAGACGAAGTAATAGAAGCAATAAAGAAGATAAAAAAAGGAAAGGCGGCAAGAGAAGATGGGATATAAGGGGAAGAGAACAAAAAGGATGACGGAAATACTAAATAAAATATGGAAAGGGGAAGGATTCACGGAGAGATGGAGAGAAGGAATAATATGCCCGATGCATAAAAAAGGAGAAAGAAATAAAGTCATGAATTACAGAGGGGTAACATTATTAAGCACGGCATACAAATTATATATGCGACAGTGGTTCTAAACTGTAGGAATACATGAAAAAAAATCAATGAAAGATTATTAGAAAGAATGCAGGAAATCTACGAAGAAACGAGGAGCAGGGCCAAAGTGAATGGGGAAGAGAGCGAGAAATTCGTTACAAAGAGAGGGTTGAGACAGGGATGCCCACTGAGCCCAAGCCTGTTTGCAGTATATACAGGGGATCTAGAGGAGACAATGAGAGAGGAAAAGGAAGTGAAAGAGATGATGAAAACGATGGAAAAATAAATAAAAAAAAACGAAATGGAAGTAAACACGGAGAAAACAAAAATAATGGTATTCAGAAAAGGAGAGGGAAAACGAAAAAGAGAGAAGTGGAAATAGAGGGATGAAGAAGTGCAACAAGTGAAGGAATTTACATACCTGGGTTACACGATGAAACAGGATAATAAGGATGGAGAACACATAAAGGAAAGAGTGAGGAAAAGAAACAGGTTAATAGGACAAGTGTGGGGGGTAGGCGAAAGGGTATTCAAGATGAATATAGAAAAAAGAAAGCTGTTGTTCGAAAAGTTAATAAAGGGTGTGCTGATGTATGGGGCGGAAATATGGGGGTGTAAAGAGTGACGGGGGGTAGAAAAGATACAGGAAAAATTTTGGAAATGTGTATTGGGACTGGACAAAGATACACCGAGGTATATTGTGAGAGAGGAGGTACAGGTAGCAAAAATAAGAGTAGATACAGGAAAAAGGGCCATAAAATACGAGGAAGAACTGAAGGAAAGAACAGAATGTAAAATACTGCAAGAATGTTGGAAAGAAATAAAGGGAGGAAAAATGAAGTACGGACAGGAGGGCAGAGAAGAGTATTATAAAAGAAACAGGTACGCGAGAGAAGAAGTGGAGAGATAAAGAGAAGAGGAAGTAGGGGTAAGGGAAGAAATAATAAGAAGAGATAGGGGACATCGAAAAACAAGAAAGATGGACAAGGATAAAAGAGGGCAGATATAGTAGGAGTTATAAGGATATCAAAGGGGAAGGGGTGACAATATTTAAAGGTTAAAAGCAACAAGAAGAAAAAAATGATAGCACGGTTCAGATGTAGGAACGAAGAGTTAGGTAACAAATAATGAAAAAAAGAAGAAGAAAAGATGTGCAGACTATGTGGAGAAGAGACGGAGGACCTTAACCACGAGAGGGATAAATGCAGAGAGTTAAGAGAAGAGATTATGAAAGTAGAAGACATCTTAGAAGAAAACGGAAAAGGAGCGGAGTGGGTAGAAGACGTATGGAGAAGAAGGAAAAATTTAAGAAGAGAAGAGGGATAAAAAAATGTAAAAATGTAAATAGAATATAAGGTAGTAATTGTAAATAGGGGAAAGACAAATCAATTTGTAAGCAATTAAGCAATTCAAATAAAGTTAAACTATATATTTTAATTTTTTTGATTTTTCTTCAATCTCTATTTTAAGTTCTACAAAACAAATTTTGATCATTCTATTTTAAAAAAATTATTCGATAGCTTGTCGGTTTTCTTCCATTTTTCTTACATAGGTAATTGTTTAGTAGACAAAACTAATTGTCTTTCTACTTTTCTTCTATCTTTATTTTAAACTTGATTCAAATAAACTTCAATCTATTTATCAAGAAAAATTAAAATCAATGATTTACGGTTTTTTTCACTTTAGTTTCTTTGCTTTTTTTCAATTTCAATTTAAGCATCATTTATTTAAGACTGAAGCATTCCCGAAACCTCAATAATAGTCGAGGCCATTTACAAAATAGAACACTAGTCAAAGATAAGGCTAAAATATAAAAAGCAAATGAAATAAATCGCAGTCAGTCAGTGTAAAAAAGAACGTGTTAAATAAATAGGTGAAAAATAAACGCATTAATTATATAATCCGCGGACAGTGTTTATAAATCTGCAATGACAGTGAAATATGTATAAATTATTAGTCATTTATTTTTATTAGGTTTAGTTAACTATAATCTGCTCGTTGTATTGTTTTAGTTTAGTAAAATTAGTTAAATTGATAATAATCGATAATCTTGTAAATAGTCAAAATCTTCAACCATATAAGAATAACTAAACAGTTTAAATATTTTTAAAAATCGACTAGGAGTAAATTTCAATGAGAAAACCGGATTCCGATAATTAAAAATTTATAAGACTATTAAAATCTAACGCGTTGATTGTATATTATTTTCTAGTATCTAAAATTGTGTAATTGTTTTTCTTTTAATTTTAGTAAAATAATATTTATCATTAAAGCATTGTTAACCAAAACAAAACTTTTGTACGATTTACAGAAATGTAACTATTAAAGCAAGAATCTAAAAGTAAAGAATGACTGTAACGTTATCATCCATATTAATGGCTGTCAGTTTTAATTTTTTCGAGCGCGAAAACGCGAGATCAAAGTGCATTTTATTCCTTAATAAAAGAAAATGCCATAAAAACATTTTCTAATGTGACATCTACACTTATTTTATTCCCATTTTCTGTATGATAGTTGCGGTAGCGTTAAGATTCTAGCATACTATCCCTACAATAGTTGTAAATTAAAAAAACATACCTCCTGCACCATAGTTTGAAGGGACTCGAGACTAGACGATTTCTTCATTCCTAAGGAAGGTCCTAGTTGACCTAACTTATCTGCATCTGAAATACATCAACATTAAGAATAATTATCCTTGTGTTGAGATAATCTAAGATAAAGCTTACATTCGGGATGTTCTGATGAGCGATTTACACTAATAACAGACTCGACTGATCCAACACGAACCAAATTAGCTGTTAGAACACGATGTATACGAAATTAGCACAACAAGGTAAGCAACATATAACATAGATAAGCAAGCAACTAATTAATAATGTACTTACTGTCTTTCCTAACTTTATCTCGTTCTTCGCGCATTTTCTTCGAGCGTTGATAAGTATCTGTACTTTTTGCATCCAAAGTTGCATGTCGTTTCTCAGACATGCTTTGTCTACCAAAAGCATCTCTTGAAAAAGCGCCGGCGTTAGGGTTTTCTAAAGAAAGTTGACTGGCATATGTGACGTCGCTATTAACAAAAGTAGTTTGTGATGATTCAGCAGTTTTATCAACGTTGCTACCAGACAAACTAGCTTTTCCGTCAGGTTCGTGCTCACTGCGATTTTCTAATTGGTGCCCGTTTTGAAAACTATTATCGTTTAATAATTTTGACCTGAAAAATTGTTATGTTCAGACACTACAAAAAATATTAAGTAAATTAACTCACTGCGAGTTTTGACGGGGCAATACTCGAGGACCGCACTCATCTTCAATTAAAATCATCTCACCGGAGTTAATATTTACAGTTGGGCTGGTAATTTTATTTATCGAATGGTTACCCACCATACTGGCACTCCAAGTATCGTGCGTAGCCTAAAATTATCAGTCAAAGTTGGTTTACACCAATAAACAATCTTACCATATAATAACTTTCGTTTCTCAACTGCTTGTTATGTCCCGTAAGTCTATCTAGCACAGGATTCCACGTATTCATATTATTAAAACTATCGTTACCACATTGTTTATTACTAATCTCTATTTCGGACGGTTTAAAAATCACTGTGTTTGTTGATCCTCCACTAGCACCTGAATGATCTTGTGTTATAGACGGTTCCGATTCTGAGCTTTGATATAATTCGCCAGCTGCAAAATAAACATAAACAAATGAAATTATTTGAATCATAGTGGTACTTTGAGTTATTACAAAATTATCCCATGGAGAAGTGTAGAAACGCCATAGACGTGCAGAATATTATTTAAAAAAACTATTGAAAATAGATGCTAAATTGAATAGTTTAGGTATTCTATAGAATTCGATGAACAAAGAACATATTTTGGCAGAACCAAAAACCTGCTGACATGACAAATACGATCCTAGGTAAAGAATAATTTGGAACACAGTGGATATACATAAATAAACCGTTTCGTCAATAAAATATATAAAAAATAAATATATAAATTTGAGGTAAGTGCGTTTAAATATTACAAAAAAGATACTGAATCGTAATCGTGGTTTTTGCCAACATGAATTACCTAACAGAAATGAGTTAATCAAACTACCTGAAGAACTGTTGTTTAATAATCCCGACCCAGAATTTCTTCTAGAAGCATTTCTGGTAGGCCCCGGAGATAAAACTTTTCTGGCAATTGTTAACGTGATACTTCCTGGTACCGGTCCTTCGGTATGAAGCATTGCCTTCCGCAAAGTTTCCATAGCATCGCTGTTAGATTGGTGTAATAACGAGATGCCATTTACATTGAGCAATTGATCATTAGTTTTTAGACGCTTATCGCGAGAAGCTGCACCACCATTTAATACACTTTTAATAAATATGCCAAGATCTTGACTACCGCTCGTCTTTCCTTTGACGCTTATACCTAAACCGGCCTTTTCTGAATCATGTACCGGAATATCAAACGTTAAAATCTCTTTGTGTTTCCAAGGAAATATAAGATTATCGTCCGATTTATCTATCGCCTGAAAATTTTTCGTTTAGTGTGCAAAGTTGAGAAAAACTATTCGACTTACATTAGAAGCTTCCTGAAATTGAGAAATAATCCTTGCAACTGCATTGTTTTTGTCAGGAGTACGCGTTTGCAAATGGCTTTGTGGCAAAGGAGGTATATTGGGTGGTACGTCTAGATTTCTCAATCGGTCTAATTCCTGATCTTCATCTTTTTCCGTATCCACGTCCACAACTCTAGGAAGACTAGTATCTGGTACATCTTCTTGCCGCGATACCACAATTTTTACTTTAGTCCCAGTAGGAGCATTCCTTAAAATTGTAACGGCTTCATCCTGCGTTTTCCCAGTCATTTCAATACCATTTACTTCAAGTAACCGATCCCCAATTTTAAGACGCCCGTCCGCAACAGCTGCCCCCTTCAACAATAAAATTTTTTCAAAAACGAGATTCTCCTTTGACAATTTTAACACTTACTTTTGGTATAATGTTTTTAATATAAATTGGGCAATTCCCGCCAGCGGGATTGTCCCTGGTTGTAATACTGAAACCTAAACCATGCTGACCTTTAACTAATTCTATTTCAATTTTCCTTCCAATTCTTCGAGTATTTGCTATCAGCAAAGATTTTAAATTACGAGATACTGCTGGCACCTTTTTCGTTGGAGATACCGTTGCTACTTTGGTACTTGTACTTTCTACAATAAATTCGTTAATTAATGGTCATGTTCTGTTACTAATGCATCTTACGTTTCTGCTCACACTCAACCATGGACACATTCTCTTTGTCTTCAGGAAACCTAGGATACACCGGTGGAGGAGGTCTCCTTAAACTATCCAGCTTGTTCTTAATTACCCTTAATCTAAGTTCGGTAGATATTAGTGACAGCTTAAATAACTCTTGGACTCTAAAATTTAAAAGGATTACTAAATGTTAAAGCTGATCCAAGTAGATACCTTTGAAATGGCATATTTAAAACGGACTGGCCGTTTATTTCAATGATACGATCATCAATAGCTAAACGACCGTCTCTATCGATACGACCATCAGGTTCAATGCCTTGAACCAACAATCCTTTGTCTTTTCCTAATCTATCGTAATCTGGCACTACATGTATTCCCAATGGTCCTGGTTCGTTACGTATAACTATTAACTCTCCTCTAAAGTAAAAACGATATTATCCTGCGAGTTTTCTAAAAAAAATCTTTACTTACACATATTCACTATCTAAAGTAGAAGTAGGACTAGTAGAATTATTCGCTTGACCTAACGGCTCTCTTCTTTTACCTTCCCTTGGCAATGAAGTACTGCCATGCAACCTCATATTTGCAGCCCTCTCTGCAGCTTCCGCCCAACGATATCTAAACAACGTGTATGAGTAAAAATTAATTTAAATTTAAAAAATACGTACCCAGCACCATCTCCTAAAAACTGCATAGACAATCTATTACTACCGTCCCTTGCAATTCTACGAAAATTTCTATCTTCATCTTCCTCTTTGGCATCTTCAGTCCATTCGGGATTAGAATAACTTATACTAGGTGGTTCTATGATTAATGGTGCCGCGCTCCATCGTTTCGGATGTTCCGATGGTGTTGGAGGCCCAACCGGTAGCTGGTTTAATGCTGGCTCGCTTCCTCTTCTTACATGTAGCACTCCCGATACTCCAGAAGCGATTTGTTCCCCGGTTACTTCAATATCAGTTCGTGGATAAGAAGGACCATATTTGTGTTCACCGTCCTATAAGTAATGTTTAAATTATATTTAAAGCAGGAAAACATTGATTAAAATGTATTATGTAATAGTATAGCCAAAAAAGTACTTCCTGTAACCTTGATCTTGTGTTGACTGCAAATTATTACGTGTAATAACAAATCAGTATTGTCGTTTAGTAACAATAATAAATATGGTTTTTAAAAAGTTTTTAGAATCAAACCTTCTCTACTCGGTTGATGGCTGTTACATTACCAACTTTCGACTTTAAATATAGAATTGATGCTTCCAAGTCTCGCGATTGTTTCTTCCAGCTTTAATATTCATTTTGTTTCCCAGTATTTTTATTTTTTCTATTAGTAGAAGATATTGGTTTAGCTACGACCATTGCTATGTTACAATTCGATTTTTAAGCAAATTCTCTTACGCTGTCCAGACGAGATGACTTCTTTAGTTTTTTTTTGTTTCTTATTATTGTTGTTAACGACGACAAAGCTATCATCCTCGTGTTTTATGATTCCTACTGTACCGAATATTTAAAACTAACTTATTGTTGCGTATTTTATTATTAAAACTAATTTATTTAAACGACTAAAACGATGTTTACTTATTCTAGAAATATGTACACTTTTAAATTAATCGAACTAATTATATCTATTAATATTTAATAAAAACACTTACACTATAATTTATATCACTTACAAGAAGATAAGATAAGGTCTGCGGATAGCTTCACACAATTGTTTACACTAAAATCACGTACGCGATTATTCACTGTAGGTTTATCTCACACGCGTGCTAACGACTTATTTATCAACTTGAGTAATCTTCTTAACACTGCAGGCTTCGCTTTACGGAAATAACTGACCTACGAATTGTTCCGTCGGTATATATACACATAAGGAAATCCTTCTGGAGTGTTCCCTATTTTTCGGTATATCTTCTAGAAGATGGATAACAGCTTCTAGAAGGCTCTTGCCTTTGCAAATAGCTTCTCGAACGTTTCATTGTTTATAACGAAATATTTACACGTTTATAACTACACGTAACTAATTAAATCTAACGATGTTTAATGTCCGCGGATAACTTCTGCTTCTCTAAAACTGATGCTTGTTACATTAAAGACACGTACGCTTGAACGCAGTTATATTTATCTCTAATACACGCGTTAATCACTTATTTATTTAAACAGTCTTCTTAATACTTTCGACTTTGAAAAACTGACCTATGATTCCTTTGAACCGTTTTTATATATTCCTGTGATCTATCTCAAGAATTTTCTATATCATTCGGTAAACGTTCTAGAAGTTGACTATAACTTCATGTACGTTTCACTACTTTATAAATTAAAACATCTTCACGTTGTTTTCTCATGTTTTAATGTGCATTTTTAACATTTTTTTTTAATTTACGGCTGCTATCCATCATACAATTTCTTTTGATATTTTTGAAATACATATCTTTTTCCGTAACTTCGATGAAAATGTGCTATGCTGATGATTTTCAACAAATTTAATAGCAGTTTTCTACAGTAGTTTTCATCAGAACTTTTGTCAAAAATAGAAACTGTTTAACGCTTTAGTACTTTAGAGAAGAGAATTTCGTTCTAGATTTGCTAAATTGACACGACATTTTTTCGATTCCGAATTTTTAAAGAAGTACCTAATACTCTAATACGGAAATTTTTGAAATGTTTATCAGGAACTGTAGAATTATAAAAAGTGGCATTAGAATTTATAATGTCGTGCTAACATCACAGATATCTAAGCTTGACCATTTAAATAGCCTTTATTGGTCGCTGTAACTGCTTCAATTTATTTTAAATTGTATCGTTTTCTATTCCTCTTTTCCACCAAACATTCTATGGTTCATTTATTCTACTTGATTTCATCCTTTTTCCTAATATGCAATTAAACAACGCACACTGCAAGGCAAGCAATTTCTCGGTAACCATGTCATCTCAATCTTGGATAACACCCCCTAGTCCCCAAACCCGCCGAACTTCTTTCTTCTGGGCTCCCTTAAGAATCAGGTCTACATGTCTCAACCAAAACGCACTGCATGAATTGAAACAAAGAATTCAAGACAAAATTCGTGGTATCCCAGCTGAGATATTTCAGCGATCAATAGAGACCCAAAAATAATGCATGGATACAGAAAAACGGCATTTACAAGACGTAATTTTCAGAAAATGATAATTTAGAAAAACTGTCTCTTTAAAGGCAGGTTGTAGTGGTTTAATTGCTGCCAATATTTTCTAAAGTTGCCGTTTTTCTGTGTCACCAGTTCATAAAGTTGTTGTAGTATCGATATTTATCTAGTTTGTTTTCTATTTCTGTTTTTGCACTAATCGTCCATTGCAACTATTCTTTACTGATTACGTTTTATAAAATCTTAAGCTTTCGCGGTTGTAATATTTATGATTATAAGCGACTTTCGGCTTAGACCACGTCGTAGTTAAACACCCAGACTTAGGCTTAGTCCTAGTCTCTTCTTGAGAGCCAAAACAAGAAGTAAAACTTAGCCTTTGCCGTATTATCGTTCGTGAACCCAAACAAACTAACGTTTCGCAAGGTCCGTTAATCACGCTAATCGCTATTGATATAAATATCGCCATTTACACTTTTTCTTTCAGTGACATTTACCACTCTGAAGATGCAAGCTGCTATGTCTTGCAAAACGTCAGTTTGTTTGGGTTCACGAACGACAATACGGCAAAAGCCAAGTTCTACTTCTTGTTTTGGCTCTCAAGAAGCGACTAGAACTAAGCCTAAGCCTGGGTGTTTGGTTACGTTTTGTGAATGCAACATATTCATCGTCTGTTAACGTTCGAGAAGTTTTTCATCTAATATAAATACAAGATATATGTATTTACGAATATATTTTCATAAAACCATTTTTACGAAAAATTATGTTAGCATTTTCTAAAATCGATTTTCAGACGAAACCACAACTTAAGGAACAATTACAAATAATCAATATCTTACGTGAAAAATGTCAGGGCTTCCAGTTCCAACTGAGCTACTTCCACTAGCACCGTCACCGCCGCCATGATGATGTCCGCCATCCCCGTCTTCAAAACTAGCTAGAATTTGTTCACGATCGTCAGCAACATCACTTAAACGATCATCGGGATCCAATATGCCACCTCCTTGCGACTGCAAATTGTGTACCACGACCCAAGAATCTGGACCCTGGTAAAACATTGAAGTTTAAATTATTATATCATTATCGAAACGCATACGATTGTAATTGAAAGTAGGTGGAAATAAGTTGATAAATAATTGAGTCAGATGGTATTTCAGGAATGCAAACAAAGTCATTTACTATAGATAACGGCTATACATCAGGAATTAGTTTTGGAAAAGATTAATTTTTTACCTCTATAGTTAATGAACCTTTGTACTTAACGTTAAGTTTTCTTATCAAAAGTTCAATGATTCATTTATCATACGTAATAAGAAACGACTATTTTTTCTTTTTGAACTGCCTGTTGTTTTATTACAGTTCGTGCACCTCTTTAAACAACAAGTAAATGTATAGAAAATTGTTTACAAAAATTGATAATTACGCTTTTTATAAGTAATAAAAAACTGTTTTAAATCAGATTATTGTAGTCACCTGAACAATTGTTAAATTACAACTGGTAGGTTAAAGCTGATAAACTCAAGAGGATAAGTGCGAGCGTTGGATATCCTGTTTTTGTGAATTGCCTCAAGTATTAAAAGTAAAACTTAAATCGACCGTTTGCCTTAATTAAATCAGCACAATTCATATTTGGGCGTTACATATAAAAGGGAAATTGTGAAGCCGCAGGCACTTGAAACGAGCTCGTTGTGAAAGTCCCATTGCCCAATTGTATTTCGAATAACGTCTATTACTTTCTTCGAAGGTCTTTCACCGTGTACATTTAATTTATTTTCTATTATTTGTGTATTCTAGTTTAACGCGCAAGTGTTTTTATTATCTACGTTTAATTAGGTCGAACTTAAATCCTTAGCGAGAATATTGGAGGAAACAATTCTTAGACTATTAGAATTTATAGCTAAAACAATAGTGTTCGCTTTTACCGTTGTGAAATTCACATTGCTAATAGAAAAATAATTTCTAGTTAATAAGTACACGTTATTTATGTGAAAATAACTATGACTGGCATATGGAGTTACGAACAAATATTTAACAGTACTTCAGTTACATGAATGAAGTATTGTTCAGGAAACGAAATTTTTCCTCGATATTAAAAAGTGAAACGATAATATTACCTTGTAATGGAAGGTTTGTTACTGGTACAGACATAACATTAGCGTGCTTGATAAAGACCGATAAAGTGTTTTGGTTTGTTTCACAGCGTGGGACCAAACTTCTTAAGACATAGTTGGGTAACCTCAAGAGTACGTACATTTTATTTGGAAATAATTTTGTTAAACTTATTTTAAACGAGACGTTACAACAAAATTAGATTTTTAGAGCAGTGCACTTCTCGTTTTTGTCTTTACAGTACGCATACCGAATGATCATACCTCAGAATATAACTCTTAATTACGACAATGAGAGTAAGAACACTGTAATTGGAATGTAGTAATTAAAGTATCTTAACCTTATCGTACCTTACAAAGAAAAATAATTTCAAAGATTATATGATAATTTTAAACAGATATGCGCATTTTACAACATATTTAATTAATGTTGCCTTTATAATGCTTAGCGAACAATTATGTGCATAAAATCATAAGCTAAAACACGATACGCGAACTGCCTATAGCGTTATTCTTCATTCCTAGTCGAAGACTCTCCGTAAAAAAGAATTAAGAATTTTGTTCCAGTTGTAGGTACCTTCATCATTAATAACATTTAACAGTTCGTTACTATAACTAACGGTTATTGGAACGAAGCATTTATAATTTTAATTAGAATCTTGACATCTACGATGAATTTCCTCAAAAAATGTATTGAACGCAATTGCATTGATCATTAAAACAAACTCCTGGTATTTTCAATTACTTAAAACGAGTGTAAAGAAACATTCTATTATCTTCAATTAAACGAAGAACCGGTAATTCGATTAATTTCTCACTATAGAAAAAAAAACATTTTGTAAAAAAATAATGGCAGCATCTATAATTAATTAATGCAATTACAATTAAAATTGAAATAAGCAATTCGGTTTACAGTTACAATTGGATAATAATATATTAAGATTTTACAGAATCGAAATGGTCTAATAGTCTGGTGTTCTTAATGTTCGTTAAACAAAATTTGAATTGTGCGAAGAAATAAAAAGAGAAATTAGTGCTACTCGAAGGTAGTAAATGATTAAAATTTTATTCAGATGGATCAAGTGGTAGTCATCTATCTTGTTGAAATTGTGGAATTGTTTAACGTTTTAAGTTCGTTGTGAAACGATTTAGTATTATTGCTTTATTTCTTTTAACAGAAAAAGTACATCGATTTATTATTTTATTTTTTATATTCACTTCAAAAAACACACCTATTTTTGATAGCGTACTGTATTGCCTACATTATCAGTGATGCTAAAACTTAGTTACAACTACTAACTTAAATGATTCTAGTCATAACTCAACACTCCTCCTGCAATTGAAACATTAAAAAAAATAAACATTTTGAACATGTAGTAGCTTTTATAATATATTTCCATGGTAAGCTTAAACCTAGACGCAATTTAGTAAACTGACTCTTCAGACCCTTTGTCACTATGTCTGCGATTTGATCAGTGGTTGAAACGTACTCAACGTTCCATGTTTTATCCACTAGATTCGTAATGGAATTAAACTTTATATCGATATGTTTCAATCTTTTGTGATCTTCTCGTTTTGTCAACTTTATGCTAGACTGATTGTCTTCAAAAATAGTGAAGTCAGGAGTTTTTACAGGTTTGTAGTCAATCATGTGGAAACGCTGTAATAAGTTTTCAAGATAATTTCGTTGATTCATGTAAATTCCAACTTCGGTTATTCGAATGTTAATTCCAAGAAAACACTTAAGGCTTCCCAGATCCTGAATTTCGAATGATGTCCTTTAGATTATCAATTTTGGTTTGGTTGTTACTCGCGATAATCATGTTATCGACATACAAAATTAAATACAGTTCAATCTTTTCAGTTCTCTTCGAATAAATAAGGCAACTTTGAGATTTTTCAAGTTTTTGTGATTTGGCAAACTCATTGAACTTACTATTCCATCATAAAAGAGCTTCTTTAAGTTCGTATAATGCCTTATTTAATTTTCATTTTCTTGTTTTTCAATTCCATCCGGCACTTCCATAAACATTTCTTCTTTTAGTTCTCCGTGCAGAAATGTAGATTTCACGCCCATTTGCTGCTGACTGAAATTAGAGTTCTAACAGTTGTTAACCTGGCTACTGGTAGTCCTCCTCGTAGTCATATTCTCTTCTTTGCATAAATTTTGCGACCGGACTTTATACTTGCTGACTTATTTCTATCTTTCTTTAGTCGAAACACCCATTTGTTTCCAATAATTTTTGTATATTGTGGTTTTTCTACACGGTCCCATGTTTTATTCTTGTAAAGGGAATCAAATTCTTCTTTTACTGCTTGCTTACAGTACCTGTAATTATCCCTTTTTTTTCGCAGAATCTAGATTTTCTGATACCTCTTCTATAAATGCCTCGTGTTCAAGATCGTAATCTTTGAACCACGCAGATGGCTCTTTTTTTGCACATTTTCTAGAAGTGTCTTCATTTTGTGTATTTTCTCTAATGTCGGAGCTATCTTCTTCAGTTGGCAGGTATTCAGAATTTCCATCCAAGTTTGCCTGAACTTCTAAATCTGGAACCAACAGATCTTTCAGATCATTTTCAGTTTCCTTATCAAGGAAGGTAGGTATAGCCTATGGTATTCATCCGAAATAATATGAACACTCGGCGGTATGTCAACGAGTTTTTTTTCCAGCAAGATAAAGCCCGTCCCCACACACTCTATGAATCAATTCAAAAAAGCCAATCTTCCGATTTTTCGCCTATTCAACACGTGTGGGACATTATGGGTAGAAGACTGAGCATCTTCCACAGACACAGAAAGCTTTCCGGCATAAATTAAAAGTTGCTTGAGATACAATAACCCACGAGGAAATCGACCACCTGCTAGAATCGATGCCATGAAGAGTACGGGAGTGTGAAATCAATAGGGGGAGACCAACACATTATTAAATAAAAATTGTCTTCATTTTTATTTCTTTTTCTTAAAATGTTAATCATTTACTACATCTGAATAGCTAAACCTTTCTGGCACAAAATTCCGAACCCTAAACCAAATTTAACGATGCGTAAGAAAAAAAATGTGTTTTTGCAAATAACTGTCTTTAATTAGTTGTATTTATTTCGCAAAAATGATCAATCCTAATTAGTTTTTTTGGCATTATGTAGCGATTTTTCTCCAGTTTTCTAACGAAAAACTTTTTATACAGTCATGTCATGTTTAAAAATGTTTACTATTTATTAAAAATGAGACACTTATTTTTTAGATAATTTTTTTATTTGATTTTTTCTCAACAAGACATCACATTGGAAATACTGTTTACACTATTTCATACAAGAAAGAAGATACAAAAGAGGCACATCCAATGCAATTCGATTACAGTGCAACCTTTTTAATCCAAATTTTAATAAACCGAATCCGAATAGACTTTTATTTACAAATCTAATCCGAATTAGATCCAACTTTATGATCCAAATTGTTTGAATCTACGAACCTAAACAGGTTAAGTGTTTTACGCATTATCTTAGCAGTATTACATACTGCATAGCAATGACTCCCAAACGGAAACATGTAACTTTATCTTTAAATTAAATAAATGAGATTTTAGAAATGTAATAGCGAAGGCTTCCACGGCCGGAGTCTATACTAAGATAAGAACGTCTTCCGGGTTTGGACCGTGTCATTGTTGTAACCGAAGTTGCCAACGTTGGCAACTTCGGTTACAACATTGACACGGTCCAAACCCGGAAGACGTTCTTATCTTAGTATAGATTTTAGAAAGATTAGATTACGGAGAAACTGGAAGTTTAACAAACGCGTATCAAATAGGGCAATCTACAATAACAAGCATTTAAAAAAACAGAAAAAAAATCAAAGAGTAAAAACTTTACGTAGTAAATTTTCTTTCTCTGTATGGTTAATTATTTTACATTTATTAACCTTAGTTAGTCTGATCCCAGATCTAGAAAAACGTTCATAAAGGCAGAACACAAAGACACTTATATGATTGGTTATGCACTCATCGATCTAGACAAATTCTATATTATACAATATGATAACTGATAAAACAGGTGTTCTTTTCGAGAGAAAAAAAGTTAAACCGTTAATAATCGACAAATTTCAAAAATCCCAGGGCATTTAAAAACATTTGCATTCACACAGATGACTTCAGTAATCCTCAAAGATTAGTTTCATAACTGCATTATAAAAAAATCGAAAACATTCCAAAGAAGCAAAAATTTGCCTCAAAAAAGTTGCTTCTTGTAAATAACATTTAAAGTCATAGTAGTGAAGAGAAACTGATTAGTAGTGATGATTAGTACGTAATTCGAAAAACTAAGTTATTCTATGGAAAAGGTTGTTAAGAGGTTTTACAAATGAAAAAGTTCAAAAGTCTGAAAAAGGCTGCTTATCTGTTTTGAAACGGTTGAAAGAAAGTTTCTACAAACTACATCAGTAAATGTTAACATAAAACATTTCTCAAAGAAATGACAAAAACTTCGATTCAGAATACAGTATTTACTCGCATATAACACGCAGTAATATTTAAATAAAACCTGGATATTTAAAATAGTGCGCCAGTAGCTCGAAACGGTCGGTTCTGCTCGGCAGCTATGGGATTTCTTCGCTATTCTTACTATCTCTTCTTCACAGGCACCACCAAAAAATTATAGGTGGAGAAAAGGTGAAGAAGCAAATTAATGTGACAATAGAGTGCTGGCTATCAAGCGAAGTGATAAAGTGGTTGTTTAGATAGCGCATAGATTACATCTAGTTGTAGTAGATAAGTAGCTTAGATACCTACGTAGAAAATATAATGAATAATTATAAAACCAAACGCACATCATACAAAACGGCATTCAAAAACAAAGTGATCACTTATTCTGATAAACACGGCAATAGAGCAGTCGCAAGCAAGTTTGACGTGAGTGAGAGCAATGTCGACGCTAGAGGGGACAACGTGTTGCTTTGTCCGCGTGTTCAACGACACGAAATTGTTTCAGCGGAGCCAAAAATGGTCATTATCCTGAATTAGAAGCTGATATGGTTAACTTCATAAAAGAGCAGAGATCTAAATGTCTGTTAATTAAAAAAATATTTAATTCAAAACACGCGATCTACAGCACGACAGGGAAATTACCAACGACTTAACAGGCGAAGAGGGGTCTGACTTTGAACTCAGTTCAAGTGATGCTGAAAATGATTAGGTTTCCATTTACTTAGGTTATCTACGTAACTCATGTACTTGATTACTACGTTTCTAGAGAATAAATTGACTGTCACTTGTTGGAATATTGTTATGTTAAAAGTGTTTTGGTATGAGGTTTGTACCGTATAAGATTAATTATCGAAACGCCCACTTTCCGCTACATTGGGGAGGATTACTGTCAATTCAAAAAGGTTTGACATCGAAGTTCGATAGAAGAAAAATCATTTATCCAGTGGTGGTAAAATAGGTCTAACGTCATCTAAAGTTATGTGCGCTCAACGAGGCTTTAATTTCTAATTATTCACACGCATCTATGCGAGTATTGGGCGTAGTATTTTTACTACTTTCGTAAGTCTTTATTTGGGGGTTTCTGGATATCCACTCGTGTTTCATCAATGTGGAAAGTAAAACTGGTAAATTTATTGGGACAATTTCCATGAGGACGTTACGTAATATAATAATTTGGGGGAAACTCGGCGCATTTAATTTTTTTCATTAATCGTATGAACCAAGAAAAATTTATTTGTGATAACACCGTATGTACGGTTATGTTTATTTCAGACACTAGCTAGTCGCATTCTTCAAAAAAAACTGAACTGTGTAAGTATTTTATTTTTTTAATTTAGTTCTGGTCATCGACGGTGTCAGTCGTTTGCACGCACGACTGTACGTACCTATCAGGTTGTTGTCACAATTAACCATAAAAATTTTTCTGTGTTTAATATATTGTTGGACGGTGCTGGTGCGCTTTGGTTCTCTGAATTATCGGGATTTGTATTTTCGTGTTAATTTACCAATGTAAATTTCTGTGCTTTTAGAATGTAAAAGTTAGGCCGATAAGTTTAGGCCTTTTTCAACTTGCTTTATAATTTAGCACCTCGAAATTTACGACTCAATCACCGAATTAAACTAAATTAGTCGCTGCTGTTCAAGTTACGAGATAATTCTGATAAGGCTATTATCAATAAATAGACCCCAACAATTCTTCATTATTGCATTCCTTAATTAAAGATATATAAGTATTCTAGCACAAGCTGTGTTCTTTCATTTACAGTGTCTTATACGCGCGTACTCAGTGTTTTCTAGATATAGACCTCTTAAAACAAGAAATTCCACTTAGTACATTAAAATGTTTACATACAATCTCACAGTAGTTGAATAGTATTGGCAAAATGCAAAATTTTACAAGAGTGTTACAGAGACGAATGGTTTTTCGAAAACAAGGGTTTATTGTCTTTAGAAGAGAGCGATGCTATAAAGTTCAGCTCGGTTCAGCTGTTATGGTATAACAGCAACTAAAACTCTCAAAATTATTAAAAACACAGATGCCATAAATTGTTTTGAAATATTAGAAATGTTTTTAGAATGCCATGCTGTGGTAAAAATCCTACGTATAGTAAATAGAAAACTATAAATTAGTACGGAAGATAGAAAAGTTGACATATTTTATAATTGCTTTCGCTGTCATTAAATCCAATGTAAACTTTTCTAGCTTCCGTACTAGTTTTGAAATATGTTTAAAATGGCTAGAAGAAATCGGCGCAACATTCTTACTTCGTAGAGTTATAATTACAACCAAACAGAAGAAAATTAAACTAATATGTATATCTGGTTACAGATCGACCTTAAAAATAAAAGTTCTCATCAGTTCATATTTTTTTAGTGATTTAGGTCTTCAATGTTTTATTTACTATGTCAATTCTTAAAAATTAATTAACGAGGTTGCGTTGTATCTTGAATGACAACGGAGTTGCTTTGTTATATGCCTTCGCGGTTTTTTGAGTTACGATTATAAGCGACTTTCGGTAACTAAAATAGTACGTGTTTTGTGATACTGTGTCTATACCTATTGACATTTAGCAAATTTTGCTCTCTTTTCATAGAATATAGAAATGGCCGCAATTTTCTAAACTTTAAAATCATCGATAAGAAGAAACTCGAACAAAATTAACATTTAGCAACCGATCACTAGCCAGCAGAATGGTGATTGTGGTAGAAAAGACGGATGAAGTTAAAAAAAATAGTTATTTTTTGTGGTTTAGAGGTACGTATTCAGACTGCCATCAAAGCATAGGGTAGTTCGACAAAACGTTAAATATTTCGTATTTACTATTTTTCTAGATTTGTCTTAGAAACTACTAAAAAATTATAATAATTTGAACAGAGACTGTATTTTGCCACAGACTTATTTGACCCGTAATTCCCAGCTTCAAACAAAATAAAATTTTATAGTTTTGTAAAAACTTATCGTCGGTATGACAAATCTAATCAAAATCTTTTTATTAAAAATTATTTTATTTTTCTATCATTTCATAACTCTCATATTAATTTGTTTAAATAAAAACGTCAAAACCCCCATGTTTTTACAAACAGTAACAATTGCAACGGATCGAGAGCGGCTTAGCTTAAAACAAGTAACCTGAAACTGTAAATAAAAATTTTAAGCGTATATTTTTTGTCGAAATGCACGGTGCTATTACTGAGTCTATAGCAGTAATTGTTTACACAGATAAAACAAGTACACAAGAACCTACGTCACTAAATTTACCTGTTTATATTTAATTTGCTCCGATGTTGGCCTAATTAATGATATTTTTGTAGTTGCTCTTGAAGGTATATTCCTCTGAAGCTTTTCGACTTTGTACGTTTGCCTCCACCCAAAAAGTTGCACCAACTTTTCGGCAACTTCTGAACACTTAGGCCCAGCATTTTCCGCTTGACAACTGTCAAACATTGCCAATCACAATAATCACATTGTTGCCTAATCCGTTTACATTGATCAGTATTAATGAAGAGAAGCACGGTGCACGTATTATGAGAACATTGCGAAATTCAGTTTTACTTGTAGAAATATCAAAGTTTGCTTAAGATTTCGTTTGAATCAACTTTACATGCTAAAAGATAAGATTATAGTTAGTACTGTGACATATTCTAATTTTATCTTAAATATGAGTGCTGAAATACAAGTTTTTTTGACAATTAACATCTAAATTAGATACATTTAAGAAATAATTAAGAAATTTTCCAATCGTTTAAACGAGACTATTACAACTAATTAAATGTTAATTTAAAAAAAGTTTTTAAATTGAGAATAAAGAAATATATTGGTACCATAAAAGTTGTATATTTGCAATTATATAATTTAACGGTACTGCGATAAAAATTCATTTGCAGTATAGCATTATTTATTATGGGAAAAAATTCATTGTGATAATGTGAAGGCTATACCAGTGTCCTTAAATTAAATTAATTTGATTAACGTGTGATTTTAAAGAGATATCGCGTGATTCAATAAACTTTCATTCTATAGGTTTGTTGAGAAAAATTTGTTTTAATTATTGTCACATTACACTTATTTCGTATTTATAGTGACATTTTAAATATAACGCAATGGTTTACAACTAGAATGAATATTTACTCATAATTTAGGTTTTTAATATGCAAATCTGTTAAACATATACGAGGTGTGACCATATCGCCCGCGGAATGGCGCTTAACCTCGTCTATGTTGTGATTACAAAAAAAAAGTGCAAAAAACACCCTCAAAACTTTTGACAAAATGCAACAAACTTTCAGAAAATGTACATATAGTTATATAACTATATACTTATAACATTAGTTCAAGTACTCAAGTAATGTTATTGTAAAAGCTAGCTTCGCTATTGATTGTGCTATGCTATCGCCAAAAGAAGAACAACGAAATTTGTTTGGAATAGTGTCAGACACAGGATTCTTAAAGTGTATTAGAATTAGTATTAGTTTTAGAATAAGACTTGTTTTTAAGCAAAGTTGCCTTTTCACAACAGAAGCTAGCCCAAAAACTCGAGGATTTTGAAATCAAAAAATGTCTAGAAAAACTGAAGAGCGTTGATATCCACAAACTATAGTGAAAAAGACCAAAAGAAGTTTATTAACAATATTGAATTTAAAACATAAAATGGAAATGTAATCGTTGTATTTATTTTAAAATTGTTTTTCAATAGTAACTTTTATTTATAACGAACTTTATCATAAAAACACGAATACATGTTCTACATATACACGTTTAATGCTTTCATGAGATTAATTAATAACGTTTAGAATATACGGTTTCAGTTTGTGCTAATATTTATTTTAGAATTTACATAGTCAACTCATTTGGGTAATTTCTTACAACATACATAACGGATTTTACTAACATGCCACAGATTCTTTGCATAGTAAAGTTCGGGAATATGAAACTATATTTTGACGTTATCTAAATACCAAATAATTAGACTATACACATCCTGTTAACAATGAACGTTTTGTTCCATAGGCAGTATAATACAAAGCATAAATATATTCGCAAAAACTTAAACATTTTTGGTAATATTAAAGATGACGACAATAAATAAATATTCATAAGCTTATAATACCAAATTATATAATAATTCAAATTTCGATAAGTTACTAGAAAATTTCACTTTTATTAACCTTGGTGTTAAATATTGGCAATACTTATCTTTTGTCTCAAAACCTTCAATTAGCCAAATGCAAACAGGTGAAATTGTAACAATCGACCTACATACTTTACCACTGAAGCTTTCATACATTTGCATGTGAAAACTAAATCTAATGTGCAAATGATTTTTGAGTATTTCAGGTATCTGGGTAATGACAGTAAAATGTGCAGAGAGCGTAAATAAGTCAATTTAATTATCATTGCACTGAGGTCATTTGCTAATATGAAAACGTGTTCACGCAATATGTGTTTATTAAATTATTTAATAAACATAAACATTTTTATTACTACTTAATACTAGTATAAATATATTAGATAAATGCTAAAAAGATATACGTTTTAATGAAATTTTGGCAACAAAACTTGTCTTTTCGAAGAAATTGTTTTAGTGACGATCAAAGTTGATTTAATTTTGTAAACAAAATAGCACAGCTGTGTATACGTCTGGAGTTTATAGTAACATTTTGAATAAATATTAACTTCATGGTTAATTACGTTATGAAATTGCAAAACAGTTACTTATAGGCGTGAGCATAAAATCTAAAAGCAGAGGAATTTATTGCAAATAGTCAAGGCAAAGCCATCGGTAAGAAATTAAAACAAAGAATTGCGATCTCGTAATTAAGTAATTCGGAAGTTGATTCGGCCGCTATTTAACGCATTCCATCCATACACTTGTTGAAAATTTTAATTAAAAAAATGATGTAGATACAACCTTCGAGAAAAAGATTGCCTCATTTAGTTTTAATAAAAAATGTTTGATGATTACATTAGCATACAATAGGAAGTGTGAAGGTAAATAAAGAAACTAGTTTTTTAATTATTTTGTGAGCGACATATCCTAATGCAAGGATGATTGAAGTAACATATTGATGGAATGAAAATGTCAGCTTTGGCAAACTAATACAAAAGGAAGCAATTGAAGAGAAAATACACTTACCATTATACAAAAACAAGGTATACCGTTCTTGCACTACTCTATTTTCAGATCCAGTACATCTTACCGGAATATTTGAGTAAACATATGCAAGTATCAACGTAACAGTAAAAAGATTAATGACCGCTGACCAGTAAACGTGAAGTACAAGCAGTAAAATAATCTAGAATTATTAAATTTATACAAATAATTATAGATGTAGTAACAACGATCCAACCTTAAAAGGAGCATTTACTGATAAGATATATAAAATTATATTAGTTAGGGCACCATGAAATCATAAAATTAAAATTTTAAGCACCAATCGGTTACTTTTATTCCTTTATATTACGAGCGCCTTTTTTAGTAACTACTGTTATAATGTTTCCGCTGCAACGGAAACTGTTTAGAATGCAAAATTAATAACATGGATGTGCAATACCAATACGCTAGATCTGCTGGAGTTATATAATTTTTGCAAGTGAGAAATTTAATTAATGGTTAGATTTCCTAGAAACTCTTCGTGTAACTCGCGGGTATTAGAAACCTCATAAGATATTCTTCATCCCATTACGAAGGTCAGTGTTACGTGATAATCCAAAACAAATCTAATTGACATAATCGACCTTGAATTAAAATCCATCGTATGTAATAAAAACTTTAAATATCAAAATGTCATTTACGATAATTACCTGGTGTATTAATATCACATCTGAGCTTTCTAATTAGATATAAGTTACTTCCTCCGTGCATATTAAATCAAATCGATTATTTCCGGATTTTCTAATTTAAAAATATTATTTAAATAATGAACCGAAGAAAGCGAACAATCGTCTAAAGTTAAAATTACAATCAAGTACGAATGATGCTGCAGGATTTAATGTTTTTTTATTTTATGCAGGAACAGATCGTACGCGTTATATTATAAATTTTTTGCAAAAAAAAATGTTTAATTAGACAAATTAAGATCAATATCAACTGAAAGAAGTTTGATTCTAAATTTTAAACATCGTGCAATCATAGTGCCCATTTTTACACTTGTAAAAAACTAACCGATGTGTGAAAACGCAACAGAATAAAATTGTTTCAAAGAGACTTTTGCAGCCGATGTCAATGGTAATATTTGTTTGCAAGTTTTAATCTCATGTGCACGATCTTCTTTCTAGTTTTTTCCCCATAACTTGAAAAGTAGAATTATCAATAAGTGTATAAGTAAGTAATGCAAAGCATTGCTTCTTTTGTAGAACCCGTTTGTAAACAGCTGAGAGAAAATTTGCTGTATCTGACTTTGTTTTTATAACATGTATGTTTGTATACGTGACAACATTAAACTAAAAGCCCTAAAGCTTTATACTATTTTTCAAGTTTTTAAAAGCTATTTCTACACGCTTAAAGTCCGTTTATATGTTTTAGTATTTGAACTACCTACTTTTTGTCATTAACTTTTGATTAAAGTTTATGTTATAATAAATTCAACATCTATGATCATAGATTGTTTTATCTGTGACAATTGGGATATTGCAATATCAAATAATCTTATCAAATTTAAGGGTCAAAGAAAAGTATTTTTCAAAAAGTAGTGAAATTTCTTATTCTGACATATCGTTTGATATTTTTTTATACAAATTAATAACGACAATAGCAGAAAAATTTAGTCATGTCAAAAATATATCCAAAACAATAAAACTGAGTTTCAACATGGAGATTTTCTTGTTATAAGAGATAGAAACTAGGTTACATGGAGGGATTCATTATTTACTAAAAACATTTGGTTATCTTGAACGGTTCATTCGTAATTAAAAAAAAAACTAAAAAATTCTGAAATTGGCCATACTTCCTATTTGCCATCGTTTTGAAAAACTTAGCAAAGCAACTTGTGCACAGGTGCTTTTCTTTTTAAATTGATTCCATTTTGTTTAGCAAACACAAAGTTCATTTTTTCTTATGGGTGCGATATGAAATAAGATCGGATTGCATTTATTAAAATTATTATTAAAAATGTAGTTGTCCAGATGAAGTTTTTATTCGTGTTTTCATGGAAACAAAAGCTACAAGCAAACGTCAAAATAAGAGTCAATTTGCAAGGATAGTGTTTTCCAAATGAAGATAAACGCGATATGCGGCGTATTTTTTATTCATCACACAGAAATTCTTTTATAAGTGTACAAAGATATCCAGAGAGAAAACAATCGTCAGTTTGATATTTGTCTATTGTGAACACCAATTTAGGACAATACGAAGCATTCGAAACACCGAGAACAAGTATGCAAATAGGCTGTTAGCAGAGAATAAGGAAAATGTTTTGAAAACTGCAATCGAATAAAAACCTGTTGATTAATTTAAAAAATAAAATATTTTTACATTTTCACAGATAAATGATAACGGTTGTGTCAATAAGAGAAGCAAATGTGAGACAAGCGTATTATCAACTTTAAAAAACATTAAAAACAGAAAAGTTTAAACTATACAAAATTCTATTGACCCATACAATAATACCCGGGGATAAAGAGCTCTAGGTGGTTTTGTCAGTGACTTTTTAGTAAACGAGAAAACGACCATTAGTTTTTTTTAAATATTATTTAGACAGATCAGTGCAAATTTACAAATTAGGGATTATTTAATCCGCACAATGAACACTACTAGGTCAGACAAAATCTACATTTGCATGTGCCTGTAAGACGTTAGTAACGGTTTCATTTTAACATTTGAGTAGGTTTGTAGAAAAATTGTATCGTTGGATCTCTTGTATTTGATGGGATACTGAAATATTTTTGTATTTTTGAACCATCAAGTACTAAATTATCTTGATGAAGTTCCCTTTCAACAATTACGTCTTTTGTGGTGGTAGCATCGTCCCTTGCTAGCTGAATGGGAACAAATAGACCAATGAACCAGTTGCTTGGCTCCGAATCTTATAAGATTAATTTTACAGGGATAAGTCAAAACTACAGTTTTTCAGCCAAGCCATAATTATGACAATCTAGAAGACCTAGGAAAAGTTGTATTACGAGTAATAAATGCCAATCCCAAGAGAACAATACACCGTGTTGTAGAAAACCCAGTTAAAAAACGTCTACGATTGTGTATTACAGAAAGAAGAATCCTTAAACATTTACTTTAAATGTAGCGCCGTTAAAAAACTGCATCTAGAAACTTGATTTTTACGGTTACCATAGATTTAAACTTCTTGTAGTTTTTTCACTTAAAAGTGCTTGAAATGTCAATGTGAAATACATTAACAAATTCAAAAAAATAAATGCAATCTGATAAATTGATTATCCCGTATCGCGCCCATAAGAAAAAATTGACTTTGTGTTTGTAAAACAAAATCGAATCAACTTAAAAAAGAATGCCGCCTACTATCAAATGCGCCTGTCAAGTCGCTTTGCAAATGTTGTAATAATTCTTCAAAACAATCGCAAATAAAGGAAATATTGACCGGTTTTCGAAATTCATTATTTAACTTTTTTTTTCAATTTACGAATGAACTGTTGAAACTCCAATTTCAACATCATTGTATGTGAAGGCAAAATTTTCTAATCGTCAAGTTCAAAATTGGTTCGATAAAAAATCACGCGACCATAAACTGTATTTTGTTTCCTAAAGCAATTTATACAACTTCTATAGTTTAATCGTTGACAGAATTGAATATAAGTCACCTGTTTATGATTTGATTTCAGAACGAAAATAGATGTTTCTCAAAGAAAAATATAAGAAAGCTTTATAGAGTTTAGAGGGTTTAAAAAAATATTAAAACTTTTATTTTATTATTTTTATAAAATGTAACGTTGTTTATTATAATTTTATTAACCATTGAATAAAAAATAATAAAATCCACCCTCATTATTAAAATGTTACTATACGAAAAATATTGATAAAAAGAAAATATTATTTTTGTATCAAGTATGGTTTTTAAAGTATTAAAAACTCTCTTACTATACATAAACTTTAACATAATTTTAATAAAAAATCTTATTTTTGACAGAATACTCAGAATACCAATGAAATTTTAAGAATCCAAATTTTTTGAGTTCCTCATTCAAATGGGAAATGATTTGCACTTCAATTTTCAGTGAAAGTTCGAAAAATTTAAAATTAACATATTGAACCAAATTCTCTAAAACATTTAGTGAACAATAAATAAAAAAACAATATCAAGTGAACCATTTTCGAAAAAGAATCAATTTGGACAATATCGTTCAAACAATTTAATCAAAATCGGATTTACGTTTCTGAAGATTTTTCTAAGCAGTTTCAAAAACATTGGAACATAAAATGTTTAAATGTTCTAATAAATGTTAATAAAATATCATTTATTTAACTGATTTCTTCAGTTCTAAAACATCATAAGAAATGTGTATCATTAAAAACTGATTTTGTGTATCAGTTTCTTATGAATTGACCTTGTTTTAAATTTAAAAAAATTATTTTTCGCGTTTTTACCCTAATACTAACTTTTTTAACGATATACCGATAGTTTAATTAATATTATTGTTACAACCTAAAAAACTTGTTCTATAATTTTATAATTGATTTAAAAACCAGTTACTGTGCGTTTTTATGCTTTATTGTTATTTTAAATTTGAAAACGGTTTTTCTCTAACCTGCTTTTGTTTCTTATATTGTTTACTTAAAACTAATTTTTATAAAAACAAAATAAAAACCTCAACTCTAATAAACTTTGTCTTTATGTGCAAAAAAAGCATTAGTAGATGGATAATTTATATTATTATTGTTATTAGTGTAAAACCTATTTTTTATAGCATTTTTACCACCATAGAAAAGACCGGTTTATTGCTTACATAACGTAAACGTAGCGCAACATCACGGTATGTGACAAGTTGCAAATTACATAAATTTGTTAAAAAAATTATGGCATAAATTATCCCACCAGTTCTAATGTCTTCTTAATAATCACAAAAATTTTGATGTATTTACTTTCTTTAACCCATTTTTAAGTACATAAATAAAAATAAAACTTTCGCTAAATTAGTATATATTAAGGTTAAATAGATCTCGTCGTTGCTCTAGATATATCCTCTGTTCTAGATTTCCACAATCAAATTAATCGTGTACAGCGGATATAGACGATTAGCATTAAGTTTTCAAACATTAATATTAATAAGTTTTACAAGATAGTTAGTTATGAAAGCGATTAATGAAAAGTGTTTAATAAAAACATAATTTTTTTTAGTTACAGATTGCGTATTGTTTCTATAATTGGCGTAGGTATTAAAAAATCCATAGATAAAAAAGTAATTTTTAATTGATTCTTGATTCAAGTTTCAATATACCGGTTTTGAGTACAAGAACTAAAGTAATAAGTTCAATGTTTATGTATCTGTGGTATCAGTTGTTATCGATGCCAATTAAAACTCCTCTCTGAGATATCAATTGAGTAATTGTTTAAATACAAACGACCTTAGCAGATTGAGAATTAACAGGTTTATTTTGATTGTTCCATTGCACAATTTTAGCTCTTTTGTTCGCGCTACGAGGAGTTACAATATGAAAAATCCCACTCTCGTTACTAGTATAAATTACAATCGATACAAATGACTAATAAAGTTAATTACGCAAAAATATTTTTTTTCGAGTATGTACCATTACTTTTGTGTCAGGTACTACATGAAAATTGTGTTTGCGAGCAAAGGAAACGCAACATCCGTCCGTCAGTGGCTTCATGTTTATTATACGGGTGCAAAATCAGACAGCGTAAAAATACCAGAAATAAAATAAGCCTTGCATAAAACAAAGTAAAATAAAAAGGTTGATTAATTAATAAATTTGCATTTCAGCACTCAAACAATTTCAAATTACGAGAATCTCACTCACGTAACTCCGTAAAATCACTGGCATTTCACGACTTTTTTACATTCCACAACTTTCTATGCAATAATCGTTATAAATTTTTTTATTAAAAAAATTTGAGTAGAAAGCACGACACACTGTATACACAACTACAATACCATTGTGATGCAACAATCTAAATACACCAGAATTTGTACTCGATTGTGTACTGCACAAGTGTATGAACGACGTCGTCTACAGGTGAGTAGACACCTGTACACAACCGTGGTTACTAACAAACTGCGCGAGCAAACGTAAATGAAAACTTATAAGAGGGGTATTATTTAAATAATTTCCCTTCTCTACGTCAGATTTTCTACGTTAATTTAATTACACATAGTATGTGTGTACGTAAAAAGAAAACTGAAAATGAATAATTTCTTCCTTTTTTTTTAATACCACTTTTATTTTTCTTTATAAGAAGAGCAACTTTACACCTGTCTCAAGAAGTCGTTATTAAACAGGTGGCGGACCCTTTCATAATTTTGAAAGTAACATACTGCGTGCATCATCCTTAAATAGAAGCACTAAAAGCAAATTGATAGTTTAAGATCTGCTGATATTTGTGTAATCGGTTTCTCAATTGCTTGATAGAAATGTAAATTATTTGTGATTGTAGAATTTTTACGAAAACGTTACCGAGATTATAGATTACGAAACAAACAAAAAAAGGTAATTGCAGAAATTGAAAAAAATACAAATAAAATAATGTCATATGAAAAATGTGGTTTAATATACGCAAGGGTAGATAAGACCTCAAAAAGAAAAATTAGCGTTTGAATAAATAAAATATGCTAATAAATTTTACAAATTTAAAAGAATAGTGTGCATGCAATTACTAACCAAACCATCATAAGATAAATAGCGACCAATTACATATATTAAAAAAGAGAAAGACGTAAATGAAGTCTAAAGATAACCCTGTACATATAAACAGCGCAAGAAGTATTTCGAAAAAATTAAATTAAATTAAATAAATACTAATACACAAAAAAGTACCCAAAGTTAAACATATTAAGAAGCAATAACTTTAAAAACAGAAAAGATGATCGAATCTATAATAAAACAAAACATTGACAAATAATCCTAAAAATAACGTAGAATATTAGCCAAAAAAATACTAGAAGTTTAGAAGACCAAAATTGTGTCTTAAATTTTATTATTATAAAGGGAAACAGACAACCAATATAATACGATAAGAAATTTGCAGATATACAACCCTCACAAAAGAACAGCAAAGGTTTCGAAAAGTTAGATTATGTACAAAAGCTATTTATACCTACTTTATAATAAATAGTTCAGAAATTAATAAAATTTAATATGCCAGCGAGCTGTTATGAATTTTATCAATTTTCAAAAAACATTTGATAAGATTCAACTAAATAAACTGTAGCAAACTTATACAGTGTGGTGATAAAAACAAAATTTGTAATTGCGTTATTAACAAGCAAAACGCTTGGACCGGTCAATTTTACTTTTTAATTAGCCACCTTATGACATAAAAATTTTACTTATGACGTCATGTATTTCTGCACGATGGCGTCATCATTGGTTTTTTCAACGACAACCCCAATTTTCTTGCTGCTTTTTATTAGATGTTCCAACTACTTAAATTATGGTGTAAAAAAATTGGTATTAAGATAACTATTTTATTGAGAAAATAACACATGTACCGTAAGAAATAAAAATGTAACTTTAATGGAAGAAAATCATAATTGAAAGTCAAAAACTAACGAAATTTAGCGCAAATGTTCAAATTGCGCTTCGTTAACCATTTGGCACTGACCGATACGAGTGTAAACACTTTGTACACTCAAGGACTTTACAAGTAATGTGCTGCACACCAGCGCGAATTCTTTGCCGTAGCTCGTCTAAATTATTTAGCCTATTAAAATAAACCTTTGATTTTAAATAACTCCACAGTAAAAAATCTAACGGAGTCAAGTCTAGCGAACGCGGAGGCTACTCAATTGCTCTTCGACGTTCCACTCACCTTCAAGATATTGACGGATGTTGATTCCAAACTGAAGAAGCACCCCATCTTGTTGAAACCAAATATTCTGATGGGGTCCATCTGCTTCGTGATAATTTGGAAACATTGCTGTCAGAGCTGGCACTAAATCAAACTGCAAAAATAACGTGCAGCTGTAAGGTAAGAAAGTAAGGTCCCATTAAACGCCGTCCAATTATTCCAATCCAAACATTAAATTTTTTTGGCGTTGACTATGAGAGTCTTGAGTCCAATGGGGATTTTTCTTGTCCAATACCTTGTGACGATGTACTGTCTCATTTAGACAAAAAGTGGCTTTATTATCACAGTAGTCTACGTTGTTATTTAAGGCTAGCTGTCTTGTACAATGGTGAGGATTTTCTTCAGCTTCAAGTAATACATCTATTCGGGTTTCTTCGTTTACTTGAGGTCGACCTTGGTAAATCATGAACGAGTCCCGTTTCAGTCGCTTTGGCAACCAATTTACTTACTGTGGATCTTGCAATAGGCGGTCTATTAGGATGTTCTTGGTTGAATAATTCACATGTTCTCTCACCATATCAAACTATTAATCAAATTTCTATTTTTTCCCGATCAGTTAAACGTGTCATTTTTTGTTAACAGCAAAGAGAATTCGCTTTTAAAAAACTTGCTAAATGCTTCTATCACACTCCCACTAAATCTAGTGATGTTTTCAAAAAGTCAAATTTACGAGTAGTTTCTGTTTCTTCCGTCAAAAATAATACAGACGTGATAACGATAATTTGCAAAAACACACATTAATCCTGAAGTCCTTGAGTGTACAAAGTGTTTACACTCGCATCTGTCAGTGCTAAATGATTAACGGAACGCAATTTGAGCATTTGCGCTAAATTTCGTTTGTTTTTGAGGTTTAATTATGATTTTCTTCCATTAATTTACATCTTTATTTTTTACAGTAAATGTGTTATTTTCTGAAGAAAAGTTATGTAAGGTACCAATTTTTACACCATAATTTAAGTAAAGTCCTCGCAATTTAACTTTCGATGCACGTCATTAATGACGTAAAACTCATACCACCCTATTTACAGTAAAAATTAAATAAATACCGAATTGTCTTATGGATTTTTTTTGTCAAGTTGTTGGTGTGCTTTCATTTGAAGAACTACTATGGAATGTGAGAAATTACTGAAGAAAAACATACATATTGTAACTTAAATTTTACGGAACACTGGATTTTTATAAATTTTATTTAAATAATTTAAATAAAAAAATATAAGGTAGGTGCGCCAAATAAAGCCCAGAACCTAATAAGGCCCACCCTCTGTAAAAATGTTAACCGTAGTGAAAACCGTTTTTAATTCTTAAGTTCCTAATAGCCCACTGACATCTAGTGAAGAAAATATATATTACGTCCAAATAAACTGCAAAACCTACAAGTAGTTCGTTATTCGCCAGTTAACCCGGCACGTGTCTGTATCGGTTATAATTTTTAGTTAGAGAACTGTTATAGTTTATTGTGTTAATCTATATAATTTTGTTTACTTTTCTATATCATCATCTTGGGTGATCGTTGTGTTATTCAGGTATGTAAATATTTTTTGTTTAATAGAACTTCAAATACCAAAATTATTTCAAAATGGTTTCCGCTGTGAGTGATCTTAATAAGGCCCAGCGGGCCTTATTTAGAACATGGCTTGGTAATCCAAATCTAAAACAATTTAGTACTTATTGTTCATTAAGAATCATATTATTAGGTTGTCTCTGGTATCTTTTGAACGAGTTTTGAATCGGAAATTTCTCTTCAGGTCGAACTCAACTTTGGAACTCAAAATGTCTAAGAAAAGAGGTTTGTGGACCGAAACGCAAATGACAAGGGCAATGCAAGCTGTGAGAGATGGAATGTCTGAAAGAACGGCCGCGAAAGAGTTTAATATTCCACGACGCACTCTGAGAAACCACCTACGTACCGGAAATACGCAAAAGAAACTTGGACGACCTTCGTATTTAACAGTTCAACAAGAATCCGAATTATGTCAAAGGATTTTTCGACTTGCTGATGTGGGAATGCCCATTACTTCTAAAGTTATACGGCGTTCTGTTTATGAATTTTGCCAAAAAAACCACATACCTAGTCCATTTAATAATAAGGGCATTGCTGGTCGAAAATAGCTTATGCTTTTCCTAATACGCCACCCGGAAGTGGCCAGAAGGAAGTCACAATTCATGAACCCTGCGAGAGCGGCCAAGTTGAATAGATTTATCGTGAACGATTATTTCGAAAAATTAAAGAAAATAATGACAAAGTTGGATGTTCTTCAGAGCCCCCAGCGTATATTTAATATTGACGAAAAGGGGTGCCGTCTAAATTTGCATAAATCACAGCATGTATTTGCGCGTAAAGGAGTCAAAAGGGTTCACTTGATTTCACAAGAACACGCTGAAAACGTTTCGATTGTGGGATGTGGAAATGCTATCGGACAAATGATCCCACCAATGATTTTGTTCAAGGGAAAAAGAAAGAAGGAAGAATGGCTTGATAACCTGCCAGCTGGTGCGGTTATAGAGATGACTGACAAGGACAGCATGACCACTCCAGTTTTTGTTAAATGGATTCAACATTTCGCCAAATATAAGCCGCCAGGTAATGTACTCCTTATTTTTGATGGGGCTTCATCCCACTTGGATGCAGGGATAGTCGAAGCAGCTGAGTCGCATGATGTTTTCCTATTTTGTCTACCGAGCAATACCACACATGAATTGCAGCCGATGGATAAGGCTGTCTTCAAAGCTTTCGAGTCGTACTGGGACGATGAAGTGATGACTAACTGGACAAATAAACCTAATCGAACGATCACCAAATTCTCTTTTGGGCATATATTTTCCAAAGTGTGGCCAAAAGCTACTAACGCATCTAACGTTGTCTCGGGGTTTCAAGCTACAGGGATATACCCTTATGACCCCAGTGCGATCCCAGATATTGCTTTTGCCCCATCTGAAATAACAGAACAGAAAGTTCCAGATGACGTCCCTTCTTCCCGCTCATCGACTTCAACTTCTGTTGCTGAACAGAAACTTTCAGATAACGTCCCTTCTTCCCGGCCATCGACTTCAACTTCTGCTTCTATCAGCCTTGGTCAAAATCAGGCAAAATCCAACAAACGGAAACTCCGCGACATAGATAGTACTTCCGAAAGTTCTGATGAAAACCTTTCTCTACACGATACTTCAGGCTCTGAAGATGTTCCAGATTTATCAACTAGTTTCAATGAAATTTTAATTACACCTGACTTAGACACCAGAAAAACGAAGGTAGTTCGAAAGAAATCTTTAAATTATCGTGCACAAGAAGTCACCAAAGCGTTGTTTCAAGAACGGGATTTGGCTCCAGGTATCTCAGACGAACAGAAACAACAAAATGAGACAAAAGAGAGAAGAAAAGTATTAAAAAAAACAAAGGGACTAAAACAAAAGTTTAACAAAGATGTGTCAGACGTTCAGAAAAATCAAAAAAAGTATGACGGCGAAGAAAAGAAGAAAAACGAAAGTTGGTACTGTTATGTATGCCAAGAAAATGCTGTACAGGATATGAGACTTTGTGTTATGTGCAAAACATATGTTCATGAGGAGTGCGTAGGACTTACTTCCGCAGACAAAAACATTTTTGTATGTCCAAACTGTAACTAAATACTTACATTTTATCAATAAATAACTGAGTTGACAATATAAACAAATTTGATTATTGCCAGCATATTTTTGGAGACGGGCCATATTTGGTACACCGCATGGGCCTTATTAAGAACAGTATGATCTTAATAAGGCCCACAGAACACCATATTTGAAACACAATTTTAAGTAGAAAACCAAAACAATTTTAGTAAATAATATTTTTTTATCAACACTTCACAACATGACAGTTCTTATGGTATTCGCTTGACTGCTCCATTTCATTTAAATTAGTAAATAAAAAATATATTTTCTTAAGTGGGCCTTATTTGGTGCACTTACCTTATATATATACAGATACATATAACTTATATATTTTAGATAGTATATACATATAAATAGACAAAAAATATGAATCTAGATTAATGTATCTATATAAATTTATATAGATAATTTACAACACTGAGCGTAGTACACCTGTTACGGATGTAGAAACTTTTAACGAAAACGTAATTCGCAATGTAATAGGTATGCAGAATGTACGAAAACAGAAAGTTGACATGATAATACCGACAACATGGTTGAATAATTACGTCAGTGACGTTAATGACGTGCATCGAAAGTTAAATTGCGAGGACTATAGTTGGACCATCTAATAAAAAACAGTAAAAAAAATTAAAAAATTGTCATTAATTAATTGTCATTGTGCAAAAATACATGACGTCATAAGTAAATTTTTTTATGTCATAAGGTGGCTAACTAAAAACTAAATTGACCTGTCCGAGAGTTTTGCTTGAAAACATTAAATAACGCAATTATAAATTTTGTTCTTATCACCACACTGTATTTAATTCATGTAACACAAGTCGGTTTATGTAATCACAATTCGCGAAATATGCACTTTTATTTATATGAACAACGGGCGCGTTATCCTCAGACTAACTGTTCTTGACTACTACGTGTTTATATATTCAACTTTATTGTCACCTAGAACTTGCTATCTTTATCTGCCCCTTTTTGAAGACTGTTCTGTCCCAAAACGAAAAGCTGAAGACAGTACCGATAAAAAGAGTCATGTCAATAACGAGAGTTCTCCCCATCTGACAAATTCTTTAGGTATAGAAACAGCAATAAATGAGATTCTGTTTGGATAATAACTGCAAGTCAACACTCGAATGTCCGTTCTTCTATTTTTCTTTTGAGTTTCAGATGACCTAATTTCGTGGTGTTTTGAAGTGTTGTTGCACCTCGATCGTAATTCCACACCAAGTTTTGCGCCTTTGTACATAGCCATGAATCAATCGAAGTCCATTCTACTTAATTTATAGTTCTGCTTCTAATTACTCTAGTTAAACCTTCACTTTGTCTCTGTAGCTTCGGCGAGTTGGAAATTGTATAGCCACACTATGTCGCCTGGTTGAAATTTACCGTTTTGTGCATTGATGTCGTACCTAGTCTTTATTATTATTATCAGCAATATGAGCGTTTTTCTGAACTGTTTTATTTTTTTCTCCAAATTGAAGATTGCAGAGTTATCGTATTTTTCGAGCAAGCATGGCACATGTTTGGCCTGTGCTATCGTGAACGGATGATCGATGCGCCATTACGAGCAAGTGCAAGTGGTTCATCACTTTAGCTACATACTTTCTCATTGTTCACTTGATCCGCTTAGCCTAAATAAAAAAACGTTATCTTAGCAGAAAACTCACTGACATGTTTGCTACTGTCGCTGTTTTTCAATGGTCCATTTGGAGACGTGTCATTCTGTTGTACGGAGCCATCCATAAATTACGTCACACGTCAAGCAAGTGAGAAAGAGTCAACAAAGACAAGAGGATAGAGGGGTGGACGAGTTATAAGCTTCGTGACTTTAAATATCTAAACCTAAAGTATTGAAACTTTAACGAAACACTTTAAAATATTACGAACTGTATCAATATTATTACAAGGTTGGATGTGTTTGTATTATTTTTGGGCACGTGGTGGTTGAGCTAATTTACACTTGTTGTACCTAAAGTGTCCTGCGTTGGCTGCTGAAAGACCAAAACCGCTTTTGAGCATTTGACAAAAGCTGCCGCCGCAGTCATTTCGTCTATATTTAATTATTTATATCATTAATTAGACACTTGACTTTTGTTGAGTGATTTGTTTGCGAAAAAAGCGTAGGTTTCTACCATCGTGTAAATGCCGCGATATCTTGGACACTCGGTTCTTTGGTACTGTCAACCGTAGTCGATTCTCTGTGTCCTCGATGCTCTCCAGAAAACGCTCATGTTTTGCACTCTCAAGAAGTCCCACTGCGTTCACTATGTTCTAATCTTTCCGTCTAAAGCACTCACTTTTTGTCAGGTAGCACGTCAGTAATTTCGTTTCCAATCCAGGAATACTCTCAATTGGGCGTAATTTTCTTGCGCACATCATAACTACTCAGTGTTTTAACGCGACGTAGTTTGTTCTTAATAAAAATTTGCGTCCATAGAAGTATTTGTAAAAACAACTGCTAAGAGTTCTCTCCTAGTCACGCAACAATTATTTTTCGACCTGAAAAAAACCTTGCTAAAATAAGCAATAACTTTTTCTTGGTTATCTTAAACTTGTGAAAAGAACTTATAACCAGATTACTTGCGTTAGTATCTAACACAAACTTTTTTTTGGATAACCAGATCAAAAATATTGAAATTTTGCAATCGATTCCTAAGTCATCTCGCTACGAGGTATGATAAAATACATTTTAGCTGTAGGTACTATGATATTAAAAACAAATACTAATAATATTTTTTTTTCATATTAATGTTAAATTATAAAATCTATAAACACCTTACATAATAATCAAGATTCATATGGGCAATAGATTATACTAAACATAATTTGTTATTGCTAGGTATTATTAACTTGTTTCAAATTAAATTTAAAAATATACAATAAATTATAAAATTTGTTCTAATATTTTAATTATTTTGCTTGTTAGAAAATCAACCTGAATTGTCAAAAGCCATGATTGAGATAGTCATGCACCGATCTGCTGCTAAAAGAAGGAGAAGAAATAAGATGATCAGAACCCTGAAGATTTTAGATTAGTTGACAAAGAAACTACGTAAGCAAGTGTTTGCTGTGTCGAGAAACGGCGCCTACGTCCGGCTACTACCGAAGAAAAGTACATCTGCCGTAGTAAGAAACACGTCGTCGCCGTTCCCGTAAAACTGATGAATACGAGCAACGATAGCCACGTCAATCACGTTCACAGTAAATTTTGCACGGCTGCGATTCGTAATTTAAAAGAAGTTACGTCATTTCTGGATTCCAGTCTTTTCCCTCAGTCAAAACATCAAAGTGAAGGTGATGATAGGTTTATTCGTTTCGAACAAACATGCAGATGGAGTATCAAGTCAGTTTACCTAATCACGATTCGGTTACTGCGCCAAAACACAAACTTATTCCTGCTGTTTATGCTGCAATTTCTGTAAAAGAAAATTGTTTTGATCATGCAAACGCGGTTTCTTACTCTGTTTCGACTTCTATTGCAATACGTGTTCGAATATGCTGCGAAACTGTTTGAGGGGGACCCCGCTACACCCGTCTACATTTTTACCGTTGATGGTGGATCCGTTGAAAATACCAGGTACGACAAAGTTGTTACTACCGGAATTCATCACTTCGTCGAACATAACTTGGACACATTGTTCATCGCTACAAACGCCCCAGGTTCAAGTGCGTTTAACAGAGTTGAACTTGCAAGGTTGATTCTTCCACATGATTTAGACGAAAACGGCAAAACGATTGACACTGCCCGTAAAATCGATATCTTTCAGTATGCTGGTGAAACTCTGGCGGAAATTTGGTCAGATATGCAGATTGACAGCTACCCGATACATGCGTCATACGTATCCCTCGGATGAGTGACATGGCGTGCTGAGCACGTACCAGAAAGTCAATATTTTACTCAAATCGTCAAGTGTCTAAATGCCAAGTGCTGTTCACCGCTAAGAAGTGACTACTTCAAATGAATGCCACACAGATTTCTCCCTCAATCTATTCCATTCGTGCAGTCTAACAAGACTCTCGCTTGTCCAGAATTTCCTGATCCAAAACCCGATATTCAAAACTGTCTGTGTCTGTCTTTAAAATGACTTCTGTTATGCAATTGTCTAATTTCAACATCTGAAAAGAATTTACCGCGAGTGTGGTCTGTTCAAGGGATATCTAAAATAGTAAAAATTTGCGTCACCTAATTTAAAAGCAGTTAAACAGAAAAATGTTCTTTTTTTAATTGAATTCACATGCACCGAATACACTTCAAACAAAAAATTCAAGCAAAATAGATTATTGTTCATGTATAGAAACAAACCCGACAAGAAAATTATTAACATAAACCGAAGTTATGATTGCTATAAACGATGTTTTTTCGCCTATAGTGGTATACGTCCGGATAGTTATTTAATACCGTGATAACATTATCCGAATGATAAACGTTATCCGTGATTTCAATAAGCGGCATGCACTATATTATAGAACGTTCATTCGTGACATTTTTATTTGTACCTTGTACAATACACACCAAAATATATTCTTACAAAAGTTTTTCAAAATTTCTATAAATAAGAGAGGCGGCAAATTTAGCCTTTGCATCGGGTAGCTAAAACTCTCGGCTACGCCACCGATTCAAGTCGTTTTTTCCCACAAGAACTCGTTAAAGAAATCACTATTATCTTATGTGATGCTAAGGTTAATGAAAATTTGGTTGTATGTCCTAATCCGGTATCTTGTTAGTGTTTTTTGATTCTAAAATGAATGTTTTGACTTGTCTTTCCTATGTGATGTTCTAGTTAGTAGACCGTTTTCGTAATTGTTTGGTGCCGGTTCTGTATTGGCAGGTAGAAGAATTCCAGCACCAAAACTAAGCACGAACGTAGTCTAGCAACTACAGTGTATTTGAATAGTTTAGTAATCGAGAAGAACAGTTACATTCAAACGAATCCTGTATGAAAATATTTATTTTACAAAGTAACAAAAAACTAAAAAACGATGGATACCGTCTAGCAATGTAATTTTTTTAATTAAAGATTTTATTGAAATATGTACATATATGAACGAGATTACCCAACATTTTAAATTTGTTACGGTATTTTGCCTTTCTCTTCATCATGCTGATATGTTAATTTTAATGCTGCTCATAATGCGTAGCATTATATTTCACTTAAATAAAGATAATAACAATATTTCAAATAGGCTACGTCTGAGACAAGGAAGTATTTATAAGAATGAAAAAACGTTTCTACGACCTCCACTTAATATGCGAAATTTAAAGATAGTAACACAAGGTAAAATCTTTGGCAAAGTAGGCCTTGTCTATATAAAAATATTCATGTTGAAGATTTATGGCGAACAATGACAATATTTAGATAAGTTTCCATATTTTTGAAAAGCTATTTCGATTTCATCAGGAATGCAATCAATCTCTACATAAAAAATTGTGAGAAAATTTAGAATTAGTATCTTATTTATTTATATATAAATTGATTTTAAAAACATGTCTCTTAAAGTTTCTGCTAAGAATATAAATGTTAAATAAAGGTATGTACATACAACCAAGTACAACGTATAATAATACATTTCTAAAAAGATGCGTGGATTGATTATTCACAACTTCATCAAAAAACCTGACTATTACCCCTGCTATTACCTTCGACATTGTCTGTTTGGAGCTAGTAAGTTCTTACATCAATGCAATCCAAATTAATGAGAACAACTCCTTCAACACTTTCCTTTCTATGACAAAAGTATCATTGAATGGAACAGTTTGATATCGATTTCCAAAATAATTAATTTTGAGATATAATTTCCACATTAAATGTTGATAATAATTCAGAAGCTAGTGCATGTTTATTCGATTTTTCTTTATGGCAGTTTCCGCCTGTATGATGTAAGTATTTTAGAAATTTTGATCATGAATTAAAGCAAACAAATAAAGCAACATCCATTTAGGAACACTTCAAACAAATGTTGTCGAATAATAAAGATTTACATATAGATTGATGTTACGCATAATAATACAGTGATGACGAACACAGTTGAAACAAGACAATTGCTTAACTACAATAATAAAACACACGATTATTATAGAAAAAATAGCAATAACATTAGTATACGAATAACCCCGGGCGGAACATTACTAAAGCGACAGCAATTGATCAAAAACACGAATGAAATATTTGCTGACACCAATATTGAGCACAGTGACTGCTGCTACTAAAAGGTGAAGTAAAAGACAATATAAATGTAGATACATAGTTTTCGAATGTACAATAAAATACACCATGCAATAACGGCAAATAAATAAAACTTTTAGGTGTTAGATTTGACATTAAACTGTAAAATAGTAGTAACATGTATGGTAAGTTCGTTTTCTTTTGGCATACCAATGCGAAATTGTGGTTCGTTGGACCTAAACTATATATTACCTTTATTAGAACCGTTTTAGAAAAACGAAAAAGTCACTACGTGCTTAGTTATTTACCAAAACAATAATGTAAACAAGGTCAATTACACAAGAGCATTTTTGTGTCTAATTAAAGAAAGTCACCGACTTTCCCGTAATTTGTTTCAACAACACAAATTTAAAATTAATAACGTAATTACATTCAAGTAAAGATTTAAATGCGTTTGTTCTAAAACATAAATTCATATTTATAGATAAGTACTTCGTAAATATAATCGATGTCTTAGACATTAACACCTAATAGAACTGTTTATGAGAATTAATTGATTTAACGCAAAAAAGTAGGAAATGTAACAAATAACCGTAGCAATAACTGCAGTAGCTTTAAGGTAAAATTTAATACAAATTAGTAGTTGTTGAAACTCATAAAGCATAAAATTAATACAGTGGTTAGAATAATTCATCAATGCGGTAGTAATTTCTTTTTAATAACACGTTTTTCATGAAAGTGAAACAAAGACGGAGATCTTCGCGTTTATTTATGTATGTACAATGAATTTTCTTTTATTGAAAATAATTGCGACGTCGTACCTTAAAACATAATTTCAATAACGTGGAAAAGATAAAATACAATATTTCATAATTGCAATTACACCTTTGATATAAAACGTAAGCGTACCAATGGTTTAACTATATAGCAACACATGGTGGAAGAATATAGTATCAATCATAAGATAAATTGCACAATTACCACACCTATAAATTGGTTATTTAAATAGATGCAATGACTTTTCTTTATGTTTATGGCGAGGAATTTATTAAGTGCACAGTAAAACTTAAACACATTTTAGCAATAAACAGTAACGAAATTTCTTTTATGCTTAGAAAAAAAAAATAAATGGAATTGCGCAGATCTAAATAATTATAATATATAGAAGCATCTAGAGCATTTAAATTATATGAACTGGTTGTTTCAACATTATATAGTAATTAAAGAGCGCAAGTTTTTATGCGCATTTTAAAGGAATAAAAACATATCTTGTATATTAGGCCTTGGCTAAACGTGCTGTACATCACAAACTAAAGTTTTATTTATAAATCGTGAATTGATAAATTTTAATTCAAATGTAACAACGATTAAAAGCTAGATTTATAAAAAAAATAAGCGAATATTAATTATAATCTTGTTTTTGTTGTAACCTTTATAAAAAAAATCATGAATCATTCAGCATCCTGTAAACAATGAATTACAGATGGACCAGGTTTTAAAAACGAAACGCTTCACTGAGGCCACATTCTTTCTGGCTAAAAGTTCCATTCATGGTTTAAGGATATAATTTTCATTGCAATTATAATAACACGTTTTATATAGTTTTTATTTATACTGAATCGTATAGAAACGTAAGTATAGGCAACCCACAAAACGCATGTGTACTATAGTTTTTCATTTCGATACATTGATCAAATGTTTTTCAATTCTAATGTGCTGTTGAATGTGCTCATTATTATTATTATTTGAATGACATTTTGATTCGTCTATTGTAGCAATACAATTGGGTGGAAAAATATTGTTTGATTCATGATTTCACTATTCACTAGCTTTTCAAAGCCTCGAACCTTTCATAAAAAGTTACTAATAATGCACGATGGCACCGTGTTGTTTAAGTTGCACTTATTAGAACTAAGTAACACTTAATAACTATAGGAACATTTGTCAGAATCGTTTCTACTAAGCATTACTTGGTACAATAAGTACAACTTAAAAAATACTATATGATCCAGTATTAGTTTTTATTTCTGTAACAAAATTTTTCTTCAAAAGCATATAAAACTTCATATATTTAATGTTTTGCCTTATTTTAACAATTACAATCTGATAGTCTGCAAGTAGCAGTGTACTATGCTCTTTCCCACCATCTTAGTCTATGCTACATAGTCTAAATTAGCAGCTTTTCTAATGTTTATTTCATTTTTTTAAACATTTTTTTAGAAAATAAGGTTTTTAACTTATTTATCACCATTTTAAATAAACTACACTTTAGTCTTTACGCCATCCATATTTAAGCATCAAATATAATTAAAGAAAATGATTTTAAATTAAAAAAATTAATATTTTGTGGTACTACTCATGCAATCTGAAATTACCCATTTTTATTTCTTTGCAATAACTTTAAAACGATTTGCCTAGAATTGACGTTAAAAAAACATCATTATTTTCACGCCGCAACCAAGCAAACACGAATATCGTGCAAATATTCATGCGCGTAACTAGACATCCGCGCTAGAGGGGCCCTAAAGCCTAGTTCATGGTAAAGCGTATTTTTAAATTACGAAATATGTCCTATTATGTATAAAAAGGTATTACTATGTGTCAGTTGCATTTTTCTTGAAGAGAACCTGGAGAGATCTGGGGGTGCCCAGGCCCCCTGTAGTTACGCCGGTGCGAATATAAAAATTTCAAAAATATTTGTTGTCTCCTCAGGTTTAGATTTTCTCAAGTTAAATTAAAGTAATTAGAATGTAGACGCGATCCGGACCATCTTTGCTAAGCTTCAAAGTGCTGACACTGATAGTGCAGCATCGCAACAGCTCTGCGGTTTTCTTGTCCCGCTTCAAAATTTTCTTTCAAAAATTCCGCATTTCAATGGAAAAATCGGTCTTTTTGATTCGTTAGTGCATAATAATAAAAGTTTAACGTCTCTCACAAAATTTCATTATTTAAAAGCGTTTCTTTCTGGAGAAGCAAAATCCGTTATTGCCAGTTTTGCATTAGGTAACTAAGGCAAATTACAAAATTACTTATCAAGTCTTAAAAAATCGCTAACAAAACAATAAGCGTCTAGCTGGAATGTGCTTAGATAACCTTTGACAAACCAAAAATGTTTATAGCCGCTAATTCCGTTCCCCTTCGAGATAAGGAAGCTTTACCTACCAAGCCGCATTTTGCTACCTTGCCTATTAAAACTAATAAATTTCATTCTACTTACAATCGTTCTTTTGCATCACCTCAGCGGTGCCCTGTATGTAAATCTGATCACAGTATTACTTGAAGTTCCGAATTCCAACGAATGTCAATAGATAAAAGAAACAAAGCCATGCGTAATTACACGCGTTGTTTTAATTGACTCGGAGCTCATTTAATAATAGATTGTAAATCTGAGCGATCATGCGTGCATTGTGGCAGCCGTAAACGTCATTCATTACTGCATTTAGATAAAAAAATATAATTCTAATCCTGTACTTTCGAAAGCAACTACTTTTTCAATTAATCCTCCAGCTGCTGAAACAATGTCTTGTTACTTTCCGCCTACTCATTCCAATCGCACTGTTCTCCTCGGTACCATTCAGGCTCTACTCCAAGATAATTGCGGTGATTTTCGCCCTGTTAGAACAGTTCTGGATCCAGGTTTGCAACTTTCTGCTATTACTGGCGCTATGGTTAAAAGTTTAGCTTTAACTACGAGCCCTTCTCGGTTCTCCTGTAAGTCTGAATTCGTTAGCTTTTCTTCGTATATCTCTCTTTCAACTCTTTAGTCAAATCCTTCAGACTTCCTTGTCAATAGCAATACTCATGCTAGAATCTCCGAAGGTCTATATGTCGGCGCTCTACCGCAAAGCCCAACGTATACGTATCTTGATAACTAGCATTGGCACCGTCAAGGAGGCATTAATTCTAGGCAACGAGCTTACTGATCTTTTGGGAAAAGAAAAGTTTGAATTGCGAAAATGGTCCAGTAATGTCTCTGAAGTTTTAGAAAATCTTCCTAAGGATCATTTAAAAACTCCTCTTATGTTTTTGACTGAAAATAAGTTTCTCAAAATCCTTGAAGTTTGCTGGAATAATCGTTTAGACACTTTTTCCTTTCAAGTTCAACCCTTTAGTGGCGACTACACTAAAAGAATAGTTTTCTCTTACATTGCTAGAATATTTTACCCTCTAAGATTCCTCTTCCCTCTGGTCTTCACAATGAAGCTCGTTTTACAGCGTATAAGGATCGAAGGTCTTGATCGGGATGACATTCTTAGCCTTCGAAAAGGTTTAAAAAGTAAACGGCTTGTCTTACATCTCTCAAATACACTTGCCAAGAAGTATCTCTCTTTCTTCTCATCAAATCTTACAAGTTATTGGATTCTGCGATGCTTCTCAGAAGAGACACGTTGCCGCTATTTAGGCCTGCTCTAGTTCTGTAGAGTTTCGACAAATACAGTCTTGCCACCTCATAATCGCTAAGTCAAAGCTAGCTCCATTCAAGGTTCTGTCAGTTCCAAGACCAATTTTCTTTCGTGGCTCGCATTCTTCTCCTTCTATAATAGCGAAGGCTTCTACGACTGGAGTCTATACTAAGATGAGAACGTCTTCCGGGTTTGGACCGTGTCATTGTTGTAACCGAAGTTGCCAACGTTTGGCCCACTTTCGTAAGGAGCGTCATCAGAGCGTGAGAGAAATCGAAGAACTCAACCAAGCAACCAAAATCTAACTAAGAACTTCTCGAAAGTTAGGTAATCAACTTGTGAATCAAGCCAGATTTCTAAACTCTGAAAAGGTAAGAAAGAAAACGATGAACTTGAAAAAGCAAACGAAAATCTAACAAAGAACCACTATAAGGTTAGGTACCTAATCAACTTGTGAACCAAGCCAGATTCTAAACTCAACAGAAGTGACTTAAGAAGAAATAGTCTCCGTATATAAAGAAGTATCGTCACAGCTGGTTAAGCTCGACTCTGATTAGGTTACGGTCGAAAAAAGACGCGTTTTCGATGAAGGAGTAACGACCGGGAACCAAATAGCTCAAAACCATAATCACAATTGAAGTTATTGGGGTATTTGATGATTTCTATGCTCTCTCGGAATTTTCCGTTGAAAAAGAATGGAGATTTGGCAATCACCGAAACGTTATCATAGTCTATCTTGTGACTTGTAGTAAAATGATGTTCAGCAACCGCAGACTTAGAAATATGTTATACAACGATCATGTTTTGAAATGCGAGTAATGACGGAACGACCGGTTTCACCAAGGTAAACTAAACCACATGAACAAGAAATTTGGTATACACCTTGATATGAAAGTGTAGAAAATTTGTCCTTCGGAAAAGGAAGAATCTGAGAGATTTTGCCTATCGAGTTGCATATGAGTTTAATACCATTCTTACGAAGAAGTTTCCCTATTTGATCTGTAACTTTGTGAATGTAGGATAAAAAAGCCAATTTCGGATTGGATTCGGTAGTAGAAATGTCAAGTAATCGAATGTGAGGATGTAAATGACAATTAATAACTGTATGAATGTCTCGCTTCATATAAACATTATTTACTAAGGTTCTAGTAAGATGACGGACATCCGAGTTTAGATTCTCAGGTTAGCAAATAGAAAAAGTACGATAAACCGAAGATTCAATAACAGAACGTTTCTGTGCAGGATGATAATGAGACGAAGCATGAAGATATCTGTCCGTATGAGTGGCTTTGCGATAAACAGAATGGCCCAGAAGTTCATCGGGCTTACGAGTCACAAGAACCGTCGAGAAATGGGAAAGAAACATTACTTTCGATTTCCATAGTAAATTTGATATCTAAGTAATGATTGTGAAGATGATCAAGGAACTTAGACAATTCGAGATGACTATGAGACCAAACAATAAACGTGTCGTCAACATACTTAAACCAAAGTTTAGGTTTTAATATTGATGATTCCAAAGCAACCGTTTCAAAAGATTCCATAAAAATGTTAATTACAACAAGCGATAGAGAAACATCTATAGCAGCACTAGAAACCTGTTCGTAAAACTTGTTATTAAATCGGAAGTAAGTAGAGGACTTATAAATAAAAGGAACCAAACTCAAGTCCTTACCATGTTGAGAAGCTTCAAACTATTTGAGCCCAGGTAATTTTTTCATTGGCGAGCCTTTGCTTTCTTATCCCTCTAGACGCTAATCACTTACCTTCAAACAACGTTAACATTATACAATCCTTCATAACCGCGGTCCTCAAGTGAGTGATGTAGTTCTAGTTCAAGATCCCAACCGACCTTTAATGTCATGGATGATTGGGAGGATGACCGGGTTACATCCAGGACCTGATTGTCTCTCTCGAATAGCTACCGTTAAAACAGCAAATAGTTATCTCACTCGCTCCCCTTTTGCGGTTAGCTCCGTTTCCTGGACCCGATTAACTTTTTTTTCATTTTTATTTGTTGTTTTCGTTTGTTCTTATTGTTTTGTACACTTTTTCCTTGAATTTTCCCTTTACAGTTTAGCGCTGTTTATTTTGGGTGGGCGGTATGTTGACGCGAGCGTCTGATTTTTAGTCGTTTCCGCTAGATTGAGTTATTCGTTACTTTAAAAAAAATTGAAAATTTTAATGTCATTTTACTTAACTTGGTAATGCTATATCGTCTCCTTTCTGACCATTCTGGTAAAAGTTGTTCTTAAACGTTATAAATTGTGCTTAATAATTAAAACCTGTGCATCTGAACCTGTGCGTTCCAAAGCCTTTAATTCCGCCAGCGTTTGCGAAAGTAGAGCAAGTCGAGCAATCGCGTCTTACTTCAAGCAGAGCGCTTTTGGAATTTATATAAGTACTTTTATATTTTCTATCTTAATTACTATTGCTCCGTATAAAAGACAGTCCACCGTTCGGCTTCCGTGTGACCGATACAATATAATTTAGCAGCTGCCTTTAGCCTTAAAAATATTTAATCTAACTCCTATTGCCGTTCTTTCAACCACTAGAACAGTTACAGTTTCTTAGTCCTTTCCTTTTTATAGAATTAAAATCTAAGGAACATTAAGTTGCTATTCCGTAATGTTTTACTGTATTGTTCAGTGTCCTCTGTACTGCTCTCTTCACCTTTTTGAGTTTTCTATTTTTAAAAATTTAAAAACACATATTTTTCAACTTTTTATACATTTTTCAAATTGCATTTTGCTTCTGTTTCTTTTAAACAATTATGATTAAGAAATTGAAAAATTATATGTAAACTACCATAGCAAAACATCAAATGCAAAAGTAAAAACTCGATAAAAGATAAAACTGAAAACGGTATCATATTTTTGTATCATTTTCAGTGTTCTCTCAGATTACGTTTAAATGTTTGAATATAAATTTCAACATCCAATTTCCTTTCTTATGAACGAATTATTTTGAATAATCACTCTTTAAAGTTTTAAAAATGAATTAAACTTATAAGTATAATGAATACTATACTAAGCAAATCTAGTTTTTACATTAAAAAAATTATCTCAAAACTTGGATCAAATTTAAACGACATAGTTAACCACACACAGCATCCTGTTAAAATCGGTTCTGTATAGGATGGGGGCATTTCCTTTTAGAACAAAACAAGTAAGCCCTTTCTTTTATATTTCAAGACATGAATAGCACTAGAAAACTTGGTATGCGTGTCATAAACAATTATCTGGTTCATTTTTGAATTGAAGGTTTTCCTTTAGTTAAACCGTCAACATAATATTTCAAATTCTTATGCGATTTTAGTAGCACACGTATAAGCAACGTTTAAAGCAACGATGTTACGTAAGTTGCCTATACTATGCGTGAAATATCCAATAAATAATAAATTTATGATTTTAAAATACTAAACACATTATTGTTTGCTGCAAATAACATTTGTCAACTACTCGACAAGGACACGTAAGGCATATCTAAATAGTCAACAGTACACTCAAGTATGTTTAAAAATGCGTAATAGAGCTTGAGAACTTAAAGTATGAATGGGTTTAACAGATTTTATGGTATTCTTAGTTTATGTAAACTATTTTAAATTATTATTTTTATTTATAAACAAAGTTTTTGTATCGATATCAATGAACTTTGAATATGAATGATTCTTCGCACAATGAACCAAAATATTTTTGTGTTTTCGTTTGTTGAAGTTTCTAATTTAGTAACGGAACGATTATAATTGCGTCACCCTTTATAAAAATAATAAACTCCTTAAGATAGCAAATTTGACTGTAAATTCCTCCTACTCACAAAAGTTACCTGTATGATTAACGTAGGAGATACGCAGGTAAACACAAAGGAAACAGGTGCACTTATTACCGTAGGTAAGTCCAGTTTGTCATGCTCGACTACTAGGGAAAAGGTTTTGTCGCACCGTATCTCATCCCTTTGGTTTATATCTAGTGTATGTATTTGACTAAATAAAAATACGATCTAAATGATGAAAGTGCAAACGAAATTCCGAGACCATGTACGTTACGAATTCAAAGGTCATTGAAAAGAAAAATTTCAACTTCAACACACCTATAATTAAGATTCGTATTGTTTTGAAGTTAAGCGTTAAAGGATCGACCTTAAAAAACTGTAGGATTGCATTCGACCCTTACTATGCCAAAGTTCACGGTCAAAGCACTGCGAGTTGAAAATTATTATAATATTTTTATCATACGATACCTACAATTATTTAATAAGTTGTCTGACTGTTATTGGAATGTATGTAGGTAGTGTAAAGAGCATATTATTCACATTCAAATACGATAAAAAATGCAGCCCCACCCTTACCGTATACTCGCCAAGAATATTAAACTTAAGTAAATGCTCATGAAAGAATGACTTCAAATTCTTCAATAGTAAAATGCTGTAAAAGTAATTTTCTTGATTAAAAAAAAACTAAAATTACGCTGAAGTGACTAACAGTAACCGATATGCTTCGATGCATTCATCCAACCCTTAGGTTTTCAATAAAGGTGAGCGTAACGGTTAAATACGTACATCTGCATATTTTAATTGGACATTTTGAACGAAAACAAGTTATTGAAAAATACGCCACAATTTTTGACCATCTTTCGGTGTTTCGCATTGAGATCGAGCATCAATCTTAATAATGACGTTTTATTTAAAAGCTTTTAACTATAACCAATTAATACAACAAAGCTTCTTGAATTCAATCGAAAGAATTTAAATTGATGGTAGTCGTAATGATAGTGATCTACTAACGATTAATTTGGTCTATACCTTTAACATATCTGGTCTGGTAGCTAATTCCCTTTGAATAAAATAATTGTGTTGTAATGGTCAGTAGAAAAAAATTAAAAGTTAAAACCGTTCTTCTTGTTTAAAAAAATTTCCTCGTCATCTTCTAACGATTAATTATCCCAAACTGTAAATTCTTTCAGATAAAAAAATTAGAGTAGTATATAATCAGTAATTTGAATTTTCAAGTTTAGTGTCTTAGCGTTATGTAATGTTTTGTAGCGTCTGCTTAAAAATAATTTAGTTTATAATTGACTGGGATTAATTGTGCCCGATATGAATTACTTACAATATGTCAATATTTCTATGCAATGTAGAAACAGTTTGGAACCACAAAAATACGTTAAAATAATTCTTAGAAAAGTTAAATGAAATTGACTAGAGAAACCATTAAACAAAACTACAGCATTTAACGTTGAAATTGGATATTTTACTATTTCTGAAACCGATAAATATCACGATGCCGACAATATCCTGTCCGTTACAAAATATTAATTGTTGAAAAATAAAGCAAAGTTAAAAATTACAAAATTGTTGCGTAAACCAAATATCAGAAAAGTTTCAAGTTACGTATTGTGATGTAAATGAAACCTGAGTCACTAAAAGATTTAGCTACACCCAGCTTTGCCAGGATGTAGTCAAATGGACCACATTTGTTATACACCGCCCCCCATCTCATATAACATTACAACTACCTAAAAATTCTTAAAACGTTAATGGCAGTACTTAAAATTTTGAACTAAAAGATGAGATCACATTTTAGAAATGACTATTATTTTTCTAAGTATACAAAGAAAGTAAAGACTAAGAACAGGTCACCTATCGAGTTGAACATCCTTGCCCCTGGCCATCACTTTTAAGAACTGGATGCGCCACGTTGATTGGATTTAAACGCCAACAAAAAACTTATATGACGTCAAATTTACACATTCGTGACCGTAAGAATATGATGACGACTGTATTTAACTTACATCAGAATTTAGCTGGTGTTTTACTTTACGTGTAAAGTAAATTGAAATGATAAACTTGTTTTACCTGCATGTAAAAAGGTTCATTTCAAAGAATTCTAGTGTACATAGCACGAACTATTGCTTGCAGGTGTATAATATTTAAGAATTCCAAGTCTAACCACAACAACTAAGGTAGTATTATTATTACACTCTTCGACAAAGTAATATAGTCTATAAGAAAACTGCATTAAAGCTCTAAATTCTTTAAAAGAAACCCTGTAAGTAAGGGCATTCGTGCGAGTTCTAATCCATTAAAACCCGATTTAAAACATCTAAGAGAAGAGCCACTGAACTGCACAATTACGTTTAGAAATAAAGAAGAGAACTTCTATCGTTTGAGATATTACATATATATACGACGACTTCAATATAGTCTAATTGAGATCAGTTTAACTATAACAGGAAACTACATTAGTGCCTTTATATTTCTAATTTGTGCACGTTGTGCTTGATAAATCATACATTATGTATAATGTATTCTACCTGATAAATTCTTATTAAAAGAACTGTGGTCCAACAACTTCAATATTTTGCATAGTAATTGGCGTGGGTTGGTTGCAAAACTAGAAACTATTAGTTTTGATAATTTATTTTATACGTTCCATCCGGTCAATAAATTTATAAAAATTTGGTTACATTTAATTTTAACTAAATAATGAAGGAAAGATTTAAATTGTAAGAATCTAAACCATTCTAAAAAGAGATTGTGAAATTAATATAATTGTGGAGTTCTGTATTGAATAATTATAAAGAGGTCATAACGTTTTACTGTATACTTTCAATACAATTCCATCACGATTAAGTCTAAAGCTGAAGCAGCATGCCAAAAATATAAATAAAGTTAAGACTAAACGATAGATTGAGCAAACATTGATAAATTGTACGTTAAAATAAGTACAAGAAATTCGTTACATCCACTATAAAGTATTTTTGAATTAATTGTGCATAAAATATATCAATTGCATTGCTTTAATATTGATTTAAAAAAAAATTTTTTTTACAAGAAATAAACTTTTTTCTTCAATGCGCAATAATTGGTTCCCTTGTTTAAACTTAAATTTGTAGTATGCAGTGAGTTTATAAACCGTTAATTAACATTTTCGTGACAATTAAAATACTTTTTGCTAAATATTTTAAAACCCAAGGGGTTGCTATTTTTTAACCATTTTTTCACAGTGTACGCTAGAACAAGCCCCAGATATAAGATCATTTACGTCTTTTTACCAGTGGCAGCTGATGGCCAATGCTCCAGGAGGCTCATTTCAACATTAAAACCTTAAAAACGCATTCTTACTAAAAATAAAAGTTTTATATTTAAAGTCCATTTATCTATTTTTAAAATAGACAAAATGATTACTATCGTTTATAATCGTTATAACAATATTTTTGGTTTTTACCAGTGGCCAACATATTTTTTCGAATATTTTAATTTAAAAATAGTTGTAGAACAAAAGACAAAACTAGCATAACAGAAAAGCACAATGTAGTGTATAAACTAGATTGTATGAATTGTCACGTGTGTTATATTGGACAAACAAAGCAGAAAGTAAAAAATCGGTTAAATAACCATAAATATGATTGTACTATCAAAAAAGATAAAACGGCTTTATCCTTACATCACATTAACACGAGACATAGTTCTGATTTCAACAATCCTGCATTTTGGATGTAAAGAATAATTACAGAAAAATACTGGTTTCTGAAATGATATTTATCAATATTCATAAAAACAATATTCATTTCAATAGTGATACTAACAACTTAAGTAGCATTTACAACAATTTTATTTCTAAAATTACAACGTAAGGTCACATAGGTCGATTGCTAGCAAGAAATATTTGAATTTAATTCAACAGATTGATAACACTAACTTTACCTTGACTTCATTTTTACATGTCATTCTGTCTTTTCACTGTGTAAACTGTAGTTGTTAAATTACAGTGACTTGAAGAAGTATATACTTCGTACACGAAACGTCGCCGTATAAAAAAACCTGAGTAGTTTTTATGTCACCCCTAAACAAAGATTTATAAAAAACTATCAATTAAATCTCTTATTACCTCCAAGCAAAAATTGTATAGTGTCATATTGATTTGGAGTATGCTCTGTGAAAATAGTATGCATTTATTAAAGTCATTTGTAAACCGTGGATAATTTTTTGTATACCAACGAATCATTTTTCGGTTACATGGATAATATGCATTTGATCTTGTCTGTCAACTCCTAACATATTATTATAATATTCAATAATTGCTGTAAAATTCGAAATTTTTATATCAAACCATTCGGTTCTGTTAACATATACAGTTTGATACGGTATTTATAGCGTTTATTTTTAATTAATTTTTTGTCCAATGATATTTTTTTCTGGATAATATATTTTATTCATCTTATTGATGAAAAAGTTTACAACGGATCTTGTTTTTAACAGACGATCATTTACTTCCGGTTATATACTAGTAAAATGTAAACATCTTAATTTAAGAAAAAACCTATTTCTTGACATGTACTGCCTAAAAATAGGTATATTGAAAAGTGCGTCAGTTTTCCAGTAATACGTAATAAAGGAATAGTGGCGGTGTGCTGCAACAAAGCTAAAAATGTCCTTTCACGACGTAATTCTAGATCCTTTACTTGTTCCAGGATGAAATAGTACCTCAACTGCATTAGAGTTAGTTTGGTCAACGATCGTTTGTAGGAAACAGTCATCCAAAATTAATGAAAAAGAGTCAATATGCTTTCCACTTCCTGGAATTAGAACTAACATTTTACGTTGTTTAGTAAATGGAAATTATTTCAAATTTCCTGTATCCTGCCGTCTGATATCTTCTACTTTCTCACTACCAGTTTCTGAACTAGATTCAAATTAATTTTCAAGGATGTCTTCATCATTACTAAAATCACCCTCCATAATTATTTGTGCTTCTGTTTACCAATTCACTCTCAGTTACCCTATAATTATTGTAATAGAAGACTTACTTCTAGTGCCAGAACGCCTTGGTGTACTATCCATTTTAAAGAAAAATTTAAAAAAATGGAACCCAGTGATACACTTAATTATTTCAAGTCCGATGAACAATGTTAAACAATTTAAAAACATCTTTAAGGAACGCCAACTTTGCACTGAACAAATATATTCGCCATTGAACATGTGCTTCGATCGGAGTGTTGGGCATCGACGAAAGATACCGAAACACTGCGATCGGAGTGGGCAGCAGTCAACCTAACCTAATATTAGCATAATTTTTTGTTTTATTTTTTGAAGTCTCATTGATCAAAGGACCTAACGAAGAAACTGCTACTGCTTTTTACAATTATTAAAAGTATTTATCAAAAGTATCTAAATCAAAAAGGTGTACTAATGATCTTTAAAATATCAAGAATAACACCATTGTATTAAAAAAAAATACAATATTAAAAACTGCGACAACAAAGAAAATGCAGAAGAAACAAAACTTCTGAAAACTAAACACAAAAAAAATATCAGACATAAACTTGTCAAGAATATCATCGATTTTTAAATGGAAAATAAATTTTGATAAAAAAAAAGAAACAAATACTATACATGAAAAAAAATTATTTTAGAAAAGAGCGATTATGTGTCAGAATATATTTTGATTATAAAAAATGACAGAAATTCTAAAGCTAAAGTGTTATGGACTTGAGAAAAACATGATAAAAAAAGGTAAAACTATTTGCGGCTGGCATTTACCAGAAAAAGGAAAAAAAGCCGAACGTTTCATACACGCTTAAGCAAGTATAGACTAATTTTGCATGTTATTATAAAATCAGTCTATACATAAATGTGCTTTGTAGATCTGACTAAGACCATTCGACCGTATTAAATTAAACGTCGTCTTACACATACTCACCAAAGAAAGGCTACTCACATTGGCGGGTCTTCCATTAGGTCATTTTGACAATTTACAATTGCAAATATGTAACCTTTCTTTTTGCTTATTCCAAAGATAGATACAATTACTTTAAATATATGTAAATCTTTTATTAAATAAGAATGCGTTTTTAAAGTTTTAATATTGAAATGACCCTCCATTCGCATTCACCATTATTTCTGAATACCATGTTTTTAATTATGAGGAAAAATTTTACAAGTTGGCTACTGCGCGTCTCATATATCGGATTACCGTTTCATACATATGTGAGCCAAGGGCCTAATTTACTAAATACGAATTTATTTCATTTGAACTGGACAGTCTCTACAAATGTCTCACGTGTGGATCACGTGGTCTCGTTGTATTTTGTGAAGTTATTAGCCTGTAAACAAGAGAGTAATGTCGTTGCTGTTTCAAAACAGTTTTGCAAAATGAATTCTTCAAAAAAGCATTTAACAATCACAGAGCTTAACAAGTCGGTACAGGAGTATTGCAATAAGGTTTTGAGTCGTATGATAAAATTATTCTATAAGAGGAATCTGATGAAAAACTTTATGCAGACTTAGAAAGAGAATTCTAATTCAGACACAAAAAATTAAGAAAAAAGAGCGAGTAGTAATCGTACTGAGTTAAGTGATAATGCAACTCAAGGTACTCATTCAGACATTAAAAGTGACAATAAAGACGAATGGGTAGATTTAGAAGAGCCAAGTATTATGAACTTTCTAGAAATATTCTTTTTTGTTTGATGATCGACTCCTTGATAAAATTGTTTATTGGACAAACATTAAAGCTCGTCAGTGATAGGCAAAGCCGACCAAATGTTGCACTACACAGTAGCACGCAAAACCATAAGATGGTATTTTAAATGATTTCTTCATTTTGTGGACATTTGTATTAGAACAGCAAATATATTAAGACAAGTTTTCAAACAAGAAAATTAATTATTTAGAGTTTAGAGATGAGTAGTATATCTTATTGAATGAGTCAGAATTAGTAAAGAAGGTTGGGAGCCGCATGTGTCAGAAACGAAACAAAAACGTGTTTAAAAGTGGTTTGTTTGTAGTTTCTGTTGTGATGAGCAGTTTAGTTCTATTCTGACAAATGTTTCGCTAAATATCATATTTAATTGTGTTATTGACAATAGATTTTTTAATAAATGTTATGTTATATGACACATACCAAAGAATTAATGTTTACTTTTTTCCAAAGTTTAGTTGATTTTGAGTAAAAACTTAAAATTGATATTTTGCCTTTTTTTATTACTCTACACAAAGTTACGTGTAATTTTACACGTAGGAAAAGTTGGCCCCTCACCAACGCAAAATTAATGATCACTTATTTGATAATTAAGTGCTAATTAGGTGCTAACTTAGTGCCAAACTCTACAATTAAATGCTCAACTGGTTTAACACAAAATTGGGTTTATATTGAGGGGTGCTGACTTAACATTAAGCTGGCGCCCCATTCAAAAAAACCAAAACCATACATACCAATTGAAACGTTCCAGAAGTTATCCGCAAATTCAAGAGACTTCTCGAAGTTGTTATCAATCTTCTAGAAGATATACCGAAAGATAAGGAACACTCGAGAAAGATTTCCAAATGTGTATAAATACCGAAAAAAGAAATCGTAGGTCAGTTATTGCCGTAATGCAAATACAGCAGTGTTAAGAAGATTATTCAAGTTAAAATAAATAAGTCGTTAGCGCGTGTGTGTACATAAATATACGGAGAATAATCTCGTACGTGATTTTAGTGTAAACAAGTGTGTAAAGCTATCCGCGGACTTTATCTTATCTTAATTAGTGTAAGTGTTTTTATTAAATATTAGTAGATTTAATTAGTTCGGTTAATTTACAAGTGTACATAGTTCTAGTATAAGTAAAACATATTTTTAGTCGTTTAAATAAATTAGTTTTAATAATAAATTCGCTACACAATCAAAAATAAAACCTCCAATAATTAATTGCTAAATAAGTCCTTTAAGAAACAGTTAATGTAATTTCGAAGTATTTACATTTTTATCCTAAATTCAATCAAATGCTGTTTTTGTATATAGGGGATCAATAGAGGATACTTTTTATTTGCTTAAAAAATGTTGTACTAAATAATTGCATACATCAAAACATTTTTCTGTCTGTTAATTGCATAATTAAAATATGTAACCGCAGTATTTGATGCTCGCCTCCTAAACTAAAATTTTGGATTTGAAAGACAATTTCACGTATTATATTAACAAAAGTAAAACTACCCAAAAAAATTACGTGCTGAATAGTATTGTACATCAAAACGTTTGTCTTTCAACGTATGATTAACATATGTAATCGCAGAATTTAGTGCTCGACATCTTAATAGAAATTTTGGACTCGGAGGACAGTAATTATTCTGTTGTTTTACAGCACAAAACCTAAAAAATACAATAAAATGACTAAATACAAATCCTACATAGTAATTTAATGTCAAGATCGGTAAATTTTATTTTATGTTAAAAAGAACCTATTAAACTATAAAAAAATATTATAAAATACATAAATTATACTATAGTTTTCAGAAAAAAAATTGTAACACAAGAACATAAAATATAAACAGTACGGTAATAAAAGTGATTATCATTTTTATCATTGCAACAGTAGTTGGCCGGTTACCGCTAGAAGCAAACCAAATATATTTGACATAACCTACACTAGTGACGTTTGTAAAGAACTTGATTTTGCTTTTGCGTATTAGTGTTTAAATGTTATTGAAACATTCTAGTAGTCTTAATTCAGTAAATATTTTGAATCTATCACAAAGACTGTAATGTTTTCTATATACTGTAAACGAGATATTCACTTCCTCCTCGTAAATAAATAATAGAGAATAACCAGTTATTGCAAACTAATGCTAATTCTATTCTGTTTTGTTCTTATGTCCATAAATAATTTATTTTCTTTCTAAATATATTAACAATTATTATAACAGTTAAGATAAAGTTTATAGCAAATGCTTTAATGTTGAGCTTTTAGTTAATTATTCTGAAGACTTAATTTAAACAAAATTAGCACCGTTGATAAGTATATTACTAAGTCAATGGCTATACATATACTTAAATTTAAAAATATTTAACAATCCTATCCAATGTACATTTGAATGGGATTATAGTATAAACATAATTTTGTCATTTGCTTTATTGTTAGATTGTTACAGTTACCTTTCTAATACCCAAAACAGTAGCTTTTCGGGATGATTTTAAGCAAACTGCACATAAAATTGAAGTCTTAATTATACCAACGTATAATGAATTGTTTACAATAGGTTTAGTTACTAAAATACAAAGTCATGTCTTAAATCAGTTATAATGTAGTACAAACTTCTAATAAAATACATTTGAAAAACGTTCTTGGATCAAATCTACAAAAATATTTATTCCGTATTAATTTATTTTAAAATAAAAAGATTTTTTTTTGATCATTTTGTATAAAATTTAGTACTTGCAGTTGGCTTCCAGAGAGAGATACAATTTTTTGTTTTCATGTTGTCTTTGTTCCTCTAAATTTTTACTGTGCAATACGACTTAGTTTTATACTGATTCAACCCTAGATAACAATAATGTCATCATACCTAAATACAAAAGAAATCATTAAGTAATTTTACGTTTTCAATTACAATTTTATGCTATCGTTGTTCAAAAAAAGTTCATATATTTTAATTTTTTCTTTTCCGTCATATGATGCATATAATCTTATATTATCATTCAAAACAAATAAGAATACATAGTTACATTTAATGCGGAAAGAATATGTTATTAAGAAATGAGAACGACATAACAAAGGCTGCAATTAAGCTAAACAAAGAAAGGAACATAGATATATAATAAGTAATTATAATAAATGTACCTATAGTTAATATTGTACATAGATGTTCTTAAAATATTTTCTTGTTCATAGTTCTGCTTAGTTAACATAATTATTTTTATAACGTACTTTAAACAATTTGTATCGCAATTTAAAAAAAATACAAAGAAAGTATACTAAACAAATCAATTGAAGTTAGTTCTTTGTTATTTTGTCTCTAGTAGTACTTAACCAGTAATAAAACACAAGTACCACCCAGGTAATAAGATACTGCAAAACATTTATGACAACAAATTTAAACACAGAAATTTTGAGAACCAAATCAATTTCCCTCAAATCAGATGCTAATATCGTAATTCTTTTTCAAAAGCAAACTCATTATTTTGATTGTTTGTCGCAGGGCTCCTAATAGACGCGGGGTCCCCAAGCCGCTGCCTACTTGGTCTATTGGCTAATCTCGGACTGCTTATACTTGACTAAATAACACTGTAATGACAACAAGTACCAAATCCATCTTTCTAGTGAAAGACAGTCAGGCTCAAGGTAAAGTTGACTTGCTAAAGTTTGTTTGCAAATGTAATTATAGACGTATTTTCAAGTAATTTTAGCGTTAAATATTTAATTAGGAACAATTATCGGTAAGTAGTATATTAAGCAAAATTTGTGAAGACCTACCAAAGAATGATAAAGTGATAATACTGAGAAATGCAAATGCACAAATAGGTAAAAAGCCATAGTTATGTAAAGTGACGGGAAATGGAATAATACATAATAAAACACGCGATAATAGACACAGACCAATCTAATTAACAAGATCTCTAGACATGACCCTTCAATCAACAAAAACATAAAGTTGGACTTTGAAAACCAAATTGACCACATAATGGCCACAAAGATAATAGACACACGATGATACAGAAGAGCACATTCCAAAATAGACCACTATCTAGTAGCAACAAAGATAATAAAAATAGATCTACAAAGAAAGTAAATACCAATAAAAACCATAAAAAATGGTACGTAAAACACCTACAAAAAGATGAAGTGAAAAAAAACTAGACGAAATTAACAGAAAAAAGGTACAAAAAGATACAACAGATATAGAAAAAATACGGAAATAAATAAGAGATAATATAACAAAAGCAGCAGAGAATATATTGAATATACCTGCAACTTCCCGACCAAACACGGAATGGTTTGATCAGTAATGTGAAAAAAACCAGAAAACAAAAAAACTTAGTTAGAATTAGATCGATTGAAAGAAACGATAAACAAAACAGAACTGAATATAAAATAAAAAGAAATGCAGTAATAAACTATACAAGAAGAAAAATAATGATTGGATACATAAGAAATTAAAAGATTGATCGAGAAGTCAGAAGCTTCAATTTAAAACAATTTTTCAAAAAAAATAGATTTCAGCACAACAGCAAAACAACTAAAACCAGAGGAATAAAAGACAAAACTGGCAAAATAAACAATGACCTATAAAAGATGAGCGATATATGGAAACAACACTACCAAGAAATGCTATATAATACTATACAAAAAACTAAACTGGATAACAAAAGCATCATGACCATATGGTTAGACATATATGGAGAAGAAAAGTTAACGACATAATAAGGAAGATTACACTGTAGGTACCCTTCGGACCCAACAAACAAAAAAGATCAAAAAAAAGATGGAGAGGCGCCCTGAAATAGCACATAAAGACATTCAACGATAGAAAGGAATGAAAGAGGATAACAGGGAACGCCAGGACCAACAACAAACTGTGAAATAACTCAAAAACAAGAACATTGATCTCAATAAATGGATTGAAAACACATTGTCGTCAGTCATAATTCCAAGAATTGCACGGCTCAATGATGATGATAATATCAAGTATTAACGGTAAGAGTTTTTTATCGGTCGAAGACAATTTTTTAAAGACCGTACAAAGCAAATTCCTCAGTATTGTATTTTTTGCATGATAGAAACATTTTTTCTTCACGACCATTACCGAATGTAATTCTTTTGAAATCATTTTTAATAACAAAACGTAAAAATTCTTACTGGTTGTGTTAGAATATTTATTGTAAAACACTTACGTCTTATGTACTTTACAAACATTCTATAACAAGTGATAGAATGAATACTCGAACACTAGTCAAAGAAAATTTTAAATTTTAATAGTTGCACGAACAGAAGATGATATAAATGTTAATGCTATGTAATAAACTATACTGTAACAAGGTTGGAATGAAAATTCGAGCAAGCCTTAGGAAGCCTAAGGAACCAAAAATATCGGATTTTCATTCCAACCGACTAACAGATCATACTTTCTCCACGATCAAAAATTTATATTTGATAGTTTTAATATTCGGTATTTAATTTTGTTTGGCCAGTGTTAGAATAATCATTCTATCACTTGTTATAGAATGAAAATATATGTTAAGTACATAAGACGCAAGTGAATAAATATTGAATATTGACGTTATGTTATTAAAAATGATTTTAGATTAGATTCGATAATGGTCGTAAAAACAATGTTTTTGTTCAAATGTCAATATAAATGACTCAAATTTGCATCAATTTTATTTTATTATATTCAGCTCATACTTACTAAGGGTGGAAAAAGTATGGTCTGTAACTCTGTAGGAATGAAAATTGGATACTCGTAATTTCTCACGCTTGCGCTCGGAATTTTCCACTCATATCGAATTTTCATTCCAACCTTGTTACAGAATATACGATACATCATTTTAATAAAAGTCAAAATTGCGTTTTTATTTAATTTCGTGTTACCTAAGATTTTTTTTTATATTTTGTTGGCTTTCCAAGCGGTGTCATAATTTGTGGATCGCATTCACGACTACACATTACTTGTCCTATACTTGTTCTTCTAGAACGGTAAATGTATCACTTACCAACGGGTTACGCCTAATAACTAGTAAATCAAACATACTGTCTCAAATGGAAGCATAGTAACTATAAGAAAAAGATCTAGTAGTGCAAAAACATTTATAGGAGTTGCTTTGGCGATAAGATGTAATGAAGAAATAAATGTTTAGAAAGTTTGTAAAATTTTTCGGTTTTTACATAATTGTCAATTTGTAAAAATTTTGACTATAAAATTTAATGCATCGAACTACTCAACGACTTATCAAGAATCTTCTATTCTTGTGTTCTTATTTCATCCTACTTCAAAAAAAGAAGTCGTAATAATTTTTTTTAATGTATATTCAGCGATCAGTCGTTACCACGTTGACCGATTTTGATAATTTTTTTATTAGAAAAAATGTACCTTAGAAGTAGTCCCATTCAAATTTGGTCAACTTCTGATGATGGGATCCATGAGAAAATGATCAAATTTACATCAACATGGAATAATAAAATATACTATAAATTAAAAAATAATCATTTAATTTAGTTACAGTTAAAGGACAAAATTTTTGTTTATATGAAATTATTTTTTGAAGATGCCATGTTTGACATTGGCGTAAGATTGGGCTTAGGTAATTCTTAACATTAACTTTGGCAGTGGTAATAGGTTTAAGCCGAATGTGTTTGGCATCGACTTCTAAAAGTAATTTCATGTAAATAGAAATTATGTCGTTTAATTAATTAAAATTAAAACGTAATTTTTTACTTTTTAGTGCATTTTTGTTTTCATTTTTTTTTAAGTCGGTTCTTTCTTATTATTAAAAAAAAATCATTTAATCAATTATTAATTTGGAATACGATCATATATATACATACATATTTTACAAAGACGAATCATTATAATAATCATCAGTTAGCCATGTATCAACCTTATCTTTTACAATCTAATTGCAGAATAGAATTCTGGTTCTATTCTGAACAAAATGCAAAAAAAAAAGTTTTTTAATTATTCTGTCTTCGCTAAAATTTGTTTTGTCATCGTCATTTAACAAAACTTTAGAATTTTAATGTTTCCTAAACTAACTTGGCGCTAATAAATATGATAATATAATTTATTAAACATACCGTACGTTCTTTCAACAATTATATTATGTTATTTATAAATTTTAAAAAATGTTTACGTTTAAATAATTTTGTTTTGTGGTTTGTAGTTTTATTGAAAAATCAAACATTAGAAAAACAATAAAATAAAGCAATAAAACAAGTTTAAGAAAAACTCCGTTACGTATAATGTCTATAAATACATCGAATATTTAATCAAACGAAAAATATAAATATAAATCTGAAGCAGTCAAATTTTTAGTACGTTGCATAAACAAATAATTGTTAAATGACAGCTTTTCTTGTAATATTTAGAATGTTTTTAAGTATCATAAAGACAAGTTAAAAAGAAAAATGTAATTCAAAGTTGTGTCTTATAAAACAGATTTAAAAAAAAAAGACATGGATAGGCTTTCAGTACTAACCAAAAATAAACAAAAACTTAAAAATACGTTTTGAGTTATTATAACATTTTTGAAAATAATTAAATTAGAATTATGCATATCCTATGCAGAATATACTAAAAATAAGAAAATTTTCCTTTTTATAAAAATCAGTATAATTCAAATTTTAGTTGTTCCGGAAATTTTTAAAACCAGTTAGTTCAGTTCATATATATTTAAAGTTTAAAAAAATTTAAATTTTATGATTTGTGACAAAATTTATGAATTTGATGCAACTGCACAATTCAATAAGTATTTTTTGAAATAGAACATCGGTTTTTTTTTTTTACTTTATCTTATACGACTTTATCAATCTATATTAGCAGATTCTATACCTAAAAATGTGTAGATATAAATATAGACTAGATGAGTATATAAAATACTACTATAGGTCGATAAGACGTTCTATTTAAGAAAATTTACTTTCTGCATTTTGCATTTGTAATTGGCAGCATTCTGCATATGTTCTTGTAATTTAATTAATTTTATTACTAATTTTGGAACCAACAAAATTAGAATAACATTGCAGATGTTTTAAGAAAATACTAATTTTAATTAAAACGCAAATTTTCAGATTTTTACTATAATACGTATCTATAGATCTTTCAATCTTTCTAACGAGTTCCGTGAATGACCCTGTATATATAAAAATTAATAAATACTTTTTCAGAGTAGTAAATAATGTTCCGCGCCGTACATAGGGGCAAAGTCGTGTGGTGCACGACGGCGCCGAAAAGGCTCAAAACTCAAAAGTAAAAAAAGATAAAGCAACAAACAACATTGTAGAAACAAAATTTATAACAATAAAAAAACCAGTAAGGAATTGCTAGCTATAACATTGTTCTTTATTTGCTTATTTCTTATTTTTACTCTTTGAGACGAGGGAACCGAATTACTTCTCGAAAATAATATACTTTCCAAATGAGAGTACGCAATAATAGCATTTATTCGATCGAATACGTAATACGTAACATGATAACATGAATTGTGTAAACTCAAAAAAATGTGGTTTTATTTATTGAACTTGAAATTTGGCTTGCAACGAATCAACGAGTGATTTGTTGCCTGATGCCGGATCAATAATTAACTTAGCGAAGCGAAAAGGTGCATGGGGTAAAAGATATGTGCTTTTGAAACTTTAGTTTTTCGTAGTTTTACAGACTTTATAGTGATGTGTTTTGTGTTGTGAATTAAGGTGAGTTAAACATTTATTTTTTATTTTAGATTTATTAAAGCATTAAAAGCCAAAAACTTACATCTCAAAAATCCTTTTATATTTGATTATTGTTAATCGAAGTAAATTCAAACAGAATAATTGATAAGCACTAATATTACTATTTATAAAAATTTATAAATTTTGAAATAACTTGAAATAAGTAATATTGAGAAAATACTTTCGTGTTTGAGTTTGAGACGTCGAAACATTTCCATTTTTATAAATAATTTGTCAATTTGTTTACTTACGTATTAATTTCTTACAGTATACAGGATGTCAGAAAAAAAGAAGTAATTGTCTAGATACCAAAACTTGCTGAATAAAAAAAAGAGAGGAAGAACTGGAAAACCATGTCAAAATTACGCAATTTTTTTCAAAACCCGTGTCTACTTTGCCAAATATTAATAACAACAACAATACAGCTGAATCCCAATATTCTGAACCTGTACTTAAAACAAGTAGGTATCAGCAGCAGATAAGAAACTGATCTTCTTCTAATCCATCAACATCTTCAAGTTCCGCTGATAATGAGAAATCAACACCTTCAAAAATTACCAGAATGGAAAATATGAGTCAACTTTCGAGAGATGCTGCACTATGGCCAAAGAAATTACGTTCTAATATTATTTGAGAATTAGTAGAACGTGGCATTGATCATTATCAAAACAAAAAGGATATTTATCCGAGAGATAATTTGGAGTCGGGGCGTAAGTTTTTCAATAGTTGCTTCTTTAGAATTTTACCGAACAAAGAAAAAAATGAACGTTTCTGGTTGTTGTATTCGGAAACATAAAATTCACTTTACTGCTTCTGTTACAAAATTTTTAATGACAGCGATTAGAAATCTGTTCGCCTTAGTGATGAATCAGTGGATGAGAGATTCCAATTACTTTCTTCTTACTCTAATAATTTTGCGTTTTTATGAAATATTGATAAATTTATAAATCAATCTGAAAACGAACATTTAGAATTATGTCAAAACTTGTTAAAAAATTGCAATATTTACAAAATTTTGATGAAAAAGTTATTACGTCTCCAGAAGAAACTTTAAATTCTATAACAATTAACAACTAAGTGGATTCTTTTCTTATTACGAGCATTTTACTTCGTATTTTATTAACAATGCCAGTTTCTGTTGCTACCGTAGAACGATCTTTTTCAAAAGTCAAAATAATAAAAAAATATTTAAGACCGACCATGGGGCAAAACCGACTAAATAATCTTGCTATATTTTCAATAGAAACGGACCAGCTAAATGAATTAGACACCGAAGATTTAATTAAACAATTTGCAAAAATTAAAGCACGGAAAGCTCAAATTCATTTAGCTAAAATATTAATAACAATAACTAATACCTGGATATTAACCTTTAAAAGGTGACGTAGCATTATTAAAATAATATATTGTTTTGTTTTTATTTGTCGATCAGTTTCGTCCTGTGATATATAAACGAATATTTTTAATGTTCTAAATTTTTATTTCTTGTGCTTTTGTATCATATATTACATTTGAAACTAAAATACAAAAATTTTGAGTTGTAATACTGTTAGAATATATTTCTGTTTTCTATAAGTTTATAATTATGTTAGTACCTCAATAAAAAAATATTTGTACGGCTTATGGCTTGTACTTGTAAAATATAAAAATGAAAATAAATTTATGAAAATACTTTTTAAAATTATTTTTCAATAGTGAATAATAATACCTAACTTAACCCGTATCTGTACTCACATATAAACGTAATACAAATTTGGGGCGTTATTTTAAATTTGCACAAGGGCGCCAAAAGTGCTAGGCGCGGGCCTGGTTGCTCCCGCAATTACAAAAAAACAACTGCGTGATTTGCAATATAAATTATTTGACTATATACACAAGCTGTCTGTAACAATAAATCAGCTAAAGATGTTAAAATAAGTACTAACAGAAAAAAATAATTTAACATTAAACGACACCAGGCGCAGACGAAAAGTTAAAGGCTGCAAATAATTCCTTATATAATAGCTAATATTTTACCACAATCCATATTTTTTATTAGCCATGAAAAAATAGTCGTTTAAGTGTTGTAATTGCCGATCGGTGCCACATGAATTAAAAGTATGCAATCAAGTACAAAGTATTTAGCTACAATAAACACTTTTTGATTAGATAAGCTAATAGCAAATATATTTTAATTTCAATGATTAAAGGCGGTTTTCGTCTATAAAAATACGTGGGTATTTCAAATGAAAAACCTATTGAGTTTGATGCTAACATTTAATTTTCCAATAATAGAAAGTAGACGGGAATATTATCATAAAATGGTAATAAAACCATTTAATATATTGCGTGGGTTTTCAAATACATCTTAAAAATTTAAACTCGCTCTGCATAGTTGTTAGTAAACAACTTTCACAGGCATTTAATTTTTTCCATATACATATATGCAACTAGTTCTCGCACTATAATAACATATTTCATTTAGATTAGAAGATGTTTGTATGATAAACAAGATGTTAACTAGTGTTACTTCATGTTACCTCTAGAAAATGAATCATTTGAAGGAATTTACATTGCCACGGTAAAATTTTACGTGAGTGTAGACGTTATAGTGCACGTATGTACATATGTCTGAATGTGCATTGTTTATAAATGTACAGGAACGTTTTAGTTATTTAGTAAATTAAAAAAAATAGTTATAATTTTTCATGCAAATTTCTCACGCTGCGGAACAGTAAAAAGTATGTTAAGTTCGGTATGAAACCATGACCCACTGTTAATAATCAATTCAACTAATGAATAATAGCAACCGTATAGGATTAAACCTTCGATTAGTTACGTGGGCGCGAGTTGATAATCGTTAAGTATTAAATAACGTAAACAATGTAGCTACTTATTACTCGCCAACATATCTGCAACGTACATAGTTGCGTTTCAAGTTTGTAAAACTAGGGGAACAAGAATGTATTAAATAAACCGGCGGGTACTATTCAAGTTTATGATGCAATATCTGTGATAAGAAACGCACACACCTGCTTTCGATATCTGGCATTTACTTAAGTAAATATTAGTCGGACGCAATTTTTAAATTCCTTTACTGGACGTAATATTATCCTTTTGCATACAAGAAGACAATTTCATGGTTGGTAGAACATTCCACAATAATTTAATTCCCGAACAAATTTACTTTACCAAGAAACGCTATTATAGAAAAATATTACAATACTGTCGTCATTCATTTATTCAATTTTGCAAATTAGATGCATCGAGGAACGTATATTTTTTTATGTATGTCAACGTGAAAGTATCAATAAAATGTATTTCAAATAATTATTCTATAGTAGTATATGATAATTTTCAAATATAAAAGATAAAAATCGTGAATATCTTAAACTGCTAAGTTTAACAGGACAATCGTTTTAGAAAGAAGCTGAAAGGAATACAAAAGACTTGAGATCAATGATGTGCCACGTGTATACATATTAGAACATGCTTCAAGGTTTACTTATACTTCTCAATAACCATTGCAACTCAAAAAATATATCAAAACTGTGACAAAGTGAGGTCATCTAAAGCAGTACAAAATTTGCGTTTTTATTTCTAAGACTGAGACGAAATAATCTTGTTTTAATTTCGTATTTTTTCTGTATTGTATTTTGACATGTATCGCTTATTTGCGATAATATATCTTGTTGGCTTTACGTAATAGAGATTGCAGCTTCGATTAGAAACGAGTAATTATAAACAATACTAACATATAAATAATACCAAAATGTCAAATATGTAGTAAAAAACTAATTTACATAAAAATGAGCCAAACTTCTACTATTCTCTGTACGGTGAACAGTTAAATCCCTCCCAATAAACTCGTGTTAAATTTGAATAATTTTTTTTAATAGTTAAAATTTTTAAGTCAGTATCACAACAAACACCTGTATTTTAATGACATACTTCAATTTTGGTTTACTTATTCGCAGTTTTTAGTTTCTGTTATTTCCATTCATTTGACAAATCCTAAATGTATTTTTTAAATACAGAATGTTATTTAAACTCTCATGAAATATGTCATAATTTTAGTGAGTCAAATTCGGTATTATGCAAAAATTTAATAAAGCACTCGTTTATACATTGGTTTAAATTATCATACAAAATTGAAGGAGAGACTTAACTATATCTTTTCGCTGTGCAGCGTATAGTTGAATTGTAGTTAACGTTTTTGCTATAAAACAGCTTTAATTATTGTTATGCATGTCATAACTCTACTTGTTTTAAAGATTTTTAAAGACAAAAATACCAAAAAAATCTATTGCAGCGTTTCTCAAACATTTTTAGACGTGGAGCCCTAACAAATTCAATTCGCGGAGCCTCAGTATATTTTTTCAACTAATTAATTAACTAAATAAACGTTATCAAGACTTTTAGGAAAACAGTCGATAAATTTTAAGTAAAATTATTTAAAAATTTTTTTAAAACGAACTTTATTGTTAATTCTTACAAAAATGTTGGCATGTTAATGTGATGTGTGATATAGAATTCGGTTTTATACAAGAGAGTTGGAGCTCCATTTAAGGTTTCGTATTCAAGCGATTTTGATACTTTGTTTTGGTGGCTACGTATAATGAAAACGCAGTTTTGCAAAAGTATGTGCTGACAAACGGAAGAACAAAAGTAGCTTTTTATGACAGCTCTGGATACCCGTGTCTAAGGTTACACCAAAATTTTAACAGTGGTCGCTTCTCAATTTTACCCCGATATAACCATTGTACTTCTGTGTGAAGTAGTAAAGATGTATGAAAGCTACTCATATCATCACGCAATATCTTAAATAACCGCATATTTAAAGGTCGAGACTTTATAAAGTTTATTATTTTTACTGACCCGTTAAGAACAGTTTTAAGAGGAAATGGTAAATTTTTTACAGTTAATGTTTGGCAATGAATTATACAGTGACTACTGCTACAATTTTTAACAATCTCTTTGATTCTTGCCTGTAGTTTTTTATTTTGCTCCATCAGTGCAAACATCGATGCAATAGTCCCATGGTAATCCATTTTCGCAAAAATAGTTCTTAACAACATTGAAAATTTTAGCTCTTGTGATATTACTTTCTAACGACTTACAAATACTAACAATACTGCTAGTTCTGATACATTATTGGATTCGTCCATGTGAAGAGAAAATTACAAGACTTTTCTGGTATTGTGTGAGCCTCTCCAGTTTTTAAAAGCCGTTTTCGTTTTCGCGAAAAAAATTCTGCTGTCTTATTTTTATATTTCTGATGCAAAGATTGGAAATGATGAAACATTTTTGCAGGAAGCATAAATCTGTTTGCTAAAATTTTGTTTGACAAAGCATGTTGACAATTATTGAAATTCATAAATCTAAAACCTATGTAGCTTTCGCCAAACTTACCCTTTGTGTTGAGAGATGAGATTTATTTAAAATTATTGGCGCGAAGATTGGCGTACTAAAGAACGCTTTCTGACATAACTATGGCATCTACTTCTAAACACTCCCAATAAAAAAAATCTAATAACTTTAGGTTACGAGAATTATCTCGTTACTTAAAAAAGCAGCGACTAACTCAATTTGATTTGGAGATTGGGTCGTAAGCTTCGTGGAGTTAAATTATAAAGCAAATTAAAAATGTGCTAAACGATGAAAGGTTAGAATAGGAGACACCGTTTAAATCTTCCCAAAACTGTAAGAGAACAAACAATAGAACAGAAGTTATAATAACGAGTATATTTATTTTATCACAAACAAAATTTCGTAGAGAGGAAAAGATAAATTTACATAGGTGCGATCAAACGCTAAAACGTAGGTTAATATTACAGACAATAGTGGTTGTAATAAGCCCCCTTCGGGTAGACAACACGTTGAACAACAAATTAAATTTGTTGGCCTTTTACATTCGCAAAAAACTTGAAAATTATAACACAAATATGCAAATCTTAACGATTCAGAGAACTAAAACCTACCATAATATGTGACATACAAAAAATTTTATAGTTAATTGTGATAACAACCTACTAAGTACGTCCAGTTCTACGTGCAATTAGGTGGCAAGGTAAATACAAAAAATTGAAGTAGGAATTATAATAGTTACAGCTTAGTTTTCCTTTGAAGAATGTAAACTAAATTGACCACAGATTTTTTGAGCATATTCAGTGGACTGAACGAAAGTGGCTGAAATGCTTTTTGCAGAGACACCCAAGGTTAACAATTAGAAAACCTACTGGAAGAAGCAATAAGGAATGAACATAACTATCCACCAGACAGAGTTTTTAACACGGACGAAACTCGCTTAAGTATCGTTCTGTCCAAATGCAGTGAAGTTATATCCTTGAAGGGAAAACGGCAAGTAGGAACATTAACCTCTGCTAAGCGCGGCTCGCTTATTACGGCGGTTTTATGTATGAGCGCTGGTGGCACTTTCGTTCCGGTATGTTTAATATTTCCGAGAAAAAATATGAGCGTTTTACTCGAAAAAGGTGCCCCGCCAGGAACCATGTTTTCTTGTCATATAAGTGGCTGGATTTAAACCTCAGTTTTTACGGATTAAACATGTCCTTCATAAAATAAAACCATCAAAAGAGGATCCTGTCCTTCTAATTTTAGATAGACACAATAGCCACACAAGAAACCTTAAATTTTTTAAAATGGCAAAAGCAAACTATGTGACCGTTTTAAGCTTACCACCGCATACGTCTCACAAAATGCAACCTTTAGATAAATCCATAATGAGGCCTTTAAAGACCTTTTATTCCGAGGAAATCCGTATTTTTATAAGGCAACATCAACGTGCAATTACTCAGTTTGATGTAGCTGAAGTGTTTGGTAAAGTCTACTTTAAAGTGCAGAGTGGTGTTTATGCTAAAAATGGTTTTGAGACAACTGGCGTGTATCCAGTCAACCGGAACATATTCGACCAATCAGAATTTCTCTCTGCCAAACTAGAACAAGAGAAACGCTTAGACGATAGCTCATCAGACACTGATATGAATCGCCCTAATTACTATTCGCCTAAAGCAATAATGCCAGTTTCAACACAAAAAGTCTGGATCCAGAGGGAGAAAACTAGGAAAGGCGAATGTAATAACTTCATCTCCGTATCTCAAAGAGTTGAAAACTTTGATTGTCACAAGCGCTGAAAAGAAATTAAAAGCTACAAGGTGTCTTACAACAGATAATAACAAGAAAAACAATGAAAAAAGAAACATTAATGAAGCAAGGTCAAGCGAATTAGCCGTTACCAAAAGACAGCAACGAAAACGTTTGCCACCTAGCTCATTAGATGAATCAAATGACGCTTTTGAACTACAAGATTCTTCCGATGATGATCTATCTAACGTAGTACCTGCAAAATCCCCTGACGACGATGCTGCTTGCATATTTTGCTACAGACATTTTTCCGAGGACACTAGCGCAGAAATCTGGATTCAGTGTAATTTGTGCAGGTATTGGGCTCATGAGGAATGCTCAGGGGCACTGAATGAGCATTTTATTTGTATGTGCCGGTTATTTTTGTGAGTGCAAAAGTTGTTTTTTAGTTACCATTTTATGCTATTATGTTTCTGAGATTAAATAAAAGTTTATTCTACATATTTTGTATATCTAAAGAGGTATTCCATATTAGATTCACTTTTCTGATAATGAGAAAAATGCAACTTTCTATCTATGAGCTCATAACTTTTCTTGAGCAGTTCAATCCCTATATAGCCACAAAAATCTTGTTACATGATCCTTTATAAAAGCTTTTAGCGATATAACAAACATTTTTTTTAATAAAAAGATTTTTTTAATTATCAATAACAAAATGGTATTCCATATTTGGTCACTTTACTCTACTTTTAGTATATGACAAACATTTTTAAAATTAATAATTTCTTTTTTTAAAACGTACATTTGATTATTTTTTGTTTTTGCTGGCGAAGCCCATAAAAATATTTTGAGGAGCCCTAGGGCTCCGTTGAGTAAACTTTGAGAAACACTGTTAGACTACTTTCAAAATGTCACTTCTTCCTTAAACTTATTGTTAGTATTGATCATGTAAGATGAAATGAATACAATTAAATTGAAACTTTAAGCATTTTTTCAAATAATAATAATTTATGTAACAAGCGTCAAAAGTAAAGTATAGCATAATGAACGTTAACGCAGCGAGACTTTTGACGAAACTAACGTACATTATTTTTTATCTTGTTCTTTGTGAAATCTTTTAGAAAAGTTTAAAAAAACACATTGAAAATTTTAATGTTGGTAGTACATTTATGACTAACTAAATCTGTCAACCTCAAAATTCGAATATTCTAATATTAGAATTTATGAAATTTTGGAAGTGTTTTTCTTCTAAATTAACTAAAGTTCAAAACATTTAAACAGATTTTCTACCAGACACTTCTATTTAAATAATAATTCATTTTCAAAGCATTGTTTTCGTATATTTGAATTTTCGACTTTACAACTTTAGAGTTTTTTGTCGCCATTACGTAACTACACTAACGAACGAATATTGGTGTTTTCAATAAGGACAGCGTAAAAAATGATTGTATTTTTAATCGAAATATGCACTCTTACTATCGATACACTTTTGCCATTTTATTGGAAGTTCATTTGTTCCCTTGCTGTAGAAACCGATAAGAAGTCGATACACTCTTAGAAGGTTGATTTGACAGCCTCGTCAGAATTGAATTTTACGCCTATCAAGAAGTTATACAAATTCTGAAAAAAATGGTGGTCAGTGAGGACTAGTGATGTGTAGTTCCTGAACGAACGATTTCAATTGTAATGGTCTTTTCAGTAAACAAAATGTACTAGTTCTTTATTATAAAGTAAACTAGTACTAATAAATACATTTGTTCCTTGCAAATCTTGTATTAGTCATCATATAATTTTGATAACATCAATACATTTCTCTTCTAGATTGCATTGGCTGCAAAGTCTTTTCCCATAGTATTTACCTCGATTATTATTACGCTTTTTACCTTCGTTGCGTTGCTAATTAATATTTTTTGAAAAGTGTCTACAAAAGGAATTAGAAAATTGGTTTTGGGTTCAATTAAAACTTTTTAACTAAACTTGCTAATTAAGATTATAGCAATTTTCAATAAAATTGTGAATTTAAAACCAGAAATCCGAACCACAAACTTTGGTTTATGCATCCCTAGGTCCGTTGTGCGGTAAGCAGTCGACCGTTGTCGTGCAACAGTAGCGAAGTGCATTGATTGACCAATCTCGGCTGCTTAACCGCTAATTACCTTATTATTTCGTCCAATTGTTGACAATAGACATGGGCCGTGATCAACTCACCAGGTTTCATAAAGCTGTGATAAATAACACCTAAGCTGAACCTCCAAACACTCAGTATAAGTTTTTTTATTAAGATTTTTTTTTGTGCAATGGTTGGTGGTTCATCGTGATCCAACCACTAAGATAAGCGTCTAGTGTTATCGTAAAGGATCCATTTCTCATCACAAAAAACAATTCTACAAATGAATCATTATTGTACCGACACAACAAAGAAACCCAGGCAACGAAACATCGCTCAGCTCATGCGGTACCCACTTGTCCAGCTTTTTAACCTTGTCAATTTTAGCCAAGTAAGTCAATAGCGTTTTCATGGTGATCGTTAGCCCCCTGAGTCTCACATCGTCCACGTGGGTCATTGGCCAAGTTAAAACTGCCAGTACGGAATTTGTTGAATCAACGAGATACCGTTTGCTGTAAAGTGACTTCAGTATCAAATACATTGTTATAAACAACTGCAAGTAACATTAAACATTTTAATGACAAGATCTGTCTATAGTACCGTAAAGTGGTTAAAACAATTAACAGAGGCAAGTCATATGCTGCGTATGGCATAATTATATGTGACAGCTGTTTGAAATCGATAATAGTTTTCTATGCGCAGAGCGTCCGCTAATTCAGTTCCATTTATTGATCAATACATTAACTTTCAATTTATTGTTGTGCACAATACAAACCTTGTTAGTCAATTTTTTTTATCAAGAAATTAATCAATGTATGAGTAAATATGTCATATTTTTTATCAATTTTTAGGAATTTTTAGACCTATTTTGACGTACCCGAAAGATGGAGAACTACGTCTAATCAGGTCAAAGAAGAAACTCTGATCGAGGTCCGTAGCAATTCTGACATGAACTGGGTATAGGGGCGAAAGACTAATCAAAATGTCTAGTAGCTGGTACTTCCAAAATTACCTTTAAGATAGTTTGCGCTCGCATGGAGAGGGTTTCATGTAGTAAAGCTAACGATTAGAGCGGATTGGAGACGAAATTACTTTTACCTATTCTCAAACTTTAAATGTCCGAATAACAAAGTCGTGAGATCGGATCTAGAGTACTCAGTGTGCCAATTTTCGTACTGACTCTGTATAATAAACCATGTAGGGTGGTAATAGTTAAAGTGGTGTTAAAATAATGTTGGTTGCCTATATATAGAGGCTAAAGATCCAATTAAAACAGAAACTTTGTAGTAATTAGCAAACTAGACAGTACATACATGATTTTTTAAATTTGATTTTATTAGATGCAGAAAAAATTTAATATAAATAACTAATGCAATGCATAATAAACGATAAAACATTAACATTTATCTATAAAAATAACAAATTAAGGGTACCTATAAGAGTCATAAATAAATTACGTCACACGTTAAGGAGGAAAAAGGAGGTTATATATCAATATGTGACATTGTGTGACAGGGGGGGGCGAGTCATAAGCTTAGTGACGTCACATGTATAAATCTAAAGTATTAAAACTCTAACAAAATACTATAAAATATTACCAACTCTATCAATATTATTATAAGGTTTGAATTTGTTTGTATTACTTTTTGGCACGTCGCGGCTGCGTAAATTAACGCTCGCTCTACCTACTGTGTCGTGCTTCGATAAGAAACCTTGCATCTTTAGCTTCAATCCTGGGTCCTGATCAAGTATTCTTTTTATCGATGGATAACAAAGTACGTGACCCATCAGGTATTACAGAAGCAAATACTCAAGCACCAATATTAATGCACCTTGAGTATCGTGTAAAATTACCGGATCATGTTTTCGTGGTAGCTGGAAAACATAAACTTATTCATTCTGTTTATGCAGCTATTGTAATAAAGAAGGTGAAGAGAAACTTAAAACTATGACACACGCTGGGCGGGTAACTACGTGACAGGTACGTTCCGGCGTGGCTGTTACGTCGCCATCTGATTCTAACGGTTGCGGAGGATGCCACTGTTACGTCGAAATCACTTCTTGAAATAGCATGTATATTATACGAATCTAGAAAAAACCACAAAAAAATATCTGAAAAAAGCAAGAAAAAACTCTCGAAAAAAACATTAAAAAAATATTTGCAAATTTTCTAAATAATGGAGACTTACTAGTAAATACTAAACTAAAAACATGTGTATTAGCAACAGTTTGCTACCAAATCAACATCACTGAGGCAATGCACCGACTTAGACACAAAAAGTGGATATTGAACAGAGATGCTTGGGTAACAAACAAGTAAAAGCAACTTTTCTATCTCCAGTATTTGGTGCCGTAACGTCTTGTTGCTGAAGTAGTTTGTTGCAAAAATAGCCGCGCCGTAACGATTGTGCCATAACGTCCTGATCCGGCTCTAGACCAACATACGTAGCGATATGTAGTGGAAAGCATTCATCATCTATCGCAGCGACTCATTCCACAGACGTACATATAGCAGTTTCTTAATTACCTCTTTTCTTTTGTTTTGTACAACCCGTGTTTATTTTTACTTGCAATGATGGTTCCGAAAAAAATCCACGATACTAGCAAGTTATAGTTTCAGCTGTACAACATTTTAAAAATTTTGTTTTGGATGCTATTTACATTGCTACAAATGCTTCAGGAAAAAGTGCATTCATCAGAGCGCAGAGACGAATGGCACCTCTTACTGGTGCTGTATTAAAACATTGGTTTACATCTTGATTTTAGTAATCTACCACAAATGTGACCACCTTTGACAAGAACTGAAGGGAGGGGCTTCAGAAATCTTGAAACTCGTGCGACAACATTTATGAATGACCCCTTATTAGATAGGCGGTAATGGAAATTTACACTTGACTTCTTATTTCAAATTTTATCTCAAACGTTTGCCACAGACATCTGTATTATAGAATCGTAACTTTAAATAAATCTCGTTTTAGTTTCATAAATTACCACCAGAACAATTATAATTCTAGCCTTAAATTGACACAATAAATTGGTTGCGTAAAACGATCAACTATATTTTTTTATTGAACTATAAATTTATCAATAATTGAATCAATTTCAATTCAATTCAATAAATTGCATCGTGTAAAACTGGTTTTACTTTTATTAATTTGCAGATATGAAAAAAAATCTATTTAAACAGATACTAATATAAATCCTTTTTTCTTTATTAATTATAACATCTGTTGATTTTTTGTCTACTTGCTTACTACTATTTTGACTATTCTGCGTTAACATTATCGCTTCACATTTTTCGAGACTATGCCATACTTCTCTGCTTTAACCTGTACGGTTCGTATTTATTATACTGTACGTAAATGTCCATATTTAACACAAGTTGTATATGTTGGCTAATATCTCTAACTCTATAACGTTTTAAATTAAAAAAAAAAAGATGAAAGAAAAGATCTTGTCAACGGCAGACATACTTTTAATAAGTCCAAACTCAATCTATCTGTTACTGTTACGGTCGAATTTTCGTTATGCACGCCTATGTTGCTACGGACGAAATTTTCTTTGCGCACGCCTATGTATTCCCAACGTGGAATTAATTTACGGTTTGGACGCCCCCTAACGATCGTTTTCTACGCGCGACTGTCATTTACGACGAGTTCTTCAATCTGAAAACTACATAAAATGGCCGGAGAATTGACGAGTGAACATTTCTAAACTTATCCACAGTCTTGGGGACCAATCTATCCGTGTATAACACGTATATTTCGTTTGCGTCGTCACCGGGTAAGATTATAACTCTCATTTAGTAAAACTCCGTTGTAATTTCTCGTAATCTGATAGCCGTTTCCACCACGTGCGAGCATTTCATTCCAAATGGTTAATTCTTAATGGGGGATCCATTTCGAATAACAATTTCGTCAAATAAATATTATACGAGGCTTACGACATATGGCAGTAACCGAATGTACCGAGTGTAATTAAAAGCTGTCGAGATTCTACTCAGGCAGCAGATACCTGTGTAATCACAGAAAAGGGGTATAACAGCATCCGATTTCGGGTTGTGTTATGTGTATACTTTAAAATTTAAGTAACGATTTTGTAGAGTTGGATTTCGTGAGATATTAGGTTGACACGAATTGCGATTCAAATTACTTGCAGGGTACGTGTCGAAGAAAGTACTTTCTCCGCACCAAGGGAAACTCCTGTATTTGTGGTAAGTGCTTTTATATCTTTTCTTTCGTCGTCAACGAGGTTACTCACGAAACTTTCGCTAATCATAACTTCGTACTGATTACCGTAATTGTAATACCATTTAGTTAGTAAATTTGCTTATACTATGTATGCTGGGTCCTACCCTTATTTATTGTGATAATTTAATGTTAATGCTATACTAATTATTTTTGTCTTATTGTCGTTAATGCCATATTCCTAATTATGTAAACGATATTTACTACGTACTATTCTTCGCTACTTAGTTCATTGGAATTTATTGATGTGATGTGTGCTGCCGATACTACAGGCATTTAGTTAGAAAATTGCTGATGTACTTCTTAATCAAAGTGTACGATAATTATTAATGTGAATCGCTACTCATTGTAAACTTTAAGGTTGGCGTATAAGCCAAGTGTGATAGGTATTAATTCTACCTCGAATATATTAACAATCATATCTTCTATTATTATTCCAACGTTAAACCATTAAATCGATTATACTTGTTAGTCTTTCTTTTTCTCTTCCCTGCTCCTGCGATTATCGTTAACGACTAATTACTTTTGACTACTCGAACAGCTGAGTAGAGGAATTACGAACCTAACATAGTGTTACAAGTTTTATACCGTACTGTCCTGAGCAAGACAGAGAATTACTTTGGGATAAGCTCTGGCGCCCTACAACATCCTTCCTGTATTTAGTGTGGACCTCCCCTCTCTCCGATTATTGCGAGTTGGCCGTGCAGGTTCGTAAAACCACAAAAGCTTGTAACAAGACAAATAATGATAATGGTAAAGAATTTGTTCTAATACCAAGTAAAAACATGTTATAGTCAAAAACAAAAAAATCAAAACAGAGTGTAACATGCGCTATCTCGTGCTAACCAAATCAACAAACGTTTGTTATTTTATACAAAAAGCCAGCAAACAGCTATTAAATTAATGTAAAAACAGGCATTTATCAAGTTCATCCAGAACTGACCATTATTGCAAACAGAGTAAAGCAAACCATAATTTGAATACAAACTATGATTAAAATTTAATCACAATCAATTACGGCCGCTTGCACTAATATTTCAATGTTTATGTACTTAGTGATAAGTTACATTTAATTGCCATAGAAAAATTAGTTAATCTGATAAATATAACTTAAAATTTTGTTGTTCAAAGCCGTTAATCATTAGTATGTACTCAAACAATCCCTAACTCTGATTGCAAGGGATTCAAAAAGCCAATACTGTTTACCTACTATTCCAAAAAAACAAAGAAACTTAATTGATATTTTTCTTACTACTACTACTACTACTATTTGTCACATTTTATGCCGACACAAAATAATATTTATAATAAAACACAATTAACTGTAACTTATTTATAATTTTAAGTTCAAAAAACTAATTTTCCAAGAAAAAACACGAATTTCCAGTTGTTATTTTGTTAATAGACCGCACAATCGTGGGATTTGATTCAACCGGTCTTCAAACTGTAACTCATTTGATCAACAGTTTCTCATAACTTTTTTACTACTTTCATAGATTTTTCAATGGTTTGCAATTTTGAATGTGTCCGAAAGCCGTTGTCTATAATTTGGGAAACATAAAGTATTATTTTAAGGTGTGTCTTGGATTTCAAGAAGGTCGTCAGTGGGCTTTACTGACACTTCCTCAATACAACACAAAAGAATAAGCAAAATTCTATATGACCTGAAAACCAAAAACTAATTTTAACATACTGTAAATGCAATTAAAAACATATTTTTGGAAAAAAAATGAAACTAAATATCTTTAAAAAGTAGTTTAAAACACGTTAATAGATTATAATTAATTATAAAATTTTTTTAAGACTATTTTTTCGTCACAATATTAATGGCCCACTTTAACTATTTATATTCAACAACCCTATACAGATAACGTTTTTCTAACACTTTACTCTGGAAATCAAGACATAATTATAAATGTTGTACCCTCGTAAAGTATAACCCTAATAGCATCACTAACATCCGGTTGGAATTTATGTACATAACGATTTTTTTGCAACACAACATGGACAATAAAATATTATATAACTTTAAAATATTAACGTAGAAAATGCGTAGTAAAATCAAACTTTTTAATACTATAAGAGAAATATTGTAATAAAGAACTTTGTTAAACAATAACCTTTTACTAAGGTTATCACATCCTTAGAAGAAAGTATAAAAAAAACAAAATTTACAATGAGGGTGGTGTAATTTAACATTCTAATATTACAAATCTGGAGGGTTCCTTTTTTAAACAAAGAAGTGTTACTCACATTTCCACTAATAAGTACTAAAGTTCAAGTGTTAAAAGCTTTAAATCCGGTATTCTATACGTCAGTGTTTCCCAAACTGTAGTACCTACGCAAAAATATAAATTTGTTTTTCTTTAACCTTCGGCAAGTCAAAATTTTTTCATAATATACAATAATATACGGTGCAGATTTGGGCGCTGGTACGCCAAATTTTTTAGTACTAAAATGTAAAAGTTTCGGAAACGTTCTTCTATGAGAAAATAGTGTACAATATTACCTAAACAAAATAAATAAAATTATTCTTAGATTAATTTAAATAAGCCGTGAATCGGTAGAACAGCATAATGAAACTTGCCAACGAAACAAAATAATTAACGAGATATTGAAGTAGAAGCAATATGGATATTACACTGCTAAATGTGTGGTCTCTTTATCCATATCATTGTATCTATTCACAAATTTATTTTTTTGCAACAATCAAGAAGTAAATATAAACCAAATAAAATAATTACTAGATACTATTGAACTTCAAGGTAAAACATTTATTTAATTTTAAAATTAAGTAACCACACCAACAAAGTATTTTAAGTCAATTATCGACAAAAAGCAAATATTAAAAAAATCAAAGTTGTGCTAAAATTACACCATTGATTAACAAAAAAATTATCTATAGGATTTATACGATGCTGCTAAGTAATTTACATACAAGGGTCAACGCTACTTTTAGTATTTTATCTAATTGTAAAGTCAAATATTTGCATTAATTAACATTTATCGACATTTATAAAAATCAAAATAGTTTTGATTAACATTCCATACTTCAACTAAATAGTACACAAGAGTCTCCGACTTTCTTTACTTTCCTTTAAAAAGACTTAACACGCACTCTTTTAATTTTTACAGTACTGGTTTTAACAATACAAAAATTAAAACTAGAAAGCATTAATTAAAATTAATATTATTTTGTTAATACATAATTACGTCATTTCAATATTTATAAAACTAAAAATACACATAAATATAGCGATAACGATTTACTCTACATAGTAAAAAAATAACGAAAAAACTATTCATTAAAAAGTTACGTTTCTTTTTACAGATTAAATCATCACTTATACGAAAGTACATAATTTAATTCTTGAAGCCTATGTGAAGATAACTATAAGAACTTATTTCTATGTAAAGCTGACAAAATGTTGCAAAGATATAACAAAAGCACAGTAAGAATTAAAGCAAACTAAAATATGCAAAAGAATAAGAGTTTTACATAAACGTATAAAAATGTAAATGAAGAGATGTAATTATGCTACAGGTATTCAAGTAAACCAAACTTTTAAGAAAAAAATTATGAGACAAAAGTCTACTAAATATAGATATATAGCAAAAACCGGTAAACTTAATACCTAAAAAACAATATTTATGTACTAAAATAGAGTATATTAACAAAACGAAGGCCAAAATGCATGACGTTTGTAATGTATGTAAACAAGATACATATATCAAAATCAAAATATGAATGTAAATAGAAATACATTAAAACACAAAGTTCTGCTAAAAGATACGATTTTTTGTGAAAATCAAAAACGTCAGTAAAATAACAAGAAAGAATCAAATTGTTTATAAAAATACTAGAATTATTCATCATTAATGTTAACTCAAATAATGTTTACTAAATAATGTTTACTAAAGAATCTTTACCAACTCAAATAATGTTCTTAAATTTGTTCAAGTCATAACACTAAATCTTTGAACAAATTATTTAGAAAACTAATCATTTTTTTTTCATTAAAAAACACTTAAAAACATTTCTCAGAAACGAAACAAAAACAAATGTTTCCAAATGCAAAAAATTAACTTTGCTCAATAAATAAAAACACTAAAATAGAGAAATTATTAAGTATTATAAAATTAATGTAATAGGGAAAGCTTCCACGGCCGGAGTCTATACTAAGATAAGAATGTCTTCCGGGTTTGGACCGTGTCATTGTTAAAACCCAAGTTGCCAACGTTTCGCCCACTTTCGTAAGAGGCTTCATCAGGGCGTGAGATAAATCGAAATACTTAAACAAGCAACCAAAATCTAATAAGAATCAACTTGTGAACCAAGCCAGATTTTAACCTCTAAAAAAAGTAAGAAAGAAAATGGTAAACTTAAAAATGCAAACAAAAATCTAACAAAGAACCACTACAGAGTTAGGTAATCAACTTGTAAACCAAACCAGATTCTAAACTCCATGGATGTGACTTAAGAAGATATAACCTCCGTATATAAAGAAGAGGGGTCATCACGGATGATTAAGCTCGACTCTGATGGCTCCCTCAGAATAGCATCCTACGTACACATATGTAAACAATTTCTAGGTTTTAAATTTAACAGTGCCAGTGAGTAAGTTTCACTGTCGTCAATTTGACTATACCTGCACCACTTATTATCAAAATCCCATAAACGTTCGAAAAAAGTTGAGTTGTATAGATGTGTAACAGTGATTTAATTAAGAAAAGCCGAGTTTCTTCGGCCTTTCCATTTCTTAGTATTAGGCTTTTTTTACCCTCCATCCAGTGGAAACCACAGTCACAAAAGACCCTCCACCCCCGCCAGACTAAAAATGAGCGGGGAAGCTAAAGTTGTATTACTTTCAAATTCTTTAACAATGCGATTTTTGCGAACCGATGACGAAAAAGTGTTTTCGTCAAAAAATTATGTTTCTAAAGAGGTCTCGAATGGTGAGTCTAATACCAGTCATAACGATAAAAATCTTGAAAACATTCTTGAACAAACAGAAGCTGACCGTAGTAATTCTAGTGAGAGCAATTAAACAAGCAATTCTCCGCCTATTTCAGGTGCCACGTGCTGATGAATTAGCTAATCTACAATTTCTAGTGCTACCAAAAGAAAAAGATCAAAAAATGTAGTAAAAAACACTACAAGGAAAAAAAAGTTAAGGCTTAGCATGATTTTCCAAAAATCTATATGAAAAGGAACATTTCTCTAGTCTATTATTATTACGAGTACTGTGATGAAAACTTCTTAAAGTAGTTGTTGAAAGCGCAAATATTCGTACTTGCAATAAATTATTAAGGACAGGTAACACTTTTGCAGAGTATATTGTGAATAAGTACCCTCAGTTTTCCGAAAATTAGAATATTTTGTTCCAGTTCTTACATAACACCATTTATAACCTACTCAATAACCAGTAAATAATTCATTTTAGACATTTAGACTTTATCAAGGAAAGACTATAAGATTTCCACAAGATACAGAAGAAGCTAACCTAAGAGACTTATCTACCAGGAACCAATTTGTACTTTGATAAATATTTAACAAATTCCCAAACAAAAAAGTTAGAAAAACGAACTATTTGACGTAATAATGGAAATTTTTCATCAAAAATTTGCGAGTAAAAATGTTAAATTCAATGGTCAAACAAGTGAAAAAAAACCGGAGAGCACTAAAGAGTTTTTTATAGATGACCACTCCAATATTTTTAAATAGCAACTCCTGTCAAGTTTCATCTTATTTTAAAGGTAATAAAAGAAACATATCTCCACAAATCAAAACTCGATATCTTAATTTTATCAAGAAATATAAGAGGTTGACTACCAAATGTTTTTTACACGTTTATAACCATTTTTATAACAAATGTTTAAACTGACGACCCGCTTCTATCTCGTAATGGTATTGACGGTTTATTCAAATATGCTGTATTCTAAATCATTTATTGATTCTAGTTTTGTTGTATATACAATCTACCTTTCAGAAAACCCCAAAAGGAAAAATGAAGTGATCTTTGATCAGAAGATCGTGGTGGTCACTCAATTTTACTTTTTATACCAATCCAACGATTTGTTGGAACCACTTATTGTCAATACCAATAGGGCACTTAGAATTACATTCACTCCCATAATATTAACACATGCATTAATTTTGTGCGGTCTCTGAGTACAATCCTATTAAACCTGGATTTTTGTCAGCACAATAACGATAATGGCGCCTATTCTGCCTGATCAGAGAAAACAACGTTCAAAAGAAAATTTCTATTAACGTTACATTTTTCACGTACTATTTCATAGAATTCAAACCTACCAAAGTCACATTCGTTCAATTCCGGAACTAGGTGAAACTTATAAGAAAAATAATTTTTTTTTTCAAAATTCTGTGGACATAATTTTTACCAACTTCATGTGTATCTGGCACGCTTTTAATAAAGAACTTAAAGGTTCTTTAATAAAAGACGGTAACACTTCTTCCTTTTCTCCGTTTCGGAAGATCTTTCACAGTTCCTTCATCTTGAAATAAACTAACAGTTCTTTTGACTAATGATTTAGAAATCGGTGGTCGTTGATGAAAAAAAAATAATTGAAGATGTGTCGCACTTCATCGTAAGATCTTGTTCTATCCCCAAATCCAATCCAGTGATTAAAAGAATGATTCTTTCTTTTTTAGTTAGTTTATTATTTTATTATTTAAAATTATTTTGTTTTAAAGTGTCTTCTATCTGCCGTGATAGCTAGCACGCAAGGCTTACGTTCTAAGTCACTTTTTACAATGTTGGCGTGAATTTATTTTTGTAAAAGTTTAGAAACAAATAGGGTACACAATAACAAACAACATATTGCAAAATAAAAATGACGATACTTTTTAAAAAATTATTATGTTGTTTTAAGGTGTCTTTTATCCACCGTGATAGCTCGCACGCAAAACTTACGTTCAAAGTCATTTTTTACAATGTTGGCGTGAATTAATTTTAGTGAAAATCTAGCAACCAATAGGGTACAGAATAATAAACAGCATACTGCAAAATAAAAATGACGATATTTAAAAAAAAATAATTAATTTGTTTTAAAGTTCTTTGTATCCGCCGTGATACCTCGCACGCAAGGGTTACTTTAAAACAAAATAATATTTTTTTTTAAATATCTGCATTTTTATTTTGCAATATGTTATTTATTATTGTGTACCCTATTCGTTACGAAATTTGCACAAAAGTTAATTCACGCCAACATTGCAAAAAATGACTTTGAACGTAAGCCTTGCCTGCAAGCTATTACGGAAGATACAAGCAACTTTAATACAAAATATTAGTTTTTTTTATAAATATCGTCATTATTATTTCGCAAGATGTTGTTTATTATTGTGTACCCTATTTGTTGCTAAATTTTCATCAAATTCAATTTACACTCCAACAATATCATTTTGGTGTATATTAATAAATAAATATGCAGTTTCTGTGAATTTGTTTAAATATTTTTTATTTTTTAAAATATTAACAATTAGTAAATATTTAAATTATTTAGTATTTGTATTAACAGTTTTTTATATTTCCGATAGTTTATCGTTTTGTTTCACTCCATATGCACTCAACATATTTTTATGGCTGGATTTGTGGCTTACTTCACATGGGTAGTATTTTGTATTATTACTTTGTAATTTATTTTCATAGTTATGTCAAATTGAAGATTTGTTAAAAAATCGTAAGAAACGTGCCAAAACATTGAAATATTTTATTTTCCCATTTGGTAGTCAGTTCCTTATAATTCTTAAAAGAATTAAGATACATATCAAGTTTTAGTTTATAGGGATGTGTTTCTTGCAATTACCTTTAAAATGGTTAAATGCTCATATTATCTAAAATGTAGGTAGTTTTTATGACTTTTTAGTGATCCCCAAATTTTCAATTGTTTTTTCTTTGCTCATTCAAAACTTATAGTAGCGTCAATTGTTAATTAAAATAAGAATAAACAATCTTATTTTTAGAACAATTTATATCAAGTCATATTAGCATCTTTGTTTATTTTAAATGATGCTAAAGAAGAGATAAAAATAATGTCTTCATCTTTAGAAAAAAAAACATTCAACAAAAAATACGATAAACAGCATATGTACCTATTAAAAAAAATTAATTGAAAAAATTCATTTATTGCAGCTCACAGTACATGAAAAATTCAAAGGCGCCGTTCAACAAGCTAAACATGATTAGTTCCAGTTAAAAAAAATTGGTTGGTACAAGAAGACATCGATTGCACTGTCATCCCAAGTCATATTTCAATCAGTTACACTCTTCTGGAACAATTGAAGTAGACATGAAGAATGTTTTAAAATCATTCAGTTCGTTGTGATCTTAATATCCTTTTTTCTTAAATTATTTAAACAGAATAAGTGCGTAATTATGTTTACAATTAGAATCGTTCTAAAATTGCTTAATTGACTCTATTTTTTTTAAATAATAAAAATAAATAAAATGCAAATTTCGAAGTTTTCATTAAAAATGCTTTGTGTCAATGTTTCAATAAAAAAAGCCGCCTTCGTAGAGATTTAAGGTCAAGGCAACTTCCGTTTAATTAGACAATTAATTCCAGCAACTTGAAGCACTGACATTTCCTAATTTGTAATTTTTTCGGTACAGTGCGAAGGAGAATTAAAGCGTTACAGCTTTAGGAAATGGATCGTTACTCAAAATTTTGAACTAATGACGAATAAGACAACTATGTAAAGAATTATAACACGGATTGTGAATTTTTAAAACAATTCTTTTTAATACATTCTGTGGTCGTGCCTAGAAAAGTACATGCTAATATTTATTAGTCACCGTATGTCAACAATAATCAAGGACTTTGTACTATTATGTCCCTGTATTACGTGCACAAGATTTATTTGTACCTTTTTAATTATCTTACTGTTTTTAAATGCATTCTTCTCTTTCGCAGCAATACAACTTTCTTTTGAACTGTAACGACCATAACCGTGTTTTATTAGCTATCCGTTCCAGACGTGAGATTAAAACAAATATGAAGGATAATTAGAAAAAATCTTTAAAATAATGTTCACATTGTGCAGGTACTTCATGTTTGGGTCTACAACACTGAACAATAGCCGGTGTTTTAACTTGTGAGTTGATAACAATATCGAGTGAGTCATTGTCCACGTTTAAAGCGGTTTTTGCATATTTAAATAGTTCTTAACCCAAAGCCATTTAAAATCCACACAAAAACGCTATTAAATTACCACCACACCTTCGGTATTGTTTCTAATACTCGATGTTAGCACTTCAAAAATCACTTTTTAGATTTTATCCTCTGTGTTAATTACAGTAAACATGGAGTTTCTGCTTTTTTATTTACATAAAATAGTGATGGAAATGTAAATATTTATTAAATTAGATATACGCTTATTTGCATAATTATGAAGACACATACACAAATTAGCTAGAAGAATTATTAGTTTTCAGGTAAATACAAGAAAAAGCTTTAAATATAATTCTAAAAAAGTAACAAAAATAGATACTGAAGTCCCATTGTTTATTTTTAAACGAAACAGATTAAGATTTTTTATTCAGCAATTTGCGGCTTTGTACAAAATTTAAACCTAAGACTACATAAATTTTTTTTAATACTTAAGCACTTATTATTTGTTTCTTTTTAATCAAACGATTAACACCCTTTAAAGGTTGCTAATTAAATCCTGGTCATGTACAAGAAAAATTTCATAAATCTAATAAGTTTCAATTCGTTGCATTTTTGTAAGTATTTATTAATCATATTTTAATTGGTTTTTTTTGCAACATCGCAGTTTGCAGTGATGTAATTACACTGTAATATCATTTTTTTTAAATAAATCAAGGTTGGCGCTAATTTTGCAATACCTTCACTTGTAAAACATCCTAAAACTTGTTTTTTGACTTATTAATTTTTATATAGTTTCTCTGTAAATTAGATGTATGTCTAAGAGGTTAAGTCGGAAATATACGAGAGTTAAGCTATAAATTATTGAGAATAGAAAAATCTAGTTAGCCATTCGAAACAAATTGTGGTTTATTAAATATTGCATTCTTTTATCTGTAAATATCAGTTTAGTTTGTGAAATTAGGTTGAATAGTGTTTGACAAATAACCCACTGAATAAGTTTCTTTTATCAAAAAAATGGAATTGTCACGAGAGAACTTTCGGATAACGATTTACTATGATTTCAAGAAAAGCCTAATCGCGTATAGGTGTGAGAAAAGTTTTAAATCGGCCTTTGGAGATCTCGTTATTATTAGCAACGGTTGTACAGAGAAAACGATCTGGCTCTCATTTAACTGCTGTTAGCCCCGAAAATATTGCTGCAGTGAAGAAAACAACTGAATTAGGTATGCCATAATATATAGTCGGAACTGAAGATTGGATCATCTCAAGCGAGATGAATATTGCACGAAAATATTCATTTGAAAAAGAATGTAAGTCGGTACCCCATTATTCGACAGATTTACAAAAAGCAGAACGTGTTAGAATTTGCCAACAAACTTTAGATATGTTCAATACTAGAGGCCATCAAATTATTAGTCAAATTGTTACTGTCGATGAAACTTACACACCGTTTTTTGATGTTCCCACTCGTCTAGCAAGCCGAATACAAATACATAAAGATGTAGAAACAAATACGATGGTGCAAAAACAGCAAGCAGTAAAAAAAGTTATGTATGCAGTCTTTTTTAGATATAGGCGAGGGTAGTACACAGTACATTGTACTAGGCGAGACAGTAGTTTTATTTTTTGTCAGGTGTTTCTATCATTCAACGATTGTTTTGTGGCAAAGTGGCGTTGGGATTATTTAATACCAATAGAAAATAGTCGCATATTTTTGATTTGACGGTAGAAAAGTTACACATCATCAAGTTTTATTATTGATATAATATGTTCTTGAATGTTTTTCTTCGTTTTATAAGTATGTAGGCAAAACTCTATAAAACCTGTTTCACACCATACCAATTAATTTTCAAATAAATACTTTTCAAATTGGTGGTAAAGTACTAACTGAGACAGACAAACAGGTACAAAGTGATACTGTCTCACTTTGTACCACTTTTAAAAATTCAGTCTACAGTACAACCCTAAGTGTTTTTTTTTTGTTATAAATGCCTAGAAATCCAAAATACAGAAAAAAAGGCAATGTGCTCGCAGAAATAGTGTCTGATAAGCTAATATAGCGGTTTAAAAAAAAATGTTTTGATTAGAAATGCAGCGGACAGATTTAACATAAAATTCAAACACTGGCCAGGTACGTTCAAAAGAATACGATGGATTACAAACAAATGGAACTCAATAACCTACATCGGCAAGTTTTCAGTAGTGATCAAAAAGAAGTTTTACCAGATTATTTGGTAACTTGTAGCAAAATGGTCTATGGGCTTTTCACGAGGGAAATCTGTAAATTAACTTAAGAGTTGGCGTCCAGAAACACATAAAACAGCCGGAGAAGACTGGATAAGAGCATTTACTAAAAGAAACCCAGATTTATCTCTTCGAAAACCAGAAGCATGCAGCCTATCAAGCCTCACAGCCTTTAATAGACATAACCTAAAAATGTTTTTTAGAAATTTAATACTCGCGCGGTTTTTTTGTTTAGCTGATGGTTCAAGAACATTTAACCTGGATGAAACTGGGATCACAGCGGTACAGGCTGAAAAAAATAATTGCACTAAAAGGTGCAAAACAAGTAAACCGCTGTACGAATGCTGAGAGGGGAGACCTTGTAACCATGTATGCTATAGTATCGGCAGCAGGGACATTTTTGCCTCCCGCAATAATTTTTCTCCCGAAAAATTTCAAACCACTTATGATGAAATTGGGAGCGCTAGGGCTTGCGACTCGAAGTGGATAGATGTGCTCAAATATGTTTGTTGAAATCCTGGAACACTTCAATAATCATACGCATTCTACAAAAGAAACTCCTACTTTACTCATATACGACAATCATGAGAGTCACATTTTTGTCCAAGTAGTTATGAGAACCAGAGAATGCGAAGTGCAAATTTTGACAATTCCATCACATTGCAGTAATAAACTTTAGCCTTTAGACATTTCAGTCTTTGGTCCATTTAAGTCTTATTACAATGCAGCTTGTGACAAATGGATGCTGAATAATCATGGCGTCCCATTGACAATTTATGATGTTGCATAAAAAATTACCGAAGCATTGGAGTAAGCTTTTACACCGAAGAACATTATGGCGGGGTTCAAAAAAGCTTGTGTTGTTTCCTTTGACAAAGGACATTTTTACAGATGAAGACTTTCTTTGTTCATATGTAACTGATAGACCGTTGATAACAGCACAAAATAGCATAAAATCACCAGGGCCTTCTAGTATGCAATGTGCACCAGCTGAAATAGGAATAGAAGTTGGCCGTATCACGGAGCATTCTAAAGTACTAGAGCCATCTGGTTCAATGGAAAGAGGAACAAATTTCGGAAATTCTGAAATATCCAAACAACCTAAAAAAAACTGTTCCAATTGGTGATCCTCTAAAATTTATTTCACCTAAAATGAATAGAGCATTTCCAAAAGCACGACCTAGAAAACAAATGCAGAAAGGCTGGAGCAAGGAAGGAAGTACAATTATAACTGAGACACCAGAAAAAGATGTAATATTAGAAGAAAAAATAAAGATAACAAAAATAAGGTTGTTATCAACAACCTAAACTATTTGAGAGATGAAGGCAAGACAGTAAGAAAGAAGAGGTTTAAGAAACAGAAAATTAAAGACAGTGACACGAGCGAGGATGGATGGCGAAGTTTTATGAGAAACCGAAACATAGGAACCAGAAGATGACAATCATTTTTAAAATAAGAGCGACTTAAAAGAAAATTTAACTGAAGAAAAATTTGTTTTAGCAAGATTTCCTCGAAACATATGTAGGGACAATTACTTCCTATTTCTTAAGAATGCGGATGTGTCATGTGTTGATATACAAGACACTGAGACAGTCTTACCTGATCATGATTGCGGGAAGCACTAAGAGGTAGTCAAACATTATTAAATTTAACATTAATTTTACATCAATTAATGTTAATTAAAAAAGGTAATTTTTTTACCTACCAAAACATTTAAGATTTTTTTTTAGTAAACACAGTTTTTTTGTACGTTAGTGACAGTTTTGTAAAGTGTAGGTACCATGGCTACTTATAGTAGGTTCCCATCTAAAGAATATTTTAAGTTTGTTAATGTTAATTCTGTGTTTTATGTTTTTGAGGTTTCTTTTACTAAGTAATAAACACATTTTCTAGTTTTATATTAAAATAACATTGTATTGCCTTTCTGATCTTGTACCCGTCATGGTACTGAGATAATGTCAGAGTTGTTAAAAATAAAAATTGATAAAATATAATTTTTATTTAAACAATGACTTCTGTATGTCAGGAAAACATCCTTTAAAGTGTGACAGAGCTGCATTTCGAATATTCCCACTCACAAAGTCAAAAAAGTACATTTTTGTCTCACTTAGTACTATTCTCCTCTACGGGTCTGATGGCAACAATTAAATTAAAAGAACAATACAGTCACTAAATACATAGTATGTTAAAAACTATTTGCCTACTGTGTTCAGTTAAATGCCAAGAAAGGTTATCATGTTAAATCATGTTAACGCATCGTCCCATACAGCAGCGGCAACTTCTCAATAATTAGCCGAAAACAGAATCAAAGTTATAAAACACCCTCCTTACTCCTAAGATTTGGTAATGTGTAACTTCTACTAAAAAAAACATTTTCAAAAAAAAGATTTTAGTCAAAAACCACATAATTAAGATTAGGCTTACGATGTCGTTTGAGAGATGGCAAAATTTCGAAAAGAACCAAAATTTTAGAACAAATAACTATCAAAATGAATAATTCTCTTAAAAGTAATTTGAATAAGGATTCGGTTTATTATTCCTCTATCCACACATTTACACTCATAAATATACATAGATATATTGTTTTGTAAATTACAAGCGACATATTAGAGCGGGCGGGCGCGGGCCTACGGGACCACCGTAATCAAATCTGTGCCTGATTACACCCAACCAAATGAAGTGTTTTTAAATAATTACGTCAACGTTTGTCTAAAATGCTTTAATACTTTTGAATTATAATTAATAAAATAAACATTTATCATTACCGCTTAAAGTAGGTATTCCTTGGATGATTTGTTTATATATATATATTCCATATGTATTTAATTACTAATACGTTATCGCTCGTTATCTGTAGATGTAATTTTTTGCTTAAAAATGTTTTGTTTTTACATCGCGGCATGACTATTTCCTGTAGGTATAGTATAGTCAGCATTTATATTATAATAATTGCCTACCGAGCCCCGGTTTCGAACAATATTTGCTTAGATTAGAATTATTTATTTAATGTGTTCTATTTTTGTCGATAATATTAATACAAGAATTATTTATTATAGATTAAAATGACTTTTTTATTAGGTATATATTTGTTCAACAATTTTTTTCACTAAATAACATTTTCTAATTAGCTGTTATGAAAATCGATCCCTCTAGAAGCTAGGATCTCGAAGATTTTATTTCTTCTGCTAGCCCCCACTACCCTGATGACTAGTGTCAAATTAAAGAACGTTAACGAGTGGTCCAGCAAAATTAAAGACAATAATCTTTAGTCCAGTTAATCGTCCAGGCACTTCAGTCAAAGACAAAACAAGAAAAATTCCAAATATTGGTTTTTTTAAACTTTATAAAATGCTGAGAAAATATTACAATCTTGACTTTAACTGTTCTTGTTGTAAACATTTTCTCCAATTAAAGTTACTCACACTTTAATTATTTAAATGAATTTAATTGGTGATAAAACTTAAATGCAAAAGTTTAATTTACGATATCCAAAATTTTACGTAATAGAAGGAATTAGATATCAGAACTGGACAATTGGTAAAATGAAGCAAAAAAATATTAAAATTGAAGTGAAAAATGAAAAATACTTTACAAAGCTTTGCGACATACAGTCCTTTCAAAACAAAATTGGAATGGAACCATCGAGAAGGAATTCGTAACAAAATAAATATCGATGAAAAGTTTTGGTACTTGACATTTTAGCAAAATATGATAGAGTTTTGAGTAAATATGTTTTAAAAATTGTAACGAAGAATCTTCTTTGTCTCCCAATATTTAGAATTACTTTTTACAAATTCTAGGAAATAAAGTCAAAAGCAAAATTATTCAATACGTAATGAAAGCCAACATCTATATATATATATATAAATGTTATGTTGGTTTGTGTACGCTTCAAAAACTCAAAAAGTTCTGCACCGATTGAGTTGAAATTTTAACATGATATAAAATACGCATCAAGGATTGTTTTTATCTATTTTTTGCATCAGTCTTATATCTGCGACCGCGAGAAAACAGTTTTTTTAACGATCAGCTGTGTACCAGTGACCGCGCCATCTGCCATAAGCGAGGAAAACACTCGCTGACAACCAAAATAGTAATGACGCAGTCACATGAGAAACAATTTCGTTCCCAATTACATTGTTTATTTACAAAAAAATTTGCATCTGATTCTGATTATTATACAATCTGAATTAAATATTCACTTAAATCAAGAATTTTTGGTGTGACAGTGTTGTGATCGAACTGGGCCTTTCACAAAATCATAAGTAGAGGTTATATTTTATATCAAAGATGGACAGTAAAAATATTATTAACTGACAGGCGAAATAAAAGGACTTATTATAATTCAAGTGGATTTCTAACAGAAGTGAGTGGTTATATCTTTTTTATTACATCTAACACGTGGACGTAATTATATTATTTATTTTGGATTAACCTCACTTTTAATGTATATAAATATAATTACATTAAAACTAGCAATTATTAATTAATACGAATGTCAACCTTTCAATCACAATGTGCCACTGCGAAGCGTGGCAGGGTACAGCTAGTTGTTTAATAATTTTTGACAATACCACTAATATTTCTCACGCATATCAAATGAGTCAAATATACAGATACGTTACGATTGATGAAAACAGAGTGAGAGGTTATAAAACCATTTGTTGATTTAATTGAAACAAAAAGGAAAAGATCAAAAGAAATAACAAATTTGATATTACAAAAATTACAATATGATTAAGTGGATACTCAAAGTTATAGAGAACAGACATTTGTCAATGCTTCAGTATTGGCTAAGAAACACACTGGTGTACAAAAACGTATAAAAAATATTATTCAAAAACAGAATGTTGCGTGTAGAAACCATTCACTAATCTAGGTCAGTGTTCATAAACCTTCTTTTGCTGTAAACTCAGTTAATTTTTTTGGAATTGTTGCACAGTTAATTTCTTTTTTTCGATCTCCGCTCATCAGTGGGATAACTAACGTCACTGGTCAAAGTATCAAACAAATAACTCGATGGAGTTCAATAAGAGAAGCAGTAAGGATTGTAACAAATAATTAATAAAAATTTTTTAGACGTTTTAGATGAAGTAGCTGACAAAGAAGAAAATTCTCTTACTAGATCTAATGCTGGTTTAGTAATTAACGCATTACATTAGTTTTTTACCTATGTTTTTTTGGCTTGTAGTAGCTAATTCTTTTAGAAATAAACGACACACAAGTCGAAGAATTAAATTTACAAAAATGTAATGAAAAACTAAACTTTTTGAAAAAATATTCAGTCACTACGAGAAAGGAGCTACTCAGCGCTGCAATTGATTTTGTTTAAACTAATTTGTAAAGACTTAAGAATTGTTTTAAAACGTCGATGCAGAAGGAAGAAAGTTCTGTTTAGCATAACTTTACGTGATCCTATCGTTACGTATGAAATCAAAAGAGAAATATTTTCTTCACTTGACCGAGTAATTTTAGAAATCAATGTCAACTAATTCGTCAAATACAAATTATGTATGCTTGTTACGTGATCACAGTGGTATTAACGAAGAACAATTTATCATTGAAAGAGAAAGGTTTCAAAACTTTATTTTTATTGTCACTAGTCAAGAGCGAGCGAAAATATGAAAAAGTGGTTGCTTTGAATTGTCACAATTCATTCATAGTGATGGGTCGGAAAACTGTGTACCTCGTCTGTATCCAACATTGTAATAATTTTGCGAATAAATTTGGCAAGTTGCAATAAAAGTTTTTCAAAATTAGAATATATAATAAATCTTGATCTTAGAGCAACAATAAGCAACTTCGATTAAAAAATTTTGCTATATTATCCAATGAAAATAAATAACATTAATAAAACTGAAGAAATAGATTGTAATGCAATAATTGTTTGCGAATAAAATTGGCAAAATAGTATTTTAACTTTATATTTATTTATTATTTGTGCTATTTTGACTTATAACAAAAGAGCGACATCTTAAAAGCAAAAGCTTGCCACGAGTGGCACGTGTTATACGTACGCCACTGGCCAGAATGTCACTTTGATAGAATGATAACCCTATACTTGTTGAATAAAAAATAATTAGCAGATTACTTACTTACACAGAAAAACTAAGTCTGCAAAAAAGTAACACTACTACTTCATTAGTGATTCAAACCAATAAAGTTATTTGTACTCCTATTGACATATAATAAAAGTAAACAACTTAAAAAGTTTAGAAAGACACTAATAATTTAAATAAAAAATTACCTTTTTAAACAACTTCCGTTCAAGTATGTATTCGGTGCGTTAACTTAAGTATTAACATTCTCTCATTATGATTATTTAAACAGATTAAATTTTTGTGATTGTATTATTAAAAAAGTTATACTGCCAAGTCAAAATATTTAAATTACTTTGCGTTTAGAAACAAAATAGAATAAGCACAAGTTTGTTTTGTAATTACTGATGTGTATGTTTGCACAGTTTACTTTACCACATTATCAAGTTAATTACTAATGAAATGGTTATGCGATAACCACCTTTGTATCCGCGTCAAGTTTATTATTATTATTAATTTATATACTAAGTAGCATTAGAAACAGTCGTTGTAAGCAGCAACTCAAGAAATTCAAATTAGTCACAATAATGGAGAACCAAATTTTTGAACAGCAAAAAACAAACAAAAACAAAAGATTGCTTTATCGTGTACGCGTACATGTCCAAAAACTTCTATTTTGCGAGTATGGGCATATTTGTAAACCGAAATTTGTTACAGTTATTTAAGTAGGCATTTGTTTTTAATAAAATTTAATAACATAGGTATGTTGATAAAACTAAAACCTATGATGACAAAATTCAATTGTTTTTAAAATATATTTGTCAAATACAATTTAACTTGTAATAAAATAAAAGGATTATTGTTTTTAGCAGTTGATATAAGCAATAGTTATTTATTTAACGAGTTCCTGTGTAAATTGGGCGTTTTTTACCCAAGAAGGGATTTTTAAACCTCAGTGAAACAAGGGAAAAACGCCTTTTGACAGGGACGAGTTGAATACAACATTTTATTGCTCGAGCAAAGCCTACGAGAGCCCCCAAAGTCTCAAAACATCTCAAAAATACTTTGACGTTTATGTTGACAAGTGCGCAAAAACTGTCAAAGACAAACCGTAGCAAAAACTAAAATTTATGACAGTTAAGAACAATAAAATTCTTATATTTGTTTTAAAAAATAACATAACAGTAATTTACGTAACAAACGTCAAAAATAAGCGGTTCGTTCAAAAGCAAAACCTCACAGATGCGAGAGAGTGATTTTAAAAATGAATGTTACAATTTTGATGTTATTATCAGAAAATCCATTAATCACAAAACTGATAAACCAAAAAAGAAGGTAATTAATTTGGCTAGATCAAAGTATCGAGAATTTTATCATTTATTTACACAATTACAAGCACACCCAAAAAGATTTCGTGGTTATATATTTTTTTTTTTTTGATTCCATATTGCGGTACGTACAAAAATTTCGTAAATACATTTTTCGATGACCATGTCGTTTGATATTCGGCTTAAAACAAAAATGAATCTGTCTACTTAGCTTCGCTCGTATTCGCTATATAGGCTTCGCCCGGCTACGCGTGCTACCTAAACTTAAACTTAAGTTTGTGTTTACTCGTTGAACGGCTGCACTCGCTCCATCCGGCATCGCTCGGCTAGGTGTGCAGTGTGATGTGTGAAAGTACACTAAAACATAGCAAAACTAACGTTAATGCGACGCAAGGCCGCACGGCCGAGCTTTACATGTGAGTGAGTTATGCTATGAAACTTTCGATGAGAGTAACGTACATTATTTTTTGTGATGCCTTTTGGAAAATTATATTCTTTTTTAAAAAAATTAAAAAAACCTAAATCACCATATATATGTTGTTACTATATTTATTACTAAATGTTAAATTTTTTTTCAAGAATTTTCTTAATGACTTCTACTTGTCGCATACTCGTAATATAATAATTGACTTTAAACACTTAGTTTTATGTGGATTTATATTTTTCATTTAGCCGCTATAGAGCTGTTTTCGCCCATTACGTAACTACACTAACGAACGAACATTGACGCTTGCTACGTTGGTAGGGGTCTATATTCCAACGGCCACCCCGGTTTCTGTTATTTCATAACGGCCTACTTGATCACAACGGCTACTGATAATATTTGATCATAACGGCCACCTTGATCACAACGGCCAGCTTTACAAGTTGATCATAGCGGCCACTTTAATTACAACGCCCACCGACGCCAGTCGAGAAAAACGCCATACGGTAATGAACACAACGGCTACTTTAGAAGCTGATCATAACGGCCACTGTGATTATAGCGACAAATCTTAGTGATGATAATAACAGCCACCGTGATTCCAACGGCCGCTGACGCTAGTTGACAAGAACGTCCAATAACGATGATCAGAATGGCAAATCTTAATCGGATCATGATCATAACGACCACCTTGTCACGATGCCAATTTTTAAATTTCTTCATAAATAACGAGTCTTTTCAATTATGCTCTAAAAATTATTCTTCATAAAATAGTTAGGAAAATTCTCTTAGACGCATTCATTCTACGCAGATTAAAATAAGGGGTTATGAAGATATAAGCTTTCAAATTCTTGTGTACATAATTAGAAAGTTTTTTTAATGATATCTAAATATTTAAGATTGTGAATTTAGATGAAAAATTAATATTTGCTGTATAAACTATGGTCTAAAAATGTTTCGTTATGAAAATAAAGGGTTGAGAAAAAAATAAAAATTAATTAATATCTTTGAAACCGCTTGAGATATTTTCATCATATTTAGTATGCAGAAATAATAAAAGTGCACATTTTTCAATACAAAAATAATTTACCGCTTTAACATGACATTTTGATTTTTTTGCAAAATTGTATTCTTCAATATAATGCACATCGCGTAATAGAATTACATTAGAACTTGGAATTTTTTATAACAATAACCGAATGAGAATAAATTTCTTAATTCGGAAAAAAAACATTTTTATTGATTAGAAAGGACAGGAAAGAAATACATACAGCGTGTGTCTGATTAATTTAGAAAGGGAAATTATAACATCAATAAAAGCAAATCAAAAAACGACAAAATAAAAGTTCTAATAAAACATTTAAAAAAGCAAAATTTTGAGCCAAATAAATCGAAAATTACGAACCAGCTGCATTAATCTATATATATAAAAATGTTATGTTGGTTTGTGTACGCTTCAAAAACTCAAAAAGTTCTGCACCGATTGAGTTGAAATTTTAACATGATATAAAATCCGCATCAAGGATGGTTTTTATATATTTTTTGCATCAGTCACATATCTGCGACCGCGAGAAAATATTTTTTTTAAACGATCAGCTGTGTATCAGTGACCGCGCCATCTGCCATTGACAACCGAAATAATAATGACGCTGTCACATGAGAAACAATTTCGTTCCTAATTACATTGTTTATTTACAAAAAAAATGGCATCTGATTCTGATTATTATACAATCTGAATTAAATATTCACTTAAATCAAGAATTTTTAATAGTGTTGTGATCGAACTGCGCCTTTCACCAAATCGTAAGTAGAGGTTATATTTTATATCAAAAATTGACAGTAAAAATATTAGTAACTGACAGGCAAAATAAAAGGACTTATTATAATTCAAGTGGATTTCTAACAGAAGTGAGTGGTTATATCTTTTTTATTACATCTAACACGTGGACGTAATTATATTATTTATTTTGGATTAACCTCACTTTTAATGTATATAAATATAATTACATTAAAACTAGCAATTATTAATTAATACGAATGTCAATATAGTAAACATCAATTAATTTCAATAATAAAATCAAATAAGATAACAATTAAATGTAAAACAGTTCACAGTTAGAAAATGAAAACATAAAGACGTGCATTTTTTATTACATTTTTCATAATTTTCTTATATTTTTCGTTTTTAATAATTTATTCATTCATTTTGAATTCGAAAAAATCTTTGTTTTGTTTCTCATTTCTCAACCATTTAATCACAATGTGCCACTGCGAAGCGTGGCAGGGTACAGCTATCTATAATATAAAAATGAATCGCAAAATGTGTTGGTAAGCGCATAACTCAACAACGCCTGGACCAATTTGACAATTTTTTTTTTAAATGTTCGTTGGAGTTCAAGGATGGTTTTTACGGCGAAAAAAATTCAAATAATTGCCGGAAAAACTTTTGAAACAGCCATTTTTTCCGATAAAAAAATTTTATAAATAAAACATAGTCAATTTTAACATGCTATTGTATACAGTTAATATTAAATTTCTTTTGTTTTACTATCGGCACGCGAAATAAAATGCATCAGTTTTCACGTCATTAAATCAGTCAAATACAAACCGCATTAAAACAAGTTTTAATATCCTTATTTTATAGACATAAAACATTGGTACGGCTTGAAGGACTTCAAGTCAAATCAAATAAAGAAAAAAAACAAACTGTCAATGTCAATTTACGGTTGTACATTGTGTTGTTTTTCTTGGATTTCCTGTAACCTTATATACTGAGTTTGCAAAACAGAAGTATGTTTTTAATACTCTTATGAAAGTAACAAATGATGAAACTGGCGGGATTTACTTCTTAGATGCACCTGGTGGTACAGGAAAAACTTTTTTGATTTCTATATTATTAGCAACAATTCGCTCACAAAATAAAATTGCACTCGCTTTGTCGGGAATTGCAGCAACTTTGCTTGAAGGTGGTCGAACAGTCCATTCAGCACTAAAATTGCCATATATGCAAAGCAATGAAACTCCAACCTGCAACATTTCGAAGAACTCTGCAATGGCAAAGGTTTTGCAGCAATGTAGTTTAGGCGAATCGAGGATATATAAATCAGTTGATTCGGCTACTAACGAAGATGATGTAGTCAACTATCCACCGGAATTTTTAAACTTGCTGGACTTGCCAGGATTGCCACCTCACAATCTTCAATGAAAGGTTGGATCGGTTGTTATAATGTTGCGAAATATCAACTAACCGCGTCTTTGCAACAGAACACGGTTAGCGATAAAAAAATTACTAAACAACGTGATAGAAGTAACTATACTCAAAGGAAAGTATAAAGGAGAAAATGTTCTCATACCGCGCATCCCAATCATTCCGACTGATGTGCCATTTCAGTTTAAATGACTACAGCTTCCAGTGCGGCTTGCTTTTGCTATGACCATAAACAAGTCCCAGGGGCAATCATTAAGTGTTTGTGGTATTAATCTGGAAAACCCATGTTTCTCACATGGTCAATTGTATGTTGCATGTTCCCGTGTTGGAAAACCATCATATTTGTTTGTCTATGCGCCAGGTAATCACCAGGGTGACGGTTCTGTTCAGAAGAATTTTTTACCCCGACTATAAAATACGTAGGAACAAAAAATTGCAATATTAAAAATCTTTTTGACAGTACGAAGTCTGTCGGGTCCGCTAGTAGTCTCATAAATTTGTTGACACTGTAAATAAAAATAATTAAAAACAATGTTATGATGATTACTTAAAAAAGCTAAATATGCACTGTTTTTAATTATTCTAATGGTTCGTACATAGTTAATTTCGAATTGCACAGCATTCCGCCAACTTATTTTTAGCAACTTATCATATTGTTGTAAAATGTGAATTTTTTCTTTTAGGTTACGATCATGTTTTGTGCCATTGCAAACTACTAAAAGAGAACTGATTCAATCAATTAAGATACGTTAGTGAGTAGGTTAACGCTAGACGCAGGCTAATTTTAGTCGGCACATAGTGCCACACCGACAATAACTGATAATCAAACTTCAAACTCATTTACATTTACAGAAAAGAAAAAAAAAAGAGGTCCGATATCACATGAAGTTCTTCTTATTAACTGAATTCACATGCACCGGTTGAGCTTCGATTAAAAGATACATACAAAATAGGTTATTGTTTATGTATAGAAAAAAACCTAACAAGAAAATTGATAACATAAACCGAAATTATGATTACTATAAACGATGTTTTTCTATTTGCTAGTATACGTCCGGTCCGTTGTTTTATAAAGCGATAACATTACCCGATTAATAACATTATCTGTGATTCCAATGAGCTGCGTGCACTATAGTTCATTAATTATTGCGGACAGTGTACGTAATTAAAAAGCTTTTTTTTCTCACTCAAAAATCGTAGGAATACAACTCAAGAGAGCTCTGATGTTTCCATTTGAACGGAAAAATCAAAAATAAATTTCATTTGAGAAAAAAACTACTGTAAATACTTTTGTTAGAATTAATTTTTGTAATCATTCGCGTTTATTTACCACACGCCACATACAATTATAGGAATGGACCGGTTCTTTTATAGTTATTTGTGCAAGAACGAAAAAGGAAGCTTCAAGCGTGAGTTCGAACGCCTAATGAATTTTTCGCTCATTTTTCCTGAGAGTGCAAAATAAACGATAACCAATAACACTTCATAATACAGAGTTTGAAAGTTTATCTCTTAATAACCGATTGCCCAATCTTATTGATCATTACATCAAGCCGTATCTTATTTCAATCTGCGTAGAAGGTGTCTAAAAGTATTTTGCTAACTATCTTATGAAGAACAGCTTTTGTTAACACTCGCAAAAACTCGTTTTTTATGAAGAAAGTTAGAAATGGACGTCATGATGAAGCAGGCCGTTATGATTATGATCCGAGTAAAAGTGGCCGTTCTAATCATCGTTGTTGCGCGTTTTCGTCAACTGGTGTCAGTGGCCGTTGTGATTACGGTGGCTGTTATAATCATTACTAAAATTGCCCGTTATGATCACGCTGCCCGTTATGATCAGTTGGGATCACTGTCGCATGACGTTTTTTCCTCTACTGGCGTCGGTGGACGTTGTAATAAAGATGGCCGTTATGATCAAATATTATTAGCGGCCATTGTAATCAAGGTAAAAGTAAACTTTCGTGGTGCTAGCTGTTTTTGAAATTTTAACACATACACAAGTAATTTATTTTAAAATAGATTCTTGTATTGCGTATATGATAAAAAAGAAAAAAAACCTTACTTAAGTAACAGTTTGCTAACTCTATTTTATGTGCAAAAAATTTAGTGTTTGTTTTTTGGATTACAGCACAATCTCCAAAGTTAAAAAGACGTTTATTTCTAAAGTCAACAGAATTAGGCAGATTGTAATAGACAAATTTACGACTAGGATCACTGTACCAGGTGTTTGACTAAGCTTATCGAGCGGCTGTATACCATAAGCCATAGAGATAAAACATTGAAAAAAAAATTTGTAAGTAAAGTGACCTAAAGAAATTCTTGCAATTTTGACCGCAAGAGGTCGTAATCGCTATTGCCAACTAAAAAATTCAATATTTTTCTCGAAATTCTTACACAAATATTATCAATACGCGAGTAGACAGTGTACTTAATTCTACACCATTTTTTTGTGGACTGCACAATAATGGTTCTAGAACCTGATAAATTAGTTAACACATAAATAAAGTTATCTGACATTTTCGATGTTGGATTTTTAATAATCTTTGAATTGTTTAAAATAGAATTTTTGAATCGTTAAGAAAACGTATTGAGTTTTTTCTGTTTTTTAAATTTCTAGAAGCCGCTCTTCCCAACTATCATTTATCGTCAATTTACTTATGACAAATTAAATGGAAATACGTATTTATTCTATAGAAATTGAATCAAACATGAAAAAAAAGTTTTTAGTCAAAATTTAGTAAATATCTTGCAAAAAAGTTTGCAAAATGAAAAAAATAGTTAAATTTTCTCGATTTTTTGTATCAAATATCGTCTTAAATTAGTAACAGTAACAATGTTCAAAAGTGCCTTTTATTATAAAAAACATTTTTGTAATTTTGGGTAATTTAGTGAACATATTTATATAAGTATACTAATAATTTACATTAGATTCATTAAAAATGCTCCAAGCTATGCTATGGAAACAAAATCCTTCATTTATCTGACAATAATTCTGTCAGCTACTGTTGATAGTGCGTACTTATGATATTATCAAATCGTTTGTTCTGTATCTGTAAATTAATTTTTAAGTACAATAATGTTTTTTGCCAATACTGAGGCTTACGACATGTTTAAAATTTACTTGCAATATTTTTAAAATGCGATTATTACTGAACTTGAATTAGCAATAGCATATCTTAAAGAAAGACATTTTGCCAAAATAGGTTTGCCAAAACGTCTACAAGAAACAGTCGTATACATCCAGTTCCAGCATCCACCACAGAATCTGCTGATAAAATTAAAAACAATGTTGTAGTTCTGCTTGCGTATATCTTGCAGTAGATACGCAGGTAAGTACTAGACAAATTTCTGAGAACCTAGGACTACGACATCGGTGTATCATATTCTGCATATCGACGGTTAGGCCATTGCCACTAGATATTCAGATATGTGCACCGAATATCTCTTATTCTTTGTCATCACTGGATACTACAAGTTGATCGTAAAGAGAAGTGGAGTGTAAACGACTGGTGTGATTATAGAAGACAAAACCATTGAACCATTAATTTTTAATGGAAATTTGAATTTTTACATTTTTTGGACAACAAGCTGCAAATGCTTTTGGAAGATCTTTCATTAAGAACTAGAGAAAACACGTGGTTTTAGCATGACCAATATCCGAAATACTATTTGTTAAAAATTAAAAATTATTTAACAACAACCTTACCAAATCGCTGGATGAGAAAAGGTAGTTCTTTTTCTTGACCAGCTAAATTTTCAGACTACTGTATAAAACGCAATAGCCAGAATTTCAAAAACTGAAATTAAAGCTGCTGTGTCAAACACCAGTTGCAAATTGAATAAATGTATTTTCAATAATGGAAGGCACTTTAAACATTTACTATAACAATGTTAAGATGTCATTGCTTGTTTTTCTGAATAAATAATTTATGTAGGTAAAATTAAATTTATGTTTCATTCAATTCTTTTACAATAAATACGCTGTTCCACCTAATTTTTCTTTTAAGTAAATTGACATAAACTGCTATGGTTAGAAAGAGCGTCCTCTGCCAAATTTTACAAACATTAGAAGAAACTCACTTCGTTTTCTTAATGCCTGAAAATCTTTTTATTAAATTATCGAATTTTTTATCGATGTTTTAGTTTTCGACGTTTATATTACTATTAAGACATCTGATGAAGTAATAACATTTTTTAAAGGAGTTAACAAATTGTAAGCTTCACTCTTGCTAGATTCGTTCACGAGCCGCCACTGTTACAGCAGATACTTTGTTTTTTTTTATTTCTTACGATTTTTTTTTATAAAATGTAAATTTTATTTCTATTTCTTATGTAAAATTTTACAGCTTAAAGAAAGATTTCAATCTATGTCTTTTTCCATATAAACCTGGAAAAAATTAGGATTATGATCCTTCGTCTATTTACTGAAAGTATATTGCTCGAGACTGAAGTCATTTATTTATCTTATCATGTATTACATTAGTGTTATATCATGATTCCAATTTATTATACACAAGTACTCTGGCTGTTTTATACTTTTACTCGACTTTTTCTGTGTAGATAAAAATGCTATGTATGAGAACCGGTGAAAAAACTAATAATTGCGTTAATAGACAAATATAATAAATACATAAAACATCTTAAAAAAAAGAACATTCAGGAATTGCTTCTAATAAGTGCTTACAACAAATCGAATTATGTACTAACATGTACTAATGCCGGCTTTTACATAAGTCCTCTCGTTTTATATGTAGAATTGTACACTACATTATTTTTTGTCTCATTTGTAAACGTGAAATAAAGAAGGATAATAAAATTCTTACCGTTTAGTAAAATTTACTTTGCTAGGAAAAAAACTATAACTAAACCAAACCTAAAGTTGGTAATTGCCATTAGAAAAAACTCGTCCGGATGAACAATGGTTTAACAATTTCCAACCTGTCGATTTAGAATTTAAATACATTAAAAACGACCTTGTCAACACGACACGTTAATTGCATTATATAAAAACTGCTAAATATTTTATGGTATTTTCAACAGTAGCAACAACATCGAGATTAAAACGTTTGGAAAATATTAATGAATACACCAATGTTCAAATACTTCCGAGCGTAATTAGTAATAAATGCGTGATTCTGAAGAATGTTAATCATAAACCTTTGGTGACTCACATATAATTCTAAGAATACAAAGAATGGTGCTCTTGCGTCATTACCTCTTTTTGTAATTTTTTTTAGAATCCAAAAAAATACAAAGGTTGCAGCTTCTCTGAAGCACCTGAAGTTGAAAATATGAAAAAAAGTGTTTACAAACAACCAAGAACGCCTGTTTAATTACCGGATAATAATACTTAACGTATTTTGTAATTTGATATAATTTTCTTGGTAAATATAAATTGCTTGAGGAGAAAATGAAACACAACAACACAATTAGCCATGGTAATTATTTAAATCCTTTTCTTTATTCTAACGTACAATTTAAACAATAGTTACACTGACACTGTAATATACTTAAAGAAACGGATCAAATTAAGTTTTCAATACTGTGACTAATTCATTGTACTTGAAAGTTCAACGTTGAAATTACGTGCAATTTAGAAAAACTTCCTTTGGTTAAATAAAAATAGTTATGAGATCTTCGTTCCAATAAAACTGTGAAGGAATTTTAAGAACTTCAATATTAATAAAGTTTCTTCAAATTCGCAATTGAAATTTAAAAAACTATAAGGTAAATATTAAGATAAGTCACGCAACCCTATGTGCATACAAGATATTCCTAAGCAACCCGTATTGATTTCACTGTATATGTAGATCAAGGTTATCACCTACCATTTTGGTAAATCAACATCAATAAAATGCACTAAATCACGAATCAGGCAGAATTTTAATCAAGCCAACGTATTCTTACTTTTTAAATTATTCTGACGTAGAGATGTTGGAGGAATAGTTAGTTCAATTGCATTCAAGTATTTTTTTTGGCTTTTCTTTACATCGGTACTGCCGAATCAGGTCGAGATACCCAAACATTGTTTTTACAAAAAATAACAGGGGAGTACAAAAATGCTGCATATTTAGAAAGATTATTCGTAGGTTATACCTACGAATTCCTCAAAAAAATCTTAAGTGAAGATTTATCGTATACGTCTTTTAAATCAATCTTTTTGGCCCAAAACAAATGACACAGTGAAACAAATAATTACCGCATTACCAGATATTATATCATCTTCAACTAGACTTGTTCGGTTTTCTTATGAACATGCGTTCGGTAATCAGCTATGACATGATTAACTACTCAATCTAAAAACGTCCGTCGCTAATTTGCCAGTGTTGGTATTGTATTTTGTTTATGCTTGTTTCTCTGGTTTAAATTGTGAATATTATTTTTTTAAGTAAGCACGTACAATTAATAGTTACTTTAATCAGTTGCACGAATTCATATTAAACATTGCGACGTTATTGTACCAAGTGATAAATTGACAATGTTTTTAGAATCCACTTAGTATATTACGAAGTTATAGCGCAAAATCGTGACGTCATGTTCGTGGGAAAACCGAAGTAGTCTACATGATGACACTACCGAAAAGCATTAAATAAAAAAAAGAAGTTATCTCCATTTAAATTAACCCATCACTAGAAGAATATGAACAACGTATATAAGAAGAAGAGAAATATAACAAGAATTATGAATGAATGAATACTTCCTATAAATTATTTTAATAAAAGAAACCTAACCAAATTTAAGTATCTCAGCTCTGTTTGAGAAAAAACAAAAGTAATAATAGAAAAACAATGTTTGGAATGTCAATGCTACGCAATTTATAAAATAACAAAAAAAGAGGTGTACTTAGTACCTTTACATTTCGCAATTTTTTTAAATCCGAAAGAAGTGATTGTAAAATTAATTATCTTATTTTTGCAGTCGTTCCTTTTTACTTTTTTTATTCAGTTTTCATTAAAATTAAAATTTAATAACGCAAAATAAGATTTTTTTTAATGTCGCAATAAATATAAACAATATAATAGGTTGACGTTATGTAAGAATCTATATTATAAGATTATTCACTTATTAGTAGCAGTTGCTCATTTACTTATTGAAGCTTTGCGTAATTTCATCAATTTTATGTTTTTATTAATATTACCAGCATAATAAAGTTTCTTTTCTAAATTTTATAATACACACTTATGTGTTGTTAAATAATTGTGTACACAGAATTCAATATAGAGATTAAAGCGAAATTCAATATATTATAACTAAACCGAAAAAACCAAAACAAAAACTAAAAGAAAAAATACAAAAAAATAGTAATCTAAATCTATAATTTTAAAATAACACGTAGACCACTTAGCAAAATTTATCATTAAAAAAAACAATCGATTAAGAACAATCGCACACTTGGACGAAACAATACGTTATTATCCATAATTATACTGTTGTTAGTAATGATTGTCATATTAACAATTTAAAGAACTTCCTGTAATAGATTGAGGATTAACTATGAATGAGTAAATGATAATGATTAGATAAGAAATGAATAAAAAAATAATCACTTTCTTTTATAAATTTACTATTATTTGAGTTAATATCTGTCAACATAAAAAAGACGTATATCTATAACTTTAAACCAGTTTCCCAAAAACTACAATGCTTTTACAACGATGCAAAATTTATAAAACGCATGTGAATACAACCAAAGAGTTTCAGTTGTCAAATCAAAATACAAGCTCTACAGTTTCTGAGAATTGATACAGCATTTATTAGTGCCGACATATCGTAAAAAACATTTAAAATGAAGCAATATGTAAGTTTATGGAAAAGTGTACAAAACAGACTATTTCTGACAAGCCGACTACTATAAGAAACAACTACAATCTTGACGAAACTAAGACAAAAAGTGACAAATCCTGAAATGCAGGTGTCTCTACAATCTAGAGTCTAGATGAAACTACCGACTTAGAACAAAGATATTCGTTCAATCTGAAAATTCGTTTTCTGGCAGAACAACGTCTGTCGGGTTCAACTAGTATATAATAATTTTAAACGGCAGAGACTACTAGAATCTATAGTTTTCATATATACATTAAAAGGGTATTATGCGATTGATCTTAAAACAAATACAGTCGAACTCCTATATAGTGATGTTCAAAATTCCCTTCAAAAACATCATTATATAGAAACTTCATTGTATAGAATTTATACTTAAAAAATATGTAAACACAAATTTAAACGTACATAAGAAATATTAATCATAAACACTTTCGTTTTGTCATTTTTAACCAACTTTACACTTAAACAACTTGAAACGAAAAAATTGCAAATGAAACGTGTTCAATAACATGACAATGCATTTCAAAACTCGAAGGAAATCTTATAATCCACTAAACAATTCATGCATTTATGTCATTTACAAATGTACAGAATTTTTAGTACCATTAGTAAAAACCTTTCTGTATTGTAAATTAAGAAGTCTTATAATCCGCTTATCCGTTTAACAATGCGGTATTGTAAAGGTAAAGTAAATTGTACGTGATTCCAAGAAAACTTTAAGTAGTTGGGTAACATTTTCTTTGAAAAAGATCATAATATAGAATTTGAACATCATATTTTAGAGGTGTTTTTACACCCATTTTAACCCGAAGGTCAATATCCTAAAGAAAACATCACTAAATAGAAAAAATCATTAAATAGGAGTTCATTGAATGGAGGTCCGACTGTATTAGTTAAATTAATCAAAACACCCGTCGTGGCAACTGGAGAATTTTCAATTGACATGAGCTATAAGAATAAAAATTAATAAATATTCAAAATGTCAACATGCAAAATACTATTTACGTGTCTATATAATTTTTTTGTTTTCTGATTCTGTTAATTCACTCTTTTCTTTACCACATGCGAAAGCTTGTCAATAATACACTTTAGACAGAAGACCTTTCTACGAAACCTTATCTTTACTGAAAATATTTGCCGGAGCGAGTATTGCAGTTCAAAATTTAAATCATTTACGCTTTGCAAGACTGCGTTAATTGTGTTATGCGTTTCTTGGTTTTGCTTATTTAAAAAAAATGAGTTCTATGTGTTTCTCAATATTTAATGCACATTGGTGCAAGGTAGCATCCACATCGTAAACTTTAGTATCCTCGAGATAATGCAGAAAATCAACAAAATTTAATATCTGGATAAAGTGATGTTCGAATTTATCAAAAAAATTTAAATTTCTACGAGCTTCAAATAAACAGAGCTACTCCACGTGTACTAAAAATGTCCAAACAAATAAATTTTTGACAGACGATCACATTGAAGTAGTTGTAGAAAAAGCCTTGAAAGATGCCAAACAAATTTGTCAAAAATTAAATATATCGACGGTTCATAGAGCGAACTCATAAATTTTAACGTTTATGACGAGGTCTACGAAGAGAATGACCCAGAGTTTAATGAAAATCTAGACGAACAATGCGAGGAACAATCAAATATCATATACCACTCATCAGATAGAAATTAAATAGAGAACCTTCTGGGAGTAGAAAATCTGCTAAATTATGACGATGAAAAGGAAGAAGTTTTAGAATCTTTTAGGGAGCTTAATTTAAAACATTTGATGAAAGAAGTTTGTTCTACTTCAGACAGTAACCTCCGAATTGAGTTTTTAAAAGTGAATGACAAAATGATCCAGAAGAGTTCTCTTTGTTGATTATTAACTAAAAATAATAGCAAATTAAGCGCCGACAGACTGCCGCGTGTAGGTGGCTGTGAGGAAAAGCACAAAAAATGCCACATTATACTTAGAAAAAAAAATTATGCCATTTACTACGCAGAAGAATGGTACATTGACAGAATTATAGAAACTTCAACCGAATCAAAACAAGTAACTTACAAAGCTAAATTCTTTCTTTCTTAATTTCGAAAGAATGTAGAAGAAAATTTTCAATTAAATTCAAAAATTTAAAGAAAAGGTGAAAACAGAAGATTGTTTTATTTTTTTTTTTGTTTTATTTTTATTCTTGTAATGGATTTATTAGTGTATTTTAAAAATTGCATCATATAATTTTCTTTTGAAAATTTTTGGTTTAAAGATTTAGTTTATTAAATAAATTAAAATATAAACTTTTTTAATTGTATTTATTTTTGTTTCCTATTCCATTCATTATTTTGACCATTTACATAGTTTATATTAATAAAGAAGAATAATAGTCTTGTGCCAATTCAAATGTTCATTTTAATAATGTTTTAAATAATTTATTAGATTCGAAAGACCAAAACTCATACTTAAAAACAATTGAAATCTCGACTGGAATTCGATAGATATCACTAAAGTCCCAAGAATTCATTTGAAATCATAGGAAATCGTTGTGAAATCACTGAAGTCACAGAAAATTGCTATGAAATCACTGAATTCCCAGGAATTTATCTGAAATCACTTGAAGTCTTAAGAATTCATTAAAAAAGAAATCTTGTGTACACTAGTTTTTGTTGAGGTTTACCCCTCGAAAATCTATTAGTAAAAAGATCAACAATTCCAAACAACTTTTTAACTCAACCGAAAGTGCTTCAACCTCTATTTTAACATTAGAAAATTGCAATAATTCTTCGGTTACAAAACAAGAGATTTCTATTGCTGTAGTATCAAGCACAAATGAAGACATTGAGATTAAATTTATTATTTCAAGCAATAACAGTTGCTCTTTTCATCTCAGTTTTTTTTATATTAGTTTTTTTTGAATTATAATGTAATTGACATGAATAAAAATCTTGATCAATTCTTGATGACATTGGTATTTATAAGAGCAAAACTTATACTTTTTTTAAATTTGCAGCACTCGGTTGTGATGAAAAACAAAGTGTTTCGCGATTTCATTTAAATTTACATTGGTATTTTCAGCTACTGCCGCCAAAACATCAGAGGTAATTATTACACTTGCAATTATTTAATATTATGTCCGTAGTTTTAAACTTATGTATTTTCTGTCAATCGTACTACTTGGAATCTGCCGATTCGGGTTTTACACTTAACCACTTGATTATTTTCACTTTTTTTACGTCAAATAAACTTTAAGTAGAACAGAAATGACATTGTACCTATGTAAATAAATACTCATGTAAGTTTTTGTAATTCCATAGTATCTCAGATTTTTTAAAATTAATTTTAATTTCTTCCATTTTTTCAGTTCTGGGAAATGAAAAATTGTAAACAATAGTATGGATATATATACTTTTTATCTACAAAATATTAGTTAACATTTTTCTCTAAAATAATTAGAGAAGTAAATAATTCAACATTAAAGGTTTAACATTGAAATTCTTATGCTACGTTTTCACCACCCGGTATAGAAAATAAATAATAAAACTTATAAAAGACATATATTTTATATGGGTATTTTTAAGGTTTTGGTGCATATTTGCATCCACATTTTAAGCGTTTCTAGTGCATAACTATCCGCAACCTAAGTTCGGGTATTTCAAATCTACGCACACTGAAACGAAGTGCGCCCTGGCGAATCTTGGCAACCCATAGAACATTTTTTACCGATAATATTTATCTCTTTGATTGTCACGTTACTTATTCTCAATACAATTGTTTACTAAACAACTGATACCTAAATACTCTACTTTTTTGTATTTTTAATTCCAAAGATTACTTTTTTATCTTTTAAGTTTTGTTTGCTAATCTAAAATTAAATTCATGTTAATAGAAAAAATTAATGAATAATTGGTTCACAGAAAAGACAGAAGTTACTGAGATTTTTTAAATATTCTAATGGAATGTGGCGTAGGTTCAAATAATTAGAGTTCTATTGAAGATTTATTTAACTACTTTTGCAGTACTCATTTATATATTGCTATTTAAATTAAAAATAATTGATACTGAAGCAATTAAAGTAATCTTTAAGACAATGTAATAAATATCTTATTCGTTTTTTAAATGAAATTGCTACTTCCAAATATAATAAAATGTGCACGAATCGTTATTGAGATATTAAAATATCATTAAAGTACTCTAATTAATTACTAATCAAAATAATATTACAAATCTTGAAACAGTATTGCAATTATTTGATTCTTGCAAAATCTACTAAACAAGATCTATAAAAATACTAACAATTCTAGTTCAATTTTAATATGAATTATATTATCTAAAATAAACGATTGTGATCGATAATCGGAATAATTATTCTCTGGGTTTAATCTGTTAGTCGATTACGAGATAGGTAAGATGGTGTTTATTAAATATTTATGATGCTGTTTATATACAAAAAACCGCAACGATTTCCGTTTATTCTTTGCATTAGTCCTTATGGCGATACGAACACTTGTTGAAAGCTTAGCGAAAGTTTAGAATTTTGGGTTTTTGAGTAGAAGAAACATGAATACTTAATAATATTTATCCTAACCTACCACATATGCTGCTTGAGTACCTCAGTCCTAAGCAATTTCGTTGTAATATCTATAGATTCAAACAAAGAACTTATTGTTACAGAAACAGAATTGCACGTTTTAGAGTTGTAAAACAACAAAGAAAAACATTTGCCATTTTATAAAATTAAAAAAGAAAAAGAATAAATTAAGAGAATTTAAATCGCACTAATCCAAACTGCTAGGCTAAAAGTTCAGAAACATTTGTAAACCCGCTTATGTTAGTCGTGTAATCCTATGAATATATGACACACCGTTTTGACAAAATAAATCTCAAAACCATAAAAAGTATCTACATGGCGCTTATCTATTTTTTTCTGAATTTACAATTTTTAAATGAAACAGTAGATCTAAAAGCGTACATGTAATTATTCGACATTCATCAATAAGGTTCCAGTATAGACTTGAGCAAAATAACACATTTCTACCACCATTACACATTAAACTGTGATAATGAAAAACCGAGGGGTTAATCACGACGTAATTAATTGTACACTTGAGTACGAATACAGCGAGTACACGTTGCGGTCATATGAGTACACTTGAGTACAGACTAGTACATTTGAATACAGAATAGTACACTAAATACAGATCAGTACAGTGATTACAGCAGAGTACACATAAGTACATCTGGTTCATATAAAAATGTATGTATAGTACGCCTTTTCAGGTATAACTATGTTTACAAGAGAATGGTAAATATTAATTAATATTGAATAAAAAATAAATCAAGAACAAATAATCAACTGCCAAAGTACTGTAAGAAAAATTTGTTACTGTACTGTGAAAACAAATTAATTTATTTGTATAAAAATCTCAAATTTACTTTAAAAAAATGAATGGAATAGTGGTTCAAGGAATTTTCATCTAAATCGGAATTGGATTGTGGAATTGCATTTTCAGCAAAACCATTTTCATCCAGTTTGATTCCTAATAAGTTTAATTCATTGCAAACAATGCGTTTTCAACAATTTCAGATAATTTGTCGGCATTGTAATAATCTACATCAAATATTTCCACTACCGTCGACTCGTGAACTCTTCGTGTTTTAAAAAATGTGATGTTTGATGATTTTAAATCTATTTTTGTATGTTCAATAGACTGGATGCGGCGTAATCTATTTAGCAATTGTAAAATTGAAATATTTATGATGGTGGAAAAAGTAGACGTTAAAGATCTCGCCGACCTGAACAGCTGCTCACATGGTTGACTAGAAAACAACCAGGGCAAAAACATTTCTGGTTTTAAACAAGAAACTGATTGGAATTTCCGAACTAAACTTAGAAGCCCATGAGTATTGAGTTCTATACATTGAAATAAATTAGTAGAAATAATTTTGTTTTGATAACGTATACTCTTGAGTCGAGATTATCCATCGTCTCCAACCTCTGAGAAAGAATACGACAAACCAAATTTTGTATATTCGTTCTCGCTTACGCTTAAATTTTTGTCCAAAAATGAAGATAAGATGTTATGAATTAGCTTCAAATATGTTATAATTTTTTTGGCGTTTTCAGAAGCTAGTAAAGAAATGAAAGAACAAGATAATTTCTGTGCTTCTTAAAATTAATTTTATCTTCGCCGCTTATGTCTGTACATGTGGTTATCTTTTGAAACGTTTCTAATTAATTCTTGAATGTGACTTGTTGAAACTTGGTGTTTACCAATTTGTAAATTAATTTAGTACCAATGTGAACAGTGTCTTAAATACACATCTAGATAATTATTATTAAATGATACCAGGACCACTTTGTATCAGTGTTATCAGATTTCTTTTATGAAACCAATTTCATCGCTGTTATCAGAAGCCATTTTATCCATAACTTCCCATCTTTCCAAAATATTTTCATGGGTAAACCGATTATTCGTTACAAACAAGCCAACACAAAGGGATGGCGCTTCCGCACCCAAAGCTTGGGTTATTATCACATAGGCATAATTAGAATACTTATAGTTATGAAAATAATCTTGCATGCGATATGCAGATATGGCCAAATATGCGTTTGCATCAAGCAGTCTATTGTCCTTCAAAGAGTCTTACCAATTTATTAGAAACTGCGTTATACTCCACTTTCTCTGTTAGTCGTGTACCATCTTCACTCAGCCATACTACCATCGGTAAACCTTTTTGTCTTAAAGATTCTTTTAAACTATCGAAGTAAAATATATTTCTTCGACTCGTTCCTCTGATTGAATGTACCAACATACAGTGCTTAGTGACAGAATTACATTTTTTAAGTGGCATACAACGTTTCGTATAGTAAACGTCCGCCAATTATTAACATGTATGTTGAAAACACTTTCTTTTTAAAACTTACACTTTTTGTGCAGTAAAACTTAATATCATCTTTGATGTGATCTTCATTCTGATACTTCTACTTTCGACAAATCTACATTAGCGGTTATATCTTCTCTAATACTCGGGTCCAGTTCAGCATTTTTTCTTAATGTAAGATTTAGTTCGAACTGACACATCATGGTTTTCAAAGGTCAAATCAACTGACATGAGCGCTTTATCAATTTTTCGAATTGGTTTGGATGAAATTTCTGCTGTTCTTTAAAGTGGCACTGATTGGAATATCAATTTCTTGTGACCTCTTACGATTTCAAAGTTGTCAGGGCATGGTGCTTACATACTAAGAAATCGTTCCTTTTCGCTAGGAAAAAGATTAGGGATTTTGTTCCCTTCGACATAATTGATATCGTTTATTTCGGTTAAACTTGTAATGCTATCAAACCCCGCTACAACAAGCAATGTTTTTATGTACTTTGGAAAAGCCTTCACAGTATTTATATGATTTTCCAACTGATCAAATATTGTTAATTTAATAGTTGCATTTGCAATTTCATTTTTTTTCATATAGAAATACAGGGCAAAATTTAAAAGTTTTTTAATTTGGAATCTGTAAATTATTATGAGAAATTGAAGTTATTTTGTAACAAAATGAGTTCGAACAACATAATGTTAGTAACTGGAGGCGTATTTTACAGAAAAGTATATTTTGAGTACATATGAGTACACCTTGAATACACATGAATTTAAATAAATACACTATCAGAATACATTAATTTACATGAGTACATATGAGTTGTGCAGAGTACATATGAGTACTGCAGATTACATATGAATACACAAAGCATGTACACCAGAGTACAGCCGTGCGTAACCCCTCGTGAAAAACCTTGTGAAAACATAGAACAAAGGAAAACATTTCAATACCTTAAAGTAAAATTTCCTAATGTAATACAAAGCTTATTGAGAAGATTCTCATAGAATACCGCATTAATCTGGCATAATAAAATACTACAGGATTTTAAGACATTTTAAATATATTAGAACGGTTTTAAACATGTGACATAAAATGCCCTAGAAAAGAAAAAATCTACAGGCTACGAAAAAATTAAAATCAGTAAGAGAAAATTAAGAAAAATTGTAGTGCTGATAAATATCGAAGTAGTAAAGTGTACAGTACTTGCTAATAAGACAAATATATGAAATATAAGAAAAATGTCTAAAAAATTAAACTTATTTTATATTATAACTGAGATTATAAGAGTATGTATTGTAGTATATAAAAAGCAAACACAAATTAGTTTCGAACAGTGGCGGCTTCTCTATTAGGTCATTTGGTCAATGACCCTCCAAAAATGAATAAGAATGATATTTTATTTGCTTTAAAATTACAGAAAATCTGCGTTTAAATCAAATTATCAGCGTTTAAATAATTGTCAATTTAAACCCAACAGATACGAAAGCTTGCGAATTTACCCGAGGCTGACACGAACTTGTGCCCGCATTTACATTATATTACGATGATAGTTGTTATAATCAAGAGTGATACACACATAATACAATTTTATGCGAGTTAGAAAAGAAGATAAGTAAATGTTTAAATGGTTTCGCAGGGTCTTCAGCCGGGCCGCCTACGCCAAAGATAATACTCAGTGCAATTATCTTTGAGCGCAATGCTTACGTGACTTACGTCATCTATCGTTATCTTCGCAGCACGTGTGTGTTAAATACAGATTTTTTATCACATATGACAGTTTCATAATAACTGTGGTACAAGACGTTAAAAAATGAATCTCGAAATGAATAGCCAATAATTGTTTACACCTCCAGAATTTAAATGTAATGCTCGTCCTCAGCCTTTACTTCAAATTCGACTAACCAGTAAACATAGTAATAAAGAAATTTACAGTAATTTTAAAGAATCTGTGTATGATTCGTTAGATTGAATTGGTGGATTTGAAATAAATAATAGATTTTAGTGTTTTATGTTTACTGTTTTCAGATGATGTAAAAATAATGTTATGGATTTATAGCATTTAAAAGAAAAAGTAAAAACCAACTGTGAAGTCAATTCAAGACTATAATGAAAAAGTTTGTAAAAACTAAAAATAGATACATATATTAAATAAAACAATTGATTGACTTTACATATGACTACAGTGGAAAGAGAGCGATATTTCTCTGTGTTAAAAAGAATTCAAACATTTCTATGCTAAGCATTGAAAAATCATTGTAAATTTTAATGAGCTTGTTATTGATTATTTTGGTAATTGTAATTATAGACGAATATCTTAAATCTTAAACATAATTGATCTTAAATACAAATCACGTTACTGTAAGAATGTTTTTTGGGATCATTGCGTTTTTTTTAAATGACCCTCTTGTATGATTGACCACCAGCCGCCACTGGTTTTGAATATGGTCTGGTAAAAACACATGTGGTTTAAACAAGGTAAATCCGCAGACAAATGTGTAATAAGAAATATACTTAAATTTAAATCATGTATCACACAAGTGAAATTGTATTAGTAACAAAAATAAAAACTCAAATGTAAATGTAAGAAATAAATTGAGTTTACGAAAAAAACCTAAAAGTTAATAATTTAAAAATAGAAAGCAAAGTATATGTAAGGAACTAAAACAAAAAAAACGGTCTAGGCCCCTAATCAATGTTGAAGACGTGCATCGAAAGAAGCAGACAAACTCTATAGCTATTATCAATATATCAGATTTGACAACTGAAACTCGGGTCATTGAAAACAAATTTTTCGTAGCCGACTACTATTAATTTTTGTGTTCATATTATTAATTTTATTAAATGTTTAACTTTATTTTTGTTTTATTGTAATAAGCAGTTACGGTTCATCTTTACCGAAATGGTCACCTTATGGCCACGAATTCCAGTTTATCTCATAGCTTCAAAACAAAAAAAAACAATTAAGTAGTGAGTACTGTTCATTAAATTTATTATAGTGGTTTCATAACATTCTCAAATTAACTTAAAATCTTATAGATTGAAAAAGAACGTATTCAACTATAACAAACTTTGAACCTTATTTTAATTTAACGATATATTATTTTGTAAGTTCTCCAGTTTAATGATCGATCATAATTAGTTGTAAATGGCGATTGCGTAATTATAAATTCAGATTATTGTTGATGCTATTTATCGGCATTAAAAGAGAAAGTCGTTGCTTTAAGAATCATGAGTAGTTTTGTTTTTTTAAAGAGATTATGTATTTTGTATATATAACGTTTAAATCTAATCGTTAGAAAAATAAATTTCTTTTTACTATTATAGTAACCGAAGAGTTAGTGCAGTTTTTGAGTGTGTTGAGTTTTCAATTTTGTTTTTGTTGGAGTTTCGGGCAAATTTAAAATTAAACGGTTGTTCGAGTTGCATACAAACAAAACTTTACTAACCTTGCCAGTAGCTTTTTTATAACGCAGGGTCGCCTCCCTAGTAAGGTCCTTCACAAGGATATCGCCGTCTCCACATGGTACCACGACCCTTACACTTCCAAAGCACACTGTTACCTTCATTTTATCAACTAAATCACAGTTAAATCACTAAGTTTTTTTAACTGACGCCATGCTTACATTCCAAACTATTTAATAACACCTGCTCGAACACTGATTGTATAAAAATACGTTGCACGATAACGGACTGAATGCACAATAATTCAACATATTTTAAAAACAGTGGTAATTATAACTAAAACCTCGTTATTACTATTACATTTAAAAGCGCATTTTATTTTACATGCACACTATCAATTGGCATTTTCGATACTAAAAATTTCAAACGAGTTTTTACCCCCACTTGAATACCTGACATAAATCGGCCAATCGCAAAGGAATTTTAAAGGTTGCCGTTGTTACGGAAAGCCCGCCAACTACAATAGGTATGTAAACTCCAGCACTGCTTACGGCCAGGTAACAAACTATAAAACCACTACGAGGGAATTCGAATACTCTTCGTATTCGCTCTTATAATGTGCCACAAAAATCATATAGTAATGCGTTTACTTAATTCAATTATTTATCATGAATGACTCAATCATTCAAATTATAAAGTGAAATTTCAAGTTAAAAGTAATTACTATTAGGTTGAATCATAATTTATTCAATACTAGAGTTTAATAAAACGTAAGAATGTTATGAAACATACAAGGTGCTTACAACTTAAGCATTTATTAAAACAATAATAACAGTGAATAGAATGATTTTAAAGGAATAATACTAAAACTATAGAATGCTGTAAGTTATGAAAGAAAGAAAACAAGAAATTGAATTAGACGTTACCATAATAAAGGCGACAAACAAAAAAAAGGTAGTGCCTCATATGCTTGTGCAGTTGTTCGTTATACCATACAATAGAAAACTGGAAAGAAATATTTCTTAATTTCATCAGGAAAAAATAATAAAGGCAGATTAATCGAACAAGTTCACAGACTCACTTTCACACAACGCGTGTAATAGTTATTTACAAACCAAGTTCGGGAAGAAGTTTTTTCTACAAGAGCGCATTTAATAGCGCGAATGCTAGAATAATTTTCCCGCAAGAGGTTTGTACATAATTTTTTGTAACGAGCAAATATTTCCTTTGATAAGCAAAAGCAATCATTTTATATTAATGTCAAATTTTGATATAGCCACCTTGATGAGAAGTGTAGAGTGCTATGAATTGACATTTTATGTCTAAAGTGTTTGTGCTGATCATATTTTGTATACTTTATATTGCTTTTTTAAGTTTACTTCTTGTTTTTATTAATAAAAAACACTGGGAAAACGGTTTTTAACAATTACAAATTATAATTGCATTATAATATTATTGTTTAAATGTCTGTAAATGCCAGTGTTTTTTGTAGTTTTTCCCGCACGAGTCCGGGAATAACAATTTCCTGATTGGCTACACACGTATGTAAAACTTCACTTCCCAGGCGGCGAGTACAAAAAGGCATTTAAACGTTTCTATGCACGTATTTTATTTTGGGTCAATGGAGTTGCATTAAATAATAGATATTCACTTATGTGTTTTTCTTTTTAGATGAGCAGATAACTAGAATTGTCCATAAATTGTTGTTTATCAATGGTGTCAAGCTCAATATTATTAATAAATTTTAATTTCTCTGAATATCGCATTTTATTTTGCTCCGGAAGTTCATAAAGGTATTCAAAGTAATTATTCATATTTTTAAATCCAGACCAGAAACATAAGTAAACTAAGTTGTTTTACTCCAGATCAGCTGATTGAACGACATCTTGATGACGTCGGTGGAAATGATCTATTGTGCTTAGTTCCATTTTTTATCGATTTTTGTTTGTTTTTCGCCTTTCTTTGTTTTCTTTTTTTCCTCTTAGGCTTGCTTTTCACGTGTTTTAGCTTGTGTTTGTTAGGACATTTTATTTAAAGTCAAAATCAACTTATGTCGTTCTACTTTATTTTCAACTCTGTCTGCAACCTTAACTTATATTTGTGATTACTATTAATTTTTAGTCCTCTTCTTAATTTTACCGTCTGTAATCTGTTTCGATTATGTTTGTCTATTATACATTGAATTACTTTGTTTGGTAGTCTATTTTCTATTGCTTTTATATTAGACGGGAAACTTTCAACAATCACTAATCGTATTTGTTTTTATCGCAGTCTATTCTAGCGTTAAAATCTCCTATTCTTTTTTAATTCTTTTAAAATAAATCGTAGTCTTTTTTGGATTGATTTGGTCTATACACAATTATAAACTATTTTTTTACTTGCGTTTCTGTGTAATAACTATTATTCGTTCTAATATATACATTCATTTTTTAATATAAATACAGAACGAACTAAGTAGTAGTATAGTGCAGTATACTTGTTTCTTTAATATTTAGTACGTGGAAATTGCCACTAGGTGGAAACACCATTTGTTACTAAGGGGTTAGGTGGGTTCGAAAATTTCAAAAAAATCGATTTTTATCTTATTAAAGGTACAATATGTCATAAATGTTCTCCCAAAATTTTAAATCGATCAGAGTAAAATTGTATGAGATAGACCCTTTGGAATTTCGGCCCATGAAGCCACGTCAGCCTGACGCGTCGCAGTGTTTGTCTGTCTTTCTCGCTTGCTTTTACTTTGTAAGAGCAACTAGTATTAAATATTTTAGTTGATTGTTGTTTCACGAGGTTTCTCTGAAGTTATAAATGTTTGTAAACAAACAAAAAAAAGAAACAATCATTTAATCCAGTCGTTCCCATAGTGTGCTGCGTGAAGCCCTGGGGCGCCGTGAAGAGTAAGAAAAAACACCGCGAGGCGTTCTGCTTATCTCCTTTCTGGAAACCAAATTTAGGCATTTCACTCTTTTTTGGAAACAGAATTAGATATTTGCGGATACAAAATAACAATTCAAATTGAACGCGCTGCATACATAACTCACTTGCCGATAGGGATAGGTACTTATGCTCGGCAACCGACGATAGCCCTATCTTCCCACGCACTTATTTTGCCAGTATCAAATAATAAGAGATTACTAACTAAAGCAAACAAGCGTAGTAAACATTTCGCCGTATTTCACGGAAGCATGTGAGTGGTGTCGCCGTAAACAATGAATCAGACGAGGGGTTAACCACATACAAAAATTGTGTACACATTTGCGAGTTTCTCTCACATTTGTAACATTTGCGAGAAAATTGCGACATTTGCGAGAAAATTGTGACATTTACGAGAAAATTGCTACATTTGTGAGTAAATTGCGACATTTGCGAGAAAATTGCGACATTTGCGAGAAAATTACAATATTTGCCAAAAAATTGAGACATTTGAAAATTGCGTCGTTTTTTTTTGTTTTTTTTAATCAACATACTTTTTTGAATCCGATGATAGTACACAACTGACATTCAAACTGTTATTAGTTTGCTTCAGTCACGTCTGTGGTCACGTTCGTTTTAAAGCTTAAACTATATTTCGTAATCGTAATGTAGGTTGTAATTATTTGAGCGAAATAGTGATATGGATCAGAATAGATAAAAAATTTCGATAAATGTAAAAAAAGGTATCGAAAAAAGTTCCTAGGATTTTGGTTCTTAATTGTAGGTATGTACTATATAGGCGTTGGTTGATTAATAATACATTTTTGGTACATTGTTTTTATTGATCTTATGACAAAGTGAAAGAATTGGCGAGAGATAGCGAGTACATCGTTTTTACTTAAATAAAATGTTACAATATTAATTTAATTTCACTTTATAATTCGTTTTAGAGGTAATATTAATATTAAGGCTAATTGTGAATGGACCTGTTCCAATTATATTTACTGGACCAAAAAATATATAATCAACATATACATTCTGTATATCATCTGACTTGGGCCAAAAACATTCTTGAAGTAATGCTTGCAAGAATTTAATTTTTATTGTATTTGGTAGAACTTCTAATGTACCACAAATCAGAATAGTACATTGCATAATATAAGTCGTTTTTAATAAAAATGCAGTTCGTCCAAAATGAGAGAAATATCCGATCTGATGAAATTCTTTCAACCGCCCGGAAGTTTATTTTATCTTCTGCTTCAGTGTAGGATAAAGTCAATCCATCTTATCTTTGGAAATGTTCAATATTAAATGTTTAATGTGTTCAGCACTAACAACAATATCTCCCATTTGTATACAAATATTGGTCTTCAATAGCCGAGTTTCCAATGTGGACTGTATCCTGAACACATATTAGCCCATTATCCAAATCCATATGAAACCAATTCCATTTTGATTTACATCCATGTAGCTGTGAACCGCATCTCATCGCCTTCATTAATCTAGGGTCTCCATCAGACGAATATCCCAAGCATTGAATACCACAGAGATCCATTTCATTGGTGATATATTTTCATCTAGCAAGAACATCTTCATATGTAAATGAATTATCGGTTCCAAAAGCAGCTAGACAAAATGGTGGACATTTATCAATTGGAACTTGTGCCATAATCACATAGGCATATCAGAATATGCCTATGTGATTATGGCCTTTTTCTATGGTGGAAGAAACTTTGTATTTGTTTTGCAGATGTTGCTAGAAACTGGCGTTTTTCAGGTATTCCATTTACTAATGGAAGAACAAAACCGACAATTTTATTACTCTTCGAATCATATTGGATTCTACCAGTTATTTTCGTATCATCCTTACTAAGCCAAACAACATTTGGTAGGTTTCTTTTTTTAAAAAAATCAAACAGTTCTTGAAAACGAAAATGCCCTTCTTCGAAGTGGATGTGAATTAGACTCCGTCTTATTGTTGTCTGCTGCCAACAAGAAATAAGTAAGTAGAAAATAACTTTAATTTATGATCATACTTGGTCGAAATCGTTGTGTCTAGAAGGCATTGTAAAAAATTAGAAACATCATCTGTATTTCCAAGTTTCAAACCAATATTTATTTTATTTTGAGACCACACGCTATTCCTTAAACTTATTTTTTTAGCTCATTCATATAGTATAGCACAGAGTTCATTAGAGTAGTTTTTTTACCTCGTCCACTTGATGGCAAAAATTTGTAATTAAGGGTCGTTCATATTCAACTTTTATTACCCGTTCTCTAACTCTTCTAGCGCGTGATCTTCTAGAATATTTTTGCGAATCCATTTATCATTTTTTTATTAAAGTGAAGAAAAAGCAAAAAAGCGGAAATATCGTAAATAAGATGAAAGTTATTTAGAATTTGGTTTTACTTCCCTAGAAGTAAACGATGAAAAAAGCCCGATGTTTAAAAATTCTATCATCCAAAAGTATGCTTCAAAGTAAGGTAAAGGGACATTTCGAGACTATTTGCCCTACTTTGGTTAAAAAATCCCGTGATTTTTTTGATAGAAAGTTGCAAAATTTACAAAAACCAAAAAAACATGTTCACTCAACAACCCTCAGTACCTAAAAAATCACTTTTAGCATTTTACAAAGTAGCATACAGGTTGTTAAAATGTAAAAAAATTTATACTATCGTAGAAGAGATTATCCTACCGACTGCTCTCAATCAGCGGAAAAACTAGTTTTTGATGTACCTTTGTCTAACAACACTATGAGTCAAAGAGTTTTTGACATTGCGGAGATCATAATTATCTATTAATAGAAATAAAAGGCAAGGAATTTGGACTTTAACTTGATGAGGCTACTGAAAGTCTTTATTAGATGCACATCTTATTTGTTACGTATGATTTTTGGATAATAATATTAGCTGCAAAAACATTACCGAGAGCGCATAGACCTAAGACTTATTTGCAATTCTTGCCAGTTTTTTAAGAGAAAATTATTTAGATTGGGAAAAGTGTATCGGTGTGTGAACTGATGAGTATATTACTGCACTTCACGCTGACTTTCACATGGAAATGTCTTACTGCATGCAAACTCCAGATACTTTACCGAACCAAACTTTTTACTAAAAGTGAATCTATTAGAGAAGATTGCGGCGTTTAGGACAAAAATGAAGTTATGGATAAACAAAATTAATGAAAGTGGTGGTCAAGATTGTTTTCCGCAATTGCATAAATTTGCAGCCTCTAATGAACTTGTATCACAAAACTTGTTCTTTTTCACGGAACATCTTTTGAATGGTTTTTGAAATACTTTTCGGGAGACGATGTTTTTGATTTTCGAAGATCCAAAACTCTCTCTATGTACAAGCTCCAGCAGAATTAAGTGGAGCAAGAAATGAGAGTAGCAGTGTTAAGTCTTATATCCCGCTTTGAAAAAATGCGTGGAGATCACCAAGCTCACACGTCACATTAACTAAGTTACAATTCTATTTTGTTTTCTATTTTTATAAAATAATAAATATATTCTTATCAATGTATTATATACGTATATAAACCTAATGTTTAATAATTTAAATACATACATGCGCTTTATGCTGCGAATGCTTTGTTTTGATTACCTAAGGCGCCGCAAACTGCACAAGTTTTGGAACTCCTGATGTAATCCGAAAACTAAATGATGAATTTTTCACCAGCACGTCGACGAAAAAATTCAAAAACCAAGAAGGAAAACACGTGGCAGAGGACGGTATTCTTCAATATGCAATTATAGACTTTTTTTAGTTTTTTCAACACTATCTACCTTGAAGTGTTGTGTTCTAATATAATTAATAAAAATGAAGAGAATAAACTGTGTAATGGTAAGGTAGATTTCAAACAGTGTGTAAAATTTGGTCTCTGTCTTAAAATTCTGGTGGAGTGTAAAAAATGTCAGCTTAGATACATTTCATCGTATCAAAAAATTGGTAAATCGTATTAAATAAATTGCAGGTTTATTTTTGGAATACGAATATTAGGTTTAGGACTTGTCGTATGTAAAAATTGATGTGGCTTAATATATATAAGTTGTTCTTTTTTGAAGTCAAGGTATGATTTTTATGTTGATAAAATACATAAGTGTGTAAAGACGGTGTTTTCTTGACTGTAAAAACTGGTAGGTACTTGGAAAAGGCGCGGTTATTTATCGTTGTACGGAGTGTCTACGTTAATTAATTATTATTCCTGAAAAGTTTTACATATTTTTCTAAAATGCTCGAATGGTAAATTATATGAAACTTGGACAAAAACTAAACACGGCAGAGTTTGCAAAGTGGCAAGAGGATCATTAAAAAAACGAATGCTAGTAATATGGAAAATTTGTAATAAACAAAAAAGAATGCATAGGGCACGTACAAAAGAAGATGAGCAACCGCTTACGCGATTTGGTTAATATGGTAATATGGAAAATTTATAATAAACAAAAAAGAATGCATAGGGCACGTACAAAAGAAGATGAGCAACCGCTTACGCGATTTGGTTAATAAAACTGGATAAGAAAAAAATACCCAAACGGCCTTGACCCATGGTGCACTTGGCCCATTTATGAAAAACTCATCACAGAAGAGCTTTTGGAAGAGCGTGTTGGTAGCTTCACGCACAATAATAATAAAAGTTGGAACCAATTAATTTGAAAAATTATTCCTAAAATTCTTTTTATTGGAATCTCAGCTTTGTTGTATAGATTTAAAACTTGGCCGAGTATGCCCGAAAACAGGATAAGATACGCATACTTATAGCCGAAAATAATTGACGTTGATACCCGAGACGCAAGAATTCTTTCTTTCTACTTTACGGTGCCGCAATAGATGATTCTATGTAAGTTTTTTTTGCATATTATTTCAAGCTAAAGCCACAATCGTGATTTTCTTGAAACTAGTTTTGAAGTCGGTGTTCATGATTTCTCAAAAAGTTATGAACCGATCTTGGTCAAATTTGCCACACTTCTTGAACATAGCATTATCTAGTCGCAAGGGTCGGCAACCTCCTTGTCGTTCCTTTGATTTCACAATAAATACACGTTTAGCAGAAGATAACAGTAATATTATTTTTTTTAATACTTATTATCGAAGTATATAGTACTTACATATATTTGGCCATTTGAAAAAATAATTTATTACATCGGGGGAAAATGGCTCTTAACTGCAGAAAGGTTGATGACCCCTGATCTAATGCTTAAACAGAAGATTTTTTTATGACACCTGATTTTACAGAGCAATACGTGGTGAAAATTTGATGAAAAATGAGACTTTTTGTTCACAATTCCGCCGCAAATTCAAATTTCATTTTTTTTTCGTTGAATCACGAGCTTTATACATCAACTATAACTCGTCTTACGTGAATCATTTTTCGCGCACCTAAAGTAGTGCCAACATTTTTGTTAGCGATGTAACATACTTATCGAAATAGTATGTATTAAAAACCACACGTTTAATAATCATAGTAAACCACATTGTAAAAGGAGTGTTAAATAAAAACTGTTATCTCCAAATCATATTACTTATGAATATGTTGCAACTTAAAATCCAGTAGCGTGTATCATAATTCCAAAACATTTAAACATTCAATTAATACATATGAATAATTCGGTTATTATGATTTTTATAATAAATTTGTAACATAATGTTGTTTGACGGAATAAATTTATGATGATACACGTGCTTATCTTATCTACTAAATATGCGATATGTTTGAAAAACATACTAAGTGGCGATTTAAGCGAAAAGATATTTTGAACAAATCTGTTTACAAATTATCCAACAATGTATACTTTCACCGCAAACTTTTCAAGAGTACCTACTAATAAACAATCGCAAATTAAATAAGTGGCGTTAAGAAACTGAAATGCATGGTCGTCCGCTACTGTAGTCTAATCGCGACCAAAGGAACAGTATTTTACACAAATGCGTAGATGCTGATGGTTATAGTATAACAAAAAATATATATATGGTTTTTTAATTTCAGATTTTATGAGTTATCCTGATCACGCCGAGAAAACTTTTTTTGAAGAGTTGAGAGAGGTCTCAATGGCTAAATTTTCACAATTTTTAAATAAAAATTTCACAATGCTTAATAAATATGTATCTGTGATATATTAAATTGTTTGAATAGAATATTTCATTTGATATATTAAAAAAAGTTCTAAAAATACGCTTTTTTCATTCTTTGCAGCCCACTTAACCCCTTATACAGTTTTATTTATGTTTCCATTCTAATTAAGCTTTTTATTTTTTTGTACCGAATTTGGTTACTCTGTTTTCTGATCCGGTAGAAGCTGATGTCCAGAACAGAAATTTCTGGTTTCAACAAGATGATGCGCGTTCTCATTTGACAAGACCTGCCCGTAGTTGTCTTGATACTATATTTCCCGACAGAATAAATGGTAGAAGAAAACCCATTGAATGGCCACCGAAATCTTCAAATCTCAGTACCTTAGACTTTTTTCTATGCGCATAAAAATTAAGGTTTTCAACACCAAGCCAGCAAATATGTTGTTGAAAGCTCAAATAAGATATGCATGTAGATTAATTTTTACAGAAATCATTAGAAATTTTCAAAGCGAGTTTGAAATGCGATTAGGGTATATTGTCAAATAATGAACAGTTTGCGCATTTATAGAAGAAAAATTATTAAACAAAATAGATTTTTTAAATATAGAAAATGTAATTACGTGCAACTTATTTTGTTCTTTAAAAATAGGTATAAAAAACCATAGTTATCGATGACGTCATGTCTTTATTTTAGAACAGTGTATAACTTTTTTTCTATGAAAATAATTGCAACTGAAAATCCTAATCGGCGTTTTTCCAAAAAAAAGAAAAGTACCTATTTAATTTACTAAATTTTGATGTTACAGAATCGCAATGTTATTGAAATAAATACAAATTACATACAGTGTACTAAACATTTCTATTTCAAATGTAAACGTTTATCGAAGTCATTCGTAGCACTTCCTTGCAGTACCGTAGAACGGGGATATATGAAACAATTTTAACAGTATTTTGTGTAATGTTACCCGTACAGAAAACATTAAGTAAATGTAATTAATAAATTCGAATGCTGTTTGCTTTATCTGCCCATTACTTAAAAATAATTTTTAGCAAATGCTTAAATTGTTGCTTTTTTTTTGGTTAAATTGTGTTTCATATAACCCGATATGTGGGGATATATGAAACGTTGGAAAATTTATGTGTAAAACAGCTATATTTTATATGTTGTTTCATAAAGGCTTTCGTTATTACCTTTATGAAACATTATTACAAAAAAAAAAATTTTAAAATATATGGAAAACATTTTATAGTATTAAAAAAAGGGAAAACATAAAAAGCTTCTTTTTACTGTTTATAATGGAACAAAAATTAAGGTACACTCTAAAGAATATAGAACATTATTATTTAAAAATACAGAAATGTTCAAATGACATCGCTACTGAATGTATATAGACCTCTTTTTATTTGGGGCGTTTGTAGTTTGAATTTTATTTGACAAAGTTTCACAGTACTTATGTCCTCAATGTCGGGAAACACAAATTTATTTTTATCGTTTTTAAATTGCCTAAGGCAGCTAACTTTTATATTTATCTTGCCTATTCTTACAATTTTTGCGACGTAGGTTTTTTCATGCTGTTTCTTTTTTCCCATGTCATAAACGAAATTAACTAAAACAAAACAACCTTCGTCAATATCACCAGGACCTATTACACGCATTTTAATATCCTCCGTTTCATGACTATTAGGAGCCACATTTTCATCATGATTTTCAGTCTCGCAGTCGGATAAATTATCATTAGGCACGAAGTTTTCAGTGACTGCATCGTCTGCATCAATCTCAATATCATGTGATGGTCCAGCATTGATATTTACACCCACGTCAGCTGCCGATACTGAGCTTCCATCAGGCACATTTAGTTTCCTTCTTCGAGTTATACGGTTACTTTCATTTGTTTTTGTCAAATTCGTCATGACGGTTGAAAACGCCTCGGTTATGGCAGCATTATTATTGATATTTTGATTGGCCACTTTAGGTTGAATTTTATTTAAAACCATATCTGGGTTTAATGGGTATATGCCCGCTGCTTTAAATCCTGCGAGAATATTGTTTTTTGTATTTTCAGCTGTGCTTTCTAATAACTTCTTTAGAAGTGTAGGAAACTGTTGTTTTGGTACTACACCTTTGTTATGAAGCTTTCATTCGGTTAAGATTTTTTTCCAGGCTCTTTTCAGAGGTCGGAATACAGCGACATCCAAGGGTTGACAAACATCTGTGCTATTCGTGGGTAAAAATACAAAAGCGATGTTGTTTTGTTCGCATGCTAATAAAGCGTTGTACGACAAATGGCTGCGTAAATTGTCACCAATGATGACTTTTTTTCCTTCCTTTCTTTTCAAGAAAGGAAGAGCAACCTTCATAAACCAATCTTCGAATGTATCAGCATCGAACCATCCAGACGCTGTTCTGTTATAACGAGCGCCTTCGGGTCCACCCTCTATCCAATCAGGATACACATATTTCGACCTATATACCACATATATTGGTAACAAAGTGCCATCAGCACATGCTGCAAACATAATTGAAGTGGAGGATTTTGATGAATCCATTATTCGGTGTGCATGTTTAGTCCCTCTACGTACGAAGACCTTCTCAGTACCCGGATCGTCCGTAATATCGGTTTCATCGTAGTTAATTATATTTGCAGAATCAATACCATCTAAAGTGATCGTCAAATGTTCAAAATAATCTGATATGGTAGCTGAATCCAAGTCAGCGCGGCATCTTTTTATATTTTCAGAATTCCTTCTTGCCAGGAAAGGATGCCTTTTCATAAAATATTCGCACCAATCTTTTCCAGGTCGATTATCCCTAAACGATGAAATTATCACTCCTTTTCGATTTAGATATTGCTCCACAAAGTCTTGTAATACCGGTAATACTGAGTTTGTAAATGGGACATTATACTCAGCTGCTATCAATATGGCTTGCGCTATTAGATCTTCCTCATGTGGCTTTATGGCGGGAGGTTTTCCTAATCTATTACTATGCATACCTCTATATTTTTTATACAAGGTAGCTCTGGGCACACCGTGTCGCTCGGCTGCTTGCGTTAATGACAAATTGTTCTCTACCAAATCTCTCAAAGCATTTTCCATGCTCTCATTTGAGTAATTGCGCCGATACGCAGTTCCCAATACGTGTATATGCTTTCTTGGCATCGTTTCGTATAACCCTACAAAGTTACATTTTTTATTCTTTATGCTATTGTTCATAATTCATTGGATTTTTTTTAAATTTTTCTGTTTCAGTTTACTATTGAGGTTATGAAGTAATATTTATTCTATATAATGTATGTTGTATTACTTACCGTTAACTTGACACAAATAGGTTTTTGTAACTAGTAAAAAATATATAAGTAAGATTAATTGCTTATTTTGTTTATTAGTCTACACTTAATATTTTCTACAAACAAACTTTAATGTAGAATACTACACACCATAATGTAGGTACAATTAAAGACCAGAACGAGGCCGCTAGATGGCGCCGATGACATTTGCGGAAGGAATATTCACAATCGTGATCAAAGTTTCATATAACCCGGCATGTTTCATATATCCCCGTTTTACGGTACTTTTATGAAAAAATAATTTAAAGTTTTACCTTTCGTACTTTTTTTAGATACTTTTTTTTGTCCTATCTTAATTAATGTCACGACAGTTTTCAACAAACAGAACAGACAAAAGTTTATTTAAAATATAATTTTCTATATTGTATATAGTAATACAAAAATAATCTTTTGTAAAATCTAAATGCATTATGTAAAACTGGTCGATTGTTCATTCAAGATTAAAAACCGACTTATTAAAATTATTCATGCGGTTTACATAGATAGTGCACGTGCTTAAGTAGCATTTAAAATTGTTTTTCCAAATACATACTGTAACGAATTTTAAAAACTAATTTATTTGAACTACAAATATGTACACGTTTGTAACTAACCGAACTAATTAAATCTAAGGATATTTAATAAAAACACCTACACTAATTTATATCGCACTATCACTTGAAAGATAAAGTCCGCGGATAACTTCACACACTTGTTTAACACTTATTGTTTACATTTAAAGTCACGTACAAGGTTATACTTCGTAGATTTATTTCGACACGCGTTAATCACTTATTTATTTAGACTTGAATAATCTAATTAACAGTGCCGTCTTCGAATTACTGGAATAATCGACCTGTGATTCGTTTGTACCGCATTTATACATCTTGGCAATCATTCGCGAATGTTCTATATCTCTTGGTGAACGTTCTAGAAAATAGATAACAACTTCATGAATTCTCTAGAACTTGGGAATAACTTTTCGAACGTTTCAATACACATAAATGTAATATGCAAGAAGCGGTTATTAGTTACAGCAAAAATAATTATACAAGAAACAAAAATAGTAAAAAAACATTATAATATTTTTAGAATAAAACAGTAAAACTATGTATACGTGCATACGCGTAACTAAAGATTCGCACTAGGGGGAGCCCTTCATGGTGAAACGTATTTTTTAATTATAAATTACGTTCTATTGTGCATGAAAAGGTATTAGTATATGTCAGTTACATTTTTCTCGAGGGGGACCTGGAAAGGTCCGGTGGTGCCCGGTCCACCCAAACCCCCCTGTGGTCATCAGTCAGAATTAGTGTCTATACAAGTAATTAATTCATTATCAGTTATTTCTAATTATTTATAATTTGAATCACACAACAAAAAATTTGTACAAAAAATATTAAACTTACAACTGATTTTCTATTACTTTTCAAAACTTAGCACTGTTTGTTTTTGGTAAATAAAATGTGTTGTAATTTGAAAACTTTGCTTTTATTTTTCTTCTTTTTAAAAGAAGATACTTTTAATTATTTTTTGAATTAGTCTCAGCAAATACGATTGCTTTGGTATACACGGTACTCGTGTGTTAGAGGTATTGGCGATGATACATCTACAGTTTTGAAATTTTAGAGGATGAAATAACGTGTAGATCTTGATAGAAACAAAATATTTTGAACGGTGTGCAACTTCCGTTTTAACCGGAAGTAGTTATTAACTTTGTTATTTTAAATGGAACATCTTGTATGTTATAAGGTTTTTGGATTTTCTCAGCAATTCGGTGATGACTTGTATCAAGTATTCCTATACCTATCTGTAGGAATTGTTGAGTTATTAATTTTATTTTGAAAAATTTGCTATTTACGCTTTCATATGACATTTCATAAACCTTGCTTATTTTTAAAAATGTGAAGCTAATACTATAATTGTTTTTAATTCATACATCTATTTTTTAACAGTAGTTTTCAAAACTATAGTACCTTATACAGGGTGATAACAATTGCATCTTAAAGTTTAACAACTTCAAAGCTAGACACTTTTTTTTAAATAAATACAAATCACAAATCTTTACATGACGCATTGCACATTAATTTTGCATAAATTTGCTATAGCATTCCCTATACCTATTAAAACGTTCGAGAAATTATTCTCAAGTTCAAGAGCTTTCTCAAAGTTGTTATCCATTTTCCAGAACGTTCACCGAAAGATGTGGAACATTCGCGAACGTTTCGCCAAAATGTATAAATACGGTGCAAACAAATCATAGGGCAGTTATTCCAGCAATTCGAAGACGGCAGTGTTAAGAAGATTATTCAAGTTTAAATAAATAAGTGATTAACGCGTGTGTTTGAGATAAATATACGGAGTATAACTTTGTACGTGACTTTAAAGTAAACAAGTGTAAGTGTTTAGATAAGTAGAAGGTATCCGCGGACTTATTCTTCGTGTGATAGTTCTATATATAAATTAGTGTAAATGTTTTTATTAAATATCCTTAGAATTAATTAATTTGGTTAGTTATAAACGTGTATATATTGGTAGTATAAATAAATTAGTAATAACCGTTACACTATCTTAAATGGTTTTTCTGTTATTAAAGGATTCCTTCAGAGCGCGCTCAGAAAATATGAAGTAGGCGCAAGTGGTCGTAAAAATAAAAGTACAAATGGATGCGATTGTGGGTTGCTTCAATTCAAAACATTTTGAATATGTTCTTTATTCATGGTGAATGTGAACATTTAATGGAAGATATTCTGTCCCCAATAAATGAAAACAAATTTAGAAGATTTGAAACACGTTTTATATAAACAAGAAGTATAAAATCCTGTAAAAATTCTTCAAAACTAATTGCTGATAATGAACATAACCAAATAAACACTTGGGGTTATTTTCAAGCTTATCCTCGGTATTCCATAGCTGCAGCTTTTACAGATTTAGACATATTGGTGATGTCAGTTCAACGGATTTTGTTACTACATAGATTTCATCCATGCTCAGGAAGTACAGTTCAAGTTTTACATATTGGAGACGATCTCAGACGAACTAAATCCTGCGAACATATGTTTTTGGAAATGGAAGAAGATGAGAACTTTCCAGCTAATGTAATCCCGACTGATAAAACTAAATTTAGTCTAGAATGTATCGTAAATCAAAGAAATAACCATTATTGAAATTCTCATGTTCTGCACCAGAATAAATTTCAAATACAATTTAGTTTTAATGTGCTATTATAACCAATAATAGCGGGTGTGTTACAAAATTATGATGCAAATCTAAATCAAGAAAAATATTGGAAATTCTGAGAGGAGTAGTGAGAGATTTTTTGAGCACTTTAACAAACAAAGACACTTGGGTTCAACTAGATAGTACACTTGCGCATTCTACTGGGGAGGTGTCTTTCCAGTTGTTGTATATGTTTGAGGATCGATGGATTGATCCTAATGGTCTATGGAAGTAGTCTTCTAAATCCACGGATTTAACCCCACTTTTTTTCTTAGAGCATATTTCAAGAACAAGGTGTACATCACACCATTTTGTAACCAACGAGGACTTTTTAGCTCAAGTACAAACGGTTTTTGTGGAACTAGATCGAGATACTGTTTTTTGGGAATCTACTAGAGAATGTAGAACAAGAAATGTAAACTGTCATTAATAATTTAATTTTAAGACTATTTGCGCTTACTTGATATTTTCTGGACGTGCTATGAGCGCGCGCTCTAAAAGTGTTCATTTAAAAAAAGTGTGTAGCTTTGAATACAATTGTCATCACTTTGTATAACGTAGTTTAGTTTTAAAAATTATTGTTGAAAGATAGATTTTTTTAAATAAATTTAATAACTCAACAATTGCTAATACAAGTCAATACCGCATTGCTTGGGAAATCCATAAATGTAATTATATACACGGTGTTCCATTGAAAATAACAAAGTTAATAATTTTAAAACTGTAGATGCATGAACGCCAATACCTCTAACGCACTAGTACCATGGTAGACCATGTATAGATACATGTAAAAAATTATAGTATTTATGACACAGTACGAAAAAGTGCTGTAAGATTGCGCAGTTAGATTACTTTTACAAATTTCCAACAAATGGCTTTACTGATAATCGGGAAAATGAGTTCAAATGAAAGATTTGTTTGTACATTTTCCTTTTATCTTTACTAAACTATAAAAAAAACATTAAATTTGAGTACGATTTTAATTAACATACTGTGTGCGTACTGTTAAGACACTTTATTTTTAATAGTGCGCAGTACATATGATAAGGTGCGCAAATAACTAAAGGCTACAACAATCTTACATAAAATATCCCCCCAGATAATTTGAACACGATTTATGCCACCATCTTTCGCACTCCTTATATTAAATCCAGCGCTCTTCTGGGGGATCTTCGTATTTTTTGTCACAGTTGAGATAAGTGACTATATCATTACGTTTTTTCGAAGAAACAAATTAACTTTCATCTTGTGATGCTTCTTTAGCGATTGCTTTCTTCTTTCTGAAACTTTCTTCTTCAATAGTACTACATTTTTTCTTGGATTTGGTCTTTCTTACCTTAACCGGAAGATTTTCAGGTTTTTTGTTTTCCGTTTAACTTGTTTAATTTTAGTTTCTGCATTTTCTTTTTATTTCAAACCATAGTTGTATGAAGTACTGGTAAATGCTTCTAAATTCTAAGCATTGCGTCTTCTCCTTTGCTCGGTTTTTACTTTTAAAAGTGGACGCAATTCTGTAAGAACTATTTTTTTTGTTGTACTAAGATTGCTTGTTTTTGCGCTAAACTCAGTCGTGTTTTAGTTGTTTTGCATAGGTGTTGTTTCGACGCTCGTCTATACTTCGATTTTATAAGTTTCAGATGCTATATTGTTCACTAACAAAGATTGAACCTGAACTTCATTAATATCTAGTATCTCTGGCGTTTCTAATATTCGAATTGTAGCAATAGTATTTTCAACCTCATTTCTATCTCCATTTGTGTGAGTATCATACATTTTTAGAACAATATTATCCGCTTGAAGAATTTCTTATACTTAAGTACCGCGTTTTAAGGTTCATAATCCTTGTCAGTCAATAATGATACAGCGTAGTCGTATTCAGTAAAAATTAATGAATTAAACGGCCATATTCCCGTAGAGTTAAAGGCATTAACTGTCTTCTCTACGTTAGATACTTTGTGATAAGCTCTCCTGCACAGCATCTAACATCCTAAGGATGTGAGTTTCTTGGCCAATTCATAGATGTCTACGTATTTAAACAATAACCATGAGATATCATAAAAATGATATATTTAGAAGATCATTAAAACTATATCCGCGGGATATCTTTCCCTGGCTTTTCAGTTTATTTAACCAATGCTTCACGCTTTTGTTTTGTTTTGTGCTGTAATCTTGATTGTTGCATATGTAAAAAAAAAGAATTAAAAAATATGCCAGTATTTCTACTACTGAGCTAAAGCTTCCTGTAAGCTCTCAAGAACAGCTTGACACTTTGAAAAAGTATCTTCAAACAAAAGAAAACAACAATTCCGTAAGCATTGTACTGGTTTTCTAACTATTCAGTTTACGTTTAATAGATGTGTAATTTTAGATCATAAAATTGCAAAAATATGGGAGACAACGCGGAGGAGTTGATAAAGAGCTAGTCCTTCCAAAATTGAATAATGATGCTGTTTTACACGTCTACAAACTGCCAAAAAGGTAAGAAAACCTTTACATATTTATTAACAAAAACACATACTGAGTAAATTAAAAGTTATGTTTACTTTTATTTCAGTATAATAACTGTTCTAGAAGTTTTGGAAAAAAATCCTCTAACAACAGTAAACTAATAAACAGAAGGCAATGGCCATCATTGGTTTTTTGAAAAGGTCCAAAGAACGGGCAGAAAGGCAATTAAGAAAATTAATCTAAAATTAATCGTCTCTAACTTTAAATATTAATACTTATTGTTAAACAAAATGGATTCTTTTTAAATAGAGATTTTTGAAAGTTCTGTAATATTCTTGTGCAATAAAAGTATGTAAAATATATTATATCTCGAGGTCATCTTATTTCGAATATCCTTAGGTCATCTTATTTTTGATATCTTTAAGATGCCTGACTTAGTTGTCTGTAGGATATTCAATTTTCTGTCATTCTTTTTTTCCCAAGACGTCCATAAGATATAGGTTGGCGGTAAAATTGATATCTTTCGTATATACACATTACTAGTATGAGATATCAGTAGGACATCATTAGGATACAAATGTGCTGTGTGAGCTTTTGAATAGTTCTCCTACGGTTTTCTCAATTATAACTTTACCGGGATTATTCACCATCTATTCGTCACAGAAATTGTTATAGGCCGTCTTTAACGGGCCAAAATATCTTTTATCTAAAGGTTTGTAATGTAAAAGTTTGTGACTGGAATGAGGTTAGCAGGTGTATGTGATTCTTTCTACAGTAGGTGATTAAGTTTAGACTCCTATGTAAAACATATTTATCAAAAATTAATAATACAGAACTTCTGGTGTTAGATGATCATATTTTTTGAAATGTTTTATCCCATCCATAAACAAATATGACCTAATAAATCCAAATTCGGATATTGGTTGTAGAGCTGGTCGTAGTTCATTCCTTTTCGTTTAAAGATAATAGTAGGTGGTATATACATCCCAGCACTACTCACAAACAGCGGTAAATAATTCACTCCTTTTGCCACTAGCCGTTTTCCCAATTAGTTTTTTACCATTGGTTGCTACGACTTTAAAAACTTTTTTTGGCACTGTGGAGAGATCTGTTTCGTCTATGTTAAATATCTTATAAATAGAAAAATTGTATTTTTTATAAAATAATCTTAATTTGTCGACCAAAGTCTCGAGCCCATGTCTTTCCGGTCGTCTTTTTACATAATTAAACCTATGGGTAATATTATTAGTCTCTGTGAATTCGTAAGCAATCACTCGAAGGTCTCTAATAGTGAGACCATTGCATTCATTTTACGTATTGGGCTAACAGAATCTCCAAGTTAGATGAAAAAGTGCATTTAAACCTACCTATTGCACCCTCTTTAAGTCTTTTACGGAGTATCGCTTCCGGTATACCTAATTCTTAGAATAAACTTCTTTTGCTACTACCATTAACAACTTTTATCTGAATTTTTCGAAAAGGTTTTGAATAAAAATCAATTTTCGATCAGTATTTCTTTTATAATACGTCAAAGTGGATAAATTCAATTATCAAAAATTCGGTTTATTGGATTTTTTTCGAAAAAAGGTTCCATATGTACATATACCAATTTTAAAGAAAAAAAGCTTATTTCCCGTACTGTATGCATTTTGAATTAGTTTATTAAAATTATATGTTATATAGCGTTTGTACTTACAAGTGATATACACTAGTAGTGTAATAAAAAATTACATTGACGGAATAAAGAACGTATAATAAAAGTAAAAATACATTTAATAAATGCAAAATAATTTGACCACGGCAAGCAATCGTAAGCACAGACCCTCAAGGTGATGGGTTGAATGATAATAACTACAAAGACGTGAACTCCGTTAATTTATTAACTATACTTATTAACTATTTACATTAAAGAACAATGAACAATATTTGAATTAAACATATTTAGAATAAAACAGTATTTAAAATAAAATATTTGGACGCCAACCACATTACGTGATGAATAAAAAGCGTAAAATCTTACACCTAATAAGTAATTAATATTAAATGCAAATGTCGTAAACGTTTGATTTGTTATCGAGTAGGTTTCCCGAAAGGTTTTAAACAACACAATTTAGTTATTTGAAGATAAATTGCAGTAACTTAATTTTAGTTGACTCACCATGTTTAATATAACGTTATCGGATATCTTCTATTTTTAGCACATCTTGGTTAACGTGATAAAATTCTTCAACAGGAATAAATACCAATGTATAATAAACTTCAATAACTCATCCAGTAATTAAACGACAAAACCAAAAGAAAGGATCCAGAATAAAAATCCAATAAACGAAAAGATCCAAATAAAAACAAAAGATCCAATGAAAAGAAAAAAACCCTAAATACAAATAATTAGAACGGTTTTTTAAATGACATCATGTACTTACGTCACACCTTCAATGTAACGGTCTTCTAAACACATTCCTTTGTCTAACGTATTGCACAATATTGCGAAATAACTAAAAATGTTGAATTCAATAGAAAAATTATATCAAAATAAAGGTAAACTCACCAATAATTAGATGGAATGAATAAAAATTAAATTACATGGGTTTTTACGCCATAATCAAGAAAATTTTGTCTTCCCCTTGCATAACTACGACACGCGCAAGATGTTCACACGGAAGTGAAGTTCAACCTTCTACTCAAGTCAACTACGCAGACGCCTCCGAAATACAACGCGACTTTGTGAAACTGAATAAATTTACGTGCAATATTAGTTGCAAAAATAAACGATTGTAAAATTGAATTTTAATTGTAATGAATTCAAACGGGACGTTACAGTAGTAAATAAAAGTCTTTGTTTGTTGAACATCTCAGTCTAAGTAAGCTGTTTGACTGTTTTGATTCGATTTCGAGCAGCCAAGTCCGTTGACTTTTCGTCCACTTGAACGCAGTTTCAAAACTGGTAAATGTTTCATTAGCTAAAGCTCCCGTGTCTGCTTCAACTTCGACATTAAGATCATCATCGTTCTCGACACTTTTTTTTCTCACACTTTTAATACGTTCATTATCATTTAGAATTTGAAATCCAGGGTTTGACGAATTACATAGCATCCACTCTCCTACATCTTTTTTTTTTCAAAAGAATGCTATTTCTCAAGCGACAAGTAATCATTTCCTGTCTCTTACCTTTTTTTCTCTTAGATTGTGTTTTCTTTTTCTCCTTTGTTTTCTCTTCTTTGGTTGATATACATTTCAACTTGTTCCATGCACGTTTTAATGTGATTGCTTTAACTTAGCTCTAAGCTACCACCAACATGTAAGCGCAAACTTTCAAATTTATTTTTTGTAGTTAGCCAACACACTTTCTCTGTTTTGACTCTCTACCAAAAGCTTCCTCAAAACTTGCTTTCTGTAATGACGTTTCATGGTTTCGATAACAGACTGTTCCATTCGTTGCAATAAGATTTTGACGTTGGACGGTAAATAGATTGTTGTAAACTGACCATTCCTTCTTTTCAACAATTCATCTAAAGCATTTTATTGCTTTCTTTTCTAAGAAATTTTTGATGCTTTTTACTTTAGGAATGAAAATTTCGTCGTTTCACTCGGTAAACAATACTGCAATTATCTAAACCCAATGTTGGTTTTTATAAAAGAGGGGAAGCTTTTTCACATTTTTAAATGTCATAAAGCACTACACTTTGTTTTAGAGTTTTAAGCAGAGTTTTCCAAAGAAGACCTGTGTTATCGACGTTGTACAGAAACTCAGGATTGTAGGAGCCTGCTACAAGTTTATATTTTTCAATAAAACCTTCTGCAACTTTGGAATCTGCTAATAGTTTTTTTGCATTTAAATCTAATTCACGGACACTGTGCCTAAACTTGAAATTTTTTAGCCAGCCGTTATTTGCTTGAAAGAACGAACAACTAAGTTTCTGAGCTATGATCTTAGCTTTTTCACAAAAAAATCGGACCCGAAATTGGGTTTTTCATAGAACGTTACTGAAAAAACCACTTGAAAACGGCATCTTTTAAATATTTGTTTCATTGATTTTCTTAAAGAATTTCCATCTTCGTTTTCAAGCACGGACACGAAGTTTAAAAGTGTAGGTTTGCTCTTTTTAATGTTCAACACCGTACATCTCATCCAACTGTTTACCCGTAACTTCCTTATCTGATTGCTCTACAATTTTTAGTTTATCCGCTAACGATAACATAACAAGTTTTCTTTTAGAAGTCATTGTGGACGGCAAAACGCACTCACAAATAAAAGAACGCACTAACGCGAAAGGGTGCCGTCACAGCAAGTCAACGACACACTGACTGCTAATACAAAATGCAACATAGAACTGCACTATGAGACAGTGTCTCATCATCCCAATAATGTTTGCGCTGCACGTACATTAATTTCGCGAATGGATGGACAAAAGCGGGCGTAGACAGAATCATTATTTTGCGAATCGCAGTACAACAGTTATGCACGTTTCCGTCTCAAATGTTTTTCCTGAAACGGTTTGGATATTTAGCGATTCGAATAGTTGGAGTTCGGATAATTGGAGTTCTACTGTACTGTTCTACTGTGGCAAGGAAAATTTTGTAAGTGATGAACATTACAACGACAATCAAAAGCAAACTAAAGATCAAGAATTTAAGGCAGATTTCGATAGTGAGAATATAAATGATTGTTTCAGTAGTGACGATTCAATCCAAGCTCTATCTCTAGCAAAAGTGAAGAATTTGTGTTCGATAATACCGAGGGTATAGCACCAACATTAGATTGTGAAACAGATAGCGCAACTGAACAGATTACCGAAGAACAGGAAGTGTGGACTGATTTGAATGAAGAAGATGCTGCATAAGACGGTTTTATGATACAAAAAATACAATTGCAGAACATATAAATAAAGAAGACATAAATGATAAGAAGACATTATCGCTGTTGAAACGAACAATTATGCTACTCAACAGTTACATCTTGGACATTCCAGATAGTCACGCTTGCATAAATGGAGCATAACGGACATTAATAAAATAAAGTTTTTTTAGGTGTTGCAATACAATGGGATTAACACAAGTTCCTCGCGTAAGCTATTATTAGGTCAAAGAACCCATATTTCATAATGATTTTGTTTCTCGAAGTTTTACACATGACCGGTACCTATCTATTACTATTGAAACTTATTCACTTCGAAAATAATGAAAATCATGATCGTGAAAGTCGGCTATACAAAATAGACCAAATATTAAAAAAAACTGTAAATAATTTTCAAAATGTATTACAACCTGGAAACATCCTCGTTATTGATAAATCTACAGTGCCATTTCGCGGGAGATTAACGTTACGATAATATATACCAAATAAAAGCTACAAGTATGGGCTGAAACTCTGTTATTCAGAAAGCTATATATTTAACCTAATAGTATACAGCCGTAAAACTGTCATTATTTTTAGCTTAGGACACTCATAATCAGTAATCAGTAAAATTATTAGACGCAATACGAAGCAAGTCTGGTAAAATACTATATGCAGAGAGTTTTTACTCAGGTATCGCACTCGTTACAGCTTTACTTCAATATAACATGATGTACTTTGGAACGTTAAATCCCAAAAGAAAAGAGTTGCCACAAAATTTAAAAAGTAAAATAGGAAGAGGAGGTATTATAAGAAAAAAACAAGGAAACATTAGAGTAATAGAATTAATGGACAAACGCAAGATTTTGTTGGTTACAAGTTGTTTACACCATGACTAGAAAAAAGAACAGGAATGAAGAAGAACAAATGAAACCTAAAGTTATCCTAGATTATAATGCTGCAAAAAAATTGGTCGATTATTCTGACCAAATGTCATCATACCAGAACGTTATTCGCAGAAGTAAAAAGTGGTATTTATTCACAGGCGCGTCAACTATTACAGATATCTTTTTAGGCAACCAGTATTCACTAAACGCCACCTTACTAGGTAATGAAACAAAATAATTTTTCTAATAGATATTTTCTTTTATTTCACTAATAAACTAACTACAACACTTATGCTAAACCTTAATACTTAAGACCTTTGGACGGCATTTGATAAGGGACATTGATAATAACAAATAAATTTTTAAGTGCAAAACTTTACAAAAAGGTTGGTTGTGACTAACAGTAAAACATTAATCATATGCATCTATACTAATAATTAATGAAAACTTACTTAATAATTACAGTTTAACTACTAAATCTGATAACATTTTTGAAAAATGTTGATTATTGGCGTTAGTTGTTGCTGAAATTTTGGTAGTTGCCATTGATATAATCTGAAAGTTAAATGTAACGTTATATCCAATACAAGAAATTTTATTACCTGATTGTTTTTTCTACATTTATTCCGTGTATCCCAACTCCTGGTTTCTGGCAGTAGAGACACAAGAGGATCGACCGCACTGCTAGTTAAATATGGATCATCATCTCGGGCGATTGTTATATTAGATTTTAACTTTTTTGGACTAAAATGTTTCTAAAACTATTAATCGTCTCGACATCGAAATTACTTAGTACCGGCCGCGTCGATTTTTCACATTTGCTCGACCCTTTTTTTCTTCTTCTTCGACATTTTGGAAAAGACTGAAGAGAAGATCGATATTTGGTTGTGTAATTATTTCTTGTTTTTTCTTTACTGGAATTTCTTCAATGTCGGTGTTTTTATTTGCTTAGAAAAATTCGTTATTAACAAAGGTTTTCTTACCACAATCGGTGCTTTAATTGATCGAATCGCTTGGTCAATAACATTGTTTATTGTCAAGGCAACTATTTTGTTATAGTCAACATAGTTACAAAAAAAATAATTAAATGAAAAGAAAATTAGAATTAGTTTTAAATCTTAAGTAGTAGATAAGATATACGGTTTCTTAAAGTAGGTAAAGTTATTTCTTCTCTCGTCAGAGTAATAAATTGTTATGTGCGTACTGTTAAGTTATTTGAAATAATTAACAATTTTTATTTATCATTATTTTTAACAAATTTTGAGTATCTTTGTTTAGTAAATTTGTTATAATTTAGTTAATTTGTGTTGTACATTTAGTTTGAGTAGATTTTTTAGATATTGTGGTTACCAAAAAATGTATACTTTTGCTATTGATATTTTTTTACAAAGTAGGCAAAACTATGCAGAAAAGAAGGAAAAGCGATTTAATTACTGCTCTTCTTTTTCATTTGTTTAAAGCTATTTATTTGTTGTCCTAGCTTACTTTTCAAGTCTAGTTTTGATTGATGTTTATTTACAAATTGCTTTAAATCGCATTGAAAGCTGTATCGACCAATTTTTGCTTGTTTAAAAACAAGTTTACGAATACAATAATTGTGAATTATTAATGAAGTTCTAGAAATGATCAATATTGAATTACGTGTGCGTAGCAACGATTAATTAAAAATTTATTGTATCACTCTTATCGACTATGAATAATTAAAAACATACCAGACGCGTCTCCTTCTTTATGTAAAGACGACTCATCTGAAAAGTAAACGTTTCCGGGCGATATCAAAGAGGTTTTATTCGGTTGTTGCCAAAAGGATTCGGGAAAGGCACGAGATTTCATAGGCAAGGGTTCTGAAATTTAATTTCCGCAACAACAAGCGTTTTAGGTTTTACGTTACTTACCTTTTTTGTATTTATTTTTAATGATGTAATAATTATGGTTTTCGTCTTTTGCTTTATAATAGGTGTAGTTAGCATCGGACGATGTAACTTTTGTCGTGTTCAACACCAACAGTTTTCTTTTGGAATGCGTTTCAGCGTTGGTATTCTTATTGCTAGACGATTTAATACAATAACTGTTATTTACTACAATTTTTCTCTTTAAATACATTCTTTTAATATTAAGAAATACATTCTGATTAGGGTTTACATTTTGAATGAACGTTTGTGGTCATTCCGCGGTCGTTATGGAGACGTTGACCGCGTCTAAGTAACAAACTACTATTTATGTTTTATTGATAAATGGCAAATGCTAGACGCATTTCTACGTTTTTTTTAAAGACGTTTAACACTTTTTAATTTAAAAAACTGTACTAACAAGTGTCAAATTAAAACACTAACATTACAAGCAATTGACAAAATGAAGAACGTTTTTAATAGTTATACAGCCTTTGGATCAATATTTTAGCTATAACATTGTTCTATTTTAACACTAGGTGAAAAAATATACATGTTAGTTGTTTTTTTTTTACTTTTAGACACCCAGGAAAACGCAGTATATCAATAATATTATTTCATCGCTCAGTATTCTCACTGGAATTGTTTTGATCAAATTATGAAATGTAGTTGCTACACAATTTTCAGTTTTCAAAAAAATCAGTCATTTATGATTTCCTAAAATTGTCAAATTGTGTTGTTTTTCTCAAAAACAGAAGTTTTAAATATTTTCAAGAAACTTAACAAATTTTTTTACTATATGAGTATGAAAAGTTCATTTTTTGATACTGAAGCTGTTAGATTTTGCTGTCATGATACCAAAGAATACAGTTCGCAAAACAATTAAAGCAAAAACTCCATATAAGTGACAAGAAAAAGTTTCTCCGTATTTATAGAAGTACCGTTGAGGTGGGATCAATTCGACTCTGGTTGGGTTACGTTCGAAAAGGAGCATGTTTTGAGAAGTACGTTGCCGTCGAAGATATGTTCTGATTTAATAAATGCAGAAAATACAACGTCTATGTAGCTGCTGCACAACTGCACGCACTTTCTCGTCAACGTATTCATACGCGTTGCATTAATAATACGAGGTTTAATATAAAAATTATAGTTGCAAACACCACTAATACTACATATATTTTTCAAATTATTATTCTAAGTAACAGTCTCACACCGGAAGTTGAAAGTTGCTATTACATTGGAAGCAAAAATAGAACTTAATTTGTTAAAAATCGCGAGTGGCCCCTTTAAAAGCAATTAGCATACCGCGGTTAGAACTTTGTGGCGCCGTGTTATTAGCCGATTTGATGTTAAATTTTTTAAAGTCATTAGAATTGATTAATTATAAAACCTTTTATTGGACAAAATCGACTATTGTTTTAGCGTGGCTAAATTCTGAGTCTCGAAATTTGAGTGGTGTTTGCAAATATAATTTTTATATTAAACCTCGTATTATTAATGCAACGCGTACAAATACGTTTACAAGAAAGTGCGTGTAGTTGTGCAGCAGCTACATAGACGGTGTACTTTCTGCATTGATTAAATCAGAACACATCTTCGACGAGAACTTAAGTTCTCAAAACATGGTCCTTCGAGCCGGATTGCATCCATTGTGATCATATGTATCCTACTGTTACGTATTTATTATTAAAAACTAATTTATTTAAGCGATTAAAAATACGTTTACTTAATCTAGAAATATGTACACTTTTAAATTAACCGAACTAATGAAATCTAATAATATTTAATAAAAACACTTACACTATAATTTATGTATAACCGTTGTATAATACTATCACTAACACGAGATAAGATAACGTCCTCGGATAGCCTCACACTTGTTTGTTTACACTATTTATCACGTTCACGATTATTCTCGATTTATTTATGTAGACACACGCGCGTGCTAATCACTTATTTATCTTCACTTGATTAATCTTCTTAATACTGCATGCATTCACATTCCAGCAATAACTGACCTACGATTTCCATGTTCGGCATTTATAGACATCGGCGAATCCTTCTCGAATCCTTCTCGAACGTTCCCTACTTTTCGCTATATCTTCTAGACAGCTTCTAGAAGGCTCTTCTTGAATGTTTCACTACAAACTCCAATCCAGTTGACGAGTTCAAAGCAGAAGAATTCTCCTTAACCTAGTTCGGTAAGTCGCCAATAATTTCTATACGTTGCTTTTATCCTACTGCGTCAAAATGGTCTTAACAGAAGTTAAAACTCTTACCATAAAATGCGCGCAAATCAAAGGATCTGTTACTCGTTTTCAATTATTTAGATTCGTTAAATACTAATAATGTTGATAAAGTACAAGTAAAGCTTAGAATAAACTATTTTATCAGATTGAACCATAAATTTAATGACGTTCAATTAAAACTTGAATTATTGTCAGTTAGTGAAGATGAGGTGGACCAGAATGAGCGCCAATTATTTGAAAACTCTTATTATAATCTTTTATCTAAAGCTAAAAAATTAATTGAAAATGATCAATTCAACACGGGTGAATATAGTATACGCAACAGTGTTAGCGGTGAATATAATAATCAATTAAGATTGTTTAGATTAAATTTGCCTATTTCTTCCGGTAATTTTGACGAGTGGATGTCGTTCTTTGATACATTTCAAGCTATGGTCTATAATAACGGAACGATAAGTGATACTCAAAAAATTACACTATCTGAAATCCTCTTTAAAGGGCGACGCCGTCTTACAATCATTAAAAATTTTCGCGGTAAATTATTTCGTTGCATGGGACATGTTAAATAATCGGTATGACAATAAAACGCAAATAATTCAAAAGCACATTAAGTCCATGTTTGACATTCCACAAATTAGCAAGGAATCTCAAACCTGCATACGGTCTATTATTTACACGGTTCAAAGACACTTACGGGCGTTAAAGGCATTAAAACGTCCGACAGAGTATTAGGATGATCTTTCAATTCACTTGTTATGTAGTAAATTAGATGTAACCACATTAAAGGATTGGGAGATACCGGTTCCTGATAAGGAATATCCCACCTTAGATAACTTAATACAATTTTTAGAAAGAAAGTGTCAAACTAGAAATAATAGATAAACGGAATGATTCAGTTAACAATAGGGAACCTCGAAATAAAACAGTCACATTGCACAGCGCTTCAATAAGTAATAGTTGTCAATTTTGCAACAAAGATCACGCTATTAGTACGTGTGAAGTACTTCTAGCATTTCCAATAGAAACGCAAATCACCAAAATAAGAGATAAGCGTTTATGCATTAATTGCTTTAAGTCAAATGACACTACGGTTTATTGCAAAGCTAAAAAATGCACTAAGTGTAATAAAAAACATAACTTGCTGTTGTATTTAGAATCAAGTTCAGCGTTGTCTACTCAATATACTAGTTCTAAGCAAGTAACTCCTAATTCAGTGCCTAGTACCTTATCTGCAAATTTAACAAATATTTCTCATTGTCTCCATACCAGTAATCATGATCAGGTGCTTTCATCGACAGCAGTAATTAACATACTAGATTACAAGGGCAACTGGCATCCTTGCAGGGCTTTCCTTGATTCGGGATCTCAGACAAATTTTATCACTTAGGCGTTAGCAAATAAATTAGGGCTTACAAACAAATATACGCGGCTTTTATTGACTCGTGTTGTTAATTCTAATAATGTTGTCCAGAATAAAGTTAACATAGTTATAGATTCTCGTTTAAATGGCTATCGCGAAGACACGAGCTGTTATGTTTAAACAGAATCACTGAAAAAATACCGTTAATGCCAATCAAGACAAAATATTTATACATCCCTAAAAATATTACTCTTGCAGACCCAAACTTTTACGTCTCTGGGAAAATTGATATACTTCTAGGCGCAGAATTGTTCTGGCATATATTGTGTATTGGGCAAATTTAGGGTTGCAAATCTGAACCAGGTTTTCAAAAAACCAAATTAGGATGGGTTATTGGAGGCAAGATTGGAGTCGGAAATGTTAAATCTAGTGTTAGTCGCAACTTTGTCACGAATAGCTTAGACCAGAAATTAGAAAGATTTTGGCAAATTGACAATATTCGGATAAACAACAAATACTCTTACGAAGAGCAACGGTGTGAAAAAATTTTTTTAGATAATTACTCGCCCGCAAGCGATGGACGGTTTCTTGTAAGACTACCATTCAAATCAGAGCCAGGTCAACTGGGTAATTCTAGAGATATAGCACTAAAACGTTTCTTAAATCTAGAGAATTCAGTTAACCAACAATTATTGTTTTATGTGAATTGCATTCAGTTAACTACGAATTTTTTATCCACCTTAAATTATTTTTTAATCGTTTAATTTTTGCTACTAAGCCACAACTTGTTTGTAATTCTTTATTAAACAATATTAATAGATTGTACACAATTTTTAAAAATTCTGAAGTTAGTCTGTATAAAAACTTTATTTCCTATGAATTACTGTAATTTTTATTTACAATTAATGTTTTAAGCACATTTATATCACTTGTTTTATCAACACTTAAATATTTTTTACAATTTTTGCACTTATTTTTTTTGTATAAATAGTGACACAAATAAACCGCAATATGAGCTGCGGAACAAAATTCTAAAGAAATTGGAACATTTTCGTCACGTTGAAGCGACACTTCCATGTCTTCAGTTATAAAGATGGCCTTTTTTCATTTCTTCTATTACTTTTTTGAAGTTAGATTTAGTACTTATTGTTTCATCTAGGATAGATAAGAACTCGTCACTTGTAGTCAATTGCTGCAGATACAGAATTGCTAAATACTTAGGCGGCTATTTAACGCGCATTTTTTTAAAACTGGACGAACTTACGTGCTATATATTTTTCTCGCGTCATCACAGAAGCAAAAGAACTTGATGTTATAATCATACTGCTCTCTCCGCAAACATCTCATAAAATTAAACCGCTGCCGCTGGAGAGTACGGTATTTGGACCATTCAAAACTTTTTGATATCTGCGAATTTCTTGAAATAGCTTATAAACTGTAAAATTTCTTTAAGCAGTCAAGAAATTGCATTGGAAGTTTTCTTATATATAGAGAGTCCATTTGGTAACACTTCTTTTTGACTCAAAAATCGAAGACCTGCTGTTGGGTTTATGGTGTATTACACGAAAAGTATACGTCAGCATCTTCAAAAAATATTTGTCATAACAAAGAAAACTAACCAAAATTGATTGATTATATTTATTTAGGTATCATATATGTCATTGTTTTCTTTATATTATCAATAATCAATATATAATTTGATTAGAAACATGAATTGATAAACGCCAAAATTTGTAATCCCGCATGTAGGATATCCCATCGCATATTATTTATTGAGATCCTGAAGACATTATTATTAAAGACATCCTAAAGACGTCCGTTTTAAGTCCCGGAATGTAAAGACATCATATGGACGTAAAACGGACGTCCCTGAGACGTCGTGTGTTTAGTGAAGAGTTTCGCAATCTGTAAAAAAATGGATCAGCTTTGCGATAGCTAGCAGAGAAATTACCACAAAGGTAGTTGTTGCTAAAAGATGCCCTTTTGTTGTTCTAGTAGTATACTTAACTTAACCACAACGAAATACGTGCGCAAGGATATGCAAAAGATATCACTATATTGACACGTGGCAAGTTTGGGGAAGTTGTTTCAAACTTTATAAAAAACGGTGAACTTTGCCAAGACAACAATAGGAGAAGGAAACTTCAGAATTTAAAGAAACTTTATTTGTAGAGGAAAGAACTTTAACTGAGCAATGAGGTTAAAATTCGAGACTCATTTTAGACACTAAATTAACATTTAACGCTCACTTAGAAAAAACAATCAACAAAGCTACTCGTCCATTTTGGGCCTGTAGAAGTCTTGTAGGTAAAACATGGAGACTAAAACCGAAAACGATTCTTTGAATATATTCTAGGATAATAGTTACCACAGTCACATATGTTTCTCTAATTTAGTGGCATAAATCCAAAAGAAGAAAATCCATAACAAAACTCAGCAAGTTACAGAGAATTGCTTGTCTAGAAATCACAAGAACAATGTCAACGACGCCCACTGCACCAAGAGAAACTTTGCTAGACACTGTCCACCTGTAAATTTAGTGGTAAAATCAGAAGCTTTGGCAGCAGTCTATCGGTTAAAATCTAATGAATGGAAGCACACTCGTGCATAAGATACCAGGCCAAGATTTTTGAGAAGATATGCAAAACCTACATGTTAAGCATGAAATCAAACAGAACCAATCCAATTATCCACTTCCACAATTCTTATCGGATATTTATACCGACAAAAGAATGGGAGGTAGATAAACAACTAAGAAAGCAGCAAGCAATTATCTGGTATACAGATGCTTCCAAAACTGCACAAAGTACTAGAGCGGGAATCGCTGGCAGTAGATCAAGAAGCATTTTAGCGTAAGCCTGTGCTGCAGCAACCGTATTTTAAGTAGACATTAGTAACAAAACGCTTTATAGCAGTTAAAGATTGTGTAAACTTGTTAGTCCGTCTAGACGAACACAACAGAGGGCCTCTACAATGGCCAAAAAAGGCATCAAGGTGACAAAGAAAACGAAAGAGCAAAACTATTAGTAAAATTTAAAAAAAAACCTTCTAATATGGCCTGATTTAGAAACTTATTAAGGCAAAAACATGCCTCACACTGGTTGGCAGTTTCTAGACTAAAACAGTCGAAAATGTTTATAATGGGACCATACAGAAAGATGTTACATACAAAAGCTGTAAAAACAAAAATTACCACAATTAAAGTAACATAAATGAGGTTTTTGCCGGTATTCAGTGGTAAGGGAGGATTAGATCAGAATAGAAATTGGTGAATATTTCGGAAATGACAAAATCGGAAGTAAAATGCTCATCGGTGTGGACGCCAATCAAGAATACGATACAATTAGCTTCTAGATCTTTGATCTTACGATCGAACCTACCTTTGAAACTTGTAACATCCAAAATCTGAAAGTTTAACACAAATTTAACATATAACAATTTATTATAACAATAAATAAAATTAAAAAACTAGTGTAGTCACCACACGACTTTCCTATAAGAAATGATGAACGAATGTCTACATATTTTTTTTAAGGTTATGTTGACTAACCCTTATATTTGTGCGCTTTGATATTACTTACCCTTTTAGTAAATCAGTAAAAAAAAATCGTCGCAGGCAGGATTCGAAACTATCAAACCCATCTTTTGACAAAGCAGAGAGAATATAAAAAGCCAGCTCCATACTAAATTTCAAGTTACTAGGACTTTTGGTTCGAGAGTTATCGTGGGTTCATCCAAAAATAATTTAAATAAGATGCAGCACTCTGTATAGAAACAAGTCAAAAAAATATAGAAATAATTGTTATTTTTTAACGTATCTTGCTTTCCCTTCAAGATATGGGAATTTTTTTTCTAAAAAAATCGTCGCAGCAGGATTCCAACCTAGGATTATCTATGGAATTCACTTTAAATTATAAATCAGATATCTAATAAACTGTTAATGTTAGAAAAAAAAATTATTTGAATAAATTGTTAAAAAGAATCAACTCTATAAGAAACTGTAAAAATAATTCGAATAATTTACATACGTACAAAATTATATAAGAAAAACTGTTAAAAATAGCAGTTACACTCACTTCTGGTTTCTTTATCGGACCCATCTTTTGATAGAATAGAAAGAATATGCAAAGCTAGCTCCATACCAAATTTCAAGTTACTAAGACTTTTGGTTCGAGAGTTATAGTAGGTACATCGTTACACACACACACAAAATTTTTTTGTCAAAACTATATTTTTCTGATTCAGGAGACCTTAAAACGTAAAATTACGCAATAAAAATTTTTTGAAAAAAATTGCGATCGCTATACTTTCCTTATAGGAAAGTAAAAAAGCAATTTAAGAAACCAGTTAAATAAAATTGATCAACACAAAAGATAAATGAATGAAAAATGAAACTGCATGGTTACTTAAGCAAACAAACGTAAAAAAAGAGTTTAAAAAAAATAGTGTAGTTTTCTATAAGGAATAATGAAGGAATGTCATATTGACTAACCCCTATATTTGTGCGCTTCGATATTGCTTTCCCCTTTAGTAAATTAGTAAAAAAAAATATTTGAGTAAATTGTTAGGAAGAATTAAGAAACTGTAAAAATAATTCGAATAATTTACATACGTACAAAATTATATAAGAAAAACTGTTAAAAATGGCGGATACACCCACTTCCGGTTTCTTTATCAGGTCCATCTTTTGATAGAATGAAGAGAATATGCAAAGTCAGCTTCATACGAAATTTCAAGTTACTAGAACTTTTGGTTCGAAAGTTATCGTAAGCACATCGTAACACACACACAAACAGACACACACACACACACACACTCACACACACACACACACATGCGCATACTCACAGATACACACACAGACACCCAAAATACATTTTTCTGTTTAAGGAGACCTTGAAACATAAGATTATGCAAAAAAAATGTTTTAAACTACGATTCCTATACTTTCCTTACAGGAAAGTAAAAAACTACTTAATTAATAAATGACACAAGTTTTGTTTCACTTAAAATTAAATTAAAATATACGAAGCAGTACTCGTTGATCGGTTAAATTTATTCACCGACGGTGAATCGTTCACTAAATTGTTCTACATAGTTCACAAAATTACACAAATAGACGTTAAGAATAATAATATTTAAAAAACACTTTGATAAGTTCAAACCTCTTAAGTTACACTAAACTCAAACAGTATTGCAATTAAATCTTTTGCACTAAACGTATATTTTTAAATGCCTAAAGTAGTTTTGTATCCTGATAAAGCTGCAGGTGACTGGACCCAGAAGCTAGTCGATAATCCCAGGCTAACCAGCTAGAGGAGGTGATGACGAATTGACTTGAGTGTATTAATTATTTAGTCGATTTTAGTCGATTAGTTTGGGTTACGCAATGCCAAACATCACTCAATCATAAACTTAACAAAAACCCATCTTACGTGAAGAATTTAATTTCTAAACCCGAAAATTTATGAACTCGGATTTCTTTTAACCCTAACAACAAAACTTCACGATCCTGTAGGGGGTAAAACACCCATCAACGTCACGTGTTTTTGTTTATAAACTTTTACACAGACTGCTTAGAGTTTTCAAAAAAATTCTTCAATGATTAGAGTGCAACCAACAGAGATAAAAAATTAAAACGATACACAATTTCACGTAAGTTTTCACGAAGTTTGCCACCTCGTACTTGCAACCATAAGCAAAGATAATAATGAATAGACAAACCTCTTAATAATGTTAACACAAATAACTGCTTAAAACTATCAAATTACTTGTATCTCAAAAGCTAAATAAGTAATTATAGTCGGAACTATAAATCATAATGTATTCTGAATCTTAATAATTACAGAGAAAGTGCGTAAACACAGCACACGGATATTTAAGCAACATGAAACCATAAATTAATTGAAAACAAAATGTCTTAAAAATTCGGAATAACAAAGATGATTTGAATTACGTCAAACTAATTCACTAACCATATTTAAAACTTGACTAAAAACAAACGTCAAATTGAAACGATCGCCGATACGATACATTAAAAAGTAAAAAATTCAAACGCAGGTTACATAGAGAATTAAAGCAATAATGAAGTGAGTTAAAAACCAATGTCGAACTCTTCACATGACACTGTCCTCTTATGAATATAATCCTAAATGTAGGATATGTGTAGAGAAGAATAAACACCTCTTCAGATACAAATCGTTAATACTTACCACAACGTTGAGCTTGGAAATACGGTACAATCGAGTATTAAGGTTTGCGAACACAACAAAACCCTTAAAAAGTTGCCATTTTTTCAATCTGATTTTTTGGATTTATTTAAAACATATCACATGTTGGTTACAAAAACATGTATTTTATACAAAAGCGTAAACGTTTAATAGCCTAGATTTCATCAAACTTTCTGTTTGTTAAATGTTCTTTTATCACCATAATTGTAAAATTGTAAACAACCGAAGAATTGTTTACCGGTCAACAATTCTCAGTTATGCAAAGCCAATAGACCTTCTATACCATAGTAATTGCGTTTAATAAGTCGGCAAGGACCATTTCAAATAAGAGCATCATATTTTTACAGCCGCTGATTTCAGTCCGTTGTTGAAAAACGATAAAAACTATACTTACGCTTTGAATTTCAGCAAAAAACTTTTAATTATAGAACTAAAATATTTGCATTCCCAAGTTTAAATGTTAAACAAATAAACCGCTCAAAATTCAAGGATTCTAAAAAATTGTAATTATTACATTGCTATATTCCAGTCAATGTTACGTACGTACTGACGTTGCAATACAAATACATAATTCATTCTTCGTAAATATACAACGTATTTTTTACATATTTTGTTACTGTAGTTTATAAATTTTTTTAAAACTCAGCATGAACGAAAATTAAGTACGTATAAGCATCAAATAATAAATTTTCTAATAGTTTTTAAAAATTTGCCAGCAAAAAATATTAAACCGAAGAAAATGACTATTTTTTATTACAAACCATTTTCAATGCATGTATTTATCAACTTTAAATGGTTTAGGTCATGTGATGTTATTTAAAATACAAAAGGTTTTATTTTAACTATAAGTTTATTTTTTACCCAAAATAAGAAAATAGATACTATTTAGTGGATGTTGCAAAGTATAAAGATTCTTTTGTAAAGCATTTTTTTATAGTACCCATTTAACCACACTATATGATCGTAAAAAAACATTTGATGCTCTATTAAGTTTTAAAGCTACACAAAGGCACCAAAATTGCTGTGTGGGTGCCTTTGCTGTTTACTCTATGAGCATCTGTAATGGTATTAAAACACGTACAACGTAAAAAATAAAAAACCAAACCTAACAAAATTTAGAAGCAAAAAGTTACCTTGTTCTTTTTAATAAACTCACCAAGAGTGAATCAAAACGATAGAGAAAAAAATAACAACTCTTAATTAAAAACTGTTTAATTCGGAAGAAAATTCTAAAAGCATTTAATAAATTATTTAAAAAAATGTAACGTCGATTTAAATTAAAAAATTTACAGAAAAACGAACAAAACAAATTACTTAAATAATTTAAAGATAAAATATTGATAATTATTTCCATCAATGTTAACATTAAGAAGAGATGTTAAATATTTTTGGGGTATCTATTGAAGATTATTATGTACACCATCGAGATCTTAAAAAGTGCTACATTTAGAGTTAGTGTTATTAGTGATCACAGAAAACTCTCTTAATGAATACACATTTTTTTAACATGCAATCAATGCATATTCATTATAAAAACACGTACTATGTACCATTTCGATAAAATTATTATAATTAATAATATATATAATAAAATTAGTTGATGTAGTTAAAAAAAATACTTTTAAGTACATACAAAAAGAGTAAAGTACAACAAGTTTAATGATAGAAGCAATTGGTATTGCAAGTATTGGTAACACAACTTAATCGTAAAAATAAATATTTACACCATAGATGAAAATTATTGCATAAACACTAATGTATAATGTTAGCGGATACTAATTTACGAACGAAAGATCTAATTCATAACGCGATCTTTGGTTTGTACAATGAGTGATGTTTGACGAGTTATAAAAAAAGAGCTGCCTATAGTAAATCACAAAATGTCAGTTCTTGTTAATGCTAAAAAGCACCATTGCCTAATAAACTTCGTATCAACAAGTGGAAATGTTAGAGACTAATTAAAACAAGAACCAAGAATTACGAGGCACAATTCCGAATATTTCTTTTTCAAGATTATTAAATATCTATAACATTGTTTTACGTAATTAAAAAAATGCACGAGTATATTAACAACTAAATCACAATTTTGAAATTAAAATATGATCTACGACATAAGTAATTGCTAATGATTATAAAACATTACAATAATACTTGAAAATACTTGATACTTTTAGAGTGTATGTATGTTATGTATATAATAACTGGACAATCCTACCCTGTCTATAACACATTAATCATATTTCACTTATTTCAAACATCACTGTCTGGGTCAGTTTCACTACGTGGTTGTCCAAAATTTCTAGTGATGCTTTCACTCATCGATCGAATATTTGCAAGGTGGACATCGTTGGCAGGCACCGAAAAATAATTAAGTCTATCTAGATCAGGTACAGCATTTAAATCATCATCTGTACGATAACAGTTATCATATTCAGAATCGTAAAGGGCACTCAAAGAATCCAGAGACATCATGGCGTCGGAATCGAATATTCTTGACGATGCTCGAGACGACATGCTAGTATTATCGTCCATATCTCCATCGTGATTGTGGTCGTTGTATGCTGAATTCACATCACTTAAAGCACCTGCAAATAAAATATACGCATTAATATGTATTATAGGTATTGTGTTTAAGCTGTAAAATAAAAACTGGTAATAAATATTTTTACTCAAATGGTTGAGGAAGTACGACTTCCTGCTATATTTTCAACAATGGAGAAGTACTCAATTGCGTCCCTGAATAAAAACACACTGTTTGCAACCAATGAAATAATTCAATTTACTTTGCTGATATTGATGTGCACTTGCCATAGATAATGTGGAGAAATGCGATTGGTTACATTTTTCAATAATTAATCAATTTTAACTTATCATATACACAACAAATGTCATAATACATTTTGTATTGTGAATACATAATTTCAGGCATTTTGGGTAAAATAGTAAAACGTTCTCAAATTCAAGAGCCTTCTCGAAGTTGTTATCCATGTTCTAGAACGTATACCGAAAGATATGGAACATTCGAGAAGGATTTCCAAAATGTGTATAAATACGGAACAAACAAATCGTAAGTCAGTTATTTCCCGTAATTCGAAGACGGCAGTGTTAAGAAGATTACTCAAGTATTTAACGCGTGTGAGATAAATAATCTGGTATGTGACTTTAACGTAAACAATAAGTGTTAAACAAGTGTGTGTGATTTTATCTTATCTACGTGTCAGTGATAGTGCTATATATAAATTATACTGTAAGTGTTTTATTAAATATTATTAGATTTCATTAGTTCAGTTAGTTTAAACGTGTATATATTTTTAGTAGTTAGTAATAAAATTCGTTACAATAGTATACATGATTCGTGGTGAAAGTGACTTTCTCTGGTTCCACGGTTTAAACTACGGTCTCACCAAAAAAATTACAACTTCCCCCCCATACATGAAATAGGTATACTATATTTTCCTAAAATTTACGATATCACACATTGCAAAACAGAAAATTATACATTTTTATACAAACATTCATTAAAAACCAATAATAGTTGTAGGTATTGTAAGTTTAAAATTAAACGTCGAAATCTGAAAAACTTTGGTGGAAAAGAAGATTAAAATTTAAAAAAAAAGCAAACGATAGATAAATGATTATTTAATTTATATTGAATTATGAAATGTAAAACATCCATTTGAACACTTTGAATTGGGATATATTTCAGTGGTCGGAAGTATAGCGATAATAGTATCGCGATACGAGTATCGCTATACTTTATTAGTATAGAATATCGTATCGCGATACATTTGAAAAAAAAGTATCGATAAAGATATCGCGATAGTTTTCTTCAGTATCGTCTATCGCAAAATGCGATACTTTGAATCGATACTTGAAAATTTATTGGAATGTTTAAATTTAAAAGTATGTACTTCGAAGTAAAACCGAATTTTAAATTCTATATAGTACTTTAAATTACAACTAAATAATCCGGTACCTGCAATGTCTACGATTTTTAAATATACCATTGTATTTACTTTCTTTAAAACAGGTATAACTCCACCATTGTCTGACAATTGAATTTTATGGCCTTTGATGCTAAATAAACAGAATATACCTGAAGTAGAATTTTCTTTCTAGAAGATATGCGCTCGAAATCATGTTCAACAACTAAGTACGTTTAATTTATGGTACAAAAATCAAATTATTTTGAAGATTTGTCAAACAGGGTAATACTTTTTACTAGTTTATAGCGAATTATTATGGTTTAAAAAAACAGTAACAATTAGGATTAAAAAGGGTTGCAGTACACAACTTTTAAGTAAACCCTCACAACCACCCAAAAGTCACGTTGCAAAAAAATAGTTTTATCTTTACCGACTCCAGATGAACTTACAAATTGTATATTTATCTTTTTTGAATGCCTGTCACAACCGAACCATAATCCAACAACCAGACAATAAAATATAACAGAATAGCAACTAGCTTTTGATTCCTTAAGTAGTGCAATTTAGGTGTAATTTTGCTTTTCGCTAACATTTTAGCATTATATAAGCAAGTACTTACAAAACATATGTATTTATTTTTAGAAAAAATATAACGTTTGTGCTAACTAATGAATGCAACTGTTTTAAAAATACGTATAGTTTAAATCTTTATTTAAATTTTGTTTTAAGTCTAAATACATTGGAGATAATACAGCTTTAAAAAATAGACTTGTAATTAATTTTTGTTTAATGTTAAAATACGACTAAATTGAAATTGTAATTTTTTTCTTTGCAGTTTTAAATAAGTGTGTACGGTTTTATCATAAGGTGAAGCCACGATTAGTAAGTATAACTGAATCTTAACAATAAAGTAGCAACTCAAAGTAATGTAAAATTCATATCGGAATTTCTCTCCTCAGATCACTAATGAAAAAGTATCGCAATAAGTAACGCAAAATTAAAGCGATACTATTATCGCTATCGCGATACTATTCTAGACAAAGTAAAGAATATCGGTATCGCGATACATTTTTGCTCCAAGTATCGCTTATCGTATAGCGATGCTTTTAAAAAGTATCGGTCCGACCACTGATATATTTACAACAAAAAATTATATAAAAAATTACAAAAACCAGTTTCGACAATACGAAGAGGAAATCAATTTGACATGGTCAGTGGCACGCCCCCACCTACCCTTTCACCCTCGGTCATCACAACTTCAAAAACGTAAATCGGACCCCTCCTTGCGATAGATCGTTGAAAAAGTCTTTAAAAAAAAACTATTCAGAAATACCAAAGGAAATCGCATTCCACTTGACAGTTTTGAAATAATTAGCAAATGAAGTTTCGGAAAATGATGTTAACGCTTTACAAAAACTGTTCAAAATGTTCATCTTTTTTTAAACAGAAAAATAGTCGAAATTCAACTTCTTGCCTCAGTTTTTGGAATGTCTCACAAGTGATGGAACGACAAACGTCGATAATTCGTTGCTGTAAATCTTGTGTATCTTGGTTCGTCTTATAAACGATTGATTTGATGTGGCCCCATAAAAATAAATCTAATATACGGGCAATCCATTTTCCTAGATAATGTTCATCTAGCCGCTGTCTAGTTTGCACGACGTAATGCGGCAGAACACCATCCAGTTGAAGGTAATACAGATTTGCATCTAATCGCGGGTCGTTATCTATTTGATCCCTCAATCCATCAATCAACGGCTCTATTGTGTTTTCAAGCAAATTCATAGAAATATCACCTGTAAAGTTTCCATTCAGGATCAAATATCCAACAATTGTATCTCCTATAATGCCATCCCAAAAATTTAGTTTAGATATCGGATGTAATCGTCTCGTATAATACGCGGGTATTCATTATCCCATTAACAATTTTGTTTGTTGACCTGCTCGTTTAAAAAGAATGTGCATGCATCAGAAAAAACAGATGGTTTTTAAAATGTTAGGATACTGTTTTTCAATCATAGTTTCACAAAACTGAATTCGTCTATCAGGATGTGCATTTTGTAACAAAAAACTTATGTGCTTTTAAGACTTTCTGAACCGATTCATGTGACACTCCCGTTAATTTTGCAATTTTGCGAAGCGACGTTTGTAGACACATGGCAACTTGACCCAAAACTTCAATTTGCAGTCCTACATCCATAATTTTTGACGGCTTTACCTTGATATTTGCTACAGAACCAGCAGATGCCTTGCATTAAATGTAGTAGTCGCCCGTAAAGCACATCGATTTTCACTTGCGTAAAGATAAATCATTTCAACCCGTTCAGCAATCGAGTATACCATTTTCACAAATTCTTTTCAAAAAACCAGTTCGTATAAAATTTAACAATGACACATTTCAAAGCAACAATAAATACTAACGTGTAAATACCTGTAAACATGAGTGAAAGACCCAAACAAATACCTTTGATAAAACAAAATTACAACAAACTTTTATCTGCATCTTCTGATTGTCGTTATTCTAATAATAGAACTCATCATATTGAAACGTTGTCGAAGTTACTGTCAACTTCAAGACAATAACCAAATGATGTGGAAAATTTTCGACACAGATAATAGAAATATATAAAGTCTTCAAAGAGAGCTGAGATCAGTTTTTCGAATTGAATTGAGAAAAGATTTTGTCGATTTAAAATAAATAAGTGAAATTAAAAAGTGCGTACCTAGTGATAGACACATAAATTAATGTGTTTTTCTTAAATATGGTTAGATTTAATTAGTTACATGTAGTTCTAATCGTGTAAATATTTAGTTTTAATAATAAATTAATTAATAATAAATTAGTATTAAAAATCGTAACAGTATTGTACGAAAGTATCACATCCAATATCCTCAAAAATAATTGCGGTAGATATTCACCATATGTGATAACTATCCAAAAAATAAAAATTTTTCATCACAAACAGTGTAATTTTATCGATTGATAGCATCTCCCCCGACTTCATTATTTGCTAATTATTTCAATACTGTGGAATATCACTTTTTTTGGTGCACTAGAAAGCAGAAAATTGAACTGTTTTAAAAGCTCTCCATGCCCTTATGTCAACTTCAGTCAGTATATTGTCAAATTTGCCATCTTTCACAACTTCTCGTATTTGTGGTCCCAAATTTTTAATTTGGTAATATTTTATAGCCACGGAGTTAGTGCTTGACACAGTGTCCATTTTTTCTGTATATAGGGGCGATATCGTGCACGGCTACAGTTAAAAAAAAAAGGTTCTGGTTGTTTTGGGATAGGAAGTTTTTTACTAGGTTCAACAAGCCGTAAAACTGATGGTAAATTACAAGAATAGTAAATGTAGAGGATTGCTCAATTCATATTCTCGCAATGTAAGTCGTAATCGCCCCACTTCAGTAAATCTTGATGCGTGACGTCAGCAGTAAACCAAGCTTCGCTTTGAATACGCTTTAAATATGATAATTTCCAGATTTTTTTACAACAATTATCTCATTTGTTGGTGTTTTACTCATAAAAACACGTGTCTACAAGTTGTTTGTAAGCATTTCTAATTATCTTGGTTTAATTTGAAAATTAAATTTATTTACGTTACATTAGATATTGACGTGTAATTTTACAATGTCAGGAAACAAGGTGCGCTTTGTTTGGTTGCATAACAACCTGATTGCAACCAAAAGCAAAAACCTCAAGATTATATGACAGGTTTCCAAAAGGCACCGATTTAGTGTCCTCTACAATTAAAAATGAATAGATTAGATGTTGTAAAAGAGCTGACAAGATGAACCTTAACAGCAACGTAATTTGTTCCACTCATTTCACACAAAGAGATTCGCAAAACGAATTATTTTAGATGCTTTAAATAAAATTGATTAACATAAACCAAATAAAAAATTATTTTTTTCTGCTTTAGAGAAACATTTTGAAAAAAACCGCTGGTCCGACAATTAATTTGTGTTACCAAAAAAAAATTTGTATCGTTCAATTAAAAAATAATGTATGGAATAGCAAAACAAGATTAATTTTATGTGCAGGTTTTCTTCCGTTCAAGCGATAAAAATTTAAAGTTTTATGACGTTTAAACGTAATTTCTTACTTTAAAAAAATTTTAAATCATCAAAAAATGAACAAAACTCATTAATAAAAAAAATATTTCAATTATGAACACTATTGCCATTGATTATTAAATTAAAACATTTAGAAGCCTTTTAACGTGCATCGTAATACGGATTGTAATAGAAGCATCGAGAACGAGGTCTACGCGTGACGTCAGCTCGTAACATGACCTCGGCAGAATAAATCGAGCAATCCTCCACATTTAATATCCTTGGATACATTTTTATACTGTATAGTGTGCTTGGACTTCGGTCCGATTCCATGTACGTATGTTAGTGAAGCAAAAGTGATCTTTCGCTTCTCTCCACACCATTGGTACTGCAAAGGGTATGTTACGTTTTGTACCTCTTAACCAAACAACAAGCATTACAACATATGTGAGGGGCGCATGACTTATCTTGACCTTATTTACACATTGCCTAGGCATTGCCTTTACTTGTAAATTTAAAATTAATGATAGTCCAGTAATAAAGATAAAATAAGTACGCACGAATACAAACACGAAGCCACACAGAGCGACAATTCGCTTTTACGCAAAACAAAATGGTGACGCGAATTTCGCAAAGAAAATCGAAAAGTCCGTTTTCCTAGTTTTGTGAATTGCAAGAAAGTTTTAGAGAATTTACTGTCTTCATGTTTTTATCCTTTAGGCTTATCAAAAAATCAAGAGTTCATACGTAAAATGTTTTTCCTGATCATTCAGTAAGAGTTCTTGAACAATATTGTAATAATATCGCTGTTTCTTCAGTTTTAAAAATATATCCCAAACCTTGTGTTATTATTATATTTTTTATTTAGTAAATATAATATAGGTACTATATAGATAACATAATAGTTATTTATGTATTTACAGCGTAAAGAGGCCTTGTTTTTGAGGCTTTCGCAGCCATGATTTTTAACAAATAAATATTTTCGGGTTTTGAACCGCGTTCCATATTTACACTTTTCACGAAATTTATAAAACTTAGAAAGTTTATAAACTTTGAAAAAACTTACAATACTTGACGTTTTGACAGTCATGTCGCTGTCTTCTTCAGAAAAAAAGAAAGATGGACAACAAGTTGGGGCATCAAGTATATAGAAAACAGACACATACTGACAGATACCTCAACGCCGAATCACATCATCATCCAGCTCAGAAGTTTTCAGTTCTAAAAACTTGAGTACACAGGGCCAAGGCGATCAGTGAACCAAACACGTTAAAGACCGAGCTAGGTCACCTAACAAACCCCTTAATAAAAAAAAGGTTTCAGAACATATATCGAGCAATTAACAAATACAGTAAGGAAAAACCAAAGAAGGAGCCCGTGGCAACTTCCTTCCTTTCTTACATAAAAGACTGCACGAATAAAATAGCCAAGATACTTAGAGGGAAAAATATCAAAGTGATCTTCATTGCAACAAATAAAATAACCGCCAATTTCTCTAAATCAAAAGAAACAAAAACACCACTCGAGAAACCAGGGGTTTACCACATCCCTTGTTCGTGTGGACTGACTTACATAAGACAAACGGGGCGCAACCCGATTAAAAGAACATAAGGCGGATACAAAGAAACATAACACAAGATCTGCTGTTGCGGAACATTTTTTAGACACCGGTCATACAATAAAATTTGAAGAGGCAACAATGTTGGCTAAATCCCAAAACTTCTGGCCTAGATTATACAAGAAAGCCATTGAAATCCAGAAGTACGATAATTTTAATAGGGATAATGGAATCGATCTTGCGCCAATATGGAAAAACATGTTCCGGAAAACTAATGAAACGAAACCGTCACGAACCACTTACCTGAACGGAGTAATATAAAGGCTTGTCAGGATCCTAACCTTCAGTTTCAGTTTTTTCGGAAGAAGACAGCGAAATGACTGCCGAAACGTCAAGTATTGTAAATTTTTTTAAAGTTTGTAAGCTTTCTAAGTTTTATAAATTTCGTGAAAAGAGTAAATATGGAACGCGGTTCAAAACCCGAAAATATTTATTTGGTAAAAAGGCTTTTATAGCGTAAGACGTAACTTTTATCCCCAGGTGGCAGCCGAGGGCTAAGAATACGTCAAAGGCTATAAAATCAAGTTACGGTCGTAGTACATACACAATTTTATGCACGGGGGGAAATTTTTTAATTTAAAAATATTTCTCAAATAAATTGAATTTTTGATACATATCCATATAGTGTTGCATGTTGCTTTGATTACATTTGAGTTTAGGAACGTAATTAAGATAGCAAGTATACAGTGGTAGTCATATTGTCTAAGATCTTAGTTTCATTTTGTGCCCGGTTATTGTGCGGTCTTTAAAAGGTGGAAAATGAACGAAGTTGATGACGCTGCAGAAAAAGCAAGAAACAGTAGCTTCGTTCCTAAAAAATCTAAAAAAGTGTATAGAAAAACATATAATGAATATCTTAAATGGTGCGACATACGAAAGAACTCCATCAAAAACTGTTATTGTGAAAATAATCTTCTGGCTTATTTTTGGCATTTATCAAAAGAAAGAAAACGACGTTCGATTATTCAATGCTTAAGGACACTATCAAAGCCAACCACAACATAGATTTAAGCAGTTACCTAAGCTTATTTAGGTTTTTAAAGAAAAAATCAGATCAGATTCATTCCCTAAAATTTTTGATCATAGAAGGGATAGAAACCTTTGTATACCAACCTCCAGATGGAATATATTTAATAAACAAGGTAAATGAATTTATTGTGATTTAGAAATGTTTAACGATTTTTAAAAACAGATAGCTTTAATATTTGGGATAACTAGAGCATGCCGTAAACAAGAATTTGTTCAGTTAGAAGTTGATGATATTCAGAACCTGCAATCCTCATTAATGACCACTATTCGAGATACTAAAACCAGAAGAAATCGAATGTTTAGTGTAGTTGACAAACTTAGATTACTAAGTTATGTAGAAATTTCTGTACGTCCGATAAATATGGATACTTGCAGTTTCTTCTTGGCTTACAAGAATGGGAAATGCATCAAGCAAGTTTTCAGAAAATTAATTTGGTTAATTGTTCTAATTGTTCTGTTAACATAAATTACCCACAAGAAATTTTCAACAAAAAATACAATTTTTGATTTCTAATGAAAACTTTTCATCATTCATTTAGTTTATTAGGTACCTATAATATCGTTGTTTGACGTTACATTATAGCCCATAAAATAAAGAGGTCCGTGGGATATAAAAAGACGATTGTGACATATCAATTTGTGTATAATTGTCAATTTAAGATACATCCGTGCATAAATAATATTTATAACGTTCTTTATAGTCGGCATCTGTTTAAATTATTTTTAAGAACACAATAAACTTCGATGAAGCATATGAACTAGGTTAGATTAGAATGGTTGTAATATTTATTTTTTACATTGAGAAAACAATATGGCGATTCACGGCAAGATTTTGCGATTATCGCAAAAAAGTTGACATTCTTTTAACTTTTCGCGATTTTCGCAATGCCAATTTTTTGCGCAAAATTTTGCGTCTGTAAAAACAAACCTTTAGCCGCAGCAAAAAAATAATAACTTCTTACGGGGTTAAATGTTAATGAAGAATATGTAATTTGGGTGCGCACATGTACAAAGTGAACCACTGAGCGTGGCTTAGTTTACTATCAAGATGGAAACTTTATCAGACCCGGATTACTTGAAAATTAAAGTTTTAACATTATACATTGTAATTTTTTCAGATTAAGACACATTTCTTACACATTTTCTAGTATTACAACTACATAAAATACACAAAATCATTATGCCCTACATTTCTTTAATTAAAAACTAAAAAAACATATTAACAAACAAACAATTACTACACGATAAAAATTAGTACTACAAAACACTAAACATTAGAATGACACTAGAATGACATTAGTCTATCATCAATATGACGGTAGTGGTGTCATTTTAGAATACGAAACACGGCTTCCCTATATTATAACTCAATGTAAGAAACACACAAGAATGAATTTCTTTTATCACTGCTAATACATCACACAAAGTTGTGCAATATTTGCAGTCAACTACCGAAATAAGACATAACTACGATAATGCGCAGGATTCGCTTTAAGACCAAGACCCTTACTTATGTGCTTAGGGGTTGAACGTAAAAGCCAGTGGTAGTTGACAAAAAAAAACGAGTAAGGTTGTTTTGTATAATTTATTTTCTTTGTTTTGTAAAGTGTTAGGGTGTAAATAAAAATATGTAGGTAAGCTAACGTAAAGGGTGAGAAAAGTAATTAATTTTCATACACTTTGTATTAAAATTCAAGCGTTATAAACACCAAAAACACCACATTTTCTTTGTTTAGCGGCCATTTAAATTTAGCCGATTACGTTATCTTTATGTTTCTATGTGTATGATGCATTTTGAAATCAATTGGTGTGGAATTATTTAACGATGTTTTTCGCTAATTATTACCAAATTAAAACTTTAAATTACTAAAATCGACACGTCTTAAAATAACGCTTCAAATGTAATTTAGATTCGTCGTATTTTCTATATTTAATAATTTCATTTACGTGTGATTTTAAACACAACATTAAGCGTCGGAAATCCTTAAATTTGAAGATTATTAAAGTTGAAAGTGGCGTTGCGCAAATGTTTCTTAATTCTATTTGTTTTGTTATTTGGATGCTTATGATGTGTTTTAGAATAAATTTGCGTTAATCTATTAAATTATTTTCTTTTCAAGTTATTAATCCTAATTCCATTCTAAATTATGCGTAATAACTTATTTTTTCTACTACTAGTTGTTTCATTATTACGTATTTAAGTGCAGGTAAATAATATTTCATTATTAACTACTGGTTAATAATGAAAATATTTACCTTTTCTGATAATTTTATAACACTTTAAAAAAAATACAGAACTATCTACCAGATGGAAGAGATTTTATTTAAAGCTATTTTAAGAATTTAATTCGTCCATTAAACAAATTAATTTGATTTTAAAATTGTAATTTATTTGAAGTTCGCGCTTAACTAAATGCGAATATTACTGAGTTAAATATATTTTAGATATAATCAATGCTTAAAGCAAAGAGTATATACTCTTTGCTTAAAGTAATAATTTTTTTAAACAATTTTAGTAACTTTAGCAAAAAAAACTTACGTTATCAATTTATTTTTGTGTTATAAATCACAATTAAGAATTACGTCAAAATAATTTGATTAAACTATAATGACAACCGTCACAATGACTGACTTGATTTTTAATTTGAAATTAATATCTTAAATTTTAAACTTAATTTAGTAACAATTAGAAAGGTTTTAATAATTCTAGTAGTGTAGTGTAGTGTAGTGTGTAGTGTAGTAGTATACTATGGTTGGGAAGTTCATAACCTGCGCATTATAATCATACACTTCTCAATCTTGGCATATAATATACTATTTTGTACGTTTATAATTTGATGATATAAAAGTTCATGAAGGTAAGGACACCTTTTTGATCGTAATATTTACCTAATATTGATAGTGAATCTAGTGAGTTTAATTTACTGGGTTAAAATGTAATCTAATGTTTTATTTGCCGTGAAGGGCATTATGAGGTTGCAGGTTGCGTCCTGATAATGAACTCTGCTTGTAATTTATGTGTAATCGTGCAACTTGTTTTTATTTTATCAACAATTTCCTATTTTATGTATTAAAGTCACGGTAGGTTTTTTCCCGAATAATAAAATAACATTTGTTTGATATATTATTATGTTTATTTTATATGTGTATTTTAGCCCTTGTTTGCGTGTCCCGACCACCCAACTAATTCCGTAACCAGGACTTCAATACCTACTAGCAGGCCCTCAGTTAACTAATTCGTCTTCTGTTTAATATTTATTTAAACTTGTTATCATATCTGTGTATTCGTTTAATTGACTTAAATTTGAGATATCCTAACTTGATGTTTATTAATAGCATTGACGATAAACTAATTGCTCGGTAAATCTAAATTGCATTTACATTCAATTAGACCACTGAAGGGTTTTTTCGTCTGTTCGTCCCTTCCTACCATAGTTTTCATCGAACAAAAAAACTTTCTGAGAAAAATTTAATGAGTTATACTTACTTGAATAAAAACCACAATAAAAATAAATATAATAATAATATAAATAAATATAATAATAAAAATAATTAAAAAAAAAAAATTTGCTGTGTGCTTAAGGTAACCTACTACAGCGAGAGTAAGCAGTGTGTAACGGACTTAATACAACTTACAAGGAGGGGTAGTTTGACGCTTACAGCCACAGCAAGATGTCGCTGCGTACCTTTCACAGCATTAAAATCTCCACTAAATGTAAAATGCATAATATAGAAAAGTATTACAATAATATTACAATCGCATCGATAAATCTTGAAATTAAATAACATTGGTGTTGTCATCATAAGTCGTAGTTCGCGAGTTTTTAAATAAAATTGATCTCGAATTGTTTGTTTGTATACTAAAGCAATTCATATACAGATAGTTTCCGACCATCTTTCGATGCGTTTCTTGCTGCTAACACGCTTTTTGCTCGTCGAGGAAAACCGGTATCAATTTATTTTTACCCAAATTCATAAGCAAAACAAATAAAATAACTGACGCGTTAGCATTTGAAGACATCGCATTTTATACCGGGCAGATTTTAACATTTCGGTGGTATGTGGGAAACTTTAATAAAACGAATCAATACGGGATCACATAGCCGACTTTGTCATTAGAGATTATTTCATGTCTAAAGAACCGTGAGGTGCGCGTCGAATAAATGTGACGATCATACGAAATAAATTCTAACTAAAAACATCTGCTGTAAACAATGTGTCAACTTAATGTAATGGTTAATCTTTAATTTAATAACGTGCACACCTTAAACGCCATATGAAAAGTGCAAACGTTTTCCAGTTGGATAATGACATTCCAAACAAAATTGGTTTCTGCGCAGCGGTTTTTTAGTCTTGAAATGAACTCTACCGGGAGAAAATGTTTGTATCCATGTCACGAAGGTATCTTTATTTCAAAGAGTGTAATACTGGTAGCCAAGATTTACTGAGTTTCAGACGGTCCTCCCGGTCCATGCTAGATTACTGTTTTTCTATTTCCGCAGCTTCGTATATTAGCCTAGAAAAGTAATCCACAGAAAATGAAAGTTTTGATATGTGTCTTTAGAATTATGATTATTTTATCTGTAAAACATATATATAGTAGGACGCGAAATGTCATCTAAAACAAATTAAGTTTCATTTGAAACGGATATTAAGTAATTCTGATTTGACATTTGAGTTTTATACTGTAAGTTTCCAAATAGAGAGTGTAATTAACTCAAGTCCTACTCCCATGACTTTAATGCCTTATTTAAAGGCCCTTTGCAGTAACTCCTGAGCCTAGTCTGGGATGAATACTAGAAGGTCGTTTATCAAAGTTTCAATGTATGTATCAACCAAGTATTTTTGGAACCGTTTTAGCAGATAATATTTATACAATTTACAAAAAGGAAAAAAGCAAAAACATAAACTATTAATACAATCATTGGTCAAGTGGTACTGGTTCGAGAAGAAAATCTATATCTTACAAAATGGTCTATTAGGCGCATTCTTCAAGTTTATCCCAGTCCTAATTAATTAACTTATTGTAATGTTTGGTTAAAATCCTACCTCAGTTCAGGATCGGCGCCTAAGTTGTAATTGTTTAATGTTAATATTTATTGATGCAATTGATTTATTATCACAATTTCGTATATTGCACACGCTTAAGATTAAATATTTTAATTTAACAATTTTAGAAATAACGCAAGATACAAGTTTTCTTCGTGATTCTTCAAAGCGGATATTAATACAATTTAAAATGAAGAAATAATTTCGAACGATCAATATCCGGGCCCATCAAAAGATCATAAAATTAGATCTCAAAGATCAATAAAGTCATCATTAAGATATACTCCTGATTCTTGGTGTTGCTGTAGTTTTTTCCTTTGCGGGTCCTAAATTTCATTCTTTATGCCAACTGACGTAGTCTACCCGAAATGTTTCGTTCTAAACTTATGACAACACATCCGGTAGTCAAATCCCGTTTCATTTTTTTTTCACTAGCTTATGCGTAATTATTTCCTTCTTCTCCAAATTCAACAGTTTGCTACGATGGCTTGTGAGCAATACTCGAAATGAAGAAGCAAGGCGCCCATTACGGTTTATACACCACAACCCACGGATACTGATTCATCATCGACAGCCGCATTATCTTGAAGTTTTTTTATTATTGTATTTCTAATAAATCTTTTATGTAAAAATGTTTTTATTCTTCTAACACCTTACTCTCTTTATTGCTAATCCTGACAGTCGCTACATGTCACGTATACAAATTCCCGCTAATTCTTTTACCCAAGCTTACGCTGATGCCATTTCTAGCCTTCAAAAGCTTACCTCAAATTTTCTTTAAGTTATTACAAAATCCGTGAAAGATTTAACATAATTATTATTTACGTTTTATAGTCTAATCAAGAATGCGCAGGAATAAAAAACTCTAAAGTTCTAAACAGGAAGTTAGAAATAAACATTTAATTTTCTCGCATAGTAATAGAATAGTAGTAACTTTGTGACGAACAAAAATCGAATAAATTAGAGTCTACTAATAGAAAACGTGTTGATTTTTTTCGTCTTACCTTCAGCATCTGTTAACCCAGTTTCATGAATCATAGATATGTTTTCTAGAGCGGGATCATCCGTTGTATAGCCAGTCGATTCCCTGTCATTCAGTAAAGGCTCTGAAGCACCTCCTTCCTCATCCTCACTCCATTCTGATTGACTACCTTCATTAGCACCTTGATTTAGCACACCATTTTCTAAATTCCGCAGCTTCTCTTGAACTTTCTCTTCAAGTAACCGTTTTACTTCTTCCTCCTACGCAAAATTATCCGTTACCTAGTTTATATTTATTAAACATTAACTTTTTACCAGTTCTTTATCAACAGACTGCATGTAGATTGCAAAAAGCATTAGAGTTAGATACTCAGATAAAATATATACTATATGCTTACCCTAGCAACCTCCTCTTCCATTCGTTTTTCGTCTCTTTCGAAGGTCTCTATATCCGTATCTTCACATTCTGTTCTTTCTTCTTGCATATCACAGTCATTGTCTAAATCGCCATCCATCTTAGGGTTTCTACAATGAGAAACAGTGTGAACAATTTTAAAGAAAATAGGACAAGTCCTAAGTCTGCAGCTACTTATTAATGCCAATGTTTTTCTAAGTTATGAAAATTTGACAGACAATTGTAGGCATTAGTTAGTAAATTTAACGAATACAGCTTTTCCAAAAAAATATTTTTATAGGAATTAGACAAATAATAATATTTTTTTACAGCGAAAGATACCAAAAAAAGTAAATAAAATAAATGACTACGTTTGACTGTCTTAATATTAACGCCAATGATGTGTAAACTATGAAGTATAGTGTACATTGGAATGAATAAATCAACTTTTTTGTTGGACTACATACTTTTAATAGATTAGTATAAATGGGTTACCTATTTCGCTCCATGTATGAAAATGAAGTGAATAGTGCAGAAAAAAAGCATGGGTGTGCCGAGCAAACAGCATGGAGTTTGCTTGTTAGTAAAAGCAGGTGCCAATTTAAGATTAAAGCATATTGTGACTGCAATATACCTGTCTAAAGGTGATACTTTTTGTTGTTTATGGCACTCGGATGGCCCAGGTGACGCACCTCTCTTCAACGATCCCTCCTTGCTGCTTGCTCGGGTTGGCGATATACACTGTAACGTAACAGTGCCAGTGGGATTTAAACGCAACCCCAGAGCAAGCGCTTGAATAGCTGCAAGGCCAACTTGATGAGTATTATTGTTAGGGGCATACCTCACAAGTGGTTCCAATGCCAAGTCTTTATTTTGAGGAGTCAACTCATATTTTGGAGGGATATTTTGTAGTAAATTCTGTTCTTCTAAAAGTTTTTGAATTTCTCTTTCAAAAGGTCCTGCAATACTATCACAGATTCCTTCGGTATTATTAACTTTAGTATTTGAAGGTTGAATATCTCTAAGTCTAGTCGGCGAAGATTGCATTCTGCGCATATCTTTTTTATCAGTTTGACTACATCCATCTTTTTTACTTCGTTCCGAACTTGATTTATTTTGTAAATCGTTCTTCTCCATAAGCAATTCTTTAATTCCGTCCGCTTCTTTAAAACTAGGCGAGCGTTTGCAATTAGCGCTTAGTTTATTGCACTCTAGAATAGAATCGCTGTCGTTTCTCGTACGTTTCTCCATACTACGATGCTGTTTATGTGTTTGAGGTCGGGAAACAGCTCCATTCGAACTGTACGCTTTCATTAACGGATTTGGCTTCTGCTTTACTCTGCCGATAAATTCGAAACTAGCGCAGCTCTCACCTTTTCCACTTTCTTCTCCATCTAAAACCGGAGGACTGGTTATAATCGAAGAATCAAGAGTGTTAGCATTTCCAGCAAGTGCTATTAGTGCATTTGGAGGTAAATTATTACGTTTAGCCGATCGTTCGTTAGAGTTATTTCGTAAAGAACAATTAGGGGGTATGTAATCTAAGGAAGCGCGCGGCGAAACTTCGGGGGACGAACAAGGATTTACTTGGATGTCTGAAGGAAACAAAAATTGTTGTGGTTCCGCTGGTAAAGGAGGTGAAACGCAGGGGGAAACGTCTGCATCTGTGGTACGACTGTAACTTTCGTCCGAACTGCTAATGCTAGGTGAATGATTTAGAGAACTAATTTCGTCGGCGGATGAATGAATTCTTTGTGGCGCCCCCGCATTGTATAAACCACCAATACTTTCATCTGAGTAGTGTCTTTGTAGTGGACTGTGGCGATTATGATGAGGACTATGTCGGTTGTGCAAAGGACTTCTATTATGAAGAGGACTGTGTCGGTTTTGGAGTTTGCTGCGTAATATTTCGGGTGTACGTTCTGGAGTTCTTTGGTGAGATGGCGGGACAACAGCATGATAAGGCGGAGGCGGTGGTTCATTAATTTGTTTACGGTTATGGCGATTTGGAGATTCTTTTCCTGGAGGTTTAGGCAAAGGCTTTAGGTACGGTTTAACGTTATCTGTGTTATTTCTAGCCACTACAGAGTACGGATTTTGACCTTGTGGCCAAGGGGGTATATATTTCATACTCATGTCTTGTGGTTGTGAGTATTGGCGTTGAATTTGCTGTAAATGGTTTTTATGCGGCGGAAGAGGTGGCGTTGGTAGACTTTCGTCTAAAGAAAATTTCTTTCCATTTCTTAATGGTTTAGGTGCAATTGTTGGAAGAAGAGGATCGTTTTCACAGCCGTTGACAATTACGTCACGTTCCTTATGAATTGTTTCGCGCAATGGTGGTAAACGAGGAACGTTTCTACCAGCGTTGAAATTGTCTTCTCTTCCGTTAATTCGCTTTTGAAACGAATTGTGTTGCTTCATCCTTCCATTTATCTCGCCATGATGAAGTAACGCTAATGGCGTGGCAACACCACCATACATGTTATTCAGCGCTAAAAGTAGATCACATAAACAAAGCGTTTAAACAAACAAATATCGTAGCGAGAAAAATATCAAATATACATACCTACAGCAGCACCTGCTCTAAAATTTGGCAAATCGTCGACTCTTATAGTTCCCGGTTGTTTGCGATCAGTCAGAAAGTAAGTAGTCATATCACCTTTGCCTTTCACTTTAACTTTTCCACGACACTGAAACTCGTATGGATATGTTTTAAGTACTTGATATACTTCTTCAGTTACTTGAGTGTGGTTTGGTAAACCGGTAGAATCCATGCGACTTGCAACGTTTACGGTATTACCCCAGATATCGTACTGAGGTTTTCTAGCACCTATAACTCCTGCTACTACTGGACCTATATTCAATCCTAGAAACGTCAAGAAATTAATGACTTTTTTAATATACACTATTTGAGTGTAAATTACCAACTCTCAACATAAAATTATTGTAAGAATTTTCATTGATGTTGAGCAGCCTTTCCCTCATAGCAAATACAAATTCCACTAGCGTACTTAGATGCGTGCCGGCAGATATATCGTCGTCATCTAATATTCTTAAATCTGGTATTAATCCAATCGCGGCCATATACGTAGATCCCACTGTTTTAATTTTATCTATCGGTTTAAATCTTTCGTCGCTTAAAAGATCATCGAAGTCGGCAATAATTTCATTCAATAGTCTTAAGCATTCGACGCCTTGGTTGTTACCATCAAGTTCAGTATAGAATTCGTGGTAATTTGTAATCGAAGCAAACACGACACCTACTCGAGAGTAACTTTGATGATAAAGTTCCTGTGATAGAGTATTCTGGAATGAATTATTAAGTTCGTCAGAAGAGATTTGTATTAAAATAAGTTTAAACACCGAACTACCTTTAGAACAAATACACAAAGTACGTCAACACAATTAACAAACATGCTACGGTGCTTTAAGGATGTGTTTTGAATGATAATTCACTGATGATAAATGAAGATGTAGAGTGAATAAAGAGTACGTACATAACTATGTGTGTATATAAAAAAAATAAAGCTAATAAAATAGTAAAAGAAGTAGCTAGCACTCGTTCGCTGTAAGTATAATTGCAAATCAGCAATTTACTTCACGCAAAATGTAAAATAAAAAGTAATTTTTTTTGAACAAGTCTGTTAGTAAGTAATTTACATTTTGCTTGATCAAGTAGTCTATTAGACAAAAGATAAAGCGACAGAATTCCATTTTCAAATGTCATCAGTGTTGGTAATTGTTGTAACGAGTAACTACAAATTGTCCTAAAACCAGTTTTTTGTTTGAGTAAAAAATTGAGTAAAAGCCCTTAAGACAAAATTGGTACAGTGCATCAAGCAAGAGCGTGACTGATGTAAAATATACTCTTTGTATGACATTGCTAAACTAAAAAAGGCAGTTTTACAAAATGGTTTTACAGAACAGTTTTCTACAACGTGTTATAGAAACAGCGTCAAAGTCAAGATAAAACGCTTAAACAATTACATATTAGATGCGAATTTCATTACGGCAGCGCCTTACGACCCTTGTAATGTCAAAAACATCGTATGTGTATGAGTGTGTAGATAGAGTAATATTAGACCATGCTGCTTCCAATAGAGTTCATTCATTATGATGGTTTAGTTTGTAAAATTAAGGTTGCTTGCAAAATGTTGACGCGCCTCAAACTTTTACGCCCTAGGCACAGGCCTTGCCTAATATAGTGCCTGCTGGTTACAAAGAAAATGGATCGATATGAATCGCTAAAGGTTGAACCTACATTTACAGTTACGTGTGGTAATCTACACTATCTACACATAGTTTGAACTTCGAAAAATTATTCTTCTGAATGTATGTCGTTTATGATGTTGAACTCTAATCCCCCACTAACTCTTTTTAAAACTCATTGCCATTTAATCAACAAATCTTGTTCTACGTTTAGTTTCTCTACAACATTATCGTTTTCTATTCTCCAAACTTTTAAGTTTAGACTCATGTTCTGTACTCTGCCAGTTATTTTTTGTACAGTTTTTCTTTGTTTTTTTAATAACCATACTGCAGATCGAACTTTCGTTGAACAGAATATAACATACACGAATTACGCTTGTAAGCAACATTTGCTTTCGTCTTTTATTGTTTAACAGTCCAGAAAAGTTTTGTACCGTAACTGACCAATAGTGGAGTATATTTTTTTTAAAATTATTATTAGTGATGCAATCCAGAGAACATCAAGGTTTTGAAAAAATGCAATTGGCGACCTGTATATTCATTCATGTGCCAGTTGGTCTATTGTGTTTACATCGCTTTTTCATTCTTTTCTTTTGAGATTTATTTGGTTGGAAATTCAGAAAGATGCAGCTCTTGTTTTTCTCCAAAGTGCCAACGATTGTCAATTTATTTTGGTGTGATGACTGTGCAACTTCAATACTGGTGGAGTAGTAGTCAAATTTTATGTTCCCATTAGTTCTATGATATGGTTCCTTAATTTACTTACTACCGTCTGGGCTAAATTCTCTGTTGTATTAGCTCTTTCTTTCCCAAGATAAGATATTCCAGATAACGGCCGTATGGGTTATTATATTTTTTTGCAAAAGTTAAAATGTATTTAACTAATTATAGTGCACGCCGCTTATTGGAATCACGGTTAATGTTATCAGTCGAGTAATGTTATCACTACATCGAAAAAACATCGTTTATAGTAATCATAATTTAGGTTTGTTATAAATTTTCTTCGCAGGTTTGTTTCTATACATAAACAATAACGTATTTTGCATAAATTTATTAGCTGAATTTTCACAATACGCTTATTAAGAGTTAAAAATTTAATCATTGTACCCTCTAACAGTACTTGTTTTGCATTTCTAGCTTTAGATTTGTTGTTATTTATTTATTCAAGTATACCTACGAAACGTTACCTCGTTTGAACATCTGTATATGTTTTAGTTACTTTGTATTTTCAGTGTACATACTTGGAAAGAATGTGCAGTTCTTAGAACAACAACTTAATTTAACTTATGTTTTATGCGATAACATTAGTTTGTATTTATTTTCAATGCCAGGAAATTACTGAGAAGAAATGTGTAGTTCTTAAAACTAACAGTGAACTAAACATCATAACATTGTTTTTGATTTCTTTTTATTGTCGGTTTCATCCAACTATTTAATGCAACAAGTCCGTAATTTTTAATTTATTTGACTCAAAAGTATGAGTTTTTAAAAATGTTCTATTAGAACTTTTGTTTTGACATTTTTTGCTTGTTTTGATGCTATAATTTCATTTTTGAAATCAATGGTTCCCAAAGTGGTCCGTACAGATCCCCAGAGGTCCCCGAGATAATTTAAAGAACCCTTAGAAAGTTAAAATTAATTTGGGAGTCGCGAAATGTTTAATACAAAATAAAAAATTGTGACACATTTTTATGAATATGGAAGTTAAAATAAATAACAATGAATAAATTATTAGCGATTTGCACGTCCTAAGTAAAATATAAATATAGACAGGTGCATAAAATACAAGTAATAACAAGCATCGCGGTGAGTCAGGCGTATCTATACAGGTTTATACAAGAACGCAATAGATCCGATACATGCACCCACTAGTCTATAATATTAACTATAAAAGAGTCGTGCATCTAATTAACAATTTAGTTCTGTGTTATGCGTGATGTGAAGTGCATACAACAAATTTCGTCGTGGACAAAAAAAGAAGAATTTGTATGTGTTCTTACTAGCGTACGTTCGTTACATAAGTATATTTGAATAAAATTGATATCTCTTTTTTATTTAAATTTATATAAGCAAGGCTATCCTCTTGTTTAAGTTGATTAAAGAAATTATATATCAGAGTTATCAGTACAGCAACTTTAGAATAAAGTTTATATGCAGCGAAGCTAAGAAAATTGGTTTTAAACAAAGTACTGAGCTGAGTTCTTAAATAACACTGATAAGTTATATAGTCACGCTCTTCTTTGATTAACTGTATAAAAAAATTGTTCTTTCACATCAATATATTCTTAAGTTTCACCACCATTTAAACAAATTGTATACCTTGTCGATAGATGTTTAACAATAGGAGACTTACATTACTAGAATGAAATAATTTTATTTGCAAAAGTAAATTGTTAGGTAACAACCATACACCACAGACGGAAACTTATAACAATTTTATTCATGTAAACTTTACATTCAAAAAATTATTCAGGATCTTCGCATGACTATATTTGACCAAGATAATGTTTTATATCCCGGTAGAAGTTAAGAGACTTTTTTTAAACCTCAGTTGTTTCAGAATCAAACATTAAGATCAATACACTTTGAACCACTTATGAACAAAACATGCCTGAGATTTGTGATGACAAAGTACAGAGTAGAAAACAGATATAGCAAAATTTAAACAAAACGATAAAAGAATAGTTATAAATACTTTAAGAAAATATTCTTACAGGAGAAACAGAAAGCTTATATCTACATAAAAACAATTTCCATATAAAACAAATAAGAAGGAATAGCGAAGCACCACAATGTATATCCACGATTATAAACAATACTTTAATAATCTTAATTAGTAGTTTTGAGAATTGACCATTATTTTTCTGGCATATCGACGCAGTGAACATTGACAGTAAAACTGAAAAATGGTTCTGAGAAAAGAAAACGTAACAAAATATTTGAAGTTCGAATTAATTAATCGAAAAGAAACCTACTCAAAAAAGTATAGATTTTTACGCGCGCTCTTCAAACTATTATAATTTGCAGTAAAACATTGCAAAATTATATTCTTTTAATTAATAATAGTTCATTTTCAACTAATGCATCTATTTTTGAATTTATGATTGAATAAATACATATTTCTTTTTAAATGAAAACATCTAACACATCCTTGATTATAAATTGAAATTGTAATTACATTTACGCTTGGTTAGTTTTTACTCACCATATTATTCCTGAATTGATTATCAAGAAAGTGTGTAGCAACATGTGAAGGCAACAGGTTAAACAATATTCTTTTATTAGAATGTTGTAAAGCGTCCATTTCTCGTTTTTCTTCGTTCGCCTGTACTTGCCAAAGGAAATCTAGTCTAACTGTCCATTCAACTTGACGACCGTGTAAAAAGACCGCTATTACAAAAATTAGAACTTCAACGACGCTTACGACATGGGCGGGTATATTAGACATCCCTGCACTGAAAATAAAATGTTTACTTTTAATATTAGAAATGAAAACAAAGCTTACTTTACAATTTCGTCGTAACATAAAAATAATTTAAAATGAGACAATTCAATGAGGAGAATATATATAGTTGACATCATTATCAATAAGGCAACTTTTAGCAATATAGGAAGCCGCAAGAACAAAGCTACGGCCAGGTAACCGAGGGCGCAGGATAAAACTATGTATTGCGGCAAAGGGCAAGCTCTGTGGTCCCTCTCGAAAATGCTTCCATACATAGTTGCGTTGGCAGGCGAGTAAATATAACAGGTAAACTACAACAAAGGTGTCAATCCACGCTTGAATTTTTCAATAGATACTTACAACGTTTACTTGTGCCACGGTATAGATTAGTACTATTGTAAAAACTGTTATTGCTAACCGAAGAACGAAACTATGAGAAATGTCCCATAGAATCCATCTAAGTCGAACAGCAAGAAGCAACATAAGCACAACAGAAATCCATACAAACGCAGTCAAGAACAGTAACAGCAGAATTATAGTCCTTGGAAGTATCACGACTTGGAGACCTCCTAATAAAACCAAAAGCACCAACGCGCAAACTAAAGATGAACTAAAGCCAACGTCTAATTCGTCATGGTACTAAAACCAACTAAATCATCAACGCATTAAATTATTTATAAGTACTTACGTGACTTTCCTTTTGTCTGTCCTTAAAACACAAAGAAAGCAAGTTAACGTGAGTCGATTTTTCTCGATCAACACTACGAGCTTCTATAGCTTGTGCCAAATATTTATTAACGCGATTAGATGGTTGATGGTAAACGCTCGAGTGCCTCTTCTTAAACGGTCTTTTAAACTTTTCTGTAACTTTATTCTAAAAAAGAAAAACGTTTAAGTATTTGAAAGTGGCATTACAAAACGAAAGCTCAAATAGAAAAGCTAAGCATTTCTTAATAACTGTGTTGGTCTATGTAGTTTGTGGTGTTTGTTTGGAACATTTAGACTGGGTGTGTTTGTAACTTACTTAAAGGTAATAAAATCTAGCAAATTATTATTCTTGGTTTTTAGTAAGTACTAAGTACGGTGTCTACTAAGTATATTAATACGCAAAAACTTCATCAGACAAATATTTGAAACCACGAGTAATTTTAACAAATTTGAATATATCGTTTATTCATAATTCAAAATTTGTCTGATATTTGTGCTTTTTTGGAAGGAACTCTTTTGATGCCAATTTAGCAATAAAAAAGAATGAACGTATCCACATCTATTAATCAGATTAGTACAGGAAAAAAGAGCTATTATTAATATAGTGGTAACTACGAAATGAATAAAAGTTGAAAGCAAAACAATGACGGAAATTAAAAATTTGGGTGAAGCAAGCTGTGACTCACTTCGCTGCTAGGGCTGTCAGAAAGGTCCTCAGATGGACCGGAAGAACTTGGCTCGGCGTGAAGTATCCTCTGTAGATCTAGCACCTACAAGCCACATTAACACCGACTGTTCACCGCGCTACTATTAGACACAACAATTTGAACAGATCATGCAATTTTTTTCCCTTTAGGGGTTTGCCAGAAACAGAAGTTAAGATATATTTAGTTATTGTTAAAATACTATGACAAAGATACACAGTTAAGCTTCATTTTGCTAGAAAGTTCCTGTTTCAACAAAATTCAAAAATTATAGATATATTAAGAACTTTTTAACAGGTACTAACACCGAAGCTTTCTAACACAGTGCGAAATTACGCTAATTGTGCAATAAAATAGACTATTAAAAATAAAATTAAATAAACAAGAATACGAAAATTTGTTCCCATGTAATTAAATTATCTGTATTGTGTTGGAAAATTTTAAGGTAATGGTAAAAGCGTATTCAACGTGGGTAAAGCACTTACCAAAGTGCAGTCTTGGTTACTTACAATAGAAACAAACGCTATGAAGTGTATTTGAGTAGAGGACTATGCACACTTACCGCATCCTAAAATGCAAAAGTCATGCAAACCACAACACCTAAGTGCAAGAGAATTAAAAAACTAAACTTACATCACAAAAGCATTTAGTAAGAAAATAGTGTTTTTATTAAACGTGTAATTTTAATTAAAGTAATCTTACTAAATTCCTTATTTATTTTTTTAATTATCTAAGCACAAATTTTTGTAAATTATAAAACAAAAGTAAAATATTTTATTTATTTTACCCTCTTACTACAAACTTGTTTTGTTAAAGGATAGTAAATTATATTACCTCGTACATCAATTCCACCTAGTATTTTTTATTAAATAGCAATGCTTTTCCAAAAGAAAAATGATTTTGTAAAAACCTACCTAGTAATGCAATAATTTATATAAATTGAAAGCAATCGATATAACTTCCGATACAAAACTAATCTTTTTATTTGTAAATATGAAATAAATTAGAATGACCCGAGCAGTAATACACTTTTGGTAATAATTGCTAATCGCATGAAGAAAATATATTGCCTTATAAACTTATTTATACGCATACTTCATATACTACTTGGCAAGTATCTCGTGTCCGGGCGGAGCAACTGAGCGGTGACATACTTGAAAATTTACGAAAAGGATCATTCCGGTTTGGCTTTCTTAAAATACGCGTCATCTGCTTTTCCTAACGTTATCTATATTTTGTGCTTTGTGTTATTCTTATTTAGAAAATTTTCTATAATTACATTGCATTCACAATGTAATCATTAATGATTAATTTTATTTGTACATGTTCTTTATTTTGCATTATTTATCTGCATACTGCATTCCGATCGTAATATCTACCATTTTCTGGCCGAATGCGTTCTTTATCGGCGCAGTTATACTCCGTCCGGACACGAGATACTTATCAAGTAGTACGTAGTAAAATAGACCAAAGTATGCTATGTACAAAAATTATTTAATTTAATTTGCTTCACATTTGTATTACTCTAAAAAAATTGTTATAGTTTTGTTGATTATTTAAGTTGCGTTCCCATTAGAGATGAGTAGGTAAATAAACTACTCAGTTTCAAATAAAGATTATATGTGCAATGTTAAAAAGTCTAACCAACTTCAATTAAATATGACAACCGTTTACCGCATGGTAAACAGTGAGAAAGTTTCTCCAGGGTTGTTGAAGATTACAAAAAATCTTACTAACACAAAAACTAAAGATAAGTACGGAAAGAACAAATTATAACTAGAAGAAAAACAATTTAAAATACTAAACGTATAAAAACACTATTAACTTGAATGAGACTAGCCGTAAGAAAAAAGAAAAAATGTCTTGTGTCATGTGTAAAAATCATCGAATAAAACTTTTGCAGATCATTCTAAAAAAGAACATGTACGAGAAAAAACCACGAAAATAAGGATATCATTGCTATACAAAACGGTTATAAAAAGCTAAAAAGGAACTAAACTTAGTGTTAGAAACTCAAATAAGTACGATCAAATCAAACAAATATAAATAACATACCGACAAACTTTAAACTAGCAGTAGAAATAATGTGGCAAGATTAAATATATAATAGAAACTATATAAAACTTTTGAAGTAAAAAATAAGTTAGACGTTTACACCTACTAACGACTAACTGAAAACACAATAACAAAACATGCTAGAGATTTATTCTAATGTTATTCAAAATAAATATGAAGTCTACCTAACAAACACAAATGGTTAGCATTATACACGTGTTGTATGATTTTGTTATATAACAGTAACTTAACACGACGTTGTTTTACAATTATTTTGATTGACCTGTCGTATGAACGTTTCGTAATAGCTAGTTATATTAAACTGTTCCGTCTCTGGTTACATAAAACCTATGAAATAGTACCCGTACACTATTCTAATTGTAAGTGTTTTACACAGTACTACTAGTACGTCTTCAACTTCAACTCACGATAACCTAAATAATGTCTACTCGGGTAATAATTTCTTTGACTTTGACATTTCTAATTCTTTCAAAAAAAGTTTTATTCAAATTGAATTACAAGATAACATAAATTCTAACATTTAAAACATAGTAGGCTTGTTGCTATTAAACAAGAAAAATAAAACAATAAAGAATAAAACAACAACTGGCCACGCAACAATACCTCCTCTGTCAATGTACTTATTCGAATATTCTCTATTTAGTAGTGCTATGACTTCTCGGGTTGCGTGAGCCAATGTTCCATCATGTTGAAACCAAAGTATTCGTCTGATGTTTAGCGGTAAGTCAGCAAGAAGCTCTGGCAGAACGTTATTTAAAAAATCCAAACAATTTGCACCATTCAATCTGTTTAGAAGAATGTAGGATCCAATAACGTATTCCCCTACGGTTCCAGCCTATTGCGTGGAGATTTTCATCACACCACAGATGATTATTGGAAGAATTAAATACACCGTCCCTTGTGAAACAAGCTTCGTCTGTAAATAAACTAAATTTTTCTAAACGCCTCTGAAGATTGCAACGTTCAAGAAGCTAACAACATAACAACAATCTTGACTGGAAGTCTTCAGATTCCAAAGCTTGCTCTTTTTGTCTAGAAAATGGATGGAAACGTTATTCCTTTATAGCTTGCCAAACTGTCATGTGATTTACATCTAATCTATTTGCCATTACCTTTGTGTAATTAGCTTCAATAATATTAAGAACAGCTTCTTCAAATACAGAGGTTTGACGAAATCTATTGGAATTCCAATCAATTGCTGAGTGAGCATTTCCAGTATCTGACTCTACATATTCTTCTAAAAATGCGGCAACTTGGTTGCTGACGATTTGAATAAATTTTACGAGCTACTTGCATTAGGCTTTGCCTCTCCAAAAACCTAAAGCATGTCAAGAAGTTCAGCGTTTTGATAATTACGCATTTTTATACACAAATTATGCAAAATACGCACACAAGTGATAAACGTGATAGAAACTTGTAAAGAAAAAGCAGTACATAATTTTTTTTTACATAAAGATATTTCTAAAGAACAAGATCAAAAAGTATTTAAATTTGAACGTACAAACTAGAAAACACGGGCCTATAGCAGTAGCGATTCCAAAGCTTTTAAGGTCTTTGGCTCATATACAATTTAGGACCCTTCCTCGCATAAAGATACGCATATATTCACCCAATTTTACAAAATTGCAGGCACGCGCGGGCCCCAGTAGAAGCCGGGTCCCGGTAGAAGCCGAGCCCCGGTAGAAGCCGGGCCTCGGGAGCGCGCCTGATGCACTAGCCTCAAGTTTAAAGTATCCGTCTATTATTTGGTTTTTGTTTCATTGTTTAATGGCAGTAAGCCTACTTCTTTTAAATGATTGTTATAGCTTGTTAAAATTTATCTTGTAATTCAATTTGAATAAAAACTTTTTTTGAACAGATCGGAAAAAAATGTTATAGTAGATAGTTTAAGGATTATATAAATTATTTATTTTCCGAATCGATTGAGTGATTTTCAAAATTTGTTGTTTTGAAATTTTTGATCGATCGCCATTTTGTTATTTGATAATAGAAAATCATTGTAAATACAAATGCTTTAGAAAACCAGAATCAAATGCTGAACCTCCTACCACTTAAACCAGCCTCTCTACTTCCGTACCTTTATGTACATTGAAGGGGGGGGGGCGGAAGATATTAACGAATAGCACTTAACAGGTTAATTTATATTTTTCTGATTTTTGTTGTTGTAAAAGTATAGTTTTGTCTTTTTCTATAGAAAATACATTTTTGTGCTTTATTCATCGCAAAAATCAGTATCAGTTTGTTATTGATGTTACGTAATGACAAAAAAACTCTAAAGGGGTGATAAATCAAAAGCTACGTAAAACTATGCTTTGAAAGTAAATCTGTTTAAAAACTGAAATTTAGTTAAAATTAGAAGAAAAACGCTTTAAAAATTCCATAAATACATACATTATATACAATTAAATTATTTTAACTTAAAGTCTTTCAGTTAAAATAATTTAATTGTATACATATAATACTCCACTTTGAGTATGGATTACTTTAACGTTATACAGATATTATATATTTTTTAAATTTTTTTCAGTGAAAATAGATTCTTAGGTAATTTGTCAACAGATTTGTTCAAAACATTATTTCACCTACATCGCCACTTGTATCTTATTCAAACATATCGCATGTTTAGTAAATAAGATAAGTACGTGCATCATTATAAATTTGTTCCGACAAACAACATGTTTATGTTTGTTACATGTCGTTATTTTGTATTTTTGTAAAATACTTATTCTAAATTAAAATTGGCCGCTGCACTGTTTATACGCCGCTACTAATTCTATTTGTGGGTGGGAAGAAACGCGATACAGCAACTAACGGCCATTTTATTTGCTCTACCGCTGTGAACGTTCGTGTATCTGAGTGTTATTTTACGTCATGTAAGTAGTTTTCTTTCTGTTGAATTTACCTAGGCAGTGATTTCTATAACGTTTTTAGCGGATGTGCTAAAGAAAACCTATTACAAGTATTAGTCAGATTTGGCAATTAAGTTAATTACACGATGTTCCAGGTAAGAAATGCAATTGCCAAAGATGGTGTCGTCACGTTATCTTTTTACCTTTCTTTGCGGGTTTCGGGTGATTGCCATGCTGTCTTTGTACCCGGCTGTTTTCGGGATATGTAACCTGTGGAGTTCACCTCGTTTTATGTAATCAGAAGGGACAAAAGACATCTGTATCAGTATCGTATTAGTTCGTTAAACTACATTATGTACATTACTTAATATAGTGTATACCTTCTCGCATTTATATTTATTACTTTAATTATATCAGCCTTATACGTGCTACATCTTAGTAACGTATAATTTTTGTTTATATAATTTTTTCAATTATATTCCGTAGCCGTCAGCTTTCCGTCTACTACTTATTCTATGTAATTATAACGTTAGATCACACTGACTTAAAGTTACTTTCAGTCGCAACTTTATATCATCTGTAACCTTATGTATTGTCGTTGAGTACGTTGACGTGTTATCCATCAAGCTTCTTTGATCCTTTAAGAACAGTAATAACTAAAGACAAATAAACATTAACCGTCGTACATAATATTATATACCACCTATATTTTCATTTAAATCAGATAAGAGTAGAGTAGTGGAAGTTACTACTACTGACAAAGAATTGTCGATTGGGTACATTTTTGTGCTCATATTTGACTTTTTTTGCCATTCATTATTATCATTGTCAATTGTCGACTTATTTAGCGACTGCATAGTAGACGAAGTAGTTTAATCGAGTAATATTTATATTTAAATTAAAATTATCCACTTATCACGTTTGTTGGCAATTGCATATAATTTATTGTATGGTGGGTTGCCTGAACGAAAGAGCCTACGTCGATATTATAGCTGTGATTACTATAGTAGTATAGTATAATATTATATACTCTTTGGTATAATCTAGTAGTCGACGATTCTATAATTGTTATATATGCTCAAATCAATGAGATGACAACTACTTGTCTGCTTTAAAATGTTTGTTTTACGTTATTAACTACTTATGACATCATTACTTCCACCCAAAAACTGACTCATTAATCTCCCAAAAATTGCAAACAATTCTCTTTTTTAAAAATATTTTCTGTCAGTTTATGCTTTGAACAATGCCGAAAATTATTGAGTGAGCGTAAGCTAGCGGGTTTAAGTCTCACGTGACTGACAGTGACGTGCAATAACTTAATAAAACGAAACCTCTAAAGCAAGTGTTATTGACAAATTTCAATTTTCAAGATATATCCACTCACAAAATTTTTAACGAAGATCTGTGTAAAACATTGGTGGCGGCAAATAATCAATTCGTTATAAAACTTAGAGACACCAAGCTTTTTTAGAGAAATACAACAATAAACAAGAACTTTTAGCGAATTCACTAGAAGACAATGTTATCTACAAAAAACCTATAAAAAAACACTTCGAGCTAATATAGAAAATTCGTAGCCAATTTGATAGTGTGTAAATTAAATTTAAAAAAATATAAAACGAACAACGCATCTGAAGCAAATTTTTCCATCATGCACTTCGTATACTTTAGTCGGAGGAAAATGACGAAAACAAGAGTTAAAATTGCATTTAAAAGCAGCTCCTTATATACTGAAAGCAGTGCAAACGTTACAAGTCTTTTACCCATCCTTGTTATAGTTGACATGCACACGTTGTAGAACACATCTAGAAGGTGAGAACCAAAAACGAAACCAAAGAAAATCCTGCAATATTGTGTAGAATTTGTCGTTGCAAAAAATACAAACGCAGTTATTTCACTTTTACTTGTCGGAATTCTTCGTAGATGTGTGTCGACTACGTTTCGTTCTAATCTAACAGAATTCGCAAAGACAAATGTAGTTTTAATAAATTAGACGTTCAAAAACAAAAAAAACAGGAATGTTAACTATAAGAAAACTATATCTAAATCGAAATTAAATATAAATTTTTCCATTCAATATTGTATCCAAAATTTATTATTATTTAAAATTGCCACAAACATTTCCCTCGAAACATTCAGAAAGTTTCAATTCACATTTTGTATATAAAAATTAAGTTCATTTCTTTTAAAAATAAGACATCTGTCAGTTCCAGTAGAAAATAGCGTGCATAAAGTGTGAAATTGTTGATATAAAAAAGATGTAATACGTAAGACGTTTAAAGAAATAAACATCTACGTAAAATATGGTTATATCAAAATAGTATGTACAGCTTAATATACTTGTGTCCAATAAAATCTATAAATGCCAGTGTACTAGAATTGTACTTAAAAGTCGATTCTATAAGATAATCGTTTATTGATAGTCGAGCTTTTAAATCAAGTGTAAATCTAACTATTGCGTTTTGTAACCCCCGTTCCTTGCTTAACCTACATGAAATTATTCAATATACATTACTTTATCATCATTTTGTAAAAAAATCTAATTTAAAATTCTATCATTAATACTATTTATACACCAATAAAGTTTTAAACTTAATTTTGTAAACATTTTAATTGTAGGTAATAAGTAATGACTTTTTACATATATTTACTCATTTTTAATTAAATTTCGAAAAGAAAGAGTGCAGGAACAAAAAATTACTTTCCGTACAAAAAAAAATAAAATAATACTTTGTTACTTACTTTTCTAGTGTTGCTGTTTTTCATATCCGAGGCTTGAATCGTCATGTTGGAGAACGGAACTTCCATCGAGTACTTGATTGAATGGAGAAGTTGCACCACCACGTTGGACACGTTCTTGAAACTCAACTTCCTTCTCTGTGCAGCACCAAGAGCGGAACGGACCTGCAGCGTGTTGAACAAGAGTGGCTGGAAGAAATCCGCCAGGGGTGCCAGGGCGGGTAGGTTAGTCACAGGGTTAGCACGTGGAGAAGTAACAAAAAAGAAAAATGCACAATGCTACTGCAAAAAGGCGTTTAAAATGTTTTTATCCTCATGTTTTACATATTTTAGTCGCTAGCTTTTTAATGTTTGGAACTAGATCATTTGATTTTTATGTTTGTAAAGGTGTTTTTCAACTCTATTAATTATTCCATATTAATTACCAAATAGCTTGTATCTTAAAAATTCGTTTATAAGACTTTTCTTTTATACTACATTAGTCTTTTAACCTTAAAACTGAAGAAAATTTCTATATATGGTGCTACTACATGAATATTTTTTAATTAGTATGCACCACAGATTTAAAGTAAATAGAAAATTTGTTTTGTGTAAGATATTAAATTTTCCATAATCCTCAATGGATTATAGATATCATAGTCACGTTTCAAACATTGTGTTTACCAAAAATACTACAAAAAAACCGTTTTCCATGTATTAAGAAAATATTTATTTGGTTTCTAAGTTATGACTTATTAAACTGGAATTTAAAATCATTGTTTTCCATAGAGTTGCCAATAATTCGCTTAAACCCTATTCATTTTAAAAATGTTGAAAAAAATAATTTTGCAACAGCATTTCTGTGATGACTACTTACTGATAACAAAGTTAGACCATCTTTAAGTTTAAGATATATGTATGTACAGTAGTGTTAAAAAATCTTGCAGCACCGAAAATGGGTTTTTATACTTCAGTATATATCACTTGCATATTTAATTTAATAATATTAAAACAATGCGTAATTATCAAATTTCGATGATTGTTTTCATCGTGCGTAATGAATATCTGAGTACTTAAGTGTCATTTCAAACGAAATGTAATAACAAAATCCAAATATCTCATGGGTATATTAATCTAACAATCATTTTACGTAATTTAGTATCTATTTAAATTTTATCAAAATGAAGAAACGAGCAAAATTGTCAGACGAAAAACCGTTTCAAACTGTTTTTCTGCATAAAGAAGACGCTTGGAGTTGCAAAATAGCCGTGAAAGTAAACTGTAATCAATATTCAGTTGTTGGGTTTATTAAAAAGTTAGAAAAATCGACGATAAACCACGTAGTAGACGACCAAAAAAATCTCAATTTGAGATGATGCAGTGCCAAGAACAGCAAGTTTCTCAGATAAGCAGCTGAACTCTACCAAAATAAAAATAATGATGTCTACAGCTACAGATGTAAGCGTTAGCTTTAGTCTAAAGAACACAAGAATTGGATTACGGAGCAGTCGAAAAAGTTGCTATTTAGTGATGCATCGACTTTCACTATCAATGCGTATGTTAGAAACTTTCCAAGAGAAGAATTTTCCAACACTTAAACATCCAACGTCCGCCATCGTATAGAGCTACATGTCTGCTAAAGATGTTGGAATGATAAACGCCGGTAAATACATTAAAGTACTCCAGCACAAGATGCAACCTAGTAGCAAGAACTTGTTTGGCGAAGAAAAGTTCATTTTCCAGGAGGATAATATTGATTGCCATAGAGCAAAGTTGGCGAAATCGCAGACAGCCCATAAAGTTGATAAGGTAAGCTGGTCAGCGCATCACCTGACCTAAACACAATACCTTATGGCAAAACATACATCATAACGAAAAGGAAATTTATACAAAAAAACAATTAATCGAATCAATTATTCACGAGTGCTTTCATGTTATTTCAAAAGAGGAACTAAGCAACTATTCAACTCCATGCCAAAAGATGTGCAATAGTCATCAAAAACAAAGACTGGCTAATAAAATATTAAAATAAGTAGATAACGTGTCGTTTATAATGATGCAGGGTCTATTGCTTATATACATACAATGTGCTCATACAAAATATTTGAAAGAATTGTACTAAATCGATGCAAACGTTGTAACACCACTGTATATACATATATATTTTGTTTTTCTAAAATCTTAACATTTTCGTATTAATTAATTAAATTCAAAAAATCATCCTTTCCATAATAAATATGGAAAACGGTACAAACATTTTTCAAATTTGACGTTTTACTGTTAAATTGTCTAATTTTATTAATTTATTATTTCAACTGACCAGGAAAGTTTTTTAAAATATGTAAAACATAAGATTACTCATATTCAAAACTTGTTTAAATTCTGATTAAAATACTAAACGCCTTGTAAAAAAACATAGGATAAATATCTTTAAAAGGGCGTGTTATTAACAAATATTATTCGAACAAAACTAACACATGTACTTTAACCTCTTTAGAATTTGTTAGTACTACAGTAAAACAAGGATAACGATTTTATTCAAACTACTGTGGGTAGATAAGGATCCGAATAAAGGAGACCGTTAAATTAAAGTTGTATGCGGACTAAAAACAAAGCCAAACAAAAAGGAAATAAATGGAAAACTTGTAGTAAGCACACAGAACAGCCACCAGATGCATTTTAGGTACAACAACGGCTTTTGTAAAATATAAAATTCAAAAGCTAATTTAATTTACAACAATTTTCGATAAAGTTCGAAACTTAAAGTTAACAAACCATACCTTTCAGCTCAGCTAAAGTAAATTAATCTAGCCTAAAATAACTTGAAATTTTGAATACACTTTTTATAAATATTCGTCGATAACTTGTTAGTTTGAAAGCAAAGCGGAATAATTACTATAAGTACCTTTCTACGTCTTGCAGGGGGCACTATAAAATACGTGGTTACGCTGTTATCACGCAAATATTGGTTTCGCGTTCCACCCATGCCGGCTTCCACTTCGTATTCACCTCCAAGATAATCCAACGTAGCTTGAGTAATGTGAACTCTCCTGCAAGAAATTTCTATTTATTATCAAAGATAAAGTTCAATCAAAATGCAAATTACTTTACACAATCTGGTGTTAGATACTAAAATAATCACTTAAATTCCTAAACAAACATACCAATTTTAAGTAAATTTTGAAATTTCGATCCTAAGGTCTTTTTTTATACAAATCAAACAAAAAGTTCAAAGCTTCAAAAGCTCTCAAAGAGATAAACAAAAGAGCTTTTATAAGTTATAAAGGATCACAATGCTGTAAGTTCTTTCTCTTTAGTAATATTTCGTAAAATCACGCAGAAACGCGGTACATATGAATTGCTATTATAGAAGAAAATGTTTAAGCAAAGTTGTTCAAAATTAACTTAACGCACTCTGTACCGTTTGTACGGGTACATAGTGAAGCGTCCCCGAAATATTTAGAGGCGATTATCGAAACAGATGGAATGTTCTAGTCCCAGATAATGTGAAAATATAAAAGGTATCGGAAGGAAATTGAAGCCAGTTTTTAAAGTGCAACGTAAGTGATAAGAAGAACGTGTAAGTTGTTAAATAAAAAGTGCATTAAGTGATTTATTACATTATCCGCAAATATACGTATACGTTTACAGTGATACATAAATTACTTGTACAGTCAATAAATTAAAAATCGAGACACTACCTGCGTCCGAATACAAGAATTTAGTTGTTTAAATGGGGTTTAACCCTATCAATTACAGACCCCAAATAATTTCAGGTAAACTATTTATTGTCCATACTTTGCAATCTGCTAGTTGTTTTTACTAAAGAATGATTTTATCGTTTACGTTTGCAATGCACTGCTTTTGGCGGTTACATTTTTAAAGAAATTTAAATTTGGAAATGCATAATCAAATTGGTTAGTAGTTTAAGCTTGATTATTAAGATAAACAACTAAAAGACTAAAGTAGATTTAAGAAAAGCACAGCATTATTATTACCAGAAATAATAATTATTAGATAATCCACAATTTTTTTAAAAGCAATTACTTCATTACATCAGCATATCATTGCTTAAATACCTACTAATGCTAAATCGTTGAAGACGAAACGGGTTATTGAATTGTTACGATCATTTTATTTGTTCTGATTGATTTTTTGTCATTCAATTTAGATCGAATAAATCAAATAGCAGAAAACAATTAGTTTCCCTATAAATTTGACAAATCGTTAAAATGTAAAGTAATCGTATTCAACAAAAAATCGTCTACCAATGTTTGTTTTCTTAAATGTAGCAAATTATTATATTCAATACGGAAATTTTTTACAGACATTTTTAACTACAAGTGATCATGAATTAATATTTTTTTCTAAAAGTGCAAGGACACGCTTTGTCTGCAACAATATAGCACCAGTAAGTATTTAGGAAATGATATTCGCTAATTAGCTTTTGTGTAAGAATTTCTTCAACACAAGATTCATGTATATCATTAATCTGTTTTTTTAGTTACTTAAGTTAATTGTCAAATATAATTTATAAACCAACAAAATTCCAAGATTAAAATAAATCCAACTATTTAGAAAACGTAACAAAAAGTATACAAAGGTCATTAAAAGTAACAAAAGAATCGGAAAATACCGGAAATGTATTTATTGTGATGATAATTATATATTGTATAAAAATTTCTTAACTCATGGTATTTGGGAATATTGATTTAAATCAACTAAAATTTAGTCTACTAGTTATGCACGTTTTCACACTTAATTATAATGTATAATAAATTCCAGAATTTCTTAAAATCGCAATCAAAACAATTTGTCTTTAAAAAAAATAGCATTACAAATTTACAATTAAGTAAGAAATCTTTTTTGATTATTATTTTGTCACAAGGTAATCTTAAATTATGACTGTGTTATAATACCTAAATGTTATGCAATAAACTGATACTCATATTCGTTAATGAAGCGTTTATTATACTAAAATATTGTATAACCATATGGACCATAAAACTAATAACGATATAAACTTCTTTGTTTTGAATACATTCCTTTAACCGCCTGGGTATGGATGCTATCAAGTGATTTAACTATTCCACACCAATTGTCTCCCAAGCAATTTCAATCGCTCCAACTAATTCATTGCGATTTTTAGGTATGAAGATGGGACCTTGTTGTTCTTAAAGATATGCACCATGCACTTTGTTTGTTAGGACAACACATTTAGGTTATTTTTTGTAACCAACGACGAACCATCGTGGATGCGTCTATAGACACATTGCTCTTGTAACAAAAAAAAGTGTCAAAACCCTTGTGTCAAATCAAGAAAAATTAAGTTTATGATATATAACAGAAAACTTATTTGTTGAAATACATAATTTCTGTCTGGATATACAATTTCGACAGACGCAATATATTCAAATAACCGTGAGAATTTAGTCGACCATCGATGATCCAACAAATACCTGGACCTCTCGAGCTAATCCAACCCCACACATTAACAGAAAAGTAGCCACTACGTTTAGTTTCTCTAACATGACTGGCCTCATAACGATTTCCTCGAGATCGATACACTTTAACAGGGCCATCGTTAAAACTTTTAAAGGTTTTTTCATCGCTAAAAATGACATTATTTCAGAATTCCAATGGCTGGTTGACATATTGTCTGGCGAACTCTAAGCGGTTTCTTCGATTTTGCTCACTAAGTTTCTCTTTAGAGGCAGCTGTAAATTTTTTAATTCCACTGTCTTTCAATCTTGCACAAGCTGTTACTGCACATCCAGGAAATGCTGTTTGACTTATAGCAATTTTACAAGTGGAAAATGGATTTTCAATCACATATGCTCTTAATGCTTCATCTTGAGCTACAGTGGAAATTCTTTTTCTGCCACTACCTACCACTCTATCAATTGTATGTTCACGATGCCATTTAACACGCACACGTCCTACAGTAGCACGCGAAACATTTAACATACGCGCTATTTCGCGAACACTAACACCATTAGCCAACTCTGCCACAATTCAAACCCTTACCTCAGTATTTACATGTGCAGGCATTTCAAATAACGATCGAAACATTAAAATATATTAGGGTTATCATCGGTATCTATGGAAACTTGGCTCCCCACTTCTACAATTATTTGCCAATATCTTATAATTAAACCTGTCAACTTTTTCCAATTCTTTCGTTATCCTTGCATACTTACTAAAATGAATGAGGTTATTTAAATCTTAGAATTTTTTTTCTTACACTAATGGAATGGAATCACGTTATGGGGCAAATCGTCCTAGGAAAACAAAACGTAGTGGCTACTTTTCTGTGAATGTGTGGGGTTGATTTAGCTTGAGAGGTCCAGGAATTTGTTGGATCATCGATGGTCGACTAAATTCTGAGGGCTATTTGAATATATTGCGGGATGTTATGGAGCCGTCTGTCGAAATTGTATATCATGACAGAAATTATGTATTTCAACAAATAAGTTTTCTGTTATATATCATAAACTTAATTTTTCTTGATTTGACACAATGGTTTTGACACTTTTTTTGTTACAAGGGCAATGTGCCTATAGACGCATCCACGATGGTTCGTCGTTGGTTACAAAAAATAACCTAAATGTGTTACCCTAACAAGCAAAGTGCATGGTGCATATCTTCAAGAACAACAAGGTCCCATCTGTATACCTAAAAATCGCAATGAATTAGTTAGAGCGATTGAAAATGCTTGGGAGACAATTGGTGTGGAATATTTAAATCACTTGATAGCATCCATACCCAGGCGGTTAAAGGAATGTATTCAAAACAAAAAAGTTTATATCGTTATTAGTTTTATGCTCCATATGGTTATACAATATTTTAGTATAATAAACGCTTCATTAACGAATATGAGTATCAGTTTATTGCATAACATTTAGGTATTATAACACAGTCAGAATTTTCATTATTGCAAAATGAAGGACATTGTTCAGTAGAAAAACACAAAGAATTCTTTCTGGCGATTTCAATTTTTTTGCATCGAGACTGAGATCTCAAATTAGGTAATTTAACTTCAATTGATTAATTAGATGAAGCGTGTCTTCTTGAGATACCAAATATTCTTCGTCGAAATCCGACAACTCTGAAACCTGTTTTTTGTTTCTGTAACAACATATTATAGCTTTAAAACATCCGTAAGACGTGATACTGAAAACTGTCAGAAGCCCACAACTTGTCTTGATTTTTAATTGAAAAGACAGATTATAAGCTTTTTTTATTAAAGGTGTAATATTTCGTCTATGATGGAGAACGGTGAATTCTTTACATACATAACAGAAACTATTGGATTTGTTTACACACACACGAGACATTGCAAATACATAATACGTGTAACTAGTATTACTATCATACATTGACTTAATTCAAATTGAATAACAAATTTCTAGTGATTTACATATATGTATACACACGTACGCTATACCTATTAATTTCTTGATTTGATTGGTTCCAGAAAAAAGGAAAACTGGTTTATGACGTAGAAATTAAGCCAGACAAGTTAGAACCTGCCGGTTATGTCCGTTTTAGTAATAACAGTCTCTAGATATTTTGTGTTGACTGTTGACTTACTAATACAATAAAGTATCTTTAGAAATAGTTAAATTTAGTATATTTAAAAAAAACATTTCTTAAAAAACTTATATAATGGGCAATTTGTAAAAGAAATTGTTGACTAGTCTGATTTAACAATAACTTTCGTTAGGTGGAAATTTTGATAAATATAGAGACTACATTCAAAAAGTTAATGAATTTAGAGACGCAGGGTAAAAGGTGATCATGATCATATTACATATTAGTAATGAACATAGAATTGAAATTTACAAGGTTGTACGAAATGCTTCATTGGGGAAAAAATCTGCTGATTACCAAGACGAAATAAATAAGCAGCACTACGAGGAATGGTTCAGATTAGTATTATCCATGATTCTTCCAAAGTTCAAAATTGTTCCTAATCAGGCACTCTACCACATAATGTTGGATCTCAAATTTCGTAACCTCATAACTTCACGAAGAAAAGGTGACATAGTTCAATAGTAACAAAATCGACAACTACCATTACCACAAAGTGTTGTAAGTTTCGGAGCATTAACAAAACATATACTTTTTTTCTGGATAACATAATTTTCCGAAAAGATACTTGTTGAAGAAAATTGCGAAAGAACTGAGAATAGATGTTGTCAAACTGTTATTGATGCCGGTGATCACTGTGAACTTAATCCTATAAAACTGGTACCTATGGACTTACGTTAAAAATAACTACCAGGTTTCGTGTTGTAAAGTGCAACGAAAAATTAGCATGGGCGTGTTTCCACACCGACAACGATAATGAAGCACCCCTCCCTTGAAGTTTTTGTGAATCCGACACTGCTCTGCTTGACCTAACTGTGTAAAGCCTTAAAAAATATAGAACAAAAAATACAGAACTAAAACATTTACCATGCCATACGGGCAATAACGCACACTCATCAAACTAAATAGTTCAACGACAAAGATGAAATTACTGAAAGATTTTGTTTTTAAATTCCAATAGTTTAAAAAAAAATTGCAAAAAAAAACAATAGTGCTTCTATACAGATAATATTGTAATCATTTAATACTGCTTTAGTTACTTCTTTACAGTAAAATATTTAAATTTTTTTATTTGCTTTGCAGTAATGTTACGCTCCGGTATGCTCGAACCTCCAGTTAGCTTATGACTAGCACTCTATCTCGTAACACAATTTTAATTATTAAGAATATAATTATTATTATCTTTCTTTTAACATCCGATATGCAGCAATCATATGTTATCATATGAGCGAATTGTATTGACAGTATAGCTTTTTCCAATTGATAGAATACTATAAACCTTTAAATACATTTTACTACAAAGCTGTAATTATTATTATAATTCATGTTGGAACGTGTCTTTCCAACATAGGGTTAAGCTAATAAATTAACGGTTGCTCAAAAATTATAAAATTTTATAGGAATGTAAAGAAATAAATTTGCTATAGACTGTAGTTAGAGTGGTTGAAATTTGTTATTGTATTTTTATAGATGTGAGTTTTCAAAGTCAGGGATTTATTCCTATTACTTTGTTTATACCACTCATGTACTACTCATATACTTGATTCAACAAATCAATACTATTACAAAATTTTAAAAAAGTAAGTTGGCTCTATAGTTGTCACGAGAGGCATCAGTAAAAATCGGCAAAAAATTGTTAACATTTGTACGATATTTAAAAAACGACTTCTGGTCATTAAATTTGTTCACTTGTATCACGTTTGTTCGTGATATAGTCTACTCCAGTGATTCCCAAAGTGGTCTATATCGACGCCCAGGGGTCTACGACAGCCTGCAAGGGGTCTACGTCAACGAAAAAAAAATTTGGGGGTCCATGAAATGAAAATTAGGGTTCACGATAGTGGATTTCAACATACACTGATAGTACCTATTTACTTACATTATACTATCTTATAATATAAAGACATATACATTATTTATAAAAGTACCTATGAAGTAAAAAAATTATTATATATGTTTATAAAATTGTGTAAGTTGTAGGATGTAGGCATTCGCTTTGTGGTCGCAATACATTTTGAACTTGTAAAAACCTGCACATAATGATATACCAGTATCATCTTGTTACAAGCATACGCGCAGTCTCAGAGCTTCGCGAACTTGCACTGACTTGTTCAATTCGTCACTCTATAAATACAAATGTGAGACAAATACGTTTATTCGTTTTCTCAATCTTGAAAAGGAAAGTGCTAAGAAAATATTTAAAAAAAAATATAAACTGTTAATTTATCACACAAATTATAGTGAATCAGTGTTATTTTGTTTGCGAGTGCCGGAGAAAAGTAAGTACATTATTTGTTAATAAATTTTAGTTTTGTACTCGTAGTTAGCAATGATAGATAAATTACGCCAATCATGACTTCAGTTATTAGTAGTTTAACATTCAAATCATGCAAAATTACACGAGTACTCCTCAATAGTTTCTTTTTCAAAGTTTTAGCAATCGTTATTATAATTACAATGCAATCTCCGTAAGCCGAACTAATTATGGAATGTTTTTGGAAAAATCTAAAAAAAGACAACTGTACATACATATTACGTATGCATTTTATTATTAATATACAATACGTTGAAAGATAAATTAAGAAAATAAGAAATTCACAACTGTACAGCTGCGTGTTTTTTGAAGAACTTCCAATACACACTCTCATTTGTGTGTTATTTTTTTCATAGAATTTAAATGTTTACATATAAGAAACATATTTAAAAAAAATTATTTTGGAATTAGACTACATATTTTGGCCGGTCACATAAATAAATATGTATGTGTGTCAATATTTACTTATTTACGACTTTGCTAGCCATTTATTACTCTTTTATAAATACATATATCTTATCAAATAACTTCACCAAGAAAGTAAAAAAATCGCACTTTTGTCCATTGGTCGTTACACTGTGAGCCAGTAGGGATTACTGGAATGTTCAGATTACGGAAGTTCGGATTATGGATATTGCACTGTACATACTTCTCTATATTACAATAAAAATTTTGTATTATTGCTAAAGTGGAACCAGTAAATTTTTACACATGACAGTCGAATGTACATAGAGATAAATCGCATAACAATTTGTTATTATTATTCGTTGTATAATATTTTATTTTAACATTTTAGTCATGTTACTTTCAAGTTTCCTTAAAGTTCCATCATATCAAAACCTTAAGTAACATTCATAACATTCCCCTTCTTACATTCATTTATAATTGCTGTACGCCTATGCCTGCCATAAAATCTAAGACCATACGATTTAAATTTCACTTTAAATTTTTAATATACAGCTGCTGGTATTTATGTCGTATTTAAATAGATTAATTTTGCCCACAGATGACTGATGCCATGTCCGAATCTAAAAAGAAACGTAGACAGTACAGTGTTGATTATTTGAAACTTGGCTTCATTCCATCATTGTCGGACAAACAATTGCCTATGTGCCTTTTATGCAACAAAGTCTTGGGTAATGACGCTATGAAACCATCTAAGCTGCAGGATCATCTGAGAAGATGTCATCCTGATAAAACAGATAAAGATTTGAAATACTTTCAAACACTCAAAGATACACTTCAGAAGAGACCCACGCTGGACAGAATGTTTGCTTCGGCGTCACAAAGAAACGATGATGGTTTGCGGGCGTCTTACAATATCTCGCTACTTATAGCAAAATCCGGAAAACCGCATACTATCGGAGAAAAGCTAATTTTGCCAGTCGTTGAAGAGGTTTTAAAAACTGTTTTACACAAACCTGCATCTGATATCATTAAAATAATTCCCTTAAGCAACAATACTGTTGAAAGACGTATTGATGAAATGAGTTCTGATATTGAAAGCTTCTTGTGCAATTATTTGCAAACGACCCATTTCTCTATACAACTGGACGAGTCAATTTTATCTGGTAATGCAGCATTATTATTGGCATATGTTCGTTTTATTATGAATCAAGAAATCTACGAAAAATTGCTTTTCGCAAGAACTTTGACAACCGACACTAAAAGTGAATCAATATTTCATGTTTTGAAGGATTACTTCATTGAAAAAGCAATCCCTTTATCAAGTATAATATCAGTAGCTACAGATGGAGCACCTGCTATAGTTGGACGTTATCGTGGATTTATAAGCTATTTAAAATAAAATGTGTCAGGGGGTTAGCAATACATTGCATCATCCATCGACAACATTTAGTTGCGAAAAATTTGGGTGTTAGATTGCATGAATCTCTTCAATTAGTCATTGATGCAGTAAACCGAATCCGAAGCAACGCGTTTAATACGCGGTTATTTGCGCAGTTGTGTGAAGAAAATGACGAACACTTTCATTAATTAATCCTTCACGCTGAAGTACGGTGGCTATCGAAAGGCTTATGTTTGACAAAATTTTTTGCACTTTTTGAGACTATTTTAGAATTTCTGGATACTAAAGATAAAATTTTAAAAGACAATTTAATGAAGTAGAAAACAGACATCGCCTATTTAATACATTTGTTTACAAAATCTAATATGGTTAATTTGCAGTTACAAGACGACAGTCTAGATTTAATTAAAACAAAGTCCATCTTATCAGCATTTCTTGCCAGAGTTAAACTAATGAAGCAAAATATTGGACGTGGCGGATTTTCCCAGTTCCCCAATTTGTCACAGACAAACTGCCAGGAAAACGACGTTTCAATCTACGTTCAACAGTTAAATGCCCTGTATTCACATTTTGAAACTAGATTTAAGGATATTTTGACTATGGTAATACCACCATGGATAATTAACCCATATGGTGACATAGAAGAAACGAATGTCATAATACAAGAGGAACTGACTGAACTAAGTACAAACGAAGAACTTAAGGTTCAGTTTAAAAACGTATATCAGCAATTCTGGCTGCAAAACAACATACCCGTTACTTATCCCATATTATAGAATATAGCGAGGAAAATTTCAATTTCCTTTCCATCGTCATACCTAGTGGAAAGGGGGTTCAGCGCTGTTACCAATTTCCTAACGAAGAAAAAAAGAAACATACTGGACATCACTAACAGAGGAGATTTAGGATTAAACCATACAAAATTCACGCCAAATGTTGATAATTTATTATTAAAGCATCCATCAGGTTCTTCCTTCTCACTAAAAAACATTTACTTATTGCTTAGTTTATTTTATGTTTATATTATGTTACGTATATTTTATATACAGATACAAAATTTTATTATGAGTAGTTTTAATTTAAAATCAATTAATAAATGTATAAAACTTAACATGTGTTTTTGCTTTAAGTTTTTAACACTTTTAACAACTTCACTACAGTTAGAAATTTACAAAAAATCAATATCAGGTAAGTAGGGGGTCTACCGAAAACCGTAAAACATGGCAAGGGGTCTACGACACAAAAAAGTTTGGGAGCCTCTGGTCTAGTCAAATACCACATGTGATGGTCAATTTAATCTTTTCTTTTCATTAGTAAAAGTTTGTCCTTAAGTAATTTTTCTCGAAGAACTGCAAAAGAAACAACCACAAGATGGTTCAGTTTTTCTTCAAAAATTACTTACGGTAAACTTCGCGTATACAAAATAAAATTATCCAATAAAATGTATATTTACTATTGGTATAATTGTTATTGATAATGAGTGGTATGATATTTATCGTAAAAAGGAAGGTAAGTGCCAGAACTGATTATTAACTTAGAAAAAAAACATAATTATAATACGAATAAAAAACGTATACAAAGAAGAAATTTTAGTAACAAGAAGAATAAGACAAAGTGCTACAGGCTTAGTCCAATTTTATTTAATTATGACAAAATCATAAATGCGGCAGTCGATTTCCGTGTTTGTTTCCCTAATCAATCATGGCTTGAAACCATTTCTGAACTTGTCTTTAAGTCGTGATAAAAACACATACCTGATGCTTTCATATAACTCTTTGATGTGCTATGTGAGCGTCTTCGGTACCTCATGTGGTTTCATAATGTTTACTGATGTTTGGTGATACTCTGAGTTTACAACTTAAATTCTGGAACTCATCCAATTCGCTGTAATTATTTACAGATGCAGCATATTTATTGAGTTGTACAATTTTTTAAGTTTTTCTGCCACTATCTAAACTTCGTCTAAAGTTTTGTTCGCAAAACATATAACGTTATGCAAATGATAAAGATCAGGTGTAAATAAATACTTCTCTTAAAGTACATAAACAACGATATTTCAGAAACTGTTTAGTTATCGATTACAAACAAAACTCAAAAAGATATTTCAAAAGCTAAATTTTTCAACAATAACAAAATAATTCATAAATTCTTTCATACAAAACACAACATTGAACCATATTATTTCTTTAACCCCATGAAGTCACAGACGACTTCGTCTAACGTAGTCTGGCAAAGATTTTACTCTTAAAGGTTAATGGCTGCATAAAGTTTATTTTATTATACCAATACTTTTAGAATTATTTGCTTTATTTACAACAAATTCGAATCAATTTAAGAATTTTGTAACGAAACTAACTTATATTATTAAAGAAAACAAAAGAATTAATTTAATTTTATCTTGGAATAAAATTCTTTCGAGAGCATTAGATGTGTAGGTCTGTTTTAATACATCAAATGAATTAAAGATATCAGTATAAACAACATTTTGTGTTTCAAATGAATTATTCCCTTTTGATTAAAAACTCCTTTTACCTGAAATTAAAGTAGAAAAACAGAGTTGGGATTTTTGAATTTTAGGATGTGTACTTATTTTGATACGTAAATTTAGATTTCGATTTTTATTTAACTACATTACTTTTATTAGTACAAAAGCAATAGTAAAAAACAGAATTCATTTTGTAGTTTTTTTCTATGTACTGATTTTTTATTTTCCAAGTACGCATATTGTTAAACAAAAGAACACATTTAAAGAATTTTTCTCTTTATGCAATTCAATTGTATCCTTCAAAATACCAAGTAAAGGAAAAGATTCGTTTTTCCTTCTGAAGATAAAATTTTAAAATTCTGATTTAATCATTAAAATTACATCTTAGAACCATTTTATATGACAAAACACTTTCTCAAAAAATAAAAAAGTTTTTATATCACTGAACGAGCTTAATTTATAATGGTACTCTATGGCAATGAAAAAATTATCAAAAAGGGTAAAAAACAAACTGTTTAAAAATGTACTTGCTCTTACAGCGCATTTTATATGAACCTTAACAAATAGGCTTTTACTGTTAATTACTTTTAATATTGTAATCTAATGCATCTCATCATTCAATTTTCTTCCCGTATTGCTAGTCCAAATCGTTTTTTGATATAAATTTGAGAGCCGCGTTTAAGGACTCACCCTGTTTATCAAAATTTTTATTTTCAACAAACCACTGTTAATTGTAATAATTTTTTTTAATGGAATGCTGCAATTTAACCCTCTCTTGAATTAATTATTTAAAATTTTACTAACAACAGAATATAATAATACATTAATATACAGTAATTCGAAACATTCGCGGATTTGGTTATTTGCGGAAATAAAAAAAAATATAAAATAGTAATTTATAGCTTTTAGAGTGCATTATATTAAATTATAAAACCCAATATGTCTAACTTCTTTTATACAATCATTATAGTAATATATTCTTTAGAAACGCACTTGTGTTAAAAAAAAGATAACTTGAGTTTTTAATAAAAAAGAAAATCCTTAATGAATGTTAAAGGATTACTGTACTGATAACTGTAATATATATATATTTTTTTAATCAACTTAAACAAGAGTATAACTGGGCTTAAATAAATTTAAATTAAAAAGAAACATCAATTTTATTCAAATATAATTACGTAACAAAAGTACGCTGTCTGCGTAATAATACAAAAAATTATACTTCTTTTAGACTAGAAAAATTTGTTGTATGCACTTCAAATCACGCATAAAACAGAACTAAATTGTTGATTAGATGCACGACTCTTATAGTTCATATTATAAACTAGTTGGCGCAGGTATCGGCTCTATTGCGTTCATGTATAAACCTGTATAGATAGGCCTGACTCACCGTGATGCCTATTGTACTTGTATTTTATATGCACCTGTCTATATTTATATTTACTTAAGATTCATTTTAACTTCCATACTAATAAAAATGTGTCACAATTTATTAATTTTATATTAAACCCCCTGGCGTTGTTCAGGGACCTTAAAATCAATTTTAATTTTTACCGGACCCCCTAAATGATCCCGGAGACCCCTGATAGTCCGTAAGGACCACTTTGGGAACCACTGGTTTAGATTATAATGATAAAAAAATCTGTTAGCTTTGAGTGTTTGTTACTAAGTAAGTTATCACAAATCAAAGCTCTCATTCAAAGACTTTGTATGCAAATTCGCCAACTGTTTGGTAATACTGGCATTTACGATTATTATTTACGTTTCCCGAATCTCAGTTCAGAGTCAAAACATTCAATGTACTTCACGTTTATCACCCGACCACCCAACGCAAAAATCTTTTAAGAGTTTGCAGTTTTAATAGTCTCGAAAAGACGCACTTGTATAAAAAAATAACATCACACTATCATTAATCCTATTATTAGGATATATTAGTATTGGAAAGTGGGGCTGTAAAAAATTGAAGCCAGACCTTATTTTTTAAACAAAGAAAAAACAAAAAACCTAATTACAAATAACAAATATAAAATAGTTAAGTTCATTTTCATACAAACATTTTAGCTCAATCCACTTTCAAACATAATGCTCATAAAATCGCGTACTAATTACAATTAAAACACATACAGTGCAGCTTTAGCACTGATGCAACAACACATCAAATACCTGTTTCAATCAATACAGCATATTAGAGTGACTGTTACAACATTGCAAATCACCTATACATTACATCCGTAAACGCATTTGTCGATGATGTTTGTATTTGTTTAGCTTACCCAGGTTCGCCTCCAGCTTCCATGTTGTTTGCTAACGTAACATCATTAGACCAAACATCGTATTGCCATTTACGAAGACCTAAAACACCGCAGAGTACTCTCCCAGAGTGTATTCCGACCCTCATGTTCAGTTGAACGTCTGTAGCTTCGACAACGCTAGCGATCGCGTCGATCATATCTAATCCCATTTCAACTGTACAATGTGCATGGTCTGATCGAGGATCTGGTAGTCCCGAAACGCAGTAGTAACAATCTCCCAAAATTTTTATTCGTAAACAATGATTATCCTGAAACAAATATAAATACGTTACAAAACATTTTTTCAATTTAAAAATTTAAACTTAATTATAGTTATATACAGCTACTGTAACCTAAAATTTGAATTTAGTAGTTTCTGCGTTTTCAATATTAAATATTTTGTGTAAAAAAATAAATAAACAAGTTAAAAAGTATCTGTTAAAGCAATAAAAATAATGTTTAATTTAATAATAACTAAAACATTAAGCTTAGGTGCTGTCAGTAAGTGATGCAAAACAAAAACTGTTGTTAAAAATAATTAAAAAAACCATCGAACATTTCATAAAAATAATAATAAACAAGAACATGGCAGTTAAAATAACACCAAAGCATATTTTTATTTCAACCGCAATAGTTTGAGCAAGTTCTAACGTGATCGTTATTCCCCTCAGCCACAAACTAGAAGTTGAAATTGTTACTTTTTAAATTACTATTAATAATTTTAATTTTTAATTAAACGGTTGCTTAAGTGAAACGGAACTTTAAATATTCGATTATCAATTTTTTTTAAGTAAAGAAGACTTAATGATTTACAGATATAATAAATTCTTGAAGCAATAAACCATAACTCAAAAATTCGATACCCCAATTTCAGGTGTAGCAATCAGAAAAGCAAAAAACCATCATGTAAAAGCCACAGTAACAAAAAAAGAGGATTCCTCATATACAATCTAAAGATAAATGCTTAATAAGTAATCTGGTAAAAATGGAGGGCAATATACATAAACTAAAAACACCGTCAGCAAATAATTTCGAGTAGACTGTCTAGGTTTAGAGATATATCCATTTTTACCAATTCTTGTTAAGTTTAACTTTTATTTTACAACCAAAACAAATCTAAATGAGTGATATGCGATAGCAGAGCCATCGCATAGTATAAAATTATTATGCATAAATAATAGTATATAAATGGTTATAGAGACGAATACGTTGATAGCTGATTTTTACTCGCATAATTCAAATAAGTTTTGAATAAACCGTGGGCTAAAACCACAACGTATAACATTGTAAAGAAATAATGTCAATGCAAATGTGAAAATACCACCAAAGTGAACCACTAGACAGCCATATCGCCCTTTTGGCGCTCTCCAGCAGTAGGAGAACATTCTAATGTACAAATGTATTGATAGATCACTTGATCTTTGTCTTTGATAAAGTCGAGGTTGTCTCTTCTGCCTCTTTATCTCGTTTTGCCTTCTTCTTGATTTTTAGTTTATTGGCTTATCTTGTTTGTTTTTTTTTCCTTCTTTTATGTATTCAGCTTTCTTGTTTTTTGTTTTGGTTGCTCGACGTTTTCTTCCTTTCTTCGTTTTAAAGTTGTTGCTTTAGTTTTATTTATTTCTTCTGTTTTTATTTTTTTAGGTTTTGATAGTTGTTTGCTTATTTGTTCGTCTTCTGCTTTTCTTTTTGTTGCAATTATTATCGATTCTCGCTTCGATTTCCGAGTTTGTGTGAGTTTTCCTTTTTCCTGTTATGGTTTCTATTCTTTCGTTTGTTATTTCTTCTAAAGTTTTAAAGTTTAATTCTCTTCTAATTTGCTCGTTGCTGATCTACTATGGAGCGTCTACTGCCGTCCTAATTTTTTTTGTTTATTAAGGTTTGTAGTTCTTTTTGATTTTTTTGATTTGCTCCTTAAGTCTTCTGTGTATCGTTCTTTCTATTATTTTGCTAATTGCTGATAAAAGTCTTATCGGTCGGTAACTTGTTGGATCGTTTTTTGGTTTTCCGGCTTTGTATATCATTATCGTGTTCGCTTTTTTCCATACTTCTGGGTAATATTCAAAGTCTATTATTGCTTTTGCTATTTTTTATGTTTTAATTATTGCTATGATTTCTTGGGTTGTTATTTGTTCTTTGTCGTATTCGATATGGTTTGCCATTGCATCGATGTTTCTGTAGTAGTTTGGATTGTTGTTCGTTGGTTTTTCTGGATTCATTTGAAATAATTTTAATTTTTTTTTCAAATATGTTCTTGTATTTATTCCAGTTTATTTTAATTTTTTTTTTTATTATTTTGTATTTGCGTTTTTATTTCCATTGTCACTGCGTAGTGGTCAGACGAGATGGCTACTATGGTTTCCATATCGATGTTCCACGATATGTTTTTCATAACTACTATGTCAAGTTTGTTTATAGTGTCGTGTTCAGCATGAATGTGTGTCGGTTCTTTTGATCCGATCACCACCCATCCTTGATTTTCTGCGGTTTTCAGATCTCCTTCTAATAATTTGGCTGTTTTAGTTTTGAATATAGTAGCTATTTCTTATTCTTTTATTTGTTAACTTGGTGGTAAATATGCCGCGTAGATGTCAATATCTGTTTCTTTAATTTGTAATCTTATTCCTGTGGTTTCTAGATTGGATATTAGAAGTTCAGATAGTTCTCCATGGATTATCGATTTTTTTACAAAAATTGCGGTTCCGCCTCCTTTTTTTTATTCTTTTCTGTCGTTTCTGTACGTGTTGTAGTTTCTTTCGTACGTTAAATGTTTGTACTGGCTTATGATGCGTTTCTCCTATTAGCATAACGCCGATTTCTTGCTCTTCAAGAAATAAAGTTAATTCGTTCTTTCTGTTTTTTATCCCGTTTAAGCTTTCTTCCACTTCCTCTAGAGGTGCTTCTTGCATAACTCCTCGAATGACCACTTTTTGTTCTTTTCTGACCTTAGATCGTATGTGTAGAATTTTATCTCTTGATTTTGCATTAAGTTTCTAAGTTGTCTATAGTCGTTTTCGGTAACGTGTTCGATGTTAATGCCCTGAGAAATTAATTTCGCTTTTTTTGTAATTTTTTTTCGTTCATTAGGTGGTTTAGATGGTTCCACTTGGCTTTCTTTGTTAGAATTAATAATTCATTCGGTGTTTGCGTTGTTGTTGTATTTAGTTTTTTCTTGCCGGTGCTATGTTTTAATTGTTGATTTTTTTGGTGCTTCAATTGAATTTTTTTGACTTTGGTCGTTTGTATTTCCGCAATCATTATTTTCGTTGAAGTTGTATTCGTTATCCGATTCCTCCGATAGCACTTCATACCGGTTCGTGGTTGATGAACCGGGTTACGACCTCTCTTTCCTCGCACGTTTAGCGGTGCGGTTCGGCTTATTAAAACCGGATTGGTCGTCGTCCGTTGCTTCCATCACGCGATCGTTGGCCGCCGTTCTCGCGTTATTTGCACTAATTCGCGTAATTTTTCGTTACTTAATTCTTCGATTCTCAACATCGCTGTTGTGTTACCGTTAGCTCGGTTGCTCGATCAACACTACATTGACAGACCTTTATATTTATGTTAATAAATTATGTCAGTAACATGACTGAAATGCAATAGCAGAACCATCTCATAGTATAAATTTGCTATGCATATATAATAGCATGTAAATGACTATAGAGATGGAAACGTTGAAAGTTGATTTATGTAAGTACAGTAGAGTGTTCTCCGACTGTCGAAGAGCCCCAAAAATTCAGTCTGGTGGCATTTTCACATTTGCATTGACATTGTTACCTAACAATGTTATACGTTGTGGTTTTCGCCTGCGGTTTATTCAAAACTTATTTGAATTACGCGGATATAAAATCAGCTTTCAACGTTACCATCTCTATAGCCATTTATATACTAATTCTGAAACTGAGAGTCATTTATCGAATACACTCCTACAACAAAAAGTAATTTTCCTGAAGACAATCAAATTAACTCTACTTTCACCTTGAACTACACCTTTTTGAGTATAGGACACAACGGCCACTGGACACATCGGCCACCCAGAATTTAGCATGCCCATATCGGCCACACTGGACACATCGGCCAAATGTGATGTGTGGACACAACGGCCACCTTGGACGTAACGGCCACAGGTCCCGTTGGACGCAACGGCCACACTGGACATATCGGCCAAATATGATATGCGGACACAACGGCCACCTTGGACGTAACGGCCACCGCTCTAGCTGGACACAACGGCCACCTTGGACACAACGGCCACTGTACACATCGGCCACCCAGAATTTAGCATGCCCATATCGGCCACACTGGACACATCGGCCAAATGTGATGTGTGGACACAACGGCCACCTTGGACGTAACGGCCACAGGTCCCGTTGGACGCAACGGCCACACTGGACACATCGGCCAAATATGATATGCGGACACAACGGCCACCTTGGACGTAACGGCCACCGCTCTAGCTGGACACAACGGCCACTTTGGACACTACGGCCACACAGAATTTTCGTATGCCCATATCGGCCACAGTGGACACATCAGCCAAACATGATATGTGGACACAACGGCCACCTTGGACACTACGGCCAATAAGATTCAGAGTCATCGCCAAAGGCAAGGTTTGGCCGAAAAATTATCACAGTACCTTATTTATGTGTAAAATAAAATTATTGAACTTATTGCTTGTACAGGTACCACGAACGATAGTGGATTGGCATGGTCGGAGGCGATTCTCTTTCCGTTTTTAAAAGAGCACGGAGAACAAACAATGATTGCGAATCGTTCCATGCTGCCTTAGTTCGTATTTTAAGGGTGAGGGGACCTAATGTTTGGAAGTTTACCGGTAAGCACTTACTTTATACAAAACAATAACCTACAATAATCTTTTGGTAGTATTCTAAAATTAGTTGAAAAACATGATATCATCTAATCGAATACCACTCGTGTATTCAGTATATCCAAATACTTGCTTTTTTTTCGACAAAATTAATTTTTTCAGACGGCCTGCGTAATATAACGGCTCTAACTGCACGAGAGTTAAAAGCCTTCGTAACCGAGGGACTTCAAATACGAGTGCTACGAAAGCGGAAATTCCGCTATAATAATCGGCGTATTCAGACCGCGACGTCTCAATTTCTCGAGAACAACAATGTAGGCGGACATTCCTCTTGAGGTAAACGAATAGCCGGAGCAGACTGAACTGCTTGCACCGTTGGACGGTGACGTTCCCGCTGAGTACCAAACCCCAACCCCAGGTGGGAACGACGAAGACTCCGGAGACGAAGAAACAAACCCAGCAGAAGCAGTTCCACTGGTACCATACCCTCAATTAGGACTTGATTGTGAGTATAGGTCCATATTAATTTCGTAAGCAATTAAACTCATAGATACTTTTAGCACTATAAAATTTAATTTTTGTTCATTAGATGATTCCGCGGGCGAAGAGGTGTTTCATTTGCCGGAAGACGTTTATGAAGAAGTACCATGTACGTATTTATAGAATTATAAAGAATGTTTATAGAAAAGCCCAGGCTGTTTATTGCGGTACCTATTAGTAATATCAATAAAAATGTTGATACAAAAGGCGGCCCCTTTACTCCTCTAGGACTAGCAATTACGTTTTGTTTTGCCATGAAAATTCTTATTTCATAGTTCAGATGCCAATTTATCTAAAAACGAAAAAAAAAGAATACCAGAAAATGCTACAATTTACATACAAATACATAACATAAAACTTGGTAAGGTTACGCTAATAGTAGTTTATAATGATTTTAGTGGAAGCTTTTGAAAATGCCGGTCAAGAAGTTCAACCACAGATTCCAAACCCATTTATAGGTAGTAGCTATGACGATGGTAAACACACCTATACTGTATAACGTTTTATATAAATTGTAACAATTGTTGAAATTTTAGATATAGATGATACGCTATCTGAGGAAGAAGCATGTTTTATATGTAGAGGTCGCAGAAAAAAATACGTGCTTATTAACTGCGGCCATTTATTGTGCGGTTACTGCGCCACACATTCTTACAATCCATTGAATGACGTAGTTTCTAATAAATGTCCTGTATGTACTACAGTAATACTTAAGGAACCAATAAAAATTTTCTTTTAAATAAACATTTCTCGAAAATATTTGCTTTCATTTTTTGAACTTAATAGTGTTTACGTGGTTGCAATGATGCAACCCAGTGGCGTATCAAATATTATTTAAAAGGGGACACCGTACTCGGTTTTTACGCTACTGCAATGACATATTTAAATCAAATTACTGTGAAAGACACCAAGTTCCCTGTAGTCAGTCCAGACAAGAAAGAAAACAAATCTATAAAAAAAGTCTTTGGAAAAAATACTAAGAAAAAAAATTTCCGGAAAAAAAGCCCGGAGGAAAAAACAACCCCAAAAAAATACCTGGGAACAAAAACATCTCTGAATATTAGCAAAATTTGAACTATTTGTGATCAATTACGCCCTGTTATGTTTTTATTATACAAAATTATTTAAATAGGAATTGAAACACAAACTCAACTACTTGAAATTGTAATTTAATCGTAACTTAACTGCATATGTTACAAATATGTTTCGACTTTTTTAACTGACTTAAATCCATCAGCAGGCGAAGAAGTAAATGTTAGTACTCAATACAATAAGACCTCAAAGTTCGCCAGGACATTTAAAAGGGTTGATATAAATGTATAGAAATACATGTAACAACCAGCAACATGTTTGGAATAAATAATACAAATTATATTAATGAAATGTTAAAAAATGCGATCTCTATTTATGAACTTTAACTTTTCTTCTCAGGCATTTCTTCCTATAAACTTTCACTGCGGGGCTCTTTTACCGCGAGACTGCTTTTACGCGCAGCTTTTATTCCGGGGACTTTTTTCCGAATACTTTTTGTCGGCGACGGAAATTTTTTTCTGGGCTTTATTCCCAAAACTTTTTTTCCGGATAAAAACAACGTTTTCGATATAACTATAAATAGAAAACTTCTATTATTTTTCAGATGATATACTTACAGCTGTTGATTCTCAAATTATGAAGGGTACAATAGCCGACCTGAGCATTTGTGTAATATTTATCATTCCCTCCCCCCTGCCCGCCGCCCAATTTTTATTTTACACATAAATAAGGTACTGTGATAATTTTTCGGCCAAACCTTGCCTTTGGCGATGACTCTGAATCTTATTGGCCGTAGTGTCCAAGGTGGCCGTTGTGTCCACATATCATGTTTGGCCGATGTGTCCACTGTGGCCGATATGGGCATACGAAAATTCTGTGTGGCCGTAGTGTCCAGTGGCCGTTGTGTCCAAGGTGGCCGTTGTGTCCAGCTAGAGCGGTGGCCGTTACGTCCAAGGTGGCCGTTGTGTCCGCATATCATATTTGGCCGATGTGTCCAGTGTGGCCGTTGCGTCCAACGGGACCTGTGGCCGTTACGTCCAAGGTGGCCGTTGTGTCCACACATCACATTTGGCCGATGTGTCCAGGGTGGCCGATATGAGCATACTAAATTCTGTGTGGCCGTTGTGTCCAGTGGCCGTTGTGTCCAGACCCCATATAAACGTACGATAATATCACCAGTGACGTTTGTGACTGTATATACTTAATATTAGTATTAAGCAAGGATATTTATCCCTACTACTGATTTACTGTAACTCAGATGCCAGCTGCATATTAAAAAGTAAACCCCAAACATTAGGAAAAATTTAATTTTTTATTATGGGTCAGTTTGAATATGATTTTGTGAGATACATAAAAAGATGACTACCATCTTGTGAGTATAAAAAAAAGTATGAATTACATATAATAGTTTTCTATAATATCAGTTCATGAAATACCCACAAAATAGTAACCATTACTATATGTCGTTGTAATGAGGTTAACCAATCACATAAAAATTTTAGCTTCACTTTTAATTCATTAGTTAGCTATCCAGTATATTATAGGGGCCGTAAGGGTAAACATCGTTTTTATTAAGTAATTCATGTTTTCTGCGAGTTGTAAAGTACCTATTGTTTTGTATTATAAATAATGTTAGTAAGTCTTAAGCACTTTCTTGCTATATTCTCTCAGCTGGCATTCCACGTTTGATTTTTGTAAAGATTATTATGCACTTTTCCGAATCTGGTAATAGAACGCGGTGTTGAATGATTTAATAAAACCGTTTTCTCTTAACAATTTTATTATTACACTACATGAGATACTATTTACTACTTTAGCTACTCGATAATTCTGTCGCAAAAACGCTACTTAAAATATGTAAAAGTGCTAGCAACATTTACAACACGCGACTGTATTATTCAGCAATGTTTTAAACACCCATTTGTAATCTTGTGATTTCGTATCATTAACTGTATTAATTGCGATACGTTACATCAATCTCTGGTCATCGTTTCAAAATCCTATTTCAGCAAGCTAGTTCAAAAATAATTGACTTTAATTCATTTAAGTTAAGGTATATTAGATAACATTAACCTTGCGAGTTCTTTGAATACCCTAACTAGGTTGTTGTAAATGTGTTGTTTCAAGTATCTGTAACTAAAACTTCTTCCTTCACGTCAACCATTTTACCATTTGTCTAGTTGTGTTCTAGAACCGCTTAGTTACGGATGGCACCGCCTCCTGATGTGTTGTCCAAACAGGAAAGATTACTTGGCTCTGGTAAGTATCGCTTAACAGTAAAAAAAATCCTCAATGCAATATTGTTCATTAGACAAAATGTAAAATCAAAACGTAACTTTTGCAAACTCCAAAACACTTGACGTATTAAACATTAAAGCTACATGGTAAGAAATTATAAAAAAGATCATGTCAAGTAAGTAATAAACGTCGTTAAATTTCCAATTTTTAACTATTACAAGGATTAAAAAAAGGCATTATAAACTAAAAACCAAACGGCGTTTTATACCTATTTGGACGTTAGGATTAATGTATATTAAAAATAGATCACATTTCTGACCAATACACACCGTATATATTCTGTAATTAATATTAAGACTAAAATTTAAAAAAAAATCAATATTACCCTGTAATTACGTCCAACCAGATACTGTTAACTATGAAATATCATTTTTTCTAAGTGTTTTGTTAAATCCTACTACGAATAAACTAATACACATAAATACGTGAATTTAGAAATGATGAATTCGCATTCCCCAAATACAGTAGGTATTTATTTTATGCATTAAAGCATTAAAAACATAGCAATAATGGCACATACATAAATAAAATTGTAAAACTTATAATCCAATAGTCTTTGTTGCAAACTCTAACGAGTTATCATTAAATACATTGCTAAACTTCATAACAGCTTTGCAGAATGTTGTAGACGTTTCTGCTCTACATCAGCAAAAAGCTTCTAAAGTTGTAGTTTTCAATACTTTTGTTTGTTTTATATTTATTATCTTGTTGTCAAACCTATACATTGGTATCTCTTTACAATTGAATTCTATCCAATGCTACGTAAATACAAGTGAAATTCTTTTAAATGTCATTGTGTCTAATTCAATACACGTGTGGCTCATTGTCTTATGTTTCTGTAGCCAGTTATTATGTATCCTTCGTCACAAAGTTTATATAGAGATCCCTACTGAAGTTTGATTTACATCTTTGACCCATTTGTGCCGTACGTCTATTGTTTTCATATAAGATTCAGCATCTTTCTTTTAAATTATGACGCTATTATCGTTTTTATTAGATATCTTTCTTGCAATTTATTGAGGCAGATTTGTTTCTTGTATCCATTATTAGAAAATAATTTAATTAAAAACCTTTCTACTTGATAATTTTAAACATTGCAATATAAGTATTTTCTTTTTTAAATGGATTTATTCAAATTATAATAATCTTTATAAAATTATAATGTACAATACCATCCCATTAGTCATCGTTTTAGCGTAGAAAGTCAAACTTAAAAAACCTACAAATTAATGTTCGACGTGAGAGTGAATCATACCATGTGACTTATTATTTTGCTGGTCTTCAATTCCATAATACTTCTTTTTATAGCAGCATCTTCTAGGTAAATGCTCATCATCAAAAAAATGTCGTGGAAACACATTAGTGTATACTAGTGCTGACGAGTTCCAAAAGAACGAAACAACTGTTCACTAGTTCTGATGCTCTTCGGAATTATACAGACACCACTGCTAACCAATCTCATATTTGCGATTTTAACGCCGTTACTTGTCAATGTTTGAATTTCAAAATCATTTTTTCTACAGGTATATACATAATTTTTGAGAGTACAATTTAAAAATATTTTTGATTACATAGGGTGTTCATAGAAAAAGATTCACATCAAAGCTATGTATTTTAAATAGAACACCCAGCATTTTAATTATTTTTTGGATTCTAGAGATAAAATGAATGCAAGTTACAATATGATTCCATATGCCTACCGTTTTTGAGAAACACAGCAAGTTTTAAAATTGCAGGTGCGAATTAAAAAAATTGATTTTCATCACCTACTGAAAGAGGAATGATTTGATCGCAACTAATGTTTAGTTGAGAGATCTCTGTATGAAATGGTATAACTTTTTTTATTATAAAATCATACAGGGTGGTTAAAAAAGTACTAGTAATTTTGGCACAGATTTTCACTAATAACTGTCTTAAAGAATATTCACACTTGTGCATTTCTATGCGGCATTTTTAGATGCAGCATCACCTGTACACTTACCGCATTTTTTCATGCACCAAGTTCCATACGATCACATTAGTGCATTTTTAATGCATAGGAAAATCTCTGTAGGGATTTAACTTTTCATAAATTATAACTGTATGTTGGTGTTGAGAGTTTGTTTTTTGTTATTAATAACCTAAAAACAGTTACCAAGACAACAGTTTTAAAGTCGAAACGAAGTTATGGATTATGAAGAAATGCTTATTGTTATTATCATTGGTGGTTAAACCGTGGATTCAAAAGAGAGATAACTGTCATGGAAATATTCATCTTTTGCATAATGAATTAGCTACAGGGGACAAAAACAGTTTTCAAAATTTTATAAGAATGAACATACGTTTCAGTTACTTTTGAGTCTTGTGAGAAGTGATATAGAAAAGGAAGATACGAAATTTAGAAGTGCTATCTCTGCAAGAGACAGGTTAACTATAACTCCTCGTTTTTTGGCTACTGGAGAATTGTACTAAAACCTTTCCTATTCATTTAGAGTAGGACACTCAACCATTTCGAAAATTGTACCAGAAGTGTGCTGTGCAATATATAAGACAAACTTATTTGAAGATATAAATTTGTCTGTCAAAAACTTACTTTTATTGTATGTCATATTTTAGGTTCCGCATACTACTTTAGAATGGCTGAAGATAGCCGAACAATTTGAAAAGAGATGGAATTTACCCCACGTTTTAGGCGCATTAGATGGGAAACATATAACATTAAGGGCTCCTGGAAATGAAGGATCAGCTTATTTTAACTACAAAGGCACCCACAGTATTGTTCTTCTTGGCTTAGTAGATGCTGACTATAAATTTATATATATATCGATTGTGGAAGGAATGGGAGAATTTCCGATGGGGTGTATTTAGAAACAGCACACTTGCTGCAGCTATAGCCACCAATAAGTTAAATTTTCCCGAGGAAACACCATTGCCAGATCGCTCAAAACCTGTTCCATATGTAATTGTTGCGGATGCAGCATTTCCATTAAGCCACCACATTTTAAAACCGTTTCCCTTTAGGAATATGACAGGGTCACAACGCATTTTCAACTGCAGGTTAAGTAGAGCAAGAAGGGTGGTTGAAAATTCTTTTGGCATGGTTGCTAACAGATTCCGCATTTTATTGAACACCGTCAGTTTACATCCTAAAAAGGTAGAAACAATAACACTAGCATGCGTTGTTCTACATTAACTTCTTAAGAACCACAACCCCTAACACTTACAATATTTAGGAGAAAAATGACAGAAGACCGAGATTTCAATATGCCTTAAGTCGACAAGTAGGGAATAGGGCAAACTAATCTGCATTCAATAACCGCCAAGAATTTTTCGAGTATGCTAATGGTGGTGGAGCCGTTGATTGGCAAAATAATTTATCATAGAAAATATAACTATGTATTTACTTATTATTAATCTTACGTCTTATTATTAATGTTACACTAAAAATACTTATTTTAATACTAAGATTAAGTACATAATTCCACTTCATTCTTGTAATTGCGCATCCATAATGGATTAAAAATTGTTCTTTTTAATTGGTGAACTGTCTTTGGGTTCTGTATTTGTTTCATCTCAGTTGCAATCATTCTAAAAAGAATAATTAAAGTACAAGGTAAATTTTTATAAAAATTACCAACCTTCCAAAGGTATGCAACTCATCATCTGGCTCTATTTTTTGCCTTTTATGATACTCCTCTAGGGTGTTCACGGCAGAATTTAATAAGGAAGCTACCGATGCTACTGACTTACTGACAGTACTACTGTGCACTCGCTTACGAGATCTGGGAACATCAGAATCATTTGAAGCCACAGACGATCCCGAATTGGTTGGTAAATCTACATTGGACAACTCTTCCACTGTTCCCTCAAACAATACTTCACTTTTCTCGTCAGCAACATCAGGTTCAGTGATTTGCTTTAAAAAATTGTGTGATACATCGGTAAGAACAAATCAATCACATTACTTACTGTCAACTCGAAATTCGACAAGCTGTCCCTTACAGGATCACCTTCAGAAAGGAATTTGAGCGTATCAAAGCACCACAACTTTGGTTTGTAAGCTTCTGCAGGTGCTCCACTAACTAGAAACTTCTTCCATACACCGACCTCCTTTAAATATTGGGTCCTTAAAATGTGAATTTTTTTGACAACATCGCTGTTACTTAAAGACTCGTCAAGGAGTATTTTCCTTTCAATTGTTCTTGAATATATTTGACCGCTTCCGCCCGCTTGTTTTTATTTTTATACTCTTTCAGCCTGATCACGTAAAGCACTGGCTGCCCTTCATAAAAAGTTATTAAATCTGTCGTGATATCCCGTGGCCAGGTGAAACTCGTATTTGTACAACTGGACATCTTTTAATTAAAAACAATAGAAAAGTTCTATATTAAAAAAAAATAGTTCACAAATATTTCCAACGCCAACGATAACTAAAGGTTATGTAATTGCAGAGCGGAAACACCAACTTAAAACAAACATCAACTGACTATTGGCAAGGAATAAATCCCTGAAAAGTCACTAGAAATGCGCAATGAAACTGCACGAAAACAGTACGCGTTCTAGCTGTGTGCATCACGCATCAAGCATCTTGTGATGCTGCAACCTTTACAGTGTAAACCAAGTAATGCGTGCATTTTCATGCTGCAACTAAAAATGCCGCATGGAAATGCACAAGTATGAATACACCTTTATATCAAATAGCACACCCTGTATCTAATGGCACATTGTGTTGTAAAATTGTATTACCTTTTAAACGATAGAAAGGTTCTCTATACCTAACTCAAACGGAATTCGAGATATTTTACAATGTTCGTTTTCAATAATAAATGTCGATTTATATTATCAAAGCAGCCTTGATTGCAATGAAGATTTGGATTGTAGACTAAGTTAACTAAAAAATCACATTTGTATAAACAAAATGAAATTGAAACTAGAAAATAAATTTATGAGAGTAAGAATACAAATTTTGAAATTCTAAAGTTTAATGACAGCTTTATAAACAAAAACTTTGTTCAATACACAGATGTATTCTTTCCTCTAAATTCTTCTGAAGGTTTAATAACATTTGTGGTGTTATTGTTTAGAAAGCATTGCGAATTCTAATTTTCATATCATCTGGAGTTGTCGGAGGTGTATTGTAAGCAATGCTTTTTATGTACCCCCATAAAAATAAATCCAAACATGTTAAGTCTGGGGATCGCGCCAGCCGGTTTATTGAGGTACCGTCTGTTCAACTGTTCCCGAACTCTAATTTGAAAATGTACAGTACGAAGAAAATGAGGATTTTCATTACTGTAGTATTGATAATTGTGCCTATTTACTAAGCCATTGTTGTGGAATGTAGACTTATCTGTAAATAGTACATAAAAAAAAAAAAAAATCATCTTCACCTGCTTTGTCAAGGACCCATAAGAAAAAGTCACGTTCTTGACGTAACTGAATATGATATGCCATTTCAAAGCCGCCTTTTTTCCAGGTTAAATATTGACATTTATTATTAAAAATTGAAAACAAAGAATCTCGCAATTATTGTAAAATATCTCGAATTCCGTTCGAGTTAGGTACAGAGAACCCTTATATCGTTTGAAAGGTAATAAAATTTGGCAACACAACATCCTATTACATACAGTGTGTACTATTTGACATAAGACAGTTATTAGTGAAAATTGATGCCAAAATTAATGGTACTTTTTTAACCACCCTGTATGATATTATAATACAAAAATTTATACCATTTCATACAGAGACCTCTCAACTAAACATTAGTTGCAGTCAAATCCTACCTCTTTCAGTAGGCGATGAAAATCATTTTTTTCAATTCAGACCGGCAATTTTAAAAAACGTTGTGTTTCTCAAAGACAGTAGGTTTTAGACATATGAAATCCTATTGTAACTTGTATTTATTTTATTCCTAAAATCCAAAAAATAATTAATATACTGGGTGTTCCATTAAAAAAAACATGACTTCGATATGGATCTTTGTTTATGAACGCCCTGTGTAATCAAAAATATTTTTAAATTGTGTTCTCAAAAATTCTACATATACCTGTAAAAAAAACGTTTTGGCTAAAAACCATTATTAAGCATAATTCCCCCCCCCCTTTAATCATACCCCAAAAAATCTCAATTAAAATTAGCAAAATATAGCAAAAAATCAAAACGGTTTGTAAAAAAGTGTTTTGACAAATATAAATTCACGCGAAATGTAAATGATTTACCTGAGAGATGAAAAGCCAGAATAACAACAAAATTGCAAGATTAAAATATTTTTTAATAACAATCCACATATAATCTTTAGACCAATTCAGGAAAAGTAAAAATTAAAAAAATAAAGTATCTTTAAAAACTATTCGTCAAAGATGAAGGCGGAATTAAACACAAAAACGCATTATAAGAAGTACAAAAACAGAATTGATTTGAGAAAAAACTTCCTTTGAAACACGCTAAAATTTGAGTTGAATCTGTAATCGAAGATATCAAAGCATTTGGAATAACTTAAACTGGAGAATTTATATATGTAATTGCAAAATAGTTTAAGACGTGTATAAGAAAAACAAACATTGTTATATTTTACCTACACGTACTTACTGAACAGACAGTAATATCAAATTTTCAAGTTTGAGAAGTATAAATAAATAGATAAAACGTTTAATTATTAATAAAGAATATATCGAAACTCTACAAACTCAACTTCAAAAATGTATCATTAATGTAAATTATCACTAGGTGTTATTATATTGTATTTGTATGCGTCCACAAGCAATGCGAATTTTAAACACTTTTAGATGGCACCTCGTATAATACTCAAAAAGGTATCCTGAACATCCATATACATACATTTGTTCCTTTCCAGTGTCATAAACGTTAATAGAATGATCAATAATGTATAACTTAGACGCATTATTCTTTAAGAAGGGTCGGTAAGTAAATTTTAGAAATTGAGTTCAGCTACAAGATAAAAATTGTGGCATTTGAGAAAGATAAGTTTTTATCATTTAATATTAATACATACAAAGAAATAGGTATTTACGTAAAATTTAAAAAAGTTAATTTACAACAAATACGTTCAGTATTTGGTTATAAAAATGAAAAGAACGGCACTTTTAACACGATATACTAAAACAAAAACAAAAAAAATGATTGATTTTTCAGTATCATAATGATTAGTTGGATATCTCCTAAGTAGCGTCAATCAAATCAAATAACCCCAAAAAAGCCGCTTTCTGTATTTCTGTAAAACAATTGTACAAACTGACCACAAACCGTTAAAGCAGCACAAATGGATTTCTTGTATGCGATTAAAAAATAGGTGGCTATTTATATGTCACCTGTCAAATTTATCAATAAAAACGAAAGAAAAACGATGAATTAGTCAATACAAAAGTGTTAATAAATAATGGCAGAATTACCAGTCGCCGGTCTAATATCTCATACTAGACAAGTACAAAGTTTGTACAAACGAGTTATAAGAGGTATCGAAGCTTGGATTCATCGGAGAGATGTTTTCCGATATCAAGCTGTTCTTATGAGAAAACGTTTTGATGATAACAGAAACGTTTCCGATTTAAAGGTTTCTAAACAGCTATTAGAGCTAGGAGAAGAAGAATTTTTTCAAAAAAACCATTGGGCACCAAAAAAATTTACAGAAGCTCCAGGAGGCGTAGCTTATTTAAGAGAAGTTACTCCACCAGATTGGATTCTTGACTATTGGCACCCTCTGGAAAAAGCTCAATATCCAGAGTATTTTGCTCGAAGAGAGTTGCGTAAAAAAGAATATGTCGAAATGTGGGAAAAGAAATACGGTAAACCAACGCCGACAAGTTACTGCTAAAACGACATTCAAGTTCAGTGGAAATTTATTGTGTATAGCATTTGAATGTTTCAATTAGTATACATTTGTTAATAAATAATATAAAAAAGTGTTGTTTCGAAACCTAAACCTTAATTAAATCGGTTATTGTTATATAATTGTTACAAGTAATAGATGACTACTCCTACACTTACTCATTAAATTGTTATATAATGCAATGCATTTCAAGTAAATTAATTTTAAAGCATTTTTTCCTAAATAAGAAAAAAAAACAAAAACTAATTATCTATAAATCACAACTGCAACAATGTATAATTTATGCATAGCTTGATCATGAAAACGAACAAATTATTACAGAAATTCAGTTCTATCAACACAATGTAGATAATTTTATACTGTACTTTTTATATCTCAGAAAATGATTTGTATAATATAATCACGGGTTGAACTATTATCATGATCTATCTACCATGTATAAAATTGTCTATTAACTAAGTTTTTGTGATGCGCCGCATCCTTCACTGTTGATGATAATAAATAATAATTTTCAAATCAAATTTGAGGAATTAATCGTTTAATTCGTTCTTGCACTGCTGATTTAAAATGTTGTCAAAAACAACTACATCTTTAATGTTTCTTTACATGTTTCTATGCTTCTAACTGACACTAATAAAATGCAACGGTATTTAACATCAACACTTACATTAATATATCACTTATTACTATAACTCGAAAAATAATGTCCGCGATTAACTTCTGTTTATGTAAACCGGTATTTGTTTGTATTAATTTATTCATTATATTGCAATTTTCTATTAGTGTGAGTTGCTTACCACGAAAAACTTTAGAGCCCTACCTCCTCGAGGTTTAAGGTGGGCAACGAAGCTCAGGTAATCAGACATATACGGCAATAATTTCCTGTTGCTAAAAGGGTTAAGTCGGCAATAGTAACTGGTCGTAATCCTACAAAACCGCGCTGTTACGCGCAATTTCTCCTACTCTTTCAACCTCCATTATGGAAGTTGAATCCTGTTCATCCAAACGACGACGACGATTATCCCAATTCTGACATTTTCCAGCTAACTACTCTGGAAGAATCCTTTAACGCAGAGGTCCTGATTATGTTCAAGTTAATTTCTATCGGTAAGGAAACTGTTGTCAGACGTACAGAGTAAATGGATGTATTGTCCCGCATCCAATCCATATTTTGAAAATCCACTTTGGCCAAAAAAATGTCTGCGCAACATTCGGACATCTCTGATGCTCTTCGGAGTTTATAAACAGCCCTTCAGTTCGTAACTGACAAGTTGTCAGCTCCCGACCAGCAGATCACAACTGGTCCTGTATCGTATGCCCAAGTAGCTCGGTCGAGCAGAATTGCCGACAGAGTGAAAGTACTTTCCGGCAAATCCGTCACGCCTACTGAACGATCCACAGTTGTGATCATTCAAAAACCCAATACAAAAATCCTACCACGCTCGGTCTACGACTAGACCGTGTGACGACAGTTGGACGAAGCTCCGTTCGCCTGGACTCCGAAAAGACAGACCTGTCTAAAATCCCAGCGGATATGCTTAACAATGCCGGCCTTGTCCTCAAACTGCAAGGCAAAGCCCTTCCTAGGATTTCTCTCTCGGACGTTCCATCTAACCTTTCCCTTGAGCAGTTGAAAGAAGCGATTCTGGAGCAAAATTTCGATGCTGCCTCTGAGGCTAAAGAACATCTTAAGGTTATAACAAAAATCGAGTCTAGAGACAGAGCAAATACCAATTACGTTATCGAAGTAACTTCGGAGATACGAAAGCACCTAATGGCCAACCTTCATGCAGGGTCAATGACCATGTACGCATCTTAAGACGCTTCAACTGCCAGAAGTTCAGTCACCAACAAGGTGACTGCAAGAGCGAGTTCAATGCGTCAATTGTGCTGAAAAGCACGATACGAAAGATTGCCCAAAAACCGCAGGAGACCCTGTATGCGCTAATTGCATAAGATATGGCCATAAAGGCGATGTGATAAAATACAAAGCGTCTTCTAACAACTGCTCGGCGTATTTATAGAAGCTTGACTCTAAGATATCTCATACCCATTATGGACAGAGAGGACGCTTCTCTAAGTCTTAGGATTGCGCAAGTGAATCTTCAGCGTTCTCGTGCTATGACCTTGGAAGTCATGAGGTTCTCCTCCGACAATAACAGAGATTCTACTGACCCAAAGAGCCATATGTGTATAGTTCTGGTTCAGAGTATAGGCTCGCTGGTGCAGCCTTGCCCTTCAACAAGCTCACCGCATCTATGCGATATTTCTCGGCTATCGTTTACAATAGCTCAGTCATCTAATTAATTACCTCCTTGGGTATCGTCGGCGTTTTTTGGCCACCAAGCGAAGATGTTTGTATTCATCTACAACTTCTAAATAAAGTTTTGGACGAAATAAGTGGTGTCCCGATTATTATAACAAGAGATTTCAATGCAAAATCGCCGCATTATCATTCCTTTCAGACCGACGAACGAGACAGAAGTGTGGAGAACCTCGTGGACGAACGTAACCTATGCGTTGTAAATGAGTCTAATCAACGTTTCAAGGTAATTCAAGCATCGAGTCACATTAGCATCACAAGTTTTAGCTAAAAAAATGTCTTACTTTTAAAGTAACCACCGACTACATTTTGATTTAACCGTCAAGAATCCTTCATCAGTTCCCATCCCTAAACGTATCCTCGATGTCAAATGCATAAGTCCTGTCAAGCTGAACACAGCTGTCAACGCTATACTTCCTACTTATCTTCCACGGGCAGCTAAATGTCACGATCTTAACTCTATATACGTCTATACGTCTCCATTGATAAACTGACTAAGCTGATCCTCGAGTCTAGCCAAAATGGCTTAAACCGAGTTCACTCAAATTCTAGAGCTGGAGTACTGTAGTAGAGTCCGAAACTAGATAAGTTAAAGCGAGTCGTACGTTGCCTACGAAGGCATACTTAAAAAGCCTAAACATAACTAAAAACTCAATGGCTAAATTTGTACAAGGCCGCGCTTCACTGGTATAAACTGGCAGTAAAGAAGCTAAATTTAACTCACGGCAAAGGTTTGTAGAGAGAAGTTTGGCAACGAGTCCGTGGGGATTAGTTTATAGGATACCCTCACAAAAGTTCCTTGTTATCCAACCATGCTTCAACGACCGTGACGGTGACAAATACACTCTCACAGAGCTGGCTACAATCAAGTCAATAGTTAGTTCCTTGTTCTCAGACGACGATCCAACAAACGACGATTCTTACCAAGCCCGAATTAGATCCACATCTTTTGTAAATATTAAGTCTCGACATAACTGGGTGGTTACAAAAGAGGATATAGCGTCGGTGGCTAACTGAATTCCTAAGAATAAAGCTCCTTGACTCGACAGAGTACACTATAACTACTAACTAAGAATAGTTGTATAAGATTCCCTCTCTTCTACGTTCATTGACCTATTCAACTCTTGTGTTGTTGTTGCGGGTATTTTCCAAACAGTTGAAACACTAATAACGATTCTCAAGCCAGGTAAGAGAGATCTTTCGAATCCCAATTCATATCGTCCGAGTACGCTACTTTCAGAACTTAGAGAATTATTCGAACGAGTACTGTTAAAGAAAATACATGACATCATTCCTCCACAAAGATTATTCCATCCCAGCTTCGTCCCGGAAAATCGACGACAGACGCCATTCGTAAATTAATGACGAAAGTACAAACGAACGTCTCCAAGTACTGTGGATTTTTATAAACATTTCAGAAGCGTTCAATAACGTATGGTGGCCATCAATAATTAAAGCTCTCGTCGTTAAGAGAGTGCCTGCAAACGCCATGCTCGTCATTGGTAGTTATACCAAATACATGGTTTTTGGTTCCTTCTTAAAAAGAAATCTCGCACTTCGATACAAAGGTATTTCAATTCGAAAGGTTTCCGAGTTTAAGTACCTTGGTCTTTTGCTCGATCATAAACTGAGCTTCGTTAAACACTGTTCGTATGTAGTTGACAAGGGCAAGATTGTCTTGCACTTGTTCTATAAATATATTCGCCCTAACTAGAACCTATATAAGAAATCATTAGTGACTATTTTCAACAATGCAGTCATCTCTATGCTCACATATGGCTTAGACATCTGCTACCACAGACTGCGACATATCCACATTGACAGAAAACTGGCATCCCTACATTCCCTATTCTTTCGTACGATCCTCGGGACATATCGTACTGTCCCTATTGATTCCTTGTTCGTTGTGGCAAAATATCCCCCTCTGCATCTCCTATTGCAGAAAATATACTGCTCCAAAGTTCTTGTAAAAGCTGGCACGTGTACATTCTTAGACCAGCAAGTTTCGACCGCAGGCCGTCAAACGCTATCTCAAGACTTTGATCTTGAATGAATGGCAGCGGCATCGGCAGTGGGATATATCCCATTAATGACGTAACGCCTATTCCTTGATTCCAAATATCCTACACTGGATCAACATGTCGCATAATCCGAGACGAGTGGCTGTCCAAATTCTCACATCGCACTGCAGGTTCAGTTGCCATCTGAAACGCATTAACATTGCAGATGACGATCAGTGCTTGTTGCATTCGCTTGTAACCGGCGTTGAAATTTAGTCGTGAATCTTTTATGTAAGACCCCGTAATTAGATTCATCTGGCTAAATTTTCTGTTTTCTGTTTTTTTTTACGATTGATTAGTTCGATGTTAGCATCGAAAACGTTTTACTCGTTATTTTATTACGTTTGATTTAGGTTTATTTGTATTTCATAGTTATTTCACAATTATTACTGGTATTTTTTTTTAAATGCATAAAGTTCCGTGGTTTTGATTTTGATTTAGTGTTTTTACTTCTGGTTATCTCATTAGAATAACAATTCTATCTAATTTACGATTTCCTTTTTGGAATGTAATTTGATCAATTTTTCTTGGTATCTATACTTTTGTTTATGTTGAGTTCATTTGCGAGCCACCTGATAATTTAACGGAGTAAGCGTTTTCTGTGAGAAGATTTTATTTTTTTTCGAGTGCCTACGTGACAAGACGCACGTGGCAATAATATTTTTCATCTTTGTTAATTTACTTTGTTTAGTGTTCTATCTTTTACAAAGATTTTACGGCGCAAGTTTGTTGAATTAAGTGGGATCACGAGGTGTTATAAGGAGTAAAAATTTTGATTTTGGGAGAATCTTTTTGTCGCAATTAAGAATACCGGGTACCGGAATGTAGTCAAGTGTTCGGGGTGTTTTTACCCTACCGTTAGGCAATACCGCGGAAGTTAAACAAATGGTGCCGTGAAAATTGAGTGGTGTGATGGGAAATAGTAGTTTTCCAAATTCGTAATTTTACGGTTTAAGGAACTTCATGGTATCCATAATCAAACTCACGTTCGAGTTGGATTTAGTTTCGATGTTTTGTGTGAAAAATCCTGTCTTCGCTTTTGTGCGGATTTCAATTAAATAGTGAACTAAATCTTCCGCCGTAATTCCATTGTTTGGGGATCCCACCGAGCTTGTATTCGACTACAGAACACCTAGACCGTCCCGGGTTCGATCTAACCTCGAGAGCTTCTGGAACCGCTGTGGCCGACAGTTTATCTGGAGTATACAATTGAGTAAAGGTATTTATCGAATTTGTTATTACCGTGAAGTGAACCGCGATCGATATGATTTAAAAGCTTTGAATTGAGCCGACTGAATTACGGCTAACTTTAAATATTTCAAGAAACACTTGAAGGTGTTTGCGTGAAGTTCGCTTTAATTAATTAATTTTGTTTTGTGTATGTAAAAGTAAATCTTATTCATGCATGAAAGATAATGTAACGAAATGTAACATATAATTTGTTTAAACGTTTAGTTCGAAGCAAAGTTTCGGACGTATATTTTATGACTTTTGTATTTTTTTATTTGTTGCTTGCGGATTAAGTATGCGGACAAGGCCTTGAATTTTATTATTTTTGTGTATTATTGAAGAATAAGTTAACGCTTTATTTTTTTTTTATATATATTAATTGTGTATTCAGTTTGTGAATTTTTGTCGTGTTTATTATTTCTTTTATTATTTTTATTCAAGTTTGTTTGATATTCATTTTTATTTTTAATATTATTCAGTCAATAAATGTTAAATTGTTAAACTGTAAAGAGCTTTTATTCATTCAGCTGCCGCGTACGTAAATTTTTAAGTGCATTTCAGAATTTAGCAAGTTACAACTCGAGGTAAGTCCAGGGGTTGTAACCAACCAGATGAGCTTTTGGTTTATCAGGGGTCCGGAAGCTATAATCATCGTGTCCTTGATTGGCGCCCTAACCGATTTTGAGTTTTTACCTTTTTATTTCGATTTTATGTCAATCTCGTTTCCAAGTTATCACGGAATTTTAAAATATAACCCACCCTGTCTCCACTGAGCAGCGGCACAACATCGTTTATGTTACCTAATTTCAGGCAGTGACTTTGTTTTAACTTTTGCATGTAACACGCTAGAAGAGACCAGAGTCAAACGTAAGTCAGAGTATAATTTAGTTTATTTATTTATTAAACTGCATGTGGCTATTTTAGAATATTTTATTTGATTATTTTTAGATAACAAACATTTTTAGTTTCTTTTTAGTCGTAGCTGTCTTGATTAACTGGCCTCATCCCCATCTATTACATCCATTGATTACATCGTATCCTTTTCCCGCCTACTTGGTTTTCAGCCTGACACGCAAGGATAAGCCGCAATGTAAGTGCCTCGCTGAACCTTATGCATAACACAAACCAGATACACAGCCCATCCGAATCGTCTTACTAGGCAATCCTTTCTTCTCTTAACATATCCTAAATCGTTCTATCCTATATGTGGAGAACTTGAACCAAGCAAGTTCGGGTGGTTTAATGGGTTCACATCTTCTTCCTCCTCCAGGAGCGTCCGTTATGACTTATGAGCCCTTATCTTCGCAGAAAAGCCGGTAAGAAAAGGAGAGTATAGCACATTATTTTTATGTGTCCTATCTGAATCCGAAAGATTGCCCACATATTCTGGGAAACCCTGTAGATGCTTCTAGATAACCTTGCAATCAATTTATGTTTTTGGTTATTAGTTGTTTTTCGTAATAATTTATAAGCTCAGCTTATATGCTATATAGATTAAGTCGATACATACTTTTAACAGGAAACTGTTAACGATTAAAGTACCTACTGTCAAGTATTTGAATAATATGCAAATGCTGTTAAGTATAACCAAAAGTTTAAAAACATCACAAAAAAATTCCGTTTACATATATAAAATTAAAATAAGATTTTGACAAGAAAAAAAGTTGCGTCCAAAATTAATATGCTATATGATGTATAGAAAGAATGTGAATTAAACTTGATAGATTCGTTCAAACTGCAAGCGATCCTTTACCTAAAATACCGAGCCAAGAAATACTGCATAAATAATAACATACTTACTATTGCAATTGATTTCTAAAGACATGTATAAAATACATTACAACCAAAACAAATAAACTTACAATTTCGACATTTAACTACTTCAAGATCAAAACAATTTTTAGAACGACTTTGGCATTTAATGAAAGAATGTGTAAATGTTTTTCACTCCCTGTATGCATCATAAAACTTAAAACACCTACTTGAGTATGCATTATCTCGAGTGCTAAATTAGTTTCAATTAGCTTCAAACGAGTTGTTTGGTAAACTAATATTACCATTAATTACGTGGATAACATCTTGCGTTATATTTACCGAATTAAAAGTCAAGCAATATACACATTCACTTTACAGGTATTGGTTTTTCATTTTCAATTATTTATAGACACATTTAAATTTACATATTGTTTACTTTATATATTTTAGGCACGTTAAATAATTTTTGAATTTACTGTCGAGTATAAAAAATTAAAGCCCCGTGGTTGTTTAATTAGCGAATCGAAACGATCCTTTAAAATAATAACAATTTCAGGGGTCGAAATACATTTTTTTATAGCTAATGAACATATTTTTATACAGCGCAATTTTGAGTGTTTTAAAGAATAAATAAATATACAAAATGTTTAAGCGTTTAAAGTAACAAAAAAAATTTTAAGTGCTGTTAATTGCGTTCGTTTTAGAATAAAAATTTTGTTAAAATATGCTTCAGCTGTTCAGTCCTCGTATTTATCTTTATGTATAGGTTAATTAATCATATCCAGCAAATGTCTTAGATTTTACTCGACAATCAACTTTTCATAAAATTCGTTTCGATCAAATATTTGCAAAACCTTTTTTTAATTTTTTATACTAGTACATGAATAGATATAGAACTCTTCAAAATAAATAAAGTAAATAAATTTTATGAATTAAGTAAAACAGAAATAAGAAGAAAATATTCTTCAATTTTTAGTGAATTAATAAGAGTTGGTTTACAGTGAATTAAATGTTTAATTAAAATCAAAGTTAATTCGTTACGTTAAATTTTGGCGAACAACCAATCAAATTGAAATTACCAATTGACAAAAACAAAAAATTCAGTATAATTTAAAATCTTAGTCTCTATCTATCTTTTTATTTTAAAATTATATTGTTATAAAATTACCTCTCTCTACTTTTTTACGGTATTAATCGCACGTATAAAAGCCTAAAATTATAAAATAAAATTTCTATTTACAACAAACAATTTCAAACTCTGTATTCTGTTCAAACCAAACGTTAAATGAAAAGGTCGCGTGAAACAATTTCAAAAGACAAAAACAAAACCATGACAAAAATTCTTGAAATAGAACAAAGTTCAAAAGTTTAAATAAAATATGTCGTAGGAATGACATAATTCAAACCAGAACGGCAGATATAAAAGTGTATTTAACTGTAAATCTTTTACCTTGCATATTATGTGTAATTGAATATGAGGATGCTATTTAAAACTATATAATAAACCAGGCGTGTTGATGCAAATGTTAAAGTTATTAGTAATATTTCAGAACAATAATTAACCTTAAAAACTTCACAAGAAGACGAGTAGTAATTTTCGTTTGAAAAGACGGGAGAATTACCATCTTAAGCTACAGTCTTTCCCCTTTGATAAAGTAATAAAGCACCGTTCAGATTATTTCAGGAAAATGTCAAATTATAAGGTTGAAAGTTCTCGTGAAATATTACTATCTAAACTGTCGCGTAAGCTATAACATTTTTTATAGTGAAAAACGTAATTTGTTATTAAAAGTTTAATTAAAAAAAACTTGAATATTATATAAATCGAGAACGATAAATATTTCAGATTTGTTTAAAATATATGAACGGTATGAAAACACGTTAAATTTATGTTTTCTTTACAATATATACAATAGCACATCGTGGCTATACGTATTCATTCCCATTTGTCGTTAAAGTTAGAATAATAACGCAAATTTATATAGGGAACTAACCGAATTTTATGTTTTTGTTATATTATAATAGAAACAATAAATTGAACAGCTTAGAATTTTTAGAATCATAATAAACAAAAATTGATCATTTTTACTGTTATTTATTAATTTTTGTATTAAAAACTAACATAAGTCGAATAAAATGAATAGCAAAAATTACCCAAGTAAAAAATAACGAACAACACTTTATTGAACTACAAGAAAATATGCTAATTGTAAGAAAATAAAATAAAAAAACTGGTGTGGTTACCACACTACTTTCTTATAAGGAATGATGGAAGAATGTCTACATATTTTTTTAAGGTTATGTTGTCATAAAACCATTTTGAAGTGATATGTACGCTTTTGTAGTGATTTCCTAGCATGCTATAATTTTTTTGAATTTTTTTTCCTCGATTTCATTAAGATCATGTCGACTAACCCTTATAATTGTGCACCTTGATATTACTTACCCCTTTAGTAAATCAGTAAAAAAAATCGTCGCAGACAAGGATTCGAAAGTATATTATATTTGTGAATTCATTTTAAATTACAAATTAAATACCTGATAAATAAAAGTGTTAGGAAGAATTAACTTTATAAGGAACTGTAAAAATCTCCTCCTGCGTCCTAAACCGATTTACTTCTAAACGCCAAGTATCCATCCTAGTAACAAGAATTCCTAACGAATGTAAGAGAGAAAAAAAAAGAAACTCAAAAGTAGCACAGCCCGATCACGTTTTCCAAAAAGTACGACAAAATCTTAAAGAGAACTAACTAATCCTGAAGCAATCCTAAACGACTAAAATCCAATCGAAAAAAATAAGTACAAACAATAGCGATGATATCGTATGGCACACGCTGCCACTAATAATCAAATAAGAACAAAGGTTTAACGGACGTAGTCGAGCGAATCCAAGAAATCAAAGCACAGCAACCAACGTACTAATACGAAGTAGTAGCTGTTAAAATGTTAGAGAACTAAATATGAAGTCAGGTCCTGCAACGAAATAACAGAAGCGAAGCAAAATGTGAGTAAGTCGACTCCGCTAATAACAATCACGAAGTACAAGAATCAAGAAAATAGAAGGAATTAGAACCACCGATAATTACTTTGTAATCGAAATCTCACTTTGAATCTTTTTTCTCTCTCTCTTTCTTCGGCTGTTTTAAGATCAATTGTGCAGATTCATCATGATAACAAACGAAACTTTCTGTCTGTGAGGATTGCAGGTCTGGGATATCTTCTTTTCTCTAGCCCAGACATTACTTTCCTTATAGGAATCTATCATACAAAAGAAAAGGTGGCGCAAGGGCACGGTTCGCCCAAAGAAGAAGTTTCGTTACTGACATCTTGACTCACGACCATCTACGAAGGGAGCTAGCCAAACGATGAACAATTAAATGAATTCTTTGACGCAGCAACGTAATTGTTTTTAAATTTACAAAAATCATACTTAAGTAAAAAGTGTTTCAGTTATACTGACAGTTTTCATAAGAAGTCTTTTTAATAATTCAGAATTCAAACAACAGAAACCTGTATCATTTTTTAAGACATATACTAATAAGTAAAAACCTGCATTTCAAAGTAAAACGAAAATCAACCGACCATAATTTAATTACAATACAAATTTACAATTTAAATATATAGTAAGTTTGAAAATTCAGATAAATTTAATTTTTATGTTTTCACGGGATCAAAATAACAGTTATCTAAAGATTAAGTTGATGAAGGTGAATTTGCATTGGGTAAGCAAACGGGGATTAGTGTTTACGCTTCTTTCTGTAGATTTAAGTTTACTTATGCCTTTTAGGCAAAAATAATAACGCAAAAGAGGCGAAAGATTAAATCTCGTCATTGCGAAATCTTCCATTTGTTCTTCTTGTATTAAGAAATATTAAGTAAATAATGTTAAAATAACAAAGTTTTAATACGCACATTTTAGAAATTTATAGCTGTACTCATAAATTATTCATAACAATTATGAATCTTGGTGGCTAAATATTTTAACACTAAGTATTTGCTTTGAGAATACAATATTAGTTTGGTTACCGCATAGTAGAAAATGTTTTACGTAGTACATTTATCATGAGTAAATTTAATTTATTTTTTTTAGCACCAACCTACACATTTTTCTAATTAAGTAAACAAATCAATACTTTTAATGCTTAACAACATGTCCATGCTGTAACTGGCTATAAAATGAAACTGTTGTAGTGTTTTCGCATAATTATTGCTTTTTTGCTAAATTAATTCGATGATTTGTTTGACTTCAAATTAAACGTATACAATATTTTGTCAGTTTGGATCTTAATCAGTTTCTACAATTTATTAATACGTTGGCTTATTTTTTACTAACAAAAATTACGTCTTTGCAAATGTCAGAAAAACGTTATATAAATACAAAAAACAAATATTCGTTTATTGAAATAATATAACTGTTTTTGTTAAAGTTTCGAGTATACGTGTATGTAATTGAAGATCATAAAAATCAAAATGCACATTTAAACCTGAAATATACACTGAACTAAAACAAACACAAATTTATTCACAACCAGTGGCGGCTGGTCCATAAGGGCTCTAGGGCGCGACCACCCCAGACGTTCATTAAAATTTTTCATGTACGGGGAGTTCATGCCTTATATGAAGCAGAGCATTGAAAAATGCAAAAAAAATTTAATAATGAATTCGCGAGACTGCCGTTAGAAGAAAAAGTTGAAATAAAATCTCTAGAAAAGCCTACTCCAAATTAGGCACTAAATCAAGCATATAAAACTGCGAAACGTAATTTATACACTGCATTTTTCTAGTGCAGTTTATAATAAAAAAATTTTCAACAAAAAATGAACCTACTAAGAAACCAATGAATTACGAAAACAGCAACCGGCGCACGGAAAAGTTTTAAAACTATGTGGTGACCGACGCTTTGATTTCTATCTAGTCACCAAGAAGTACTCACGTACACGTACACGAGCATTATGGAATCTCAAGAGAAAAATAGAGTTTTACGATAATAAGAAGGACAGTTCGAAATATGTTGGAGGTCGTCTTCCGAGGAACAGGCGTTCAAGTGTTGGTCTGCAGTTACCAACCAAGTAGAATATCAGGTAAGGAAAAATCCAATGACTGCTACTTTTATGCTCAAGGAAATTGCCGAAATGGAAAGAACTGCCGCTATCGCCACGATCCTTTCTACCGGTGTCACATCCAGTTTCCTGTTTTGGGACAGAACAGTCTTAAGAAGGGGACAAGTGAACGTTCGCAAAATTATTGTCAACTTCTAAAACGTTTACCGAAGGATGTAGAAAATTATCGAGACAGATAACAGAAATATATAAAAACGGTTCAAAGGAAGCATAAGTCAGTTTTTCGAAGTCGGAGGCATTAAAAAAAACTGTTTAAATAAATAAGTGATTAACGCGTCTGTTAAGATAAATATAACGGCATTCAAGCGTATGTCCCTTTAATGTTAACACGTATCGGTTTTAGATAAACAGAAGTTATCCGCAGACATTATTTTTCAAGTTATAGTAATATATAAATTAATGTGTTTTTTTTTAAATATCGTTAGGTTTAATTAGTTACGTGTAATTATAAACGTAAAAATATTTCGTTATAAATAAATTAGTTTTAAAATTGGTTACAATATTAACTTTAACATAGTTTTTTTTCCAATTTTAACTGGTGGCAAGATATTTTAAATGACTTTTTCACCTGTCCCATAATCGTTTCAATATAATATTGGACTTTAAGTTTTATGTAGATTTCTACCTTTTACTTTGCCGCTCTAGAACTTTTTTCGCCCATTACGTAACTACACTAACAAATGAATATTGACGTTTGAGATGTTTGCAGTACAAAAAAAATTATTGTGCCTACTACATATAGGTATGTAACTGACGTGTTTCCCGTTATATTCTAGCAAAATTCGATAATTAAAATTAAAGATTTTGAAAATACGTTTAAAGTTAAACAAATTGGGTATTTTAAAATTTATTAAACCTATATAACAATTTCATTTTAGCTTCAAGCTTAGAATAATTAATCACCTGAACGCTTTTAATTTAAAACCAATATACTTATAACGTAATTATAAACTAGAAAGCTTTGCCTATAACGCTCAAGTTACAAATAATTATAAATTACACAATTAAAAATACATTAAAAAATATGATTAAAAAAGCTTTCATCAGTATATAAAACGGCAATAGTTAAAAAAATATTATTTGTATAAAATTCGCTTTTTAGAGATAAATTCTGGCTGACTACATGTATTAGTAGATATTGAAATACAATACTGCAATCATATTATAGATGAAAAACATAAATCGAAAATAGCAGAGCTAAGTGTCAAAGGACAACTGTTTGTTTTTTCATAAATAACATTAGGAAGTCAAACTTTACTAGACAGCAGACATTGCCATCACCCCGGTAAGTAGAAAATAACAAACGAGATAAAGCTTTTAAACGTTTTCAAACCGTTCTTAAAGGATTGACAAGGTACACGCTTTACAACCTCAGCAAATTAGTGAGGTTCTATTGTCAATAAAACATACAATTTTTTTTAAATATAAAATGCAAGAAGATGTAGTCTTTTGATGATCAAGTCTGAGCCTGAAGCATCGTCCAAGAATGTACGAACAATTTAATTTACCATAAAACTACGCAGAATGATTAATTGTGTCAGTTATACTTCAATCTCCAGTACAATCATTTTAAATTATTCGCATCTAATCACAACACCTAATCAGACTTCTCAAAAATGTATAACTTAAATAGAATCGTAAAGAATACATGTTTTTAAATACTCTACGAAAATTTTAATTTAAACTCAATCAACGTAAATAAGTAACGGGTATTTCTATTTTTCTAACAACTACGTATAAAAAATGATACATTAAAGCATTTTCTAAATGTTAACGACACGGCACTTAAAGTTAATGACTCATAAATATTTGCTTTTTTCCAAAGTAAATGGAGACAATAATGCGGTTGTTATAGCTAAACAAACACCTACAAGATTTTTGTAAAAATAACTTAACATAAATCGGCAATCGTAAACATCTATAGCATGAGATCACCACATACTTTGACGACATAGTTGTGCATCGTAGCAATTAAATGGTAGTACTTACGTTTGCCAATTGATCGAATCTTCCAAATAACTCATTCAATAATCTTACTAGTTCTTGAGCGGTACATTGCGATGCTAACACTGTGAAACCAACGATGTCGGCGAATAATATACTGAAACAGACCAAACATGTTTATTAGAAACTCGATAAATGCAAGAGTACAGAGTCAAGAAACTCATTTACATGAAAATCTACCGAACCAAGTTAATTGCGCCAGATTTACTAAAAGAGCTCTTTCAAACGCAAATTGTTTAAGCTATATGCTTAAAGATGCTCCATAAACTTTGTCCCGTAAATATTTCAGGAAATAGAAGTTGTAGAAACAAGCAAACCTGGAATTTAAGACACAAGCTAACTTACTAAGCCTTCGTACTTTAAAAATTTATAGCCGAATTAACTTAAATCTTTATAAATGTTTGTGATAATTAAAATTTTTTATTTTATGTTTGTTCATTTGTTTAAAGCTACAATAAATGTATCCATTACCTACACAATGATTGTGCAATAAGAATAAAAGACATTTTCGAGCATATGTGCATATTATTTTAAAAGAAAATATACGTAACCAACAAATTAAGTCAACCGTAATATAATATATACAAAACATAATAATAAGCAAATACTAGTTCCAGGCCCGCGCCTGCTACTTTTGGCATCCTTGTGCAAATTTAAAAGAACGCCCCAAATTTGTATTACGTTCATATCTGAGTAAAGATACGGGTTAAGTAAGGTGTTATTATCCACTATTGAAAAATAATTTTTAAAAGTATTTTCATAAGTTTATTTTCATTTTTATATTTTACAAGTACAAGCCATAAACATTGAGGTACATACATAATTATAAACTTATAGAAAACAGAAATATATTCTAACAGTATTACAACATAAAATTTTTGTATTTTAGCTTCAAATGTAATATATGATACAAAAGCACAACAAATAAAAAAAAATGAAAACATTAAAAATAAAAACAAAAAAAATATATTATTTTAATAATGCTACATGTCACCTTTTAAAGGTTAATATCCAGGTATTAGGTATTGTTATTAATATTTTAGCTAAGTGAATTGAGCTTTCCGTGCTTTAATTTTTGCAAACTGTTTAATTAAATCTTCGGTATCTAATTCTTTTAGCTGGCCCCTTTCTATTGAAATGATAGCAAGATTACTTAGTCGGTTTTGCCCCATGGTCGATTTTAAATATTTTTTTATTATTTTGAGTTTTAAAAAAGATCGTTCTGCGGTAGCAACACAAACCGGCATTGTTAATAAAATACAAAGTGTTATGTACTATTAGAAAAATAAACCACTAAGTTGTTAATTGTTATATAATTTAAAGTTTCTTCTGGAGACGTAATAACTTTTTCATCAAAATTTTGTAAATATTGCAATTCTTTAACAAGTTCCACGGCAGTTATGTCTCGGTCATTGTGAGTTTTGTCGTTTAATAAATTTTCAACTTTTTGACATAATTCTAATTGTTCGTTTTCAGAACAATTTTTAAATTTATCAATATTCCATAAAAACGCGAAATTATTAGAGTAAGAAGAAAGTAATTGGAATCTCCCATCTACTGATGTTATGATTACATCTAGAGCATTAAAAAAACAATCAACTTTAAACTTTAAAGTTTCGTCGTGGATCGATTCGTCACATTCATAATCAAATTTTTTTTTTCCGCGGTCTTTGAGCTCTTTGTTTTTTTAATTTAGGTTCTATGTCTAAGCTGGAAGCTATTTCTTTAGCATCAATCAATAGATCATTAAAACCTTTATCGGAGCAATAAGCTTTCAAAAAATTATTTAAATGATTACAACACTGAGCAACATCAAAGTTCGGTTTTTGAATAATTTTACTAACAATGTTAACTTTACTTAAAATATTATACCAAAATTCAAGAATGCAAATTAACTCAAAATTTTGTAATTTTTTGGCAAACGATGCAGCCAAATTTTTTACGTTATTTTCAAAGTTTCCTTCGCTTATTTCAAACAAAGCATCATAAACCCCCCTAAGTTGATACCTTAAAGAAGTTATTGCATCTATTCTACTAGACCATCGAGTATCCGATAAAGGTTTTAAAGTTAAATTTGCTACATTAGATACATTAGATTTCAGAATTGACCAGCGTTTAGTAGAAGCTGAAAAAAATACAAACAGCTCTTGAACTAAAAAAAATTGCTCAAAGTATTCGATTTTGCGGCATCATTGACGACTAAATTTAGGGTATGATTGCCTTTTTAGTTAGTTCTAAAATTTTGGATTTGATATTTTCACCGACCAAGTTGATTACTTCATTTTGTATTTTATCCCCTAGATAGTTTTTGTGATCTTTTATTTAAAAGCGTTTTGTATGTTTTGACAGGGTCTAGGACAATTCATTGCCGCCAGTTCATGGCCGCCAACTCACTGCTGCCATCTCATTGCTATGCCAACTCATTACCAGTTAACTCTTTGCTAAGCTAACTCAATGCCAACTTTAAACTAGTTGAAATCCCCGGATTACAGAACGAACTTCAAGTACCACAACAACGAAAGTATAAAAGACAAAATTGGATAATTTCAAAATTTTGACTTTAAAGTCGAATATCTCGAAAAGTATTTGAGAAATCGAAAAATTGGCACCGTATCTTAAATCAGTATAAAATTTCACATAAGATCCATATCTTACGTAGGTATTAGTGTAAAAAAATGATGTACGAATGGACTGCATAGCTTTGAGATTATCAAATTTTTGTAAACCATGAAAAGAAAAATGTTATAATAAGTACAATACTTAGTTTTAATTTTTCTCGTTTGTTAGAGAATATAAAGATCCAAGGTCAAAAGGCATTAAGAATATGTAATTGGAATTTAAGGTAAATGCATAAATGCATATTGTTGTGTTGTGTTGTGCATTATGTGTCATCGATAAGTTAGGTAATTGTTGTGATCCTAATTACTTTGCAATATTGGAATTTTTGAATTTCTTTTGTGTTCCAGTTTGTTTGGTAATGTTATACAGTCATTCTTGTGTGGGTTTAGTTCCCGTGAACAGGTCAGAGGAATAAGTGGGTGAATTGTAAAAGTTTTAAATAAAATGAATTATGATACTATCTTAAGTCAACGAGGGAGAAAAAAATTTAATCATGATAGTTATGTATATGTGTATGAAAAAAGTAGTAAACGTGACGAATCTGTGAAGTTTTGGGTTTGCGAGCAAATTGAAAGATGTCGCGCTCGAATCCATCTACAGAATGGAATTGTTATAAAAGAAATAAATAATCATACACATGATCCGAGCGCGGCAAATGTACAAATTCAGCAGTTTATTAGTAATTTGAAAAGGCGCGCGGAAACAACGCAAGGGGGTAAGTGTTTATTATGAGCTGTAAACATCAATGTTTTATACATTTTATAGCTACAGCGCAAGTGATAAATGCTACCTCCGAAAATGTTCATAGAGGCTTACTGGGGAATTTGCCTAATACAGCTGCATTGAAAAAATGTATAAGGCGAAAAAGAAGAGAAATTATTTGCACCACCGCCACTTCCAATTACTTTACAAGAACTTATCATTCCAGAAAGTTACAAAATTTATAAAGCTGGTGACCAACAAGAATTGTTTCTGGTGGCCGAAAGAAATATGGATGGCAAGAAAATACTTGAGTTTGGTCGCTAATCATGGCTACCTTTTTTAAATGCCGACGTGTGGTATGCTGATGAAACTTTCTCCATTGCACCGACACTATTCCACCAGGTGTACGTGGCGGAGTACTTCCGGTTATTTAGGCTCTTCTCCCCAATAAACGAAGAGCAACGTACAACTTGTTTCAAACATTGAAAGAACTAGTGCATAATTTGAATCCCAATTCAATTTGTTGTGATTTTGAACATGCTGCATTTACTGCAATGTAACAGAACTTTGTAGATGTTGTAATAAAAGGATGTTTTTTTCATCTAATAAAAAATATGAAACATCATCTTTCACAGTTAGGTCTGTTAAGAACATATAATAATGATGTGGATTTCGCCTTGCACACAAAAATGATTGTAGCAGTTACATTTGTGCCAATTGAAAGTATCGATGTTGTAATAATTGAACTGGATAATTTTTTACAACCAAATTTGCGTCCTTTATTGAATTGGTTTGAGGACAATTATGTTGGGCGCCCAAATCGGCGAGGAGATGGTAGACAGGCGCCTCTCTTTCAAGTTGCAATGTGTAATGTTTACGATAAAGTGATAAATAATGGAGATAGGACCAATAATCACGCTGAGGCAATTAATCGAATGTTGAAATGTCAACTCGGAATTCAACATCCGACTATATGGCAATTTATTGAAGCTCTTAGAAAACTTCAGAAAGGCAGAGACTTTTATAACGAACAATTAATTGCAGGTAAGATGGTACAGATAATGCCAAACCAAAATTTCATTTTATTTTTTATTACGCAAGAATCCTCCTCCGTTAAAATTGCGAAAATACAGGAATGCGGATCGAAGAATTTTACGCTTGGTGCAAGATTTCGGAAATAGGGACGTTATTGACTTTTTACGTGGAATAGCGTACAATTTTCAAATGAAATAGTAGTAGTTTTATTTTCGTTTACCTACTTTTTTACTTGTTTAAGATAATGTATAGCAAAGAAATAAACAATTCAACTTTGAATATTTTTGTGTGCTGTGAAATTTATGAAAGGGGTTGCTGTGTACATTTTATCTATTTTGTATGAAAGTGGTTTAAGGGTTAAATTACTTAAATTGTTAGTTCCCATTCTTTGTTTTTTTATTAAAACTTCTTAGTTATATCAGTAACATTATAAAAAATTTTTATAAATAAATCAACCTTTCGCCTTTCTTTTAAACTTTTTCAAGTTAATTATTACAGAATTAACATTAAAATGCACGTGTATGTATTGTAAAATATCTATTTAAACAAGTGCATTTCAATGTTAATTTTTTAATAATTAACTTCAAAAAGCCTTTCAGAAAGGCGAAACAAATTTTATAAAATATTGATATTGAAATAATGAGTTGGCATAGCAATGAGATGGGTCGGCAGAGAGTTGAGATGGCGGCAGTGAGTTGGCGGCCATGAGCTGGCGGCAATGAATTATCCTAGACCCGTTCTGACATAATCAGGTCGATTTTGGAAATCATTTCTATGCATTTTAAAAAGTTACCATTGTTTTTCTCAAACATTTTATTATTACTTCCACGAAAACCTAAATTTTGCTGACCTAAAAACTGAATCAAGTAGAAATTTTTTTATATAATAGCTTGCCAGTATTTAGTTTCTCTGTTTATTACATTTTGAATTTCAGAATCAATTATTTCATTTTTATTAAAACGGTTAGAAATATCTAGCAATTTTAGAACATTTTCGATATGTAACTTGCTCTTTTCGTGAATGTTTAAATGTTCACTTAAATGCTGCCAGTCATTGTAACCAGATTCATCACTAAGGCGAACAGATTTCAAATCGCTGTCATTAAAAATTTTGCAACAGAAGCAGTAAAGTGAATTTTTTGTTTCGGAATACAACAACCAAAAACGCTCATTTTTTTCTTTGTTCGGTAAAATTCTAAAGAAGCAACTATTGGAAAACTTACGCCCCGACTCCAAATTATCTCTCGGATAAATATCCTTTTTGTTTTGATAATGAGCAGGGCTACGTTCTACTAATTCATGAATATTATTATGACGTAATTCCTTTGGCCATAGTGCAGCATCTTTCAAAAGTTGACTCATATTTTCCGTTCTGGTAATTTTTGAAGGTGTTGATTTCTCATTATCAGCGGAACTTAAAGATGTTGATGGATTGTTTTCTAGAAGATCAGTTTCTTGTCTGCTGCTGATACTTGTTTCAAGTACAGGTTCTGAATATTGGGATTCAGCTGTATTATTGTTGTAATTAATATTTAACAAAGTAGACTCGGATTTTGAAAAAAATGCGTAATTTTGACATGGTTTTCCAGTTCTTTATCTCTTTTTCTTTCATTCAGCAAATTTTGGTATCCAGACAATTTCTTCTTTTTTTCTGACATTCTAAATACTGTAAAAAAATTAATACGTAAGTAAACAAATTGACAAATTATTCATGAAAAATGGAAGTGTTTCGACGTCTCAAACTCAAACTCGAAAGTATTTTCTCAACATTACTTATTTTAAGTTATTTCAAAATTTATAAATTTTTATAAATAGTAATATTAGTGCTTATCAATTATTTTATTTGAATTTATTTCAATTAACCACGATGTTTATATAATCAAATATAAAAGGATTTTTGAGATGCAAGTTTTTGGCTTTTAATGTTTTGATAAATATAAAATAAAAAATAAATTTTAGATGAACTCACCTTAATTCACAACACAAAACACATCACTATAAAGTCTGTAAAACTACAAAAAACTAAAGTTTCAAAAGCAAATATGTTTTACCCCATGCACCTTTTCACTTCGCTAAGTGAATTATCGATCGACCATCAGGCAACAAATGAAATCGCAACCGATGCAGCGCTTAAATATATAAAGCCTCATACATTGCAAGCTCAGACAGGAAAAAAAGCGCTTGTTCGCTAGTTGCAAGCCAAATTTCAAGCTCAAACATGAATAAAATCGGATTTGAGTTCACACACTTCATGTTATCATGTTACGTATTACGTATTCAATCGAATAAATGCTATTATTGCGTACTCTCATTTAGAAAATATATTATTTTCGAGAAGTAATTCGGTTGCCTCGTCTCAAACAGTAAACATAAAAAAATAAACAAATAAAAAAGAATGTAATAACTAGTAATTCCTTACTGGGTTTTTTTATCGTTATAAATTTTGTATTGACAATGTTGTTTGTTGCTTTATCTTTTTTTTACTTTTGAGTTTTAAGGCTTTCCGGCGCCGTCGTACACCACCCGACTTTGCCCTTATGTACAGCGCGGGACTGACTAGAAAATTTTGTACTTTACTACAAGTGGCAAAATTATTTGGCAGTTACGGTTAGAAAACGTGTGATAAATAACAAATAAGTGTTGTCGAGTAAGTTCGAACATAACCTATCTAAAAATCGTAAATGGTTACGTTTATTTATGTTTACAACTTTAAAAATAAAACCAAGATAAATACGGTCCTTCTTGTTTGAAAGCGATTAAAAAAACACGAAAAACTTTGCAAAAGTGATTTAAACAATTTAGCATAAAAACGTTCGCCCTAAAGCTTTTTCAACATTCACCCAATATCATCATGTAATTTTTCATGAACAAAAGAAAATCGAGAGGCGATATTGAATTAAATTTCCAAGTCCTCAATTTACTGTAATCATTTTATATAAATCTTTTTCCAAAAATTACAATGATATATTACCATTCAATAGTTTCAGAATATTAAAAATTATAGACCAATTTATAAACAGTTACGTCACAAAACCGTTCAATTTTATTGTTTGAAACAGAAAATGAAAAAATAACAACGTACAGTTAAAAATAACATCATGTAACGCCAATATCGTAATGTTCAATAGTGTAAATAACCAGTTTATTGTTCGTAAAAACATTTTATTGCACATTTCTACGTGCACTAATCAGTAAAATAAATTAATTGTCTCAAAAAGAATTAAAAGCACTCAATGGAATGCCAATGATCTGGATCAACGCGTTTCCGAAGTAACATGAATATTTTCCTATGCAGTTTAACAAACAGAAAAAAATTTACTGGTATAATTAGTTTTAATATAATTGAGATTTATTTATTGAAAAATAATATATCATTTGTGTGAATCAGTAATTGTAATTCAATTTTTAAAAGTATATATGCATACATACATACGTTACTGATCATCGTGTTTGCCCATCCGTGTTTATTTATAGTTTGTATGCAATAAATAATTTATAAAAACACATGTTACTGTAATTATATACAAAACATTAAATAATTCAAAAATTTTACAATTTTATTTTATTTTTCTAATTAATTATACAAGTAAAATTGGAATTAGACAAACAACGGCTAAGATATAAATTTCGACGCCACTCTTAGTTTGGTAACGGTCAACTTTGAAATAAGATCGGAATATATACTTTTTCTGTAGTAGTTATTTGAGAGTAAAATATTGGTTATAGTATTTACCGTTTAAGATTTGACATATCGGATTAAATACCCACCAGAAAGCAAAGCAGAAGATAATGTTTCTGTCTTTGTTTTACATATTACACGTATCTACAACACAAACCGCTCAAATCCCACCTATATTTTATTATTATTAATAAATAACTTTTTACATTATTAATCTTAAAATTTTAAAACGAATTACCTATACGATTTTGTATACTTCATTGTTGGTTAACTGTGAAATTCCTAAACCGGAATTAGACATTATATTCGTATATAAAAGATTCAATTGGGTAAATATGAGTAAATGAATAAATGTATGTATAATTTTATATTTAGAAAATGTTGTTAATAATTTTTTAGGTATTATTTTAAAAATTTCGTAAGTGAAACCGACAATAAAGTTTACAAAAGCGTTTTGTGTGCATAAATATTTTCAATAAATTGTTAAGGACCTCTTCCGACTCGCTTATTCTATTAAGCACGTTGACTGTCGCAGTAGTTACTAAAATTGTGTTCCTTCTGACCAATACTGTTTTATACTTGATTAGGGCACGGATGAAATTAGTAATTGTAAATTAATGTACTTTTTAGGCTATTTTCTCCCCGTTTTGAGCTAAAGTACTATATGATTCACGCGGCACATATATCTAAAGTTTGCACTAATGCCATTGTAAATTAGACCCTGCTTCTCACACAGGTTCATATGATAACAAGTTGAGACTTGCATTTTTGCAACTGCATTATTACTTATTACCAGTTAGGCGTTGGTTAAGTTCGAGTTGTGTAACATAGTTTCCCGTTGTTGTCAGAAAACGTGTTTATAAAAAAAATGAGTTAACGAGAAAAAACAGAAGTTGAAGATTCAGAGTGCTCTAAAGATTCTTCTGATGGTGATGATGAGGTACCACCTCGTAAATGCTTTAAAGTTATTAATGAGCTAAGGACTTCCGGTACATATAAAAGCATTTCTGACAGTGTATTAAACACAATAAATGACGTAATTCAGAGGGAAGTGCAAGAAAGTGATAATAATAGCGGTGAAGACTAACACTGTGATACTAGTGACGAATTTGTGTAAGAGAACGTGAGTGGACGAAATCTGAAAGTGTTTCTTTTTACCAAAACAAATGTTGGCGTGAAAGAGGAAATACATGGTCAATATTTCAATAAATGTGCTTACGATTTTTTTAAATTATTTTTAACCGCAATGTGCTAGAATTATCAATCATAGAGACAAACAGATATACAGACCAGTGCAAAGCATCAGCTAGATTGCCAAAAGCGCAGATTCACGATTGGCATGGTACGAATCATGAAGAAATTAAATCTGTGATTAGAATTTTAATTTGGATAGGCTTGTGTCAATATTGCTCAATAGAATCGTGACAACAAAGTGAAAGACGGAATGTATCGAAATGATTTTAGCTAATGGTCAAAAGAAGACATATTGCTAAACATCTCGCCTCTGATAAATTTATTAATTCAAAATTTTCTTCATCCGGCTAAATCAAATTTTTCGTATCGTGACGCGGGTCAGATTAGATTAAAGAAGAGAATAAATATTAAACAAATCAATTTATAGGTATACCAAATTCTTAATGTATTTAATACTAAAATTTAAAAAAAAGATTTAAAAAGAAGCACAATTTAGAACAAATGTTTTTTTGTGTTATCAAATTGAATACAAAAAAAAAAATTAGAATAGAAAACAAAAACTTTAATGAGAAGGATTCAAATTAGTATGTTCGTGATTCATAATAGTTTCAAAATTAGAATTTAAATTACTCGTGGCTATTCCTAAAATAGCTTCTAAATTTTCATCCGTAACTCGTGATCTCGTTTTGCTTCAAATATGTAAGAATGCTAAATATTTTTGAGCATTATCGATCATATTTTTAAACATTTCTAGATTTAAAGAAACATAAAATTCTGTTACCGTTTTTTCTGCAAATTGGTTTTTAAGTATCTGATTTGATTGTAAATTAATCAATTCCAGCTGAATGCAAGATGGTGCGTTGGCGACATTAAAATTAAACGGTTGGCTTACTAACGATAAATCTTTGGCAATCTTTTTAAAATCATCAATCTTCTATTTCGGTGTGATAAGGAATATTAGTAAACTCACAGTCAATGTCTTGCAAAAATGTTACGAATTGCCGGTGGTTTAAAGCTCTTCCACGAATAAAATTAACCACCTTTGTTACAACCGATACTACATATTTAAGATTTAAAACTCCCGTCCAAAGGGTTTACTGATGGATAATAGAATGTAAGAAAGTTATGTCTTTTTCTGGAATCTTCTCTATTTCGTCGCTTATACCATTGAATAATAAATGTAAGAAGAAATGCAACTTAAGGGGCGATATCGTATCGACTGCTTGGATCGAGATATAGAGGTCGCCACGTTCGTATTGGATCGAGATTTTTCAGTTCTTGCGTGTCTGTCGACTTGTAAACTTCGGAATTGAATTGAAAGTTTTTCTTGGGTTAACATTGCGATACGATTTTTGAAATTCTGGTAGTAGTAATGTTTGTTTGAACTTTTGTTTAGTTTAAGTGTAAATATATTATTGATTTATTTTTAAAATGGGAAAAGTTACAGATCACGGTTGTGTTTATATTAATTGTGAAAATAATAATACCGAAAACAAAGGTACTAGTTTTCTTAAGTTTTTTATTAGTGATAAAGTGCGTGCTAAAGAATGTTAGAAAAACTGTGGAAATATAAACATTGCCACAATGGACTTGGAAGATTTAAAACAAAAGAAGATTTGTGAGAAGCATCTTCGGAGATAATGTATAACAACAAAAGGAAATTTTAAACACACTGCAGTTCTTGTTCTACACCTTCAATCAGGTAAATATTTTTAAATTTTTTTTTCTACCAAACGTTTAAAAATGGTTCAAATTAGCATCGGAGAATCTCCTTGTCCGGATTCTTATTCTTCTTGTTGTACTTAATTGTACAATAACTTAAAATAATTACTGTAAATCAGTAGCTGAGATCGCTATTATTTTCTACGATCAATGATCGCAATCATGGTATTTAGAATTAATTAGTAATCGACTGTTGCTAAAAAGTCGCTCGTGTAAAGTTAGTCATAAATCTAGCCATAAACATTCGATTTTCGTTTTCCGGGATACAATAACGTTTGGAGTATTGAAAATCAACATATCTAAGTATTTTTTAATATTGTTTCTAAACAATAAGTTAATTAAAATTTGTTCATATTTAGATTTAAAAAAAATATTTACAAAAATTCACAGAAAATAGATACTACTGTGATGTTTTTTTTTCGACATGACGTGGTATTTGAATTCTGATGCAAACTTACGAACAAATAGTTTAAAGCATTAATAAACAACATATTAAAAAATAAGTTCGTTCTTTCGTAAATTAAATGTTTCTATTTGAAATTGACCCTGAAAAGATTGTTGAGTAATTAGTAATAACTCGTGTTGATATTTGTCTCAAACAAGATTTATGTATTAAAAATAAATTTGCAATTCTTTTCAAATACGTATTGTCATTTGTAGTTAATGCTTATTGTTTTTAACTTCCTGTGTTTTTATGATTTACCTTGTTGTTTATATAAAGCTAGGTTTTTCCCTAAATGCTGAATGTGTGACACAAATTTTACAAACGTTCTTTCCTAGAAGAGTTTTCTAATTCTCTTTGAAAAGAATGCATTGTTAAATTTCTGTAAACAAAAAATATAATTCAATGTTTAAATTCGTGTTACTTTTTATTAAAAAATCTGTATGTGGTTTAAAATTCTTACGAGTAAAAGAGCAAAGGGGTTATTTACCTACAAAATTTTACGATTTTCCGTGAACTACCTGCATACTTAAAGTTTATTATACATTTATTAAAGTAAATATTATAGTGTTATATTAGTCTTATTTGTTTATGCGACAATTAAAAGTATTAATTTCTTTTCCACAACCGCAATTGTTATTTTATAAGCGATCAATGATTGCGATCGTTATTGTACAGACGCTCGATATCGCGATCATTATTTTGCATAATGATCGATTCATCGTAATTGCATAATCGCTCTGGCCATTGCTTTAAATGTTTTTTGTTGATGTTGGCATGTCGAATAAAAATATCGTTTTTGTAAATGTTAGGGCCGCATTTCTGTAGCACCTTGTCTAATAAATACTTAATATTTTAAAAAATAAAAAAAATCATAAACAAAATTCTTTTATGTTTATTTTAGCACGCTAAAAGCACTTCAATACAAATCCAACAATACATAAAATATTTTTACAATTGTTTAAAAAAAAATCGCAAAAATTTTGAAAATACTAATACTAATTGCATTTTCAAAACTTTATTTTTAAAATACTAACAACTTAATTTTTTTTTTACTTTTTGGGCTTATTTAGTATAATTTTTTACAGAAGCTGTAATTGTTGATATGAACATCAACCTAAGATACTCAAATGTAGTAGTTTCTCAAACATATGGAAGAAAACGGCGATTGTTATTTATTGATGACGATCGTGAAGATGAATAAATTTATTCTTTCTACAGCTCCAGTTCAGTAAACGAAGGTATAAGTAGACAAGCAATAATACGTAATTTTTTTAATATATGTTTTATAGTTGAAGATACGTCCTATAATATTTTGAAGATATCGGAACGACCACAGTGTGTTCTCAAATTCGTCAAGCCGTTAAGTTTTGACTAAACTACGCAACATAGTGATACAAATGGATTCTCCGTCAAAAATCCTTTTAAAGGATTAATTGGTCAATTATTCTTTCAAAAATTTAACATTAATTTTAATTTAAAATTATTTAAATTACCAGTCCACTAATAACAAATTCGTTTACATATGTTTCGAGCTTTAAAATAATGATGCTCATCTTCAGAAAATCTACAAAAAATGTTTACAGCTTTTTTAAATACAAACAATGTGGTATCTTTTCCAAAATATTATTTTTTGTAAGAAAATTTGGTGTTCAGAAATATATTTACTTTCTAAATTGTTTAAGAAGATTTCAGTAAAAATAAGTGATAAATTTGATAATCAAATTTTTAAACAAAATCTAGGTCTTTCAATGGGTTCTCCTTTATCACTTTTCTCAATTTTTTTAAGAAATTAAGTAAAGGTAACGATTTCAAGATTTCTTTTTCTAATGAAATATTTATTTAATTTTTAAGCTACTTAAAGGTAGTAAAAATAAAGCTATTTAAGCTGTATAGTTGTTTCTGAAAGGTGGTTTACAGTTCCTTTAGAGCTTCTTTAAAACTTTGCTAGTACCACAAAGAGCTGTATAAGCCCGATTTTAATGCATTAAAGGAGCTACCTAACAGCAACATAACTGAGAAATTTTTAGCTACTTAAACGCTTCATGGAGGTTTTAGTTTTTCACAAACCACTTAAAAGTGTTCTAAAGAGTAACTTTAAAAGCTAAAGTAGTTATAAAAGCCGGTTTTAGCTGCAATTTGCCCACTGGGAAATTCTTCAATTACTACAGTTCATTTATATTAAAATATCAAATAATTTTTTGTTGAACTAGCAAACCAATTTCAATTACGATTTTAAACGTAAATTTGTTTATATTTGTTTCTAAATGGCACCATCTTCGTTTTTTAAAATAATTAACATTTAACATTTTGTAAAACTTACATTTTTTAATTATCTAGTTACAATTTTTACATTTGAGATTGTTCGAAAACATGTAAGTTCAAAAACTTTTTGTAATCTTAACTTTTTATAAGTTTTATAATTTATTATTAGTGGATTGGTAATTTGAATAATTTTAAAAATTGACGAATAATAACAATAAATCCCCATAACAATTTTCTTTTAATTTAATTTCCATTGTTTTAGTTATTTCTGTTTTCGATTTATATTTTACAAAAATCAATAAATATTTGAATATACATATTTTTTTGTTTTCTTAAATATAAAGCATGATATTGTTTAAGTTTATTTGACATTGACTTGTGTCGTAACAATACAAGCTATTGTTTATGATATTAACCTGTTTTGAACAGGTAAACGGTAAAGTAAACACAAATATAACAAAAGGTTCTAACTGGTACTTCATAAGAAATAAGTAAGTTCGCAAAATAGAAACCACGATTTTGCAGATGGCAGCAGGTATTAGTTTATTAGTTTATGAAAAGAGGGGGTACAGACGGGTAAAAAAAAGAGAAACAAGAGAGATAAAACTACAGTACGATTTTTAACACACTAGTTGCGCCTCTTCTTAAATTATTACTCAATGCTTATACTTTTTAACAAACCGATGTTTTACGCTGTCAAACTAGGACATCTATCGGTTGTAATGTTAACAAGTTTGTCCCATTTTATATTGTGTTTCTTCAACACTTCTTAAAAAGCCATAAAAAAATGTTCGCCAGTCGTTGTGTCTTTCATAGAATATATACAAAATAACTCTTCTGTTTTTTTCCTTCAGTGACATTTACCACTCTGAAGATGCAAGCTGCAATGTCTTGCGAAACGTCCGTTTGTTTGGGTTCACAAACGACAATACGGCAAAAGCCAAGTTCTACTTCTTGTTTTGGCTCTCAAGATGAGACTAGGACCAAGCTAAAAAAGTTTGGGTGTTTAACTATGACGCGGTCTAAGCCAAAAGTCGCTTATAATCATAAACCAAATAACCGCAAAAGCTTATGATTTTATAAGATGTAAGTTGTAACAACCCTCGTAGGTGCATTGTATGTTACGAAGAACTCGCAAGATGTAATCGAAAACATGCCCAATTAAAGACTCCTCATCAAGATATCGCTGTATGAAATGTAGCAAAAACTACTGTTTAATTTGCTTTTGTGAAATTAATTCGTGTACCAAATAGACGTTAAGTTTATATCTTATTCTAATATTTTCAGTTTGTTTATTAAAAATAGTTATGTTTTTTCTTAAGCATAGAATAAAGAAATTTCGTTTGAATAACCACAAATAATATTTTGCCTGGTGTTTCATTGCTTATCAATGGCCAAACTTTAAAGCTGTGAGAACCAAACATCAATGCACACAAATACAAGCCAAGTGCAGATTCTATGTCTTACAGCCGTGTATTACAGCCTGCATAAACATTAAATTGATCCGAGAAAGAAAAGCTACTTCTCAAGGCTATTAAAGTGCTTAATGTTTGAGAACCGACTTTTGATGCTCGCGGCTAGTGTGGCAACTGTGCTGTGCATCACGTTGTGTTTCTAACGGCAGTCAACGTGTTAAAAAAGAAACTTGTTTATGTTTGTCTGTACTGTTAAACAACAACTCTCAAGCACTTTGTCGCAAAAAGTAGAATATTTGTCATAAACGGTTTGTATTACGTGTAATATGCAAGACAAAGATAGAAACATCTATCTTATGCTTTCTTTTCTAGTAAACGTTTAATCCGATATGTTTCATCTAATGGTAAGGACTGTAAATGATTTAATCCCTTCTGAATATTTTAGAGTTGACTTAGAGAAACAGCTGTGTGCACTAAAGGTTAGTTACTGATAGTTATATAGCTTTTGAGAAGAGAGAAAATCCATTTAAATGTTTATCTGTATGAGTACACTTTCAATAAACTAAGTGTGCTAATACAGTTGAATAACTAAAATGTATAAAAATAGTAAAGAAGCGTGTGCTTATGTACGTTGTAAAACGATTATTTTGATAAACAACGTTCAAATTCAAACTGACGACTCTTTTAATGGAAGGAGAAAGATCTTATGATTTTTTTTTAAACAGAACTTCTAATGCCTAAAAATTCTTATTTGACCAATTGTCAACGCTAATAATTCCATTATTTATAAGGTCTCTAAGTATTTTGCAAGTTTATTCAAACCTTTAGCAAAAAATACGGTGTCATTTATACTCAATTATGGAGATTTTGTTCAAAAGTTATACTACAGCTGATTTCATCATGAAGCTCCACCGTTAGACTTAAAATGACAGTTTACCCTATTGGTAATGCTAATTTCTTTATATCCAAAGACTAACTACAAAATTACTATTTGTTAAAGAATAGTTGTAATTAAACAAAAAATACTAATTCATCAGATGAATAATTAGGTTGGTTACATATACATTAATATGTTTTTTCGTAAGTTTTATATACTTGATAGAACTGAACTTTGACGTGTTTTCTAAATTCGAACGGTGAGATCATCTCTCGTGGCAATCACTATAGCAATATAAGCGAAGAACATTGAAAGTTGATATTACATCCGCGTGATCCAAACAACTTTCAACGTTCTCTCCCTTTATAACTGTTTACTTAGTGTTAGTTCATTTGAAGTAAGAACTTCCGAGAGTTGTTTTAAAGTTTTCGAAGACAAACAAATTATTATTCATTTTCGGTATAACTTTTAATTCGGGTTGAATAAAATTCATTTTCACGACAATTCGATTGTGTTTAATATCTTAAACGCTTGTAAACATTCAATCAAATATGAAACAAGATGTCAAACCAATAGCTTGACGTTTTAATTCGCATCGAAATCAAGCGTTTCAGGGTACTTTTTTAATATTAATTTTTTTACAGGCAATGCAAAAATGAGGTATGTGCACAATTCTATTTTTATTTAAATAGTTTACAAATCAACAAAGACAATTAAAACAATTGAAACAAAATTTAATAGTACACTTTCTTGAAAATGTACAGTTTCAATGTATTATAAGCCAATGTATACCATATAGGTACATTGACTTAATTAATGTACAATTTTTTTGAGTATGACAAATCTTATAAATTTTATTTATTTAATTATAAATATTAGTGATTTCATTAGTAATTACTACATACAAAGAAAATTATTTCCAACGTCATAATGTATAAAAAAAACTTTTTACAACGAAATGACATGTACATTTATCAAAACCTTTCATTTAAAAAGTTGTGAATGTGAATCGATAACTGCACTGATAAAAACCCGAACAAAATAATAATCCACTATTTTTGTTTTAACTTTTTAATTTATTTTTAAATAGAATAATACATTATTTAATAATTGTGCAAATACAAGCGAGTCTAAAATGTGTATGCTATAGTAATCAGCAGTTGGAACTTGTACAAAAGTGCTTAGAAACTACTGTCTTTCTTACGGCATTATAAGTTCCTTTTGATATAAATCACTCTAAGATGCGGATCACATTATATTGTAGCCATAATTAACATACGTTCCATTAAACAATTTGCATACTCTTTGATAAGATAAGATTTGAAATTGTAATAGAATTTTCAATTGTCGGTACAAGCGTTTGACGTAACACAAAGTAAACTTTCAGTAACGGCACAAGCAAAATAAATTAAGTAAAATTTTAGGATACATAAAATAAATTTAAATTAATAGTTTTTCTATTTCTTTTTCGCTTTTTGATTGATTGATTCATTTCAGATCCATATAAATAAATGCAACTTTCAACGTCGCTAAATTCGAGCTGAGTTATATCGTTTTAGTATTTCCGTTCACTACTTCATATGTAGTTGTTTTGAAATTTGAATTATCTGTTTCATGACGATGTCCAAAAGTATCAAAATTTTCTTATAAGGTAAATGAAAATATTTAATTTTATTGTTACAAATCACTAAGTCAATAAAATCAACAAAAGATAGGTGTTCTTAATATTGCTTTATATCCAAGAAAATTTTTCAAAACATAAATATTGAAACGCATCGAAGCTTCGAGATCATTCAAGATCATTCAGATCGATTGGCGAAAGAGACAGAACGTTCTAGTAGAAAACAATATGACAATATAAAAAGGTAAACGTTAAAACTTGCAAGTTAACTTTAAATCGTAAGACAAATTTTGTCGGTCTAAATAAATGAGTTAACACGTGTGTGAGTGCAAATCCTTGTTTATATACATTATAGTTAGACAATGACTGCGCTAAAATTGGAAACATTAATTTGGATTCAAAAAGGAGTAGTTTTGGATGCAAACGCAAAATTGACATATTTAGCGCTGCTTTTGTTAATATTACAGATCAGTATATTCTCTTACAGTAATCTATAAAGATACAGTTTCAGAGATTTGGAAAAGGCATACGTTCTTTTTTTATTACATGTAAAATAACCTTGAAAGAAAATTATATCTACGCACGATAAGCCTTGGCCATAATAGTGGGCCACTCACTAAATCTAAAAATATCTTTATTAAAAAGAAACCCTCTGTTACGTCACAGTAGCAGGTAGTTAAAATAGGTATTTAGAGGCAATAAAAATACATTACCGTTAGAAATTGCAAAATTGTCTAATAAACTGTAAGGGTTGTAGTAAATTAGTCATTTTTAAGTACGCAACCGTCTTGTGTAGTTTAAAGTTTTTCTGCATAATTCTGTATAAGTTTTCAAATCAAATTAGTTATAAGTGTAGGACTGTATAAATAATATTAAAATGTCAAAAAACCGCGATTTAACGGAAGCGCAAAGGGCAAATATTATTTTACTTCATACTGAAGGATTTAATTTTACTGAAATTAGTAAAAAAATTAAATGTTCGCGTCATGGAGTTAGTAATACGATAAAACGTTTTAAAGAAACTGGTTCGTACAAAAGTAGACCTCGAACTGGTAGAAAGCGGAAAACAACCCCTAAAGAAGACCGGCTGTTGCACCGCGAGTCTCTTCGGAATCGTCGTTTGACGTCGTCCCAATTATCTACCTCTGTTGCCGCAAGTGGAGGGCCATTAATTTCAGCAAGGCCTGTCAAAAGACGGCTAAATGAAGTTGGTTTAAGGGGTTGTAAAGCTCGTAAAAAACCGTGGCTTTCTTAGAAAAATTAAAAAGCTCGATTGCAATGGGCAATAAAATATAAAAATTCAACGCACAATGACTGCGCAAAAGTTATTTTGTCAGATGAATCTAACTTTAAGGTAAGAATTGGCAATTTTATTAAATAAAATTAATAATAAAATTTTCGAAAAATTAATACAACATGCAAAATAACGTTATCTCTATTTTCATTCAATATTGAAAGCTTTTTGGTACTTCTGAGGCCGTCTATGTGAGAAGAAGAGTTGGGGAAGAATATAAACCAAATTGTGTCGTTACTACAGTTGAGCATGGTGGTGGTAGTGTAATTGTTTGGGGTTGTATGGCATCAAGTGGCGTCAGAAATCTTTTTATATGCGAAAGTCGTATGAATAGTGAGACGTATGCAAACATGTTAAGATCAACTTTAATACCGTCTTATTCAAAATTATTTCCCCGTGCTGATCATTCAATAATCCAGTTTCAACAAGACAACGCTCCCTGCCACACATCACTCCTAAGTAGAAGTTGGATGACGGAAAATAGAATTAATGTGTTGGATTAGCCTGCACAGTCACGCGACCTTAATCCAATCGAGCATTTCGATTTTGAAAAAAAAACACAACTGCACTTCGAAAACAGACCTTAAAAAAATTGTATAAACGGAGTGGAATAATTTGTCACCAGCTATTTGTAACTCTCTAGTAAAAAGAAAAGAATAGCAGCAGTCATTAAATCTAAAGGAGGACCAACAAAATATTAAATTTTAGTTTCTAAAATATAAATCAACATGACTTAGTTGTTTTTTTATTCCTACATTTCCAAATAATAAAGATTTGTACGTATTATTATGGTGTCCCACTATTATGGCCAAGGCTGTATGTTATGAAATTCGGTCTACGTAAACAACTGGTATTCTGAGAAACATAATTATTCCCCTAATAGAATACAATTTTATAATTGAATGTACAGTTTCTAATTTGTATATAGTATACGAGCGTTCAAAACAATAAAATAAACTACCAAATTTACAAAATTTCTACTCAAATTTGATATAAATTAGGTTAAAGTTAACTAGTTAAGGGCGCGTTTGAATGCGACATTTTAAATTCGTAGTGTGCGTTGAGAGAAATAACATTACAAAATATAGAGAATAGATGTCGCTCTCGATTTAAAGTAGATAACTGTTTATAAAGACGTTGATGCAAAAATTAGAGATGGGCAAACGTTGGTTTTCAATTATATACAATAGTTGATTATAAGAAATAATAAAGAAGCTAAAACGTTAATTTAATTATTAAATAACATGCTGCAATTCAATTATTTTACGGTATTACAAAATTACCAGGTATAACCGGTATAACTAATAGGTGAATATACCCATCTTGAGACGAAAACCTTGAATTCAATCTCAGCAAACCTTTTATTTTAATTCGCTAATGTGCGATGTCAGCAAATACCTAAATACAAGATAGCAATGCTAACATGTTTTAACAATTCGTTGATTATCTTATTTGAATTCTGTAGTAATTTGTATAATATTTAATTTGAATTAAATACATTTTGCAAACATATTTGTAAAAGATTTCAAATTTTCTAGATTCAAAAAATTATTTTTTGTAAAACCCTTGCTATTTATTTAATTTTATTCAAACCTCCAATAGAAAAAAAAGCTCGATTAAATGGGTCAAGTTGTACGAAATAATCTACCTAAAAAGATGCTAACCAAAAATAAACAAAAATCCCTTTGGTTTTTATTGCTTTGGAGAAACCCCGAAAACAGATATCGATAATGGCTCACTTTTTTCACTTTGGTCTGACTTAAAATTTGCACTTACGTTTTCGCACTGGATTTTCTATTGAACTGATTTCGATTTTTTTGTATCTAGCGGTTTTTCAAATAATTCCACAAACTTTCAAATTCCTTATGAAAGCTTTGTGTGTTTGTTGCATTTTGCAATCACCCATTTTTTCTAATTATTATGATATGCTGCAACTGCATTTAAAAACTTAAACTCTACTTATTTTACTAATATCGGATTACTTTAAATAGTGTTTTTATTAATTTTACCAAAGAGACAAAGTTCCGATTTTAATTTTTACAGAAAAAAATTGATTTTATTTTCATTGTTTTCATAGTTTCTCAACTCAAAAATCGCAAATTCAAATAAATAGTAAAATGTAGATTGTGTACCTTATCTGTTTTTGTTTTTTAATAAAAAACGGTGGCATTAAATATCAATTCAGAAAACCATATTGTGCATATGCATTCTTTCTTCGAAATTTTCAACATAAACAAAAATATAATGACATTAGCGTAAAGCATAAGTGCAAAAATGAGCCTTATGAACCAAAAAAACAATTTATTTTTTAGCGCCATCCGTGGTAAAATGACTGAACTAAAACAATAAAGATTTCTGTTATCCCAGTTTCATTTAACATTGGTTATATGAAAATATTACTGTTTAATATAACATTTCCATATTACACAATTTTTGTTAATATTCAAATGTTCTAATACATTTTCAAGTGTCGCTCTAGAAGTTTTGAGTATTAATATTTCGAAACATTTGTTAGTTTAATGGCAATTGTCTCTTTTATGAGATGCAAAAAGTTGAGCAACTTTGGACGCTAATAGTTTCTTTATTAGAAATTATTGTGCAACAAAAATTACCATTATCGATTCTTCTATGATTTATCTTGTCAATTCTTATAAAAAATGTTGGAATATTATTTTATTTTTTAAATGTAATATTAAACGCGAACCATCAAAATCGAGCTAAAAATACGATATTTTAGGCAACCCAACATACTTCAAACGCCACCTTAATGAATACACATGCTGATAAAAAATAATAAAAGATAATTTGGGTGGGCAGGCATGTTTAGCTAAGAATGGTCCTTTTATGTCAATAAACAGAAATATTCTACATGTTTCTGTTTATTGACATAATACAGTATATTGTAGGTAATGCTGGTATTATTTCTGGCCGAATGCGTGCGTTTTTAACTATGCAGTGCACGCTGCTTAATAGAATCACGTTGGGACTTGAGGTTTCTGATAACAATATCCGAATGATAATGCTTATTTGTTAGAAAGCAGTAAATACATACAGCGTGTATGTGATTAACAGGCTGTTAATTTAGAGGTGAAATTAAATCGTATATACAAGCAAAAAAAATTTATAAAACGTCTAAAAAAGCTGACACCGTTAATAAAATGAAATCAAAAACAACAACGTTATGACTGTGGTTATGATGCTTCATTCACTGTTCTAAGAACTACACAATTCTTCTCAGAAATTTGCTGACACTAAAAATAAATACAAAACAACGTTATCACATAAGACGTAGTTAATTTAATTTGTTATTCTAAGAAGGCACGTGCTTTCCAAGTTAATTCACAAAGATAACGTATTTACAGATGTTAAAATAATGTACAGTTTTGTAAATTAGTCAAATTATTTTAATAAATAAATAACACTGCAAAAGTAAGATAAATATGCAAAACAACTATTTTTAGAGTACAATGATAAAATTTTTCACTCTAAACGCTCTAAACAACCGTATTGTGAAATTCAGCTCAGAAATGCATACAAAATAAGTTATTGATCATGTATAGAAACAAACCTGAGAATAAATTGATAACATAAACCTAAATTATGATTACTATAAGCGGCATTTTTTCTATGTAGTAGCATGAGTCCAGATTGTTACTTTAGTAAAGTGATATTACCCGATTAAAAACATTATCCGTGATTCCGATAAGCGGCGACCGCTGTAAGTAATTCATACGAAAATTTAAATCAATAATTTGGTTCTGAAGTCCGAATCTTTGAAGCATCGCCCTGAATTTATTGCTAAAGATACATCTAAAGTGCTAATAAGCTTATATGTTTATATTTTATGTGCCTTTTGAGTAGTATAAAAATTTTAAAAAAATTAAATTAGCACATCTTCGTTGGCTTCCGGCTTGAAAAGAAAATTAAACAAAGTAAATGAAACAAATCACTCAACCGATTATAATTTTATAAAAACGTTTGTAAGATTTTATTCATTCTATATTTTGTTTATAAACAGAAATTAAAGTGTTAAAGTTAAAGTGAATTATTTTTGCAAACTCAGAGTTTTAAGAATCAAAGCAAGTTCACTGGTAAAACATTGCTTTGCACGTATGTCGAAACTAATAGCGTGTGTAAGTAGCTTGCTTGTGCCGCCATCGTTTGCAATCTTTTAATAACCAAAAACGGTTTGAGGCTTTGCATTTAATAAATACCTTGTTTTCGCTATCGCCATCTAACATGACTAAAAAATCTGTTTCCATATAAAGCTATCTCATTGTCTAACTATAATGTATATAAACAAGGGTGCAAATAAATAGTGTAGATACATAAAAGTGTTTCGCGGACATTGTTTATAAATATCTAGTGATAACTCATATATAAATTAATTGTCAGTTGTTTTTCTTAAACATCGTTAGCTATGCATTTTATTAGTGTTAGTTTATTACAAATTAGTCAGAATTATAATAATCATATCTAAATTACGTGTAAATAGTTGGATAAAAATAATTAAATTTTAAAAACCACAATATGAATATTAAAACTTTAAAAAAACGATTACTCGAAACTGTTTATTCCTGGTTCATTTTCTGCAATTGTTTATTTTGAAATCACGCTGTAGTCAAATTGCTTAGATAGAACAATAAAATTATTCTCCTTAAAAAGATCTTTTGTTAGAGAAAGATATATTAGAAAATTAAAAAAAAATATAATAAACTGTTTATAAAAATAAATCATCGTAAAAGGTGTAAATAGTAAGTTGCAGACAAAACCAAGAGTATGTCAGCAACACTAAGAATAAAACTCAAAATCAAAACATTAATGTGTAATGAAGTTATTTATTTGGAAATATTCATAATAACAGACATTCAGGCAGACTACATATTTAAATTTAAATCAGTACTTCTTCTAATGTATAAACAAGAAATTTGCGCACGTCTTGTAACAGAATGACACTTTCAGAATTGAATTCAGAATTGAACACGATACTACAATTATTCTTGGCAATTTCAATTCCAAAATAGGTAAAAGAGATGTAAACGACTGTGTTGAACACTCTGGTTTGGGTGAGCGTAATGACAGAGACGACAAGCCTGTTGAATTTTGTCAAAAAAAAAATTAATAGTCGTAATCAACCGCACGAAGACTGTATACATGGATATCACCCAAACATACAAAGGAACGAACAATTAGAAATCAAATACAATACATATTAATTAGTAAACGATACAGAAACTATTCTCTCTGGTATAACATACCTACGAACAGACGTAGGGCCAGACCACAACCCAGTAGTAGCAGCATTTAGAATAAGATTAAAGAAGATTAGAAAAGAAAGGATAGATGTACGGTAAATCGGAAAATATTAAAAGATAAACTAATAAAAGATGAAATACGAAAAAAATTACAGAATAACTTACAGCAAATTAATGAAACGAAAATTGAAACTCGAGATGCGAAAGATGCAAACAAGTAACAAACTAAAAAATAAATGAATAGGAAGGAAACAAAAATGGATAACCCTAGAAATAGTAGGTTTAATTAAAGACAGACGTAAAAATAAAAATTATGACATGCTAAAATACAAAGAAATACAGAAACTGATCCGGAGAAAGAAAAAAGACCCAAAAGAAAAATATACGCTAGAGAGATGCGAAGATATAGAAACATTACAGGTGAGGCATGATACATTCGGAGTACATAAAAAGGTCAAAGAAATCACAGGTGTGGCAAGATAAGCAATGTGAGCTACTAAACTAAAAGATACGAGCGGAAATATTATATTAGAATCTAAACTATAAGTGAAAAGATGGGAAGAAAATACAACAGCAGTCTTGCAATACATCAATAATGAAACAGAACCATTAATAATAACAAAAGAAGAAGTTATACATGCAATAAAGAATATGAAAAATGGAAGGCAGCTGATCCAGACGAGATAATTAGTAAAATTATAAAGTTAATAGAAGAGGAGTGCTTACAACCTTTAGTAGACCTATATAATATTATACAGGGTTAGCCTTTACTGCCAGCATAAAAAGTTTAGTACTGCACTCTTTTCTATTAAAAAATTGCATGTTTTAAAAATATTTTTGTTTATACAGGGCGTTTAGTGTTCGCTGGGCAGCATAAAGTTACACCTTTTTAAATAGCAACCAATCATTTTTTTTATGCTGTTCGATGAAAGCTTAATTGTAAGAAAAAATACTTTTTACGTTTTTTAAATTAATTGTGGCGTTGCCATTTTACAGCAATTTCTTTGAAAATGCAGCATAAAATGGTTACAAAACTGGCGTTTTTTGAAATTTTGGATTTTGTTTTTGTAAATTCGTAGATGAAAGTCAAAAGTACTTAAATAATTTTCTTTAATTCGCCATACTTATTTTGTATGAGAGCGCTAATTTTCAATTTTTTTAAATTGCTGAAACTACTTTTTTTTTAATGAACCCCTCACGAACCTCCATAAAAAGAAATGCATGACAGTAAGATTCAGAGATCTCGTCGACCATGGCACAGAACCTCCTCGGCCAAATCATTATACCATATTGTTCGTTTAAATAATTATGCACATTTCTAGAAAAATGAAAGAGGCCCACTATCAAGCGGATACCACATGGCGCTTCTTGTGTTTTCCGAAACATTTTCTAGTAACTGTGGCAAAGAATTATTCAAAAACTCCAAATATCTGTCGGAATTTAAATTACTTTAAAAGAAGTAAGAATTTATGATCATCTACATTTCCTTCCCATACATTAACCGTCCTTCAATGTTGATAATCCAAAACTCTTAAAATATGAAGATTTACAGTATCACAGTAATAATAATTACGACGATTTACTCGGGCATTACAATGAAGGTAGCTTCGTCGGTAAACAAAACAAGTTCAAAGTTCTTCTCGAGTTAAAATCCCCTATAGTCAACTTTTGATGCAGTTCAATGTTATAAGGATATTTATGCCTTTTTAATACTCTTCTCACTGAAGTTGCTAGTGCTAATTGTTTAGTGCTAGCGTTTGGATTTTTAACTGCAGCCTGCAACACCATAAATTGTGTCTCTTCTGTTCTGACAGTTTTTCTTTGAATAGGTACTTTTCATCATGTTTGTTCCAATCCAACCAATAATTTCTGTAATGAACGGATATAAGTAACTTCTATTGGCTATTTGTTTTTTGTTTAATAGAAGCAAAGCCTACTAGAATAAACCTGCTTTGTTTAAAATAATGCTTGTTGCGATTTAATTGAAAATTTATAAAATATCTTCGTAACTGTAGATGTTAGAAGAAAAAAATACTAGTGCAAATTGATAAAAAATTAAAAACTATATATTTACATAAACAAATTCCAAAATTGCAAAAAACACTAGTTTTGTGACCATTTCTTTTTGATGCTGCATTTTTCTTTTTAAATTAAGCCTTCATCAAACAGCCTAAAGTAATTGATGGGTTGCCATTTAAAAAAGTGCAACTTTATGCTGCCCAGCCAAAAACTAAACACCCTGTGTAAACAAAAATATTTTTAATATGCAGCTTTTCAATAGAAATGAATATAGTACTAAACCTTTTATGCTGACTTTTATACAAAGTCACTAAAAACTGAGGCCAGAATAATGACGAACACTGTATATATAACGGGTAAAATACCTAATGAATGGCTGAAATCCACATTTGTAATGCTACCAAAAAACCTCTAAAGAATGCTCCGATTACAGATCTATAAGCTTATTAAAGATGATACACATGCAAATATATAAAAGAACAGAAAAAGAAATAAGTAACACGCAGTTTGGATTCACAAACTCAGGGACGCACTATTCGAGACAAAAATTCTAGTACAAAGATGCTGAGACATAAATAAGGATGTATTATTATGCCAACTTGAATACGAAAAAGCCGTTGATAACATTAAGCACGAAAAAATAACAGACATACTCAAGAACAAGAACATCGACGCACAGGATATTCAAATTATACAAAAAATGGTTACGCTGATTTCGTCGTAGCTAAAAAAGGAGCGACGTTCAATTCAGTGGTTCCGGCGATAGGGTCGCAAGCTTCGTAGGTCCAGATTATAAACTGAATCTAAAAAGGCGTCAAAACGATGAAAGATTAGAAGTGGTAGACACCGTTTAAATTAATTTTGTAATTTATTTTTCCAAAAAATTCTTCCATTACGTATTATACTCGTATTCAACCCTCGAAGATGTAGAAATATTAGTTATAGAAACGTGAAACCATCATGGAAATTTTCTCAATTGTAACATCTGTTCATTATCTCCACAGAGAAATAAATGTTTGGGGTATAGAAACCCGCTACAGACAATTATGGAAGAATGAAATTAAGCCGAAATACAAGAAATAATTCTTACTCCGAATAAAGACTTTCATTAGATCGCAACAATACTATGCACATAGCCTATGGTCGTACACAACGCTAAATGATGTCTGCGTTCTTCAAACTTTACTCCAACAACGAAAAGTGGGCGTACCGAAGATAAATTTTATACTAAAGAATTTTTAACATAACAAATTGTATTGGAACCAGAAAGCGGTTGTAAAGGTAGAAAATGAGAATATCGAGATACAAAAAGGCGTAAGATAAGGATGTGCTCTATCGCCGTTGTTACTTAACTTATAATCCGAAGCAATGTTCAAAAAAACATTAGAAAGAGAAACAGCAAGCATAAAAATAAACACCTATAAATAACATACGGTACGCCGATGATACTTTAATAATGATTGACGATACTGCAGACCTATATAACATTATGGAACGTTAGAACAGAACTAGTGTAAGATATGGCTTAAAAATTAACTTTAGAAAAACAAATTTTATGGTGATATCGAAAATACCAAATGTAACCGCACGTTTAACCATAGACAACATCCACAAATACAAATATTTAGGAACCACCATAAACGATAAAAATGACCAAACAATGGATATAAAGATACGCATAGAATTGGCGAGGGCTGCCTTCATAAAAGTGAGAGTTTGCTGTGCAATAAGAATCTAAATAGAGAAGCTCGAACTAGATTTACAAGGTTTGTTATGTTAAACGTTGATAGTTCAATTTTCGAGTATAAAAATTTCTCCAAATATAAAATTTGTCCTTAGAACCCCCTACTCTTTCGTCGAGATGTCAAATTTTAGACAGCATATTTTGTGAAATATCATCGACGAGCTCTGTATTTTTACGCCCAACGCGGCTTTCACCTTTAGGGTATTTCACGCGAATATGCGAATGAAATTGTGAAGGCTTAGTCGGGGTAAGTTGGTAGATTTCTCTTTATTGTGGGTTTAATTTGATTCTGTCCTAATTGTCTGTAGCGGATTTCGGTACCCACCACACGTTTACCGTTATCAGTAAAGATAACGAACAGGTGGCATAGTTGGGAAAACTTCCATGACGTCACGTTATTGAAACTTAACTATTTACACCGTCAAAGGTTGGAAACCTTCAGGATTGTACCTCTTTTGCGATGAGCTGCTTCTATAAATTATTCTGTTAAGTCGAAAGGAAACGCTGCGCATTTGCGATCTCAAATGATTGGATGCTAGAAAAAAATTATTTGTGTTAACGTTGTATGTTCGTTTGTGTTGGATTTAATATTACGTTTTAGGTAACTCAAGTACGGAATTAGCTAATCCCCCTACTGGATAAAACTGTGAGTATTACAATTTCAAATTTTACGATTTGTATTTCGGTGGTCATGTCGATAACACAATAATAAGATCATTTTGTGCGTTACAAAGTAGTATGCAGTGCGCGTTGAGTCTTGAAGGCTTAAATTGTTTTGTTGTATACTTTTGCGCTTTTAAATTTGCGAATATAAATTCATACTTTCTGCGTATGTAAAAGTTTTGACTGACAGGGTCAGTTTATTGTACGGTATGTTGCCCAGTATAAAGCGCAACTTATATTTGAGTCGACCCACGTATTAACGTTTAGAAAATTTATACTTATCTACGTTCTTCATCCTCTTTGGATTTATTGTCTGTGATAAAATAAATATATATTCTGTGTTATTACTTATTTGTTCTTTTCCAGATACGAGTAGAGTTAGACGATATCTCCCTAATTTAATCTTTCATCGTCTTGGCGCCTTTTTTTAGATTTAAATTATAATTTAGCATCACAAAGCCTGCGATCCCTCTCCGGAGAAACTGTGCTAGTAGCCGTTGCTTTGTTACAAAAAGACCAGCGTAACAAATATTGGCTGCCCAACTCAAGGAACCTGATTTTCTCGTAAGAGCTTCCAATACTACTGTACGGAATGGAGGCTTAAACGCTAAAAAACAAGATACTGACAAGATTCAAGCCTTCAAATTATGGGTATACCGACGTATGTTGAAGATAGCATGGACAGAGAGAAAAACAAATGAAGAAGTTTTACGTCAAATAAACAAAGAAACTGAAGTAGTAAACACCATTAAAAAAAGAAAACATCCGTACTTTGGCCACGTTATGCAAGGTAACAGATATCACCTGCTGCAACTAATCACACAGGGAAAGAAGCGTAAGGCGCCGACAATGAGATGGTACCTAATGAAAGAAAGAAGTTATTTTACCAATTAGAGGTTTCTAAATAGCCGATTAAAAATCGAGTCTTGGACTACTCATGACATCTTTTTTTCATTTGATTTTACAGTCAGAGATTTTTCTAGAAAAGACCAAAGACATCATGAACGTTGCTTTCTATACAGCTTAGTTTTTTTAGATCTCGTAGCAACCCCAAATTGTATTCTAAAAGTTTTTGATTACGTCCAAGCAATTCTTTAGATAAAATGTACCACATTGTACATACGTTTTCTACACGACGAAAATGATTCTACATAGCACATTTGATGTAAACGATATAGATTATGTAGAAAATGCCAATAAAATGCGGTAAAGAATATATTTACAAGATAAGTAAATTCTTAAATAAAAAATCGTACAATGTTAAGTAATTCAAACTGTAAATAATCAAAAACAGCTGACAAAGAATAATTACATACTGATTGGCAGTTACGGTTAGAGAACGTGTAAAAAATGTGATAAATGATAAATAAGTGTTGCCCGGTGAGCAATTTTAAACACAACCTTTTTAAAAATCGTAAATGGTTACGATTAATTATGTACAAACCCCATTCTTAAATTGTATTAAATATCAAATTTTTAAAACTATTTTCTCAATTGCAGGAAGTATCTAATTAAATTTCCAAATCCTATCCATATAAATGTTTTTTCAAAAATTACAGTGATGTATTACCATTTAATACTTTCAGAATATTAAAAATTTTATTTAAAAAAAATAAAACAATGCATATATAAGTTACGCCACAAAACACAAAATGAAAAAATAAACAATTAAAAGAAAATCATGTAACGCCAATATCGTAATGTTCAATAGTGCTGAAATAACCAGTTTATTGTACGTTTTTATTGCACATTTCTATGTGCACTAATCAGTAAAATAAATTAATGGCATCAAAAAGAATTAAAAGCACTCAATGGAACGCCAATGATCTGTATCAGCACGTTTCAAACGTAACATGAATTTTTTTGTGCCAACAAAGAAATCACAATGTACTACTGTAATTAGTTTAAATGTGATTGCGATTTATTTATTGAAAAGAGAACATATAATTTGTGTGCGAGAGTAATTGTAATTAGATCTCTTCAAGTTTTTAAGAATATATATGAATACATGCATTACTGATCATCGTGTTTACCCACCTGTATTTATTCATCGTTTGTATGCAGTAACTGATAATTTATAAAAAGACGTGTTACTATAAGTGATAATTATATACCCACAAAAGTTAAACTAATTCAAATTTCAACCCAAATTTTCTAATTAGTTATACAAGCAAAATAAAAAAATTGTAAAAGATTTTCCAAATAGTGAAGTATATATAAGTATATATAAATATAGAAAAGGATAGTGTAAGAATACATTAAAAAATCAAAAATATTCTTAAATATACAAATAAACGTTTTTTAAAAATTTCAAAATTTGTTAAAAAAAATTGAATGCCTGTCAACAACTAAGAGATTATTTTACTTCTTAGCAGAAACACGAATCGAACCAAAATTCAACCCGAAGCCGTTATTTTTACTTGAACCTAAGCCAAAATCAAAATAGTAATTTATATCACCAGCGTCGAAAGTGAAACATGCAGTACAAACGTTAATGCGGCGCGAGCTTATAAGTGAGGTGTTTGCAAAATTTTGGTTTTAATAGACTGATATTTAAAACATTACAAATTTAATGTTCATGCTACATTTATTATTAGCAAAATATGTCAATTTTAACAATCAATTTAACATCTTAGGTTAGTTTATATTCCTTGCGGTGGTTATGAAAATATATCTAATAACTTTGTAAAACACAAAACTACAGTTGGTAGTAGTAAATATGAAAGTTACTAATATAAGTGATTCATTCCTGCTTTGTCGAGTAAATTATGAACTCCTGCAGTTAATTCGCATTTTACTGTTACTGTTATTTGTGAGATTGTATTTGTTATTTCTTAATATAATTTAAATTCCACGGATATCAACTATTTTATTATTGTGGATTGGTAGAGGCATTTCATTATGTCGTGAACTGTGACCTTGAGTTGAAAATCGGAATTAATAAACTAAAAATTGAAAAAGTCTAAGTGTATCTCAAAAACGTTAGTTAATTTAAAAGACAACTACGTCAACAAAAAATTTTAATAATTATTTAAAAATAATTAGATATTTAGTATATTTTAAATAAAAATAAGCAGTAATGAAAACTTGCTATTTACAAATATAACGACAAAAGCAATTAAAAGTTAGCCAAAATGTTACGCCGAATATTTGTAAGACGGATGATGAAACATTTTGACATAAACTGATTGCAACGCCACAGTTCACGAGATCGTGAAATACTTCTAGTTCCTATATATGCCAAGCTATCCATAACTGATCAACGACGTGAATCACGTAAAAAAAAGAAGCACGCGCTAAATATATCCATGCAGAGTTTCGTGAAAAATCTCTGAATGTTGAAAGAAACAACCACAGTTTTAGTTGCATCGGCTAGATGTTCATGTGGAACTTTGTTATAGGAAAAGCAACACATGTTATTCTGGATGCATATTTCCTTCACTATTTCAAGCTACTACCGGATGTAGCAAATAAAAAGCTTATGGACTCTACAACTTCGCTAACAAGCAAATGTACAAGCAAAATGTACAGTGTGGTAGAAGTGCGAACCACACCAGATGTCAATCCATACTGGTCTAATGTAAATAAATATCCTAATTTTGTACGACAAACGCTAACAATTGTAAAAAAAGAAACTGAAGCTATCCACACATTGAGACAAAGGCACAGCCAGTTATGCGAGTCCAAGATACTTACCTGCTGACAAACAAGAGTTTAAACTTCCTGTAGCGAATAGAGTAGTAAAATCATCGTCATCTAACTTAACAAGCCTACTCCACATGGTACAGAAACAAGACAAAAGCTGAAAGCCATGTGGAGATTATCGGTACCAATCCATCACATACAAAACTTCCCACAACATCTCAAAGCAAAAAATTCACCAAGATCGACCTAGCCAAAGCATTTCATCAGATATTTGTCCACCTAGACCATATTGCAAAAACTTCTGTAACCACACTATTTGACTTATTCGGCTATATAAAAATGCACACGGTTCGTTGAAAAACTTCAGAAGACCATGGCACAAATAAGACTTGTTCCATCCAGCAATCATGCAAAACAGAAAATATTTATATATCCGCACCTGAAGAACTCGAAGGTCCCTACAAAGTTATCAGAAAACATTCATATGCACAACAATATGGAAGTAATAGTATCCTTGAACCACTGTTAACCACAAACCAACCAAGAACAACCGTTCGTTCACTGCATGTTATTCTCTGAATGGGGAGTGAAGAGGTGGTTATGAAAATATATCTAATAACTTTGTAAAACTACAGTTCGTAGTAATTGTCGGTTAAATTATGAATTCCATTTAATTCGTATCTTATTGTTAGTGTTATTTGTGAGATTGTATTTGTTATTTCTTAATATAAGTTAAATAGTTTATTATTATGGATTGGTAGTTTCTATATATACCAAGCTACCCATATACTACACTTAGCATAGGCAGTAACAAATACTACCAACTTCAAAATATATTTGTGTATGCATTGAAAATGAGCGTTTTTTTAATAAAAATCAACAGTTTATTTTAAGAAGACTATCGGACTTAATTCATACAAAATACTGTCCATTGACAGCTACGACCTTCTCCCATCTTTCAGATAGCATGCGGATTCCACGCTGGAAAAAGTCTTGGTCTTTTGAGGCAATCCAGTCATCGACCCATTTTTTGGTATCGTCAAAAGAAGAAAGCCAGGCCATGTGTCATCGACCGGAACAAATAGTAATCGGATGGGGCAATGTCTAGTGAATATGGCGGTTGGAGTAAGGACTTCCCATTTGAAGTTCTCCAGGTAGTTTTTTACAACATTTGCAACAAGGGGTCGTGCGTTGTCATGTTGAAGAATAACCTCGTTATGTCCTTCGGCGTATTGCGACCTTTTATCCTTTAATGCTTGGCTCAGTTTGATCAATTGTCGTCGGTAACGGTCTGCTGTAATCGTCTCGTTCGGTTTAAGCAGCTCATAATACATTACTCCGAGTTGGTCCCATCAGATACAGATCATGAGCTTGGAACCATGAATATTCGGTTTCGCTGTCGATGTTGATGGCTCGCCGGGCTTGACCCATGCTTTTCTGCATTTAGGGTTGTCGTAATGTATCAACTTTGCATCACCAGTAACAATTCGATGCAGAAAAACTTTTCTTTTTTGTCGCGCGTAGGTAAAAAATCGTCTTTCGATGTCCCTCGGTTTGAACTCATACGACACCCAATTTCCTTGCTTTTGAATCATTCCCAGTTGTTTCAAGCACTTAGAAACTATTGATTGATCGACTACTAATGTTTCCGCAAGCTCTTCCTGTGTCTGGCATAGATTTTCATCAAATAATGCCTCCAATTCGGTATCTTCAAACTTTTTCTCAGCACCAGAATGTTCTTCATCTTCGAGGTCAAAATCACCACCCTTGAATTGTTAAAACCATCTTCTGCATGTTTGTTCTGAAAGAGCATTGTCGCCGTATATTTCGACTAATATTCTATGCGCCTCAGCTGCTGTTGTCTTTCGGTGGAAGTAATGTAAAAGAATTCCCCGTAAAAACGGTTTTGTAGGCACGAACTCAGCCATGTTTAAAATTTCGGATAAAAACGTCTTTACACTCCGACAGTTCAAATTGGACTGATGTTTGCAGCCTAGGGTTTTAGCTTTCAGGTAAATTTTATTTCAGCCCGATCAGATATATACCTGCCGAATTATGAGTCTCAATACAAAACGCTCATTTTCAAAGCATACTCTAATATATATTTTTTTTCAATTTAAACAATATTTTCAAGATCTTTGAATGATGATTGGGGCCATAAATATGAATATTAGAAATTTAAAAAATGATTACTCAAAAATGTTCATCACTGGTTTATTTTTTCTTATTATTCATTTTCAAGCTACGCTATTGTCAAATTGTTTAGATTAAACTAAAAAATTTTATGCTCCTAAAACATTATCTTTTGCTAAACAAAGACATATATCAGAAAGTATTTGAGAAATTCGTATATTCTTATAAGAAGCATGTACATACATAGATAAAGTTTAATCTAATTTTTATGACATTGGATTAGTCATACTGTTCTTTTTAAATTTCCCTTACAAAATCTTTTATCTATTGGGCTATTAAAATATTATATTTGACTTTTAAAAGGTTAATGTTAGTTAATAATCATTTAAATGATTGCAAACAGTGAGGAACTTAAATACCGTACAAAAATAAAAATAAACATAGGTTTTCAGAGTCAAATATCATATTTTAATAGCCAATTGACCATATTCATGAACTTGGATTTTATTGACATTGAGGTCATTCTGTTTTCTTAAAATTCCCTCACAAAATCTTTCATCTAATTGGTTCTTAAGATATCAATTTTTAAAAGTCAAGAAATGTAATATTTTAAGAGCCAATTAGATGATAGATTTTGTGAGGGAAATTTAAAAAACCGAATAGCTAACTCAATATCAATAAAATTAAAGTCCAAAAATATTCATGAATATAGTCAATTAGACATAATTTTGTGCAGAAACTAAAAAGAACAGTATGACCAACTCAGTGTCAATAAAATTAAAGTGCAAAAATGTTCATGAATATGGTCAATTGTCGTAGACTTTAAGTAGCAACATAATGTCCTGTTACTCTCTACGTAATTAATAAATACAGCAGTATTAGGTTTCTCCGCCAATTATTCTAAAACGTAACATGAATTTCCATTAAGACCGAAAATTCCTTAAATAAAAAACTCTACCACTACATGTGTCACGTAAGTTACATTTTATTAAAAGAACGTAACTTTTCTAATCTTTGTTCCTTCTCATCAGTATTGATTGAAAATGTAATAACAAAACTAAACAACAACTTTCAAGTTGGAGATTTTAGGTCTTCGAACTAGTTCAAAGAAGGTATAAACTTCGCACGAAAAGTATAAAGTGTTTGTTAAGTAGTTTGCGACAGCTGCTTTATTGTTTGGTGTAACCTAAAAAAGGTAAGAAACTCGTTATCATTTTTTAATTCTTTATCAAACGACTTCAAACACGCAGTGTAATTTAAATTAAATAATAAATTTCTTTCTTTCTTAATCGAAATAAATCCATTGTCTGTAGATGCTTTTTACATCATGTTCATTGGGTTCGCATCGTTCAATTTTATTATTTACTTAAGAATGTCTGCAGATATTTTTTTTTGTTGATCACGGATTAATTGAACGTACTTATTTAAAGTCATCCTATAATATAATGTATATTGTCTACAATATACTTTAAAAGTATACTCACTGCAATAACTGGCAATACTACTTCCGGTTATGTACATATAAAAATAAAACATCACATTTGCTCATTTTTAGAATATTGTTTAAAAAAACCATATCTTTAACGACAAATTAAAATAGTAACACATTGGTCTTATACATGTGACCCTGTTGTGCATGCAGAACTGCAAGTTTATTTGTGTTTGCAGTGGTTATGGCTAAAATGTCTTCCTGATAAAGGTGATAATGAAGTTTTTGAGCCCAATGCTACGTCATATAAATGTCTTGTTTGAAAACATTGACGACCGGTTTACAAAATGACGAAAATAAAACCATCGACACAGTGGCGGCTGGTCCATAAGGACTCAAAGGCGCAAGCCCCCAGACGTCCATTAAAACAAAAACGGTACAAATTATTATGAATTAAAATATGTAATCATATATATATATATAAGATGTAGGTATCATCTACTCTTTATTATTAAATTTTTTTTTTCAAAAGATTAAAAAAAATAGTGTAAAATCTATTTTAAAAAATTAATTCGTAAAACTGTCGTTAGAAGCAAAGGTTGAAAAAAAAATCTCTCGGAAAGCCTACTCCAAATTTGGAACTAAATCCATCAGATAAAACTGCAAAACGTAATTTTACATCATTATTCTAGTGCAAGTTATAATAAAAAAAATTAACAAAAAAAAACTACTTCAAAAAATGAACTAAAAAGTAACCATTAAACGACAAAATTTTTATTTACAGGAAATTACATTTTGAAGTCATTGACATTGACGCAAGATTACACTTAATTCTCAACATTACCTTTGGCAGTAGTAATAGATTAAACTCGAATGTGTTTGGCATCGACTTCAAAAAGTAATTTTATGTAAATAAAAATGTCGTCATTTATCTGTAAATAAATGTAATCAATATTTTTTACTTTTTAGTGCATTTTATTTGATGCATTTTTTAAGTCGGTTCTGTTTGTTGGTTGTTCAATTTTATTTTTCTCTTTTTAGTGATGTTAACAATAGTTGTTATAGTCACTGAAAATCTTGAAAATGCAAATCGAACAAGAAAATTTCATGCCGATGTAAATTTGAGTTTTAGATCATCAGAATTTGACTAAATTGAAAGGAGGCCCCCAAGTTATCTTCTTTCTGATAAAAAAAGAGTAATCTAAATCGGCCAGCGTCGCAAAGAGTTATGAGACATAGCATACATTAAAAATAGATTCCGACAAATTAAGATTCGCCTACTTTTGTTTGAAGTCGGTTGAGAAATAAGTGAGTTTGTGGATGTGATACGACAAATGGCTTGTTTTGTTTCCCATTTTTATTGTTTTATTCCGATAGAGCCGATAAAACTTCAAAACATTTCAGTAGTTACCTACATACTGCCATAATGATATCTGAAAACGTTTACAATGCCTACAAACATTTTAAAAAATATAGCCCATTTTAAGCCCGATCTCACGAACCGCCAGTGCATCGACATAATTACAAATCTACAGCTAGACGAGAAGACAATACATATTCCAGAAAAAAACTAAAGCAATAATTTGACAAATGCAGAGTTTACGATCAAGTGAAGGAAGACAACAAAAATATAAAAATTGTAAATATCATTGGGAATGAATTACAGAAAGCCACCTAAATAAAATAAGTTTCAACAAAGTTAATTTATAGGAAAAAATGCAAAGTAAAAAAATATGTTGTTGTACGCCAATAGGTTATAACAAACAATGTAGGTACTCATGTATAGAAAGATGTGATCAAGCGTTGTTGTAACCGCTGTTCTAAAATGTCTTAGCAGTTTTAATCAAGAAAAAACGACTCGAAGCTCTATAAGAAGTCTCCAATGCAATAAACATTATTGTTTTTGAACTTTTTTGAAATATATAAAACGATCGTCAAGCTGCAACAACAACATCTTCAAAACGTCAGTTTGTTTGGGTTCACGAATGACAATATGGCAAAGGCCAAGTTCTGGTGCTTGTTTTGGCGCTCAAGAAGAAGCCAGGATCAAGCCTAAAAAATCTGGGTGTTTAACTACGACGCGGTCTAAGCCGAAAGTCGCTTATAATCGTAAACAAAATAATCGGAAAAGCTTAAGATTTTATACAAACTCAATTGTTAAAAGACTTTTTTAAGGGCAGATACAAAATATGAATAATAAACCAAAAAGTCGATCATTTTCTGACGAAGATAAAACTTTGCCATTGGCAATAGACAAAGTCTCTGATATGTCTCGAAACGGTCGATTATCGGGATAAATATGCAAGGTATCGAAAAAAGTTTTAGGGTTCCTCAATGTCGACTAGACAATAATAATTTGAATTATACAGGGTTTGTCATAAATGCGTGACAAACCAATATTATATTTTTTTAATGGAACATCCTGTATATTATTTGATATTTCAATTCTTCTCTCAATTTGAAGCAACGTTTGTAAGACGCATAATGTAACTAAATTCAATCGTTTCCGGGTTATCGCGTTTTGTAAATAAACGCAAATGTTTTGAAATCTATTGAATGAAGAACAATTATTAATAAAATGACGAATTTGTTTTGAAAACATTCGGTGGTTGGAAAAGAACCGATAACGATGTTTGTTATGATTGTTTGAAATCCTATTTTATAACGTGTTCAAAGTGTTCACCATTGACCTCCTGATTGGAAGGAATTCAATAAACAAAATTGCACTGATTTAAAGCCAACTGTTGTGTCTAATTTTTCAGATTCTCCACCACATCCAATACTAAACTGGCGTTCCAGTTTTAGGTCTATCCTTCAAGCCGCAAGTTTCGTGAAAACGATGCAAAGTTTTCGAAATTGTGGATTTGCAAATCGATTCCCGGTCAGGGCGCAACTCATTCAACATTCACGACTTGAGCAAAGCTTCGTGTTTTATCACCATACCCTATCATTATTAAAATTTCGATACGTTCGATTTCACTCAAACTTGCCATTTTGCACAAAAACTATTGACACTAAAGGAATGTATGACATTCGTTGGTATGGTAACTTTTTAAAACAAAAGAAGAATGCTGCGTTTCTAAAGTGCCTTGATGAACTACCTACAGAATTTCGCTTTGAGCATCTTAATAAAATATGATTCCAAACAATCATAACAAACATCGCAATCGGTTCTTTTCAGAGCCACAGCATGTTTTCGAAAGAAATTCGTCATTTCTTTTATTATTGTTCTTCGTTCAATCGATTTTAAAACAATAGCGTTCATTTTCTAAAGTTGATAACCCGGAAACGATTGAACTTGGGTACATTATGCTTCTTACAAATGTTGATTAAAATTGAGAGAAAAATTGAATTACTAAATAATATACCGGGTGTTCCATTTAAAAAAATGCAATTTTAATGTGCTTTGATGAGCCACTCTGTATAATTAAAACTATTACTGTCTAGTAGACATTGAAGAACCCTAAAACTTTTTTCGATACCTTGTATATTTTCTCCGATAATCGACCGTTTTCTAGTCTTTTTTTTTATTAAAAACAGCATCCAAAAATTTTAGAAATAGTTTAGATAAGTTGTAACTTTAGTGTTTGATAGGATGAGTATAGAAAATTTAAATTATAATTATACAGAATACAGAGTAGTGGGCTTTGAAGATTTAGATTTTAAAACTTCTGTCCATATTGCATGTTTTTATAAATAAAGTTTCAGGCTTCTATGATTCGTGGAATACGCAAAAGGTAGAAGCAGCCTATTTATTATGGATTTGTTTCCAGCAGTACGAATGTATATGATTTAGCATTTCTTATTGATGCATTAACTAAAGAATGCAAACAGACAGGATTCGTTGTTATGTCTACAATATGAGATCAAGGATCTAACAATTGTGCAGCTATTAAACATTTAGTTTCATAAACTAGAACCTTAAAACTTAGAAAAAATAAAGAAATTGATATTTCTGAATTTCATTTTGAAGTAGATGGTCAAATGGTCATTCCTTTGTTTGACCCACCTCATCTAATAAAGAGCGTCCGAAATAATCTACTAGATAAAAATTTAATATTTACTGAGGACGGTAGAAAGAAAATGGCACAATGAAGTCATTTTGAAATTACATATAAGATGGTTCCTTATTTAGATTAAAACAACAAATGACCACATGCAACCAAGTAGTAACAAAAATAAAAGTTAAATTGTGTACTCAGGCTTTAAGTAGATCCTCTTCAGTTGCTATCAATATCATGGCGACTACTGGTGAATATTAAAATGATCTTTTATTAAATGATCCTTTATTTATACCGTGTGTCCCGGAAATTCTGAAGCATACAGTTTAACATGGGGAATTTGAAAATTTCGATTTATATGTCACCAAACTGTTTTTAAGATATTTCCAGTATCAGAACATATGGCAAAGTGTACCAGAGAACGTTTAGCGTAATAATTTTCAAAATTTAATAACAAATATCAAAAATATTTCCAAAAATGTATTGCGTGGTAAAAAGCTCAGTTTAAAATACAGATGTAAAGAACGTATTAGTAATAGTCACTTTGGTCTAGTAACATCAATCGTACGACTGCGTTAATATCGCCGCTACATACGAAGGTTCAAATCCTAATGCGGTTCACGTTTTTTTGGTTATATTATTATTTTAATTAAACGACGATTAATTTTTATCAGTAAAGAGACATCATTAAACGTGTTAATTGTTTTTATTAAACTCATAATGGATTTATTAATATATTATCTAAATTTAGTTACAATGAAATCATACCTGCTATTTTTTATAATTATTTATTTGCTTAAAAGATATTAAAACTTTTTTGGTAGGTAAATTTTAATTTATAACAATAAATGAATTTAATTGTTGACATTAATAACAACAGATACTAAGATACTAATAGGCAATCATCATCGTGTTTGAATCAACCCCCGGATCAATATTTATGGTGGTCTTGAAAATAACCGATTGGGATGGTTTGCTTAAATCAAATGTACAAAAAGCTCTCCGTTCAAGATCAAGACTGTCTCGAGAATTTTTTTGGAAAAATTAGACAACGAGGAGACATATAAATTATTGATCCCACACCTGAGGCATTTACCCCATTCCATAAACCATTGCTAATAAACACATCTTCCTCAAAACATTCACCTGAAAAAATTGTGAGGACGATAAGTTTAGTTCCTCTACAGGAGTTTTTAAAAAAGGTATGCTGGAAATCTAGTTATTTTTTTTATTGCTTCACTTTCCAGTCAAAGAAAACAGTTAATATATATGATGAACTTATTAATTAAAACAAAGGCTAATCGGAAACAGTTTTTGTAGAAAAAGAAACGCTGGCATATGTGTACAAAAAAATATTGCTTTCAACTCAGCATTGTGAGAATTGTATGAGTGCAATTTTTACAAATAAACAAGAATATTTAGAAAATATTAATAATTTGTTTATAGCAACTAAGAAATATTACAGAGAAAAAAAAATCGCTAACATATGTTCGTCCAAATTTTGAGAAGAAAATGAGTAAATGCTATGTAATTACTTAGCACACTTACACAAAAAAGGTCTTTTATATAATATTTTGAAAATAATAGAACCTGTGAAATTTATACAGTGTAATAAGTATGTTTAAACTAACCATTTAATTTTAAGAAAATTCGCTATAGTTAATATTTTTAATTTTTCAAAACAAATTAACAATATATTAACATTAAAAGGTAGAAGGGTAACTCGCGAGAATGCAGCACCGAAATTTAAAATTCAAATTACAAATCGTTTTAAAAAAGCACGAGAGAAAAGTTATTGCATATTAAAGGTTTTTGTTGTTTTTTCTAAGATGTTCGTAATATTTATTATGGGTTATATTTAAGTGCGAATAATTTTTTTCATTTGTCAACATTTCATTTTCATTTTAGGCGTCTTATGTATTATTTTATTTTGTGAAAAAGACTGCAAAAATATCACACTTTTTTCCAACGAAATTATAGTTTTTTTTGCTTTCTTAATTACACACAAAAATTTTAATTTGTAATTTAAAAATGAAGATATTACTTACACTACGCGCTTTTATTTGTTATTTAAGTTTTACAACATTAAGTGGAGCCCCCCTAACATTACTCACCAAGAAGTTCTATGTAAAGCTGTTAAACAGTATGACTTACTAAAACCCAAACTTTACGAGTTTGTCAAAACCAAATAAGCTGAGTACATAGATCTTCTTACCACACTAAAGTAACTTAACTAAGTGGTTAAAATGTTTTCCAAAACTAGGATCTAACAAAATGTTTTTTTAAACGTTGAAACATAGAAAGAATTTAGACTATAAAAGATGAAAATTGGTTTGCTGACTACAGTACCGCACTCAGTTCAAAATTGCAGACTAACAATCACTTCTTCAATGAACTTATAAAATATGTAATTTTTAATTTCCTTAAGTTTTTCTAGGTGGTGAGTTGGTACGGTGAAGCGGGAAGGGGTGTAGTCGTAGTTAGTTCGTTGTTGTGACCGTCGCCTCGTGAACTTGTTATATTCGTCATTGCTATATTAAAAAACTGGTGTGGTCACCACAAGACTTTTCTATAAGAAATTTCTACATATTTTTATTTTCAAATTGAAGAAAAACATCCAAGTCAAAAAAATATAGAGAAAAATTGTAACGTATTTTGCTTTTTTCTAAAAAAATCGTCGCAGGCAGGTTTCGAACCTAGATTATATATGGAATTCACTTTAACTTATAAATCAAATATCTAATAAACTGTTAGGTAGAAAAATCTCTATAAGAAACTGTAAAAATAATTCGAATAATTTACATACGTACAAAATTATATAAGAAAAACTGTTAAAAATGGCGAATATACCCACTTCCGGTTTCTTTATGAGGCCCATCTTTTGATAGAACCGAGCGAATATGAAAAATCAGCTCAATATCAAATTTCAAGTTACTAGGATTTTTGGTTCGAGAGTTATCGTGGGTACAACGTTGAACACACAGACACCCAATTTTTTTTGTGAAAAATACATTTTTCTGATTTAGAAGACCTTGAAACGTAAAATTCTGCAAAAAAAATGTTTGCAAAAAATTGCGATCGCTCTACTTATCTTATAGGAAAGTAATAAACAAAATTTAAAAGATTACGTTAAAAATCGTAAAAAAATCAGAATAGTATAAATTCATCAAAGACTTAGATGTATATCTTTGTATAATAGGTGTTTTGAGTATTTTTTTAGAAAAATAATAATAATCTTTAGATAAAATTTATCAACTTGATAATTACGGTGTTTTTAAAAACACAAAACTGCACATTTTGTTATTATTGACTTGACAACGTACGTCAAAACCTTATTCATCACGCCCGAAAGAATGAAAAGCATCCAACATTAATGCCCAAAGAATTGTAAAAGCAAACTTTCTAAAGATAATACTAGAAAAAGTATTTGTAATGAATCAAAGACAAATGACACACACACACAATATTCTAATCGTATTTAAACGCATTCGGTGGAATGCAATGAATGAGAAAATAAAACAATAAGCATAAATTTAGTGGGTCGAATATTACAAGTTTCAATAGATTTCTAGGTAAAGTTCCATTCACTGATCAATAATTTCCAAAGTTTACTTTGTAATAAGCTATTAGAAGGACCCTTGATGGCATTTATGGACATTACGTTGATGTAAGATTCTTACATATTAAATACCTTTGGTAAGAACATTATCATTCTGCTTTATAGTGCCGTACATTCTTCGTTTTATGTGTGTAATATAAGGTAGCATAAATTAGAATATACTAGGCGAGATGGTGCTATCGTCTTTGCGAGTTATGAAAATAACAATTTCTCGACTTTGTAAGCTACTCTAGCAACGTTTTTATGTGTCACTAAACTTTAACTTTAATTCATAAGCACATTTCTTTTTTATTTAAACCCCTAAACTAACTGATAGCCATGTAAAATTTTAGCTTTTTACTATTAGTATGTACAAATAGGATTTTTATGTTATTTACCAATAACTAATAAATGAACGTTATACTGTTTCATCTAAACAGAGGATGGAAATATTAATGTTATTGAACAACTCATAAAATTTTACGACAATGGGATTAATATTTATCGGTTTAACCAATAACAGTTTACATTCCACAAAGCACAAGAATTTATTCTAAAAATTATACGTTAGAGAACAGGTGCTAAATCCGTAAAATGCTCAAACGTTTTCAGACGGCAAATTTAATTAATAGTTACATATACCCCACAAACGAACAACGTTTTGGTAACTTTCTGGTAATTGCGTAATACCGTTTTAATAAAAATAGTCACTTTACAATAGAAAAAAGTTTTTTAATACTTCAATAACATAACTTCACTTTTGTTTATTTAAATATTCAGACATCATTATCGACAACAACTTTTGCACTATTGAAGTTTGGATTATTTCCTTTGAACAAGCATTAGATCCCAAGATCATCTACATATATCACATCCATTAAGTTGCGACTTAACTCGACAATCATTTTTTGCAATAATTTAAACCTATAATTATAATAAATACTAGTCACATTTTGCCATTGTAAAGTGTGTTGCCTATCTACTGTATAGAAGATCTAAAAACGATTGCCTGTTTACAATATTTTAGATTTTTAGAGTAATTTGTCAAAACTACCGCATTTGATGTTAAGATATTTCGAAACTTAGCTACTGACTGTCAATATCGAAAATAAATTTATAGAATATATTTTGTGTGATCTGTTTAAACTCACGTAGCAGTTATACCCACCCACGACAACTTAGCAAAATCAATCGTACTTAGATGCAAAAAAATTAAATGGCACTTGTATTCGTCTACCAGATTTGATATTAATATAAGTCGTTATGTATACTTGGTATTCGAACTGGTAAGTAATCTTGGTAACAAACCAAAATTTATTCACAAGACGAATTCTCTATTTAATATCGCGCCAATAAACAAAACTAATCAAATAAAAACAAATTGCGTGTAAATCTTTTAGATATAGCTAAGAACCCAAGAGTGGACTAAACTCAAATCTGTAACCAACGTTCCTCTACATCCAGGCCGAACAACTTTAGATTCAGATATAACCTTACGTTGAATCTCTTTCTTCTATCAAAATAAGTTAAAAGTTTCTCGTAAAACAAAATCTCAAATTTCTTTAAAATGTTTTAAATTATATACACGTTTTTATTACAAAAAAAAAACCGGGCCGGGCCTAGGCTCGGAAGAACATTTAGTTGCCTATAGTTATTATCAAATATTCTTAACTTAATTTATAGTTCTAGTGTGGTCTAAACCAAATTTAAAATTTTTTTACCTAAAACAACAATTAAGAAATTATATGTCAAAACTTTGTATTTAGTTTATATCAGTTTGTCTGCGTTTATAGTTATAAATGTTACTATTATCTATTTCTTGACTTATTCATCTCTATTTGAAAATTGGTGAGTATAATATATGTGCTTTAAATAGATGCAATTTTAGGATCTCAAATCATTTATTGCTTTAATTTTTTAATACATTAATTTCATGTAAAACTTAATATCAATGAGCTAGATCAGTTTGAAAATATCAATTATTATAAGACTTCACTTTTGCAGCCAGTAAATAAAAAAAATAAATTCATGGCAAATCCTGAATCGTTAACGATATGTAACGTTTTTCTTAGAAGCTGCAACATAATAACATGTGAATGCAGCTTACAAAGCAAATAAGATAACATTCTAAACGTTTAAAGTTATTTTGTAATGTCTTATCCTTAGAAATTGAGCTTCATGAACGTAGAAGGTAATATATAAATCGCAGTTGAAAAATTGGTGGTTTCAATACCATTTTTTCAATGCATAAACAGGTGATTTGCACTAGTGCAGTGTTGTAACACATTCACATCGTAAAAATTGACTGATTTCATTATATTTATCTTGTGTTATTTAATATAACGTGAGTACAACGTGTTTATGATTATTTAATATTTTCTGAATATGCAGTTGTATTAAGTATAAGCTACGAAACCAACCGACATTTTTAACAATTTTACTGTAAATAGCTATAAACAGCGGTAAATACGTTGAAATTAGTGTAACACCCGCGAAATTCAAAATCAGCTTTGAATAATTCGTCGGGAAAAAACCAAGTTTACCGCCGTTTATAGCTATTTACAGTAAACTTTAGATACTTATTAAAATTACACTATGAGATGGCTCTGCCGTCAAACGCTTCTTAATTTTTAACAATGTAGTGACACTGTAGATTGTTTTTATAAGATTATAATATAATACCGAATAAACTGCATTTACATAAGCATAAATAAAAATGTACAGATATCAGGCATGCTCGGAAGAAACATCTTGGTATCTTGCAACTATCGATACATGAATAAAGGTAATTAGTCTTTTCCGAATCGTCAACCTGTTCAAAAAACTTACCGATGATAATAAATACTAACTTATTTTAGTTAATTTCAACATGTTAGGAGCTTTGATTTATTCTAATTACCTTGGACTTAGTTTTTCTAAAATATATTTACATTTAATTACAACAAAGTTACCACTAAATACCAACGTTTGCGAACATAACCTAAAATATTTAACTTAAAAACCAAACTACTTTTACTTTATACTTACTCTATACTCTATAAATGATTTATAAATTTTATAATTTTAGTGCACGAAATATTTGTACAAGTCTCCTAAATTATGTTTTTATAATTCATTATGCTGTAAGGTAATGGCTTTGACTTGCAAGAAAATGACTTTGATCTAACGAAAATAAAATTTATCAAACCGAATGCACAACGTTGCCTAATCAATAACAAACATACAATGTGTATTATTTTCCGTTAATCGTAGAAAAATTTATTATAGTTCTAATATGTTTAGAGAACAAAATTACTCTTTACTAAGATAAGAACGTCTTCCGAGTTTAGGCCGTGCCATTGTTTTAACTGAAGTTGACAACGTTTCGCACAATTTCGTAAAAGACTTCTCATCAGGGCGTGAACAACATCGGAGAATTCAAACAAGCAACCGAAATCTTACAAAGAACCGCTACAGAGTGAGGTAATCAACTTGTGAACCAAGCCAGATTGTAAACTCCATAGAAGCGATTTAAATAAGTAGCCTCCGTACATAAAGAAGGAATATCGTAGTGGTTAGTTATGCGCTACTCTGATTGGGTTACAGTCGAAAAGGTGTCTTCGATAAAGAAGTAATATCCGGGATCCAAAAAAGAGATAGCTCAAAACCGTAGTCACGATTGAAGTTATTAGAGTATTGGATAATTTTTATGCTTTTTCAAATTTTCCTATTGAAGAAGAACAGAAATTTTGCAATCATCAAAGCGTTATCAAAATCTATATTGTGACCTGTAGTAAAACGATGTACAGCAACCGCAGACTTAAAAATATACCTTTTCCTTATACAACAATCATGTTCAGAGATGCGTGTGATGACAGATTCACCGGTTTGACCGATGTAGACTAAACCACATGAACAAAAAATTTGGTATACATCTTGAAATGAAAGTGTAGAAAACTTGTCCTTGGAAAAAGGAAGAATCTGAGTGATTTAACCTGTCGAGTTGAATACGGGGTGTGATACTATTTTTACAAAAAATGTTATGTTAAAAAGCCTTGGTATGGTTTCTCGCGCTGTATAAATTTCGGCCCCCTGTTAACATACGTCTACGACAGTAGTTTTCGCTCAATTAATTTCCAGTTTGGTTACACATGTGATAACGCAATGCTAAGTAATATTCACATTTAATAATCTTAGAACATCCACGTTTTTAATGAGTAAATCGATGTTGCGCATGTAAAAGAATCGCTAGGATAAGAGTGGCTAATTACTTTTCCAATGGGTCAAAACTAAGGGATATACAGATGCAAGAACTAAACCTTAATAATTAGACGTTAAGCATGTCAGCCACTCACCTTCGTTATATGAGCAAATTAAAACCAACGTTTCTATATCCGCTGCTGGAGCAAATACGAAGAATTGGTAGCACACCTGTTAAATATAACTTACACCATTTTGGAAGCCTAGCGTACTTTGTATAGTAATCATCGAATTAAATTTTAGCAGCTTATTCGTGATAACACAATTGTATACTTATCCGCTTAATTTTCAACAATTTTAGAGGGATGTTTTGGATAACCTATTAGCTAATCGCGTATTGAGAACACTGAATAAATACCCACTTTTTTATATTTAATTGCTTGTTTTGGTGTCAGCCGTATGTACGAACGAATAGACGCCTGTTACCACGATTAACATTTTTTTTGTACTTATCTATCAAGTTATCACGGTGCACTTTGTATAATAAGAAATTGTGTAATCACTGTAATTTTCTGATAATTTAATTTTTTGTATTCATTAACTTTAATTTACTCAACGCAACGTTAAGCCATTCTTGACTTACGTGTACGAAGTGTTGCCTAACTTAAGAATCCGCTGGAATAAATATACTCGTTGTTGTTCTATTTATCTATTAAATTATCGGTAAGTGATCGCACTTCAGCCTAGTGCAAAGTTTACGTTTTACCGTAACAACAAGTTTCCCTATTTGATCTGTGACCTTATATATGAATGTAAAGTAAAAATAACAATTTCGAATTGTATTCGGAAGTAAAAATGTCCTTAGGTGCTAGAGCACGCGGATATAGACGACGATTAATAACTACCTTAATATCCCGCATCATATAACCCAGTTTCTAGTATAATGACGGAGTTTCGAGTCTAGATTCTCAAGTCAAAGATTAAATAACAGAACGCTTTTATGCAGGATGATGAGACAAAGTATAAATGTATAAAGGTATTTGTCCGTATGAGTAGTGATCTAGAAACCTAGATAATTCAAGATAAACAAAAAATGAACGTGTCGTCAACATTCCAAAACGAGACTTTATGTTTTAATATCGATAATTCCAAAGCAACCGTTCCAAAGGACTCCATAAAAATGTTAGCTACAACAGGCGATAGAAACGAATCTATAACAGTAACAAAAACCAGATGATTACCTAACTCTGTAGTGGTTCTTTGTTTGATTGTCGTTTGCTTTTTTAAGTTCGTCGTTTCCTTTATTACCTATTAGAGTTTAAAATTTGGCTTCTTCACAAGTTGATTACCTAACTCTTTAGAGGTTATTAGTTAGATGTCGGTTGCTTATTTGAGTTCTTTCATGCCTAGACGCAACTTCGATTACAATAATGACACGGTTCAAACGCGGATGACGTCTTTATCTTAGTATAGACTCCGGTCGTAAAAGCCTTCGCTATTATATTAACAATCTGTGCAAGGAAAATATTTCGTCCAAAACCTCCGTATTTTCCAAGCTTCGCCAGAAACTCGTCAAACTTTTGAGCACTTTAACTTTTCTTAATCGTTGTAGTGACAACTTAATTTCTGCATTCCTCAAAATTAAGTTTCACATTCAGACACGTTCTTCTAAAAACATTCTACACCGTGCTAATCTAGCGTTGATACGCGAACGGATTAAGCAAACCGGAAGAGAGTTAGAAACCATTTGTAAACAACTTTTTCATCTTCATTTTGACTTGGCCAATACTCTATCTCCCGATGATTGGAACCTCTTTGACAACATTACCCAGAAGCAGTCTGATACCACTCCACGGCTAAGCACTGAAGTTCATCTTAAAAAGTTTCAAAGATTAAAATGAAAGTATCACAAAGTTTCATCTACTATTGGCTCCTTGAAAACGGTCGTCAATTTATATAGTTTGACTTTCACTTCATAACAGGAATCGGTGCAATCCAGGGGTTTTGCTGTTGCTTCCAAACGCATTTCTAAAGAAGACATGTTTATATTTATTTTATTTTAATGCAGTTTAGAATCTGGCTTGGTTCATAAGTTGATTATCTAAGTTGTATATTATATTCCTCCTTAATAGGACTTGACACGATTTCTTTAAGGTTCTTCTATGAGAAGGGACATCAAAAAACCACAAATATGATTGTGAAAAAAAACTGAATCAGCGTTAGCATTACACCATGTCGAAACGGGGCACAATTTTGATTTTAGATGTTGAACCAAATTACAGAAAAGATTAATAGCGGAAATAATTTTCATAACAAAACATAGTAATAATGTAAATTTTAACAATGATACTCAAAACTTAAGCACTATTTATAAGAATCTTATCACTAAGATAAAGTAATGTAAGGTTTCCCCAGCTATGTTCGTAGTATTTTATCACCCTTGAATTGAATAATTCACAGTATGTTCTAAGTCCACGTTTCTTACTGTTGTGTTGATTTATTTTCAATATTAGTTCATGTGATTAATTGTCTTCACAGTGCAGGTCAAGATACACCATTTTTTTTTCTAAAATGTAAGTGTAATTGTTGTAGTACTAATTATTGAAAACATATTTGAAATTACCTGCTATTTAATAATTACAATTTTTAATAAAACAGAGGCCTGAAGAAGTGCGCACTCAGCTGCACGAAACCTCGCCTTATATAGACACATAAAGTGTTTTGATGCCCCTCCTCATAGAGGAACGTTAAAGAAATTGATTATCTAACTCTGTAGTGGTTCTTTGTTAGACTGTCGTTTGTTTTTAAAAGTTCATTTTCTTTATTACCTTTTTAGAGCTTAGAATCTGTTTCTAGAGGTTCTTAGTTAGACTTTGGTTGCTTGAGTTTTTCTTTCAAGCCCTGATTGGTTACAACAGTGACTCGGTCCAAACCCGGAAGACGTTTTTATTATAGTATAGATACTGACCGTGGAAGCCTTCGCAATTACAAAATTAATCTTATTAAAGTTTTTATCGTTTCGCAACTAAAGCATATTAGTTTTTGAAGACGATAATTCTAAACAAGTAGCAATAACTTTGTCTCCATAATTAATCATTTTATTTAGTTTTACGCTGAGAATATAATTTTTAAAACTATGTTATATATATAGAAGTTATATAAGAAGAAAAGGCATTAAAAAATTACAATTTTAAAACACGCTATCAACCTTAGTTCTACTACGTTGTTCAATAAAGGCTCATCAAACTTTTAGTCAACTTCTAAAAGTAACTACAAAAAACTTTGCTAAAAGGATAAAATAAATAATTCAGAGCTTCAAATAGAATTGATAAATTAATGAACATCTCTAATTGAAAACAATAAAGAGGAATGTTTTATTAATAAAATTAAATTTATTGAGATAGCGATTGAATAATTTGTTGCCACTTTAATAAATATTTCAAATATAAAATTACTGTACAAACAAAATAATTTGGATTTAAGTAAACGTTTAATAGCAAAAGCTTTAAAATAATTTTATGTTTAAAACGTTTAAGTTTTAAATAAATTTGCGCGTTTTAGTTGCAAAAGGATTATTTTGTTAATTAATTACAAAAATAAGTGTACAATACTGCTGTAAAAATGCAAATTTCTAAGTTTATCTAGAAACTATTAAAATGTTTACCAACAAAAACCTGTATAATGTAAAAGCACCGTTTAAGTAATTGTCCAGATTAACTATAATTGCAAAACAGGACCGGAAAGAAAACTTAAGAATAACAGCTCTTTACATGGAAGGTTAATTAAAGTATTAGGTGAAGCTTTTTGCGTATTATTAAATAGAAAGTTGCTTTATACTTATTGCCACTTCAGACAAAAAACGTTTATCTAATTAGCTACATTATGTACTCACCTAACGTTTTCGTGCTTCTGTATATAAATTTTATGAAATTGGCCTTCCACTGGTGAAATTATATCGTTTTTCATTTCCATTGCGACGTGTTGTGGTAAAACGGACAATAGTAGCCTTTCCTGAAAATAAGTTACGGTTTTAGTGCGATAACGATAATGATTATAATAACGCAATATCATCAAAAAACTGAAGTGGAATTCGCAGATTGCGTCAAACCTTTTTTTTTTAAAATACTCCAGTTAAAAGAAGAAAAGTTTAAATTTTTTATTAATTTAATAATTTCACTTGTACAAGAACAAACCCTTTTTTAAAATACAAATATTACTACAAACTTCTGAAAAGCTTTCTAATATTATGCTCACAAAACGCGGTTTTCATATAAACTGTATTTTATGTCCTTTCATCTGTCGCCTTTAACTTATAGCCGACCATTTGGTCTGTTTTCATTTCTCTTAAAAATTGTTTGTCTGTCTTTGTGAGAGAGAAATCGTACCTTCAATTCCATATGTGTAAAAGTAAATAATATTTTTAAACGTTTTCATTTAGTTTAATTTTTGTATTTAACATTATCATTCACCTTACGTAAATTGTGTTTGTTATATTTACTTTAATCCATGATCTAATTTCTACTTTCATTGTACAGATTCGGAATCTGTTCAATCTAACTTAGAAACTTGAAACAAATCGCACTTTATACTATGATAGTTTGTCACTAATAAATTACATCACCTTAAGAAACTTTTTATAAGAAACGGTTTTAACAAAGAAAAATGATAAGGTATCTTCGACAAAGATAAAACCGACTTTGACAGATGATTCATCTATAAAGAATAAGTTTACTATTCAACCTAATTATGCTAACATTAGCATTGGCTAAATAGCGCCTGTATGCGGAGTTAGTCCCGCGCCCCTATTATTGTTATTATGTTCATGTATAGTATCTTAGAATAGTAACTAATTACTTAAGATATACAACTTTTTTATACTAAACGTGTTGTTAAAAATGGTTTAGTATAATGTTTATCCCCTGTATAAAATTTATTCTAGGTACGTCCACTTTTCGTTGTTTGAGTAGGGACAAAATGTCAAATTTTAAGCACGAATGATTCTTCCGGTTAAGTTTGAAAAACGCAGACATCATCTAGCGTTGTGTACGTCCAACAAGACTTTCATTTTTAAGTATTTCAATCACATCCATGTGGATATGAAATAGAATATTGTGGCGATCCGAGTGAAAGTCGGTACATGGACGTGTTTCCATATACCGACACCTGTGTTCTTTATCTGTTAAGTAGATAAGCACATGTTGTAATTGGAAAATTTCCATGATGACGCCACGTTACTGAAGTTAACACCACCTACACTTCCGAGGAGTTAAATACAATTATCATCATATTGGAGAAAACAATTACCGAATTTACGAAGTTAATTCGAAAGAAACTCTGCATATTCGCTTATTTTCAATGATCGTATAAATTAAAAAAGGGTTTACTTGTGATAACGTCGTATGTACATCTTTGTTAAATTTCAATTACGTTTTAAGAAATGCTGATAAAGTGCCACGAACTAGTCGCATGCTTTGAGGAAAACTAACTGTAAGTTTTATAGTTCTTATTTTAATTCTTACTATTTTGTTGGTCAGTCGATTGTCGTACATATTAGGTCGTTAATACAGTTAATTAAAAAATCGTTCTGTTGTGTCACATATCATTATACGGTGCGCTTGGATTCTCTAAATCTTCGAGGTTCGTATCGTTGTGTTTAAATTTTTTAAGTGAATTCGTTTTTCTCTTGAATGTAAAAGTTAGGCCGACAAGGTCACTTTGTTATACGACGTGCTGCCTAGTCGAAGACTGATTTAGTATCTTGTCAGTGATACGGACCTACGTAGTAGTGTTTGACACAATTTATTTACATTTAATGTTATATTTCCTTCTAACGTGAACTGCTGCCTGTGATAATATAAATATACTCTGTTACCACCTCTGTCATGTCATTTGTTGTATTTCAGCTGCGAGTAGATTTAAACGATGTCTCCCACCCTAGTCTTTCATTGTTTTGGCGCTTTTTTAAATTTATTTTATAATTTAACACCACGAGCTTACGACTCAATCGCCAGAACAACGGAGTTAGTCGTCTAATCCATTTACCAGAAAAAGTTTCGTCAAGAAATTCACGTAAACGTTCATAATGTGGAAGAACGCCATCTTGTTAAAACAATATTTATACAAATTGCATAGAAAATTATTCGTGAATAACTTCTGAACAATATTCTGTTGCAAACGCAATAAATATCGTGGAGAGGTCAAATTTCCGTTTATAAAACAGGGTCCTATCAGGAGTCCACCATAAATGACGCACCAAACATTGACTTTTTGTGATCGTTGGGAGTAAACTTGCTCCATCCAATGTGGATTTGATCTGACCAATATTTACAGTTTACATGTGCATTTCAACAAAATATAGATTCGTCAAGAAAGATATATTTAGTAAACGTGGCATTTTAGTTCAACGTATTTGTAACAAGTGAATTTTGTACAGGCAAATTTTTTCCTGTTTTATAATTTTTTGAACTGACTATCGACTGATATAAGTTAAAGCCATCTGCTGAGTCGACTTTTTGAATTTTCTACTACATCTAACATAACGTTCAAAGAATGTTGTTAAGTTGTAATGCTTATACCTCTTCCACGTTTTGGCTGATCTTTGACACTTCCAGTTTCATTAAAATTGAAATCACTAAAAATATTTTCTACGTCGGCAAAACTACCTGTTCTATCACTATATTCGGTGCTATTTAAATGCGCTATTTTTGTGTAGAAATTATCTATGCTTAATATTTGAGATGTGCTGTCAAGTTAGTTAAATATTGTTCGTATTAATAGACATTTCAGAAACTATAGATGATATTCGGAATGAAAAGTGTTCTGCTTGTTAACAATACTTATAAGTATAACAGTCACTCACAAAAATAAGAATTATGTAACTTGCGGTTTTCTTATTATAACATCCTGTATTTTATATTTCGCATAAAACCTTTAAGTTGGCGACGCTACCTTCAATTTGGTTACTTTATTGGGGAGTTATGATGGCCAAATTGGATTTTTTTGACAAGGCATTGAAGACTTCGTGCCAGTGCTCGACGAATTTCTTAAATTTTTTTTTAATCGACGGCCATCCTGCTTCGTTTTAATTGTAGTTTTGATAGAACGTTAATTCTATTCTTACAGGCTGTCGTCGGAGTAAGCAGAACTTTTTTTTGGAACGTAACTTAGAGTTCTTCCTTTTCTTGTACCACGTGTTATAAGGCATAATTATATACTTACCACGTGCTAGGTAGCAAATTAATGTATGTGGTTGCTAATGTTTACTTCATCAAATTGGTATAACGGAAAAATACTAGAAGCATTGTACGAACGCCCAGAGACTATTTTCACCGACACCTGCGTCGACAAGTCGTCGAAGTAGCCGAAGAAGGATATCATTTTCGGATATACATCTCAGAAAATCGCAGCATACCGTTTTGTATTCAGTATCAATAATTATTTGTTATTTACTTAATTTTATTTGTGCACATAACTTATTAATTCAAACTTCAGCTGTACGCCGAACTTATTGTTTAGATCTAATTGAGAGAATATTGCTTTGTTATTTATACGCATAATATACTCTGTCGTGATTCCGAATAACTGTTCGTATAAACTTATAGACTTCTGAACATTTCAGAACTCTCTTTTTCTACTAAAACAAGAGAGTTTAACGGTATTTTGTTTTGTTTATACATTGTATGTACTACAAAATGTCACTAGTCCTGTAGACTATCATCTATCGTTTGGTGTTGCTGAGACCATTATTATAAGTATTAAACTAGCGGCTTAATGTATATTTTCTTTACCATGACCACTCTAGTGAACCTATTGTTCCAATTCAGTCCATTTACTACCGCAGCCGTAACAACGTAGCATATACACATAGATCTAACAAAAGAAGAAACGTTCCATTGACATATTTTGCATCCCCGTACTTATATCAAAATTTAGTAAATTTTAGAAATTTGCCTGCAAAAAAGCAACTTGATCCACGCCATACCTCTGTGTACCACCTACATAAATTTTACCAAAACTTGAATTAGTTCTTCCCTGATTTTTAAATATATATCAACTTACACCTGTAAACCACACAACTTGTGAAATATCGAAATAAGTCAAACTAAACATTCAAAATTTAGAAAATCGTCAGTTTTGCCCTATAAAATGCATAACAAGTAAAAAACTTAATTCAAAACGAAAAAATGACACAATTTTAAAAACAACATACAAATAATAGAAACACTATGACATATATTAGGAATTACAAAATATTTGGTTGGTCCATGCAAAACCTCACAAGACTAATAATCATGACTACTAGATTAAGAACAATATAGGCGATTCAAACTAGCGATCTGCCAACTGGCGGAAAAAATTGAACTACAGTTGCAATGATAGCTTAATCGTTGCTTAATGTTGTGTTAATTTATATACAAATCTAATGTTTTTGTACTTACTGAAAATCTGCAATGTTTTAGTGTGAATTTACAAGTAAACTTTAGAATAGAAATGAGATTATAAGCGACTTTCGGCTTAGACCGCGTCGTAGTTAAACACCTAGACTTACGCTTGGTCCTAGCCTCTCATTGAGCGCCAAAACAAAAAGTAGATCTTGGTCTTTGCCGTATTCTCGTTCGTGAATCCAAACAAACTGACGTTTCGCAAGACATTGCAGCTTGCATCTTCAGAGTGGTAAATGTCACTGACAGTGATATACATTTACCACTTGAAATTTGGTATTGAGCTGACTTTTCACATTGGCTCGGTTCTATCAGATGGGCCTGATAAAGAAACCAGAATATCCGCCAGTTTTAACAGTTTTTCTTATATTATTTTGTACGTAAAATTATTCGAATTATTTGTACAGTTTCTTATAGAGATAATTCTTCCTAACAATTTATTCAAATAAAAAATTTTCACCGTACCAACTCACCGCTTAGAAAAACTTAAGGAAAATAAAAATTACTACACTAAGTAGTAAGTATTTTATAAGTTCAATGAAGAAGCGATTGTTAGTTTGCAATTTTAGACTGAGTGCGCTAGTGTAGTCAGCAAACCAATTTTCACCTTTTATAGTCTAAATTCTTTCTATTTTTTAACGTTTAAAAAAACATTTTGAACACGTTCTTTAGATCATAGTTTTGGAAAGCATTATAACAACTTAGTTATCTTACTTTAGTGTGGTAAGAAGATCTATGTACTCAGCTTCTTTGGTTTTGACAAACTCGTGAAGTTTGAGTTGTAGTAAGTCATACGGTTTAACAGCTTTACATAGAACTTCTTGGTGAGTAATGTTAGGGGGGCTCCACTTAATGTTGTAAAACTTAAATAATAAATAAAAACCCGTGGTGTAAGTAATATCCTCATTTTTAAATTACAAATTAAAATTATTGTGTGTAATTAATAAAGAAAAGCTATACAACTATTTATTGGTATGTACAATCATAAGCACAATTTAAACATGTACAATACATAATACATACATTATATTATGTATAGTAAAAAACATTTAATACGCAACTGAGTGAACCGAAATATTTTTTCGTGTTGAAAGCATTTCGCGTTCAACATTTAGTGCAAACATTTTTTTAATATATGTAATTTGTTTTTCTGTCAAAATTTTCACTTATATGTAGGTAGATACATAATAGAGCATACACACGTCTTTAATAAAAAAAACAAAAAACTATAATTTTGTTGAAAAAGTGTGATATTTTCGCAGTCTGTTTCACAAAATAAAATAATAAATAAGACGCCTAAAATGAAAATAAAATGTTGACAAGTGAAAAAAATTATTCGCACTTAAATATAACCCATAAAAAATTATTAAATTAAAAAATAAATATTACAAACATCTTAGAAAAAACAACAAAAACCCTTTATATGCCCTTTATACTTTTTTCTTATACTTTTTTAAAACGAATTGTAATTTGAATTTTAAATTTCGGTGCTGCATTCTCCCGAGTTACCCCTCCACCTTTTAATGTTAATATATTGTTAACTTGTTTTGAAAAATTAAAAATATTAACTTTAGCAAATTTTCTTAAAAGTAAATGGTTAATTTGAACATACTTATTACACTCTATAAATTTCACAGGTCCTGTTATTTTCAAAATATTATATAAAAGACCTTTTTTATGTAAGTGTGATAATAAAATGTTTTTAATAATTACATAGCATTCACTCATTTTCTTCTTAAAATTTGAACGAACATATGCACTCATACAATTCTCACAATGTTGAGTTGAAGACAATATTTTTTTGTACACATACCCTAACACATATGCCAGCGTTTCTTTTTCTACAAAAACTATTTCCGATTTTCCTTCGTTTTAATTAGTAACTTTATGATATAGTATATCAACTGTTTTCTTTAACTGAAAAGTGAAACAATAAAAAAATTAACTACATTTCCAGCAATTTTTCCAGGAAAATGTTTTGAAGAAAATGTGTTTATTAGCAATAATTTGTAGAATGGGGTAAATGCCTCAGGTGTGGGATCAACATATTTGTCTCCTCGTTGTCTTACTTTTCCGAAAAAAATTCTCGAGACAGTCTTGATCTTAAACGGAGAGCTTTTTGTACATTTCATTTAAGTAAACCATCCCAATCGGTTATTTTCAGAACCACCATAAATATTAATCCGGGGGTTGATTCAAACACGATGATGATTGCTTATTAGTATCTTAGTATCTGTTGTTATTAATGTCAACGATTAAATTCATTGTTATAAATTAAAATGTACCTACGAAAAAAGTTTTAATATCTTTTAAGCAAATAAATAAATATAAAAAATAGCACGTATCATTTCATTGTAACTAAATTTCAAATAATATTTTAATAAATCCATTATGAGTTTAACAAAAACAATTGACACGTTTAACTATATCTCTTTACTGATAAAAATTAATAATCGTCGTTCATTTAAAATAATAATACAACTATAAAAAACGTGAACCGCATTGGGATTTGAACCTTCGTACGTAGCGGCGATATTACCGCAGTCGTACGATTGATGTCACTAGATTAAAGTGACTATTACTGATACGTTCTCTACATCTGTATTTTAAACTAAACTTTTTACCACGCGATACATTTTTGGAAATATTTTTGATATTTGTTATTAAATTTTGAAAATTATTACGCAAAACGTTTTCTGGTACACATTGTCATATGTTCTGATACTGGAAATATCTTAAAAACACTTTGGGGACATATAAATCGAAATTTTCAAATTCCCCATGTTAATCTGTATGCTTCAGAATTTCCGAGACACACGGAATAGATAAAGGATCATTTAATAAAAGATCATTTTAATATTCACCAGTAGTCGCCATAATATTGATAGCAACTGCAGAGGATCTACTTAAAGCCTGAGTACACAATTTAACTTTCATATTTGTTACTACTTGGATGCACATGGTCATTTGTTGAATTTGGCAGCGTCTTCAAACTGCCGAAATAAGGAACCATCTTATATGTAATTTCAAAATGACTTCATTTTGCCATTTTCTTTCTACCGCCTCAGTGAATATTAATTTTTTATCTAGTAGATTATTTCAGACGCCCTTTATTAGATGAGGTGGGTCAAACAAAGGGATGACCATTTGAGCATCTACTTCAAAATAAAATTCAGAAATAACGAATTTAAAAACTTAATTTATTTTTAACTAACTACACGATTATTGTAAACCTAGCTAAAAAACACAATACAAGCTAAGTAAAATAACGAACTAACAGTTTAATACAAACAACACTTACATTAATTTATATATCACTGTAACCGTATACCGTCCGCAGATAAAATTCACTTTTATTTATCTACGCTATTGATTTACACTGGCACGCGCGTTAAACGCTTATGTTGCACTAAAGACTAAAACTAAACTCAATTTTCGTGTTCAACTTTTGTATTATTATCTTATCTCCATCTCTTTTGACAACCGTCTCGAATGTAGCAATTAAGCACTTTCATTTAAAAACATTGTTAAAACACTTCCCAGTAACTAGTAGAAAGTTATATACAATCAATACGGCCAGAACACAAATTCAATCACAACTAAAGATTAACGAACGCTATAATATTTACTTTTACGGATAATTTCCAGGTCAAATAAACCCTAAAAACAGTTCCTAATTGCAAAACCCTGTCTGACCTAAATAATGACACTTTCCGTTAATTCAATCTAGGAAGCAAAACATCAGGATTTTCATCAGAAAACTTTATACATGTTTACTTTTTAAAAAGTTTCTGCCATGATTGAATTTAGATACGTTGCATTTAGTTCTTGTTTACCTACAGATAAGTGAAACGTAATTATAAATGCAATGCCAAACTGTACGCTACACTAATTTATACCTAAAAGCTCCCATGATACAGCTTTTCAGTAAAATTGGTTTGAAATTACTTTGACAGTTAGACATTTCATTTAGTAAAAAACAAAACTTTTAAATTTTCAAAAAGTTGGTCTACGAAAAATATAGCATCAATTTAATGCGTATATTTTTGAGTCGACTTAACAAGGACACGAATATAAGAAAAACATTTTTATATTTTCTTGTAGCAAAATTTATTTAACCCTCGTTGTAGCTTTTTATTCCATTTGTTTCTGTAAATAATTGTATTTCTCACTAAAGTTAATTTTTGTTTGAAGACGAAATTAAAATGTTTTATTTTCAACCGCACAGGTTAAATCTGAACAAAGAATAATACAAGAAATTGTGTTCTGTTTGTGACAGCACTGAAAGAATATATGACAAATACGAATTTGGTTTATACCTTCTAACTAAAATTATTTTATTTTGTCAAAGTTTCTTTATATTTTTTTATTCCTTTTTTTTCATAATCATTAAAAAATAAAATACATTAAAAATTTCTGTTTGAATATATAAAGTACAAGATATAAAGTTTTATTCTAAAATTTTATGTGATCCTGTTGATTTAGCGTTTAAAAACATCTTTTTATGTATTTAGTTTCTATATAAAACTTTTTAAAAGGTTTCTTTTGAGAGTTTTACGTACCAGCTTAAATAGCAAAACGAATATGAATATGCGTAAATTGAAGATTATCTTCAAAAGTTTGATAATTAAGTTAAAAAAAAGTATTCAAAAGCCATTTTACTTGAAACGTCACATTTATTTCTCATCATACTTTCCTTTTATCTCAATAAAATTTATGCCACATTTTTGTTTTCTCACTATACATGTATTACGTTTTGGTCAAAAATGCATTTGAATTGAACTATTTTACTCCAATTCGAAAAAATTACGAAGTTGGCCTACTAAAAATTAATACAACAAAAATTCGCTACATTCTTGCGTATCGGTCGTACATTTTAGATAGTAGGCTAGTGTAGCGTTGCTCGTTTGTCAATAAAGAACGCTTCTGTCATCTTTATTACTATAAGCTTATTTGTGTGTGTATGAAGTTTAACCTTTTAATAATGCCATTATAGCTTTCAAATGAAGATATGCCAATATTCACTTTGTTTACGGTTTTTGTGATGGCCCGAGTTGATGTTGTCGAATATCGTCGGCGTTTTCGAAATCGTCGTACTCCAAATCGTGACGTTTTCATAGGCGACTGCGAGAAGCAACTAACGAATAGTATTAAAAACAGAGTGAGAGCCATTTCGAGGAGTGCGAGATAACATTATTTATACTGTAAAACGCAGCCCACCACGCGAAGAATATCTGCACGTCTTGGAGTGCCTCTCATTACGGTTTGGAGGACTTTCCGTACTGACGAATTGCATTGGATCCTTACCATCTACTAACAATACAACAGGATTATAAACAAGATGCAGGTGCACATTATTTACGGATGAAGCTACTTTTATTCGAAATGGGTTAAATAATAATAAAAGCAACCCCTTATGGGTTCGTAATAATCCCCACGCAACTGTTGAAATCAATTTCAAAAAGGTTCTCACTAAATGTATGGTGTGGCATCATTGCAGACCCACTTATTAGGTCTTATGTTCTTGATGATCGTCTTACATGATAGTTTTATCTTAACTTTTTTCAAAATCAGTTACCTGTACTTTTAGATGTTTCATTGTTAACCCGTGCAAGAATACTTCTGCAACACGACGGAGCTCCTCCCCATTTTCAGCGTAATGTCCAAATTATCTTGGCCTTATTTATCCTAAGCGCTGGATAGGCCGAGGAAGGCCCGTTACATGGCCCTCAAGGTCTCTTAACTTAAATCCACATGAAAAACTTAATCTATACGGAAAAGGCTGATGATCGAATTGGATTAATTCAGCGAATTTTTAATGCAGCTGCTACAATTCGAGCTATTCCTCAAGAACTGAAGAATGCCACAAATTCCATAGTGCGCCGTGCACAATTGTGTATTGAAGAAGCTGTTGATCATTTTGAACAGTTACATAGATATTATATTAATCGATTTCTAATTTATTTTGAAGTAAAACTCTTGTTTTTCAAATGTTTTTATTTTTCTTTAGTAGATCACAACTCTGTATTTTTTTCGAATCGGAGCTATATTGATAATTTCTTATTTAAAATGACTCAACGAACACACCCTTAAACTTTGAAAGAATCCTCTTAAAACACGCTGTATATTTATCCATGTTTCAGATATATTTAAATTTTGCATACATTGTCTAAATAAATATTGATGTGGTCTAAAACCAATTGGTTTATCTGCTTAGCCTATTTTTTTTTCTAAACGTGCTAGCTATAAGTAGCTTTATACCGCAGTTTATACTCAATCCTTGCATTTCTTTTTGTATAGTATTGAAGAACGTATGCTCTTTTCTATTCTAAAACGTTTTTTCTTGATCTATTCCTTTATCATTTGAACCAGTCCGCGCCTTCCATATTTCCACAATCTTTATTCCTACCGTTTCTGATGCTTTGTTATCGTTCTAACGCTTTTTGTATGACTTGCTTAGAATGTTCTACCCACTAATGTTAGTATGTATTCGTTCAATATTGGTTCTATTTTTAACATTGCTTTGTATACATTTATTTATTATTTGTTACCACACGTTTCAGCAAATTAATTTAGCAAATGGTGGAAAATACACACATTCTTTTATTGTTCCCCAAAGAAACAAATCGTATTTCTTGAGGTCTGGAGATCGTCGAGACCAAACTTGTAAGCAATTATTTTCTTGTTCAATCCATCTATTTGAATAGTGGTGGTTTAAAATGTCTTTAGCAATAATATTAAAATAAGCCGGTGCCTCATAATGCATAAACCAGTGTTCCAGTTCGAATTGTAGTGACACCTCGTCAAATAAATTTAGAAGAATGTTTTAAAGAAATTCCAAATGTGTTTCTTCATTTAGTCGATTCGGTTAATTTGCTTAATTCTCGAAACCGTATTTCAACATTAGAAAATGTTTCTCTATAGGAGGACCACAAGATTAAGATACAGCTATAGTCAAAACTGTTAGACACCCTTCGGTAAAGCAGTTAGAAAAGAAAAGTTATTAGAGAAGTCAAAAAAATGAAGTTGTGGATGAAAACCTGTAAAACTCATAGAACGACTTAGTACTAGCTAAGTTTACTAGAACTGTGGGTTCGACATGGTGTTGCTGTGTCGTTACGAAAAAACCATTATTGACCCAGAATCATAAAGAAAAACGGTTACAACAGGCAAAAAATTATCAACATTGGACTGTTGAAGATTGAGTCGAGGTTATATGGTCAGACGAGTCAAACAGTGAAGTAAGTATGACTATATTTTATTTTATTATTACATAAAACCCCAATCAAACTCCGCAATTTGTTGAAAATGCACTAAAATGAACATTTTTTGTTTTCTGTTTTTACAACTTTTTGCGAGATCTAGAACCCAGTACGTAAGACGTAGACCCAGTGAAACTTTTTATGAATGTAGAACTATAATGATTTTGGGCTGCAAGTCAGCATCTGGAATATTAGAGCCTTCCTTATAAAAATTACTGGACAACGAAGCCCCAAATTATTATTTCCAACAAGACCGTGCACCCTGTCATCGTTCCAAAGAAACAAAACATTGATTCACTAAAAATAATGTTCCTCTATTAGAGTGGCATGCTCAGTTTCCCTGCCGCCCATTGAAAATTTATGAAATATATTAAATCGTCGGATTGCCAGAAATAAGTGTCAATCGTTAGAAGTGCTGAAACAAAAAAGTTTGGAAGAATAGAAAAACATTTTCCAAGATACTTGCCAAAAAGTAGTTGCTTCAGTGCCAAAACGTTTAAAAGCTGTTATAAATGCTCGCGGTAGAGCACAAAAAGTACCATGTTTTATTCTCCATTTATAATACCTGAGGGTGTCTAATACATATGGTCACAGCTGCATCTTCTCCGATATACTTCAACGTTTCTTCTGGAGTTTCCTTCGCAGAAACCAAACACTAATAGCA